>CAJQZP010000965.1:0-737500 GCA_907164705.1 Parnassius apollo | reverse complement strand
TTATAGTCAGTACATTTGTCTATAAGATAAAATCGTCATTAAAATAATATTAACGCCATAATAAACTGCGTATATAAGCATCGCGAGCATGGCAGTCGCCGCACGTGTATATGCCCTTTACATTTAAATTTGTGAATCTATAATGTTTTTTTTACGATCGCTTATCTATATATTAAGAGGTCTATACATGTTACATATCAATAAAATTTAAATGTCTCCTTGTAATATTAAAATAACATGCTTCTATCATGTTCAGAGAGCTATTTGAATACTATATTTTATACGTGGTAGAGTCATGCTGCAGTTATATTAGTAGTATATAGTTATAGCATGAATGACACGGCTCGACCGGAGAAGGACCATGCTCTCACAGAATACCAGCGTCAAATAGTAGCTTAACGCTGCTGTGTTTCGTATGGTGAGTGTAGAGAACCGGAGACCCTTTTTACTGGAAACGAGGCATTCCATCTTATTCCTCACGGTTATCACGCGTCTGCATTTTGATTCATAATCGAGGATAGATCTAGATGTCTATAGGCCACAGCAACCACTTACCATCAGGTGGACTGTGTGTGTTAAATTTATGAAAAATGCATAATACAACACAATCATATTTCTAATAACAGTTTCGTCTATACTTCGGCTTTATCATGTTTTTACTTTGAGTTTAATAACTTCAGTTAAATTAGTAAAATTGATTTTAAAAATGAAGAGTGTGGTTTGCAAGACCTTCTTCGGTGGTTTGGTCATGTAGAAAGACTGACAAAGCAAATATATGTTGCAGAAGTGAATGGAAGAGTCGGAAAGGGACGTCCTAGGCGGAAGTTTGTCGACCAAATTTGCGATATACTAAAAATGGGCCAAATTAAGAGTATCCCTTAAACGAAGAGCATGTATGCGTAGGTATATGGATGTGGAAGAGGCGAGAGAGGTGTGTCAGGATCGTGCTAAATGGAAGTCTCTAGTCTCTGCCTACCCCTCTGGGTGACAGGCGTGAGTGTTTATGTATGTATGATGTGGGAGTAGGCCATGTAGTGGCGGTGTAAGAGTATCCGCTACCCCATATTTTCCATTGGGTGTCGTAAGAGTCGACAGAGGGTAACAAACAAGGAGACGGCTCTCAGTGTCTTACTGATAACAGCTGCAAATAAATAACTCCGGTAGACGATCCGCTTGTCAATAGAATAGATAACCATAGAATAAAAAATCTGGCTTGTATTCTGTAAAAAAATATATTTTAATCTGGGACTCCAAAGGTCTGGACCCAACATAATCATAGAACCAATTCCTAAGTTTACGTGGGACTTAATAGTACGGCAACTATTCGAAATATTCCCCTCAGCAACGGACTCCTAAATAAGAACGGATTCCGGACGGACGGACGGATTCCTAAATAAGGATTTCTATGTTAGGTACATCTTTCTGGCATCATCTGGCAGCGTTGTTCAGCCCTATTCAGGGCTAAGCAACGCTGCCAGGATATTTTTTTATAGAATAAGGGTAATGGTATCGCTGTGGCAAAATGCCTTTTTACCCCTAAAATTTAGCATGGATTGCCTCGTTTCCAGTAAAAAGGGTCTCCGATTCTCTACACTACACTCACCCGATGAAACACAGCAGCATAGGCTGCTATTTTACGCTGACAACCCCGGACAACGGTCGAGCAGACACATTCGTGTTACAACCATAATATAGCTGCAGCGTGACTCTACCACGTATGAAGTATGTACAGTCCGACGAGACGGTAATCAGACACAATCGGGGACAGATCAGCCGCAGGATCAACGTTCAACGGCCGTGTAGGTTGTGCACCAACATACCAAGGCACGGGGGTGCTGACAATGTCCTGTCAGAAAAAGCCAATAACTGCTCATACCCAAGTCAGCAGTTGCGTTCCTCCGGTCAAGCCGTTTAGGAGGACCGAGAATGTTCCAAGGCCGGCAGGTCTCCAGTCTCCAAAACTTTGTTGTCTATATTTCAAGTATAAAACCAAACGGTTTCCTTCGTCTTTTGCACTGCGTACGGCAAGGGAGTGGAATCATTAGCCTGCGCCTGTCTTTGAGCCCGATTACAATCTGGACGTCGTCAAGACAAGAGCCTTACGCTTCGCATATACCACACCTAATCGATCGGACGGTCGAATCAAACACTTGTAAAACAAAGAGAGCGAGTACACGAACACGACCGTCATCGTCCGATAACGCACGAAAACGGCCGATCAACCGTCGAGTCCGAACTCCGAACTTGTTGGGATTTCTCGCCCGACTGCCGGCGTCTACAGTGAAAATTGAGTGTATTTATAGTTTAATTTAATCATTTTGTCTTTATTCTGTTGTTTCTATCAGTGTTGTTATCTACCTAAACGACTATGGATATTGTAAAATAGAAAAATAGAAAAGAATAGCGGCAACGTTGAATGTCAGCACAAGTGGGACACTGTTGCAGTGCAAGCACATAAACGTCCGAATTACTCGTCCGGGTAGTTCTGTCCGCCATCGGCCGAAAAAATCGGTTTTGGTGTACACGTACCGTAAGGGCTGTTAATGCGCTAAGACAGATTAATTTACCACCTAGGCTTTATCGCCACTTACCAACAAATGGAATTATAATAACGTACTGAGTTAAAATATTTTTTTTAAATATTAAGGAATAAAGTAAAAAAGGTTAATAAAAACTAAACAGAAAATAATTATTTACACATATAGCTTCTGAAACCAGAGGTCTAATGACTTCTTTAATTAAATTATATTTCCTTATAAATTGATTTTAGTTATTTAAAGTTTATTTTTAATTATTAATAGTGATCCGCACCGGCTGCGCACGGGTTAATTCTAAATCTCGACAACAGCGTCACTTAGCGGGTTCAAATGTGAATCTTATACCTTTAAGGTTGCCCTAGTCGATGGCACGAACTAAGTGGTGGGCGGGGTAAAAATGTATGCTATCTCAGCCGACATCACGTGCGAAAGGGATAGACGCTGTGATGAGCAGTAAGAAGCTAGCTGCGCACACACATACGCACTCGAGTGACGCAATGCGAGACGGCGTCATCGCGTACTTACCTATGCGATTCATTTTTGAATAATAACATAAACTCAAACGGCAATTTGAGCTCCGAATCGCAGTGGCTTAGCAATGAGGCTGCGCTGGGCGCCGCGGGTTCGAATCCCGCACGGAACAAATATTTACAAATAGCCTACAAATAGTTGTTCCGGGTCTGGATGTTTGTCTTTGTGCAATTTATGTTTGTAAACTGCCTCCACGATACTGGAGAAAATCCTACTGTGGGGGTAACGTATTTTAAAAAAGAGAAAGGAGAGAGAAAGCAAATTGGTGTTATTGTAACTTAGAATCTGCTGTGTGAAACGTAATTATTATGAAACCCAATTTATGTAGTTGTTATTATGAAAGTTCTTATGTGAACTTAAGTAGATGTTATTATATAATAATTTCATTGATTTGTTTTTTCCTACTTTTAACCGACTTCGAAAAAAGGAGGTGGTTCTCCACTCGTCGGTTTTTGTTTATGTATGTTCTGTCCCCCCAATTTCTCGAAGATGCCTGAACCGATTTGGAAAATTATTCTTTTTGTTTGAAAGGATATATTTTCCAGATAATCCCACGGTAATCGATGATGGTTAGGTCAGGATCTGATAATGGGATCTTGGAGAAATAAAAAAACTTGGGGGCACTCTTCAATAAATGACAGCAAATCAACCGGGATTGCTGCTATCGCCTATCTATGCATTCTTTACGCAATCACACAATATAATATCACGCCTGTACCCACTAAAGGGACATAACTCTCAACTAAAAACGGTAACAAAAAACTTTTTTTTGAAAAAAATATAACCATTTCTAAAACAAATACAAAAAGTTTAACATAATTATGTTTTTGTATTTTATTGTAGGTTATGCAAATATTACTGTAGGTACTATGTATTCTAAATAGGTATTTACTTACCATAGCTAGTTAGCTATAATAGCCCACAGGCAACTCCCCGAAGTATATGCCAGCCAGTGTCAGGATAACTGCTTTTTCGACAGCGCGATTTTGATGTGAGTGGGGCTTTTATATAGGTTAATTAAATAAATAAAAAATGTTAGTTTGTAAATTGTTTATTGATTGTTTGTGTTCAATAGCGGTTTGCAATATTCTCTTAGTACTTAGAAAGTTATCAACAATAGGCATTGTGTCACTGCAGGGACAAGCACAAACGTCTATCAAAATAGTAACGTATATAAACGGAATACTAACAGCACAGACTTCCTTACAGAAGTCCAAAGAACACGTCTAGGCAAGGTAAGTAATTAGAACACAGTACAGACACAATTAGCGAAATATGAATAAAATTTTGATTTATTTTATGATAGATAACGCTAGTTGAAAACTAAACACTGTATGGGAATGGCATCACTGAACGAGTCAGGTGGTCAGTCCAAACAAATAAAAGGCGCGATTGTAGAAAGAGATTCGTTACGAAACGTTTGTAGGCTAGGGGGCTTGGCCTGTTTATGCTATTCATAACGAAGGCTATAAAATATGTACAACTTAGAAACTAAATCCTATGTGTACTGATCTGTATTCATAACCCAATATCTAAGGTTAGTTTTTGTTAGTTTTTATATAGTTCGTATTATTCTGTAATAAATTAAATCCAATCCAAAATATACTATAATACCATAGCAAAGCTACTACTATTTTATTTAGTAGTATCTTATATGGTAGTATAGTAAATTATATATAAAAAAATATGAGTATGTCTGAGGTAAGGTTAAATACACAGAACACCTAATATAGCGGAATATAGCTATATTAAGTGTTCTGTGGTTAAATATAAACAAATATTTTGTCAAGTGCGAATCGGACTTCCGAGCTTCCGAGATTACAAGATTTAAATACCTATCCATATTACTATCGATCAAAAAAGCCAAAAATACACGTTTCTTTTTTTTTTGGTAGAAAATCCTTTAATTTCAAATTTATTTTCACTATTTGCTGTTATAGCGGCAACAGAAATACACGTTCTGTGAAAATTACAACCATCTACCTATTACGTATCATGAGATGCAGCCCGCTGACAGACAGACACACGGACAGCGGAGGCTCCGTAATAGGGCACTGCTGGTTACCCTTCGGGTACGGAATCCTAAAAAAATACTAAGTTGTCCACTCACATCTGTATGATTCTTTCTTCAAAGGACCATATTAGCCTGGTTCTCGTATGACATGACCAATGTAATACCTGGACTGACCTCTCTGAGTTTGTTTCGGCAGATCGGGTGCTTCTTCTCAGTTTCATGTTTTTGTTGTGTTAAAGTGTTTTTAACAACTTACAAAACACATTTTATTTATCATTGACTGCCCTTCTTAGATTATTAGGTACTTACATAAATTACATTAGGTATATTATTAGGATATGAGATTCCTATACGTAAGCACGATTATCGAAAATCTAAAAATTACCTATTCTAATTAAATTAATAGACAATTTTAAGATTTTCGATAATCGTGCTTATCTATGAGATGTTTTCGTTAGTTAGCAAATTAAAGTAGTTAAGTGCCTAATGTACTACCTGTATCGAAAGTTCATTATTATGTACCAACTTGTTTTCAATTTTAACTAAATGTGCTTCAACAAACTTATGGGCACATTTTAGCAGCTATATTCATACCGGCTTCAGCAATGGACACGAACAAAAGGAAGCAATTTTTCTAAATAAAGATGTAGATATGTAGGTATTACAACCATAAATAGATAGCAGCGGCTAACCTAGTGAGCATGTGTGAGTGCGCGCTGCACCCCCCCCCCCCTCCCCTCCGTCCGTCCCACTGATCGGGGAAACAATTTGTAGCGAAAGGCAAGATGTTTTATAACAAAAACGGGCGTGCGAAATTTTATAAACAGCCGGGCTAGCATGAGCAGGGGATAAAAATTTTATCCACCGATTATATCCACTGACAAGGGATAAAATTGTCTTATCCCTATGTCAAAGCTTTATCCACCCTGCGAGCATGGGCCTATGGTGGATATATGGTGGATATAATATCGACAGTAGATAAACTTATCCCCGCGCATAGATAATATACCATAGTATAAACCTATAAACTATACTAGCTATAAACTAGTTTTAAGATTAAGTAGATTTACATTAACTTATATTTTCTTTTTACCTTTTGTTTATTATATTGCTAAACTGTTCATAATTTTTGTTAAACAATATGTCATTTATAATATTTGTTATATTTATTTTAAGCGTATTTCTGCCTTGTTTTTATTTTTTCTATTATTCTAATTCTTTCTTTATTTTCTTTTGTATAATATTTAAGTTAAATATACATTGCTTGTATCAATTCGCAGGTATTACTACGCTTGTAATAGCATTTATTAAAAAATATGTGTTTAGAATTAAGCCAATTGTGAAACTGGACAATACAGACCCTTTGGAGGTGGTGTAACCTCTTGAAGAAATTAAAAAAAATATATCCCCGCAATTACTGCCATTATAAGAAAATTACAAAATACATCAAAATTTGAATTGTAACTTAACTAAGTTTGATAACTTTATTTTAAAACGTTATAATACTTACCTAAAATATAGTATAGACCGATTCTATTATCATTAAATTTGACTTGACCATGGACTCGCTTTGGGTATTGTTGACACAACCTATGTAATTAAATCATGGCATTGAGCTATTACCGGTAGTACCGGTAGGCGTAGTGTAGGGCGACCCCCCACTAGATGGAGTGACGACCTGGTAAGACATGCAGGAAGTCGATGGATGCAGGTGGCTCAGGACCGTGCTTTGTCGCACCCCTTGGGAGAGGCCTATACTCAGCAGCGGACTTGTGAAAGGCTGTAGGTAATGAATGAAAAAATACTAAAAATCACTTTACCAACGCTGAACTTTGCGGACTATGATGATTTGTTTATCGATAAAAATATCGATATAGTCCTCGCCTTACGTTGCTTACGCATGTAGACAGCGGCATCAGTGTATCGACGTGTACAATTTGGTGGTATGCGTAAATACAATCAACACAAACACAAATGCAGTATTACTTGGGGGAGGCCTATGTTCAGCAGTGGACTTGTGAAGAGCTGTAGTGATGATGATGATGATGATGATTGAGCCTTTGAGACTTTTTTGGACAAGGTGGTTGTAATAGATGCTTACTTCAATATGCACTGGTAGTCCATCCACAGAATTAATAGGCTTTAAAGCCTCATAGAGTTCTTTACACAAATACAAAACAATCTTTAAACATCCGAAACCGGCGTAGAAATTCGTTGTCGGAGAATTCCAATAGATTAAGTATTCTGATCACGTATCGATCGCCGATGTAATTTTCTTTCTTGTTTTTCAATTTCTGATACGAAAATGAAGTAATAGCCTCGAGACATCTTTTCTGTATTAAAATGGATTGAAGATAAACTTAAACCCACGTCCACGAAAGAGGATAATATTGTCCCTTTCACATGTCAAAAAGGGATAATTTTTTCTCTTTCCCTTGGCCCCATGCTACGGACGGGGAGATATATGTCCACTCGTTATGTCAAACGGGGATATACTATAGAGATAAGATAATTTTACCTCTTGTCAGTGGATATAATCGGGGGATATAATTTTTGTCTCTTGCCCATGCTCGCAGGGTGGATAAAACTAAGCAAGGGATAAAAATTATATCCTCTCACCGGGGATATATTCTCTCCGGCTCATGCTAGCCCGGAAACCTTTATTAGTCTGGATGTCACGAAAAATCTATTGAATGTATTTGTTTAAAATAAAATTATTTGCATTTTTGAACAACTAATCTATCCCTGTATGGTAACTGTTTTGCAATTTTCGTTCTTCTTATGGTATTTATTTCCGCCCAAAGATGTGTTAAAACTAGTGTTGAAATTCGGAATTTCCGACGCTTATAACTTCTAAACATACTCTTTTTTTACTTTTTTGTTTCCATACAGGGCTAGATAATGATGAGACAAATTGAAATCATTTTTTATTTTGAACGTACACCATCAAACAGTGGAGTAATCGCCGGACTACGTTTGTATAGAAGAATAAGCGACTAGTGTACCCTTAAACGAGAAATTCTTGTATATATATATATATATGTATATTTATATATCTCTAAAAACTAGATTGTACAACCAGTGCGTGTTGCCAGTGATGACTTACGGATCTGAGACGTGGTCCTCTGCTGGCCGTATGAGGACGCTCAAGGTCGCTCAGCGAGCTATGGAGAGGCCTATGCTCGGAGTTTCTCTGCGTGATAGACTCAGAAATAAGGATATCCGCAGTAAAACCAGAGTGACCGACATAGCCCAACGGATTAGTAAGCTGAAGTGGCAATGGGCCGGCCATATAGCTCGAAGAACCGATAACCGATGGGGAAGAAAGGTTCTCGAGTGGCAGCCTCGTACCGGTAGGCGTAGTGTAGGGCGACCCCCCACTAGATAGTGACGACCTGGTAAGATATGCAGGAAGTCGATGGATGCAGGTGGCTCAGGACCGTGCTTTGTGGCATTACTTGGGGGAGGCCTATATGTTCAGCAGAGGACTTGTGAAGGGCTGTAATGATGATGATCGGAAACGGCTCCAACGATTTTCATGAAATTTAGTGTCCTAAGTGTTTCTGGTATAATAAATCGATCTAGCTAGAATTCATTTTTAGAAAATTTTGTTTTATCCGCGTTTTCATGCAATGGAAAACTGCTATAATATCACTAGAATACAACGGTAAATTTTGACAAAGCGCTAAGGGTTAAGTAATACAATGTAAGTTAAGTGGTAAGGTAATAAATAGCCCAGATCGGTTATCGGGCGGTCACGAAGTACCCCGTTTCGAGTCCAGATATCTTCGGTCCAACTTTTTTTCAAGTTCTCTTCTTTTGTGAAAAAATCTATTATTTGGAGCCCTTTTTTTGGTATTTGTTTAACAACACGAAACATTAAATTGAACTAATTGCACTCACGATTTTTTATTTAAATAACCACTTCAGTTTTTCTATTATGTTGGTAAGATCGAAAAATATTTTTGTATCTCAATATAATTTCCAAAAAACACGATATCCAAAAAAAATTCCGAGCAAAGCTCGGTCATCCAGGTACTTTTAACTATCTACCTAACTAACTAACCATAAAAAAATCAAAATCATCAAAATAGTTCGAGCAGTTTTTGAGTTTTAGCGGGACTAACGGACTGCTCGATTTTATACAACATGTAACATAATTAACGCACTTTGAGAAAGTACTTTGTTCAGAATCGTTTACTGAATCGATTCCTATCATTTTTAATATAGATAATTTTTTATCCCGAAAATAATTAAAACTACGTAAATTACAGTCACACTAAATCTGTACAGTAATAACAAACTGAAATGGACCGTAACTTAAGGCAATAAGACTTTTAAGAGTGCAGTTTTATTTGTATTATTACTAATTCTGTCATTCAATAAAAATAAAGAAATATGAACTTTATTTCTAGCACGTTAAAGTCTTTGCGTTCGTGGATTTGTACAGTGACTACAACATTCTTCCGGAATTAGTATAACTAATTTGATAAGTAATCAGTGCATAAAAATGTTTAACTAAAAATTCAGTGTATGTATTATGATTATAACATAATATACTAATTGGGGTGTCTGAGGGTGTGCGTTACATATTTTATATAGAGATTTTGAATAAAAACTGAAAATTTAACAGGAAAATTCGTACTTTTAGATTGCCTTTCCAAGTTAAATGCAACACCATCGTGTTTATAAATTCGACTATACTTTGGCCATGTCATGTTTTTTGTACGTGAGTCACAAAGGGTTTCACAAACGATTATAATAAAGCACTGGTTTAGCGTAAGCAATTATTTTTTGGAAAGTTAAACCTAAAGCAATATAACAATGGTTTTTTTAGTATATCCCGCTTACACAACAATCTGTCGCGCACATTTTGGTATCAATTTGTCTGAGCTATGTCTTATTATTTTGTTTGTTTAAGGACGGGGAATTGTCCATCGACCACTACACTATTCTTTGGTGAATCGTTCCATGAGATTTTAAACGCCATACCTTCCCAGTCTTGTGTAAATGGTACTTCGAGAACCCGTTAATTAAGCAGCCAGAGCATTAACATGGTAAAGTTAATTTTTGTTGGCAGTTTAAGCTTCGAGCAGCGATTTCTTGTTTCACAGTGTTGAACCTCACTTCGTGCAGAATATATTTATTGTGGGTGCATTTTGGAATGTTGAACATACTCGTAGATCTAATAGCTTTAGTCTGAAACCTTTCCAGGATTTCTATGTTGCTATTACAGAATTCTTTTCCGTACGTCTATACTGGCTTCAAAATAGTTTTGTAAACTGCTGTTTTGCTTTCATTTGTTAGCTGAGACGTTTTGCCAATCAGCCATTACATAAATGTAAGTATTGCGCCCGAGTCTTCTCTTTTGCTTCAGATCGCGGTACCATCGCATTCAATATACAAAATTAACATAACATAATATATTTGCATAGATAAAACAACTAACGTTAATGGAACAAATTTATGATATTAAACTAGATCTCCATTCTGTCTTAATTGCATTAACAAAATTTACACAAAAAGCCAATAACACTAGCAATATACCAACTAATTGAATTAGCGGATTGAATATATTTATTTTTAGTGTTCTATGTCCATCGAAATCTCTTCAATTTTATGAATAACGGTTTTTAAAACCAGCTCAGATGACCCCTCAGCCCCCGAGCGGTCTCATGCGACCGCACCCACCCACAGCACTTTAAACCTTAAAACTTATACTTAGAGACTACTTTTCTTTACCGCCCGCACGGGACTCGGTGGCTGAGGGGTTATCAAGGCGAGCGAGCTGGGCGGAGGCTTTTTTATATCTAACTATATAGCTGGTACCAGGCGCGTTGGTGCCCGCAAACTAAATTATTGTGGAAATATTATGTTGAATTTGGAAGAGTTATATTGCTTAATTAGGAATGGTAACGCCTATAACCTTTGCAATCATGCGAATGCATGTATGCGTAGGTATATGGATGTGAAGGAGGCGAGAGAGGTGTGTCAGGATCGTGCCAAATGGAAGTCTGTAGTGTCTGCCTACCCCTCTGGGTGAAAGGCGTGTGTATGTATTTATGAATAACCTTCGCGGAAGCACGATCAATACGTTGACTAAGTTTTAGCGCAACCTGATGAACGGTATAACAGCGAAATACGAACAAATAAACATTATTTTTATAAATAATTAGTGGGCCGCAATTTTCGATACGTTTAGAATTAAATGATATGGCATTGACGTTTTGTCTGGTGTAGGTGGACTATCAGAAAGCCTTCGATTCAGGCGAAATATGGGCGGCACATTAAGCGGTGTTAGGGTGACAGTCGGTGTATTGACACCTGTCTCAATTCTTTCACATCTACATTTCCACGCATACAAGCCTGTCGGTAACAGAAGTCGATAAAGAGTACTTTATGTAAATTAGCCCATCTTCCAAATATCGCATATTTGGCCGTTCAACTTCCATCCTGGGTGTCCGCTGCCGACTCTGCCACTACTGCAGCACGCATGCTTTGTAACTCTCTCCCCACTTATTCATTCCTCCTACGTCCAAATCATCGAAATGACCACCAGCGTCTGTTCATAATGTCAAAATAACAGTTTTTTTTACTAAATGTTTACCACAAAAACCATTTTAAATTCTTTTGTCCGTTGAATAAAACTATTATTTACGGATTTTATCGCGTTTAATTACTTTAATTTTTTTTTATTATCCCGACGTTTCGGGTGCTTTACAGCACCAATGGTTACGGGGGGGACTGAGATGTTGGACGTCCCAATGTCATTGTTAGTCCGGCTACCTACATATAATATTCAAAAACTGAAAATTAAGTAATTAAACGCGATAAAATCCTTAAATAATAGTTTTATTCAATGTGTAGTGTTCGCGTAAATTTAATAGATCATTATTATTTTGTCCGTCTGCCAGTTTCTTCTTATTTCCGAAAGGGCTGGACCTATTTTGGCGGGGCTTTCACTGGCAGATAGCTGATGTTATAAGGAGTAACTTAAGCTACTTTTATTTTAGAAAATAGTTTCACATACAAAAAAAACGAACACCTATGAAATCCAATTGTAATAAATTCCACGTGGACGAAGTCACTGGTAACAGCTAGTAGACGTATATAGATAAAAGAAGTACAACAGAAATATGAAAATAAGTACACTAACCTTTTTCCAACAGCTGCGCGAACATGTTCTGGACATTGGTGTGGTGGTGCTTCCACCTGAGGCAGTACTGTTGGGGCACCATTTTGTAAATATTCTTGTAAATTTCAAAACTTTGGTATCATAGAAGCGTGGGTCGCGCGTTGCCGATTAGACTCTAAATGGCTTCTTAATGCAAAATAATTTCAGTCGGTAGTGACGCTACTCTGGAATGTACTCCGCGACCTCCAATACCTGAAACAAACGGTAAGTAATATTGTAAATTTGATAAGAAAATTGCTATAGTCTGCTCTCCGTCTGTTGGTAAAGTTTTATAACGCCCGGTTCAGCCGTTCCGAATATTAGCCTCGATAGAAAGACACATAAAAATCTACAAAATGGTTATTTATGTTTTAACATCATGCAAATGAAACGTAAGCTTAATAAAAACCATTTATTTCGATGTGTAGATAAGGCAGAATCTAGGTAATAGTTTGTTTGCCACTGGAACTTTCGACAGGATATTTCTCATAATAACTTGAATAATTTTTTTTAAGAACCACCGACAAAAAGAGAGCTGATGATCTTCAAACGGCTTTTTCATCAGAAAATCAAAAGATTTTCATGAATCATAGCTAAGAACATGGTCGATTAAGTCATCTTTCAAACAAAAAAAAAACTAAATCAAAATCGGTCCATTCGTTCAGGAGTTATGACGCCACACACACACACACACACACACACACACACACACACGCACGCACGCACGCACGCACGCACGCACGCACGCACGCACGCACGCACACAAAAATACACACTACAAGCTCGTAACACCTCTACATTTTCGTCAGGGTTTAACAAACGTTGCTACTAGAATCGCAATGAATAGTACATACGGTCACACTAGGGTTGCGACCTCTTTTTTTGAACAAATATAGTATTTTTCCCAAAATAGATTTATAAATATAAGTACTTTTGAGAAATCTAGGAGGAAAATAATGTACACACAAGTGTACACATTTTTAATCTTCATATATTTTTCCATATACATATATTTGTTATTGCTCTTTGATTTGGCCTTCAATGATCTAATATATTTAAAATAATTTTAGGAGTGTGAGCAATTTAGATTCATATTAAATTAAATTAATATTTAATTAAATTACATAAAAAATAAATACATGCTCTATTTTTTTCTTCATTCAATTTTATATTCATGACGGAAAAATATTTCCGTAAAACTTTCTTGTCTCAGACTTCTAATCACATTTAATATAAAAAGCGCGATAATTCAATTAGGGATAACATATAGTGCAATTGACTATACATATTCAAAATGTAACGTAATTAACGCACACCCTCAGACACTCCAATTAGTATATTATGTTATAATCATAATACATACACTGAATTTTAGTTAAACATTTTTATGCACTAATTATTTATCAAATTAGTTATACTAATTCCGGAAGAATGTTGTGGTCACAGTACAAATCCACGAACGCAAAGACTTTAACGTGCTTGAAATAAAGTTGATTTTTCTTTATTTTTATTGAATGACAGAATTAGTAATAATACAAATAAAACTGCACTCTTAAAAGTCTTATTGCCTTAAGTTACGGTCCATTTCAGTTTGTTTTGACTGTACAGATTTAGTGTGACTGTAATTTACGTAGTTTTAATCATTTTTGGGATAAAAAATTACCTATATTAAAAATGATAGGAATCGATTCAGTAAACGATTCTGAACAAAGTACTTTCTCAAAGTGCGTTAATTACGTTACGTGTTAACCTAGGTCACACGCCGAATATCGAATATTCTGCGGGCTCCCTGGCCGAATAGCCAAATATTCAGCAGAATTGTTCGGCAGGGAAGGAAGTAACGTTTTTTTTATTCAGAGCGACTATTGTCGAAAGCTGCGATTGTCTACGAGAAGAAAATTAGCAAACTACTGCCCGAAAATGCAAAATAATTAGTCTTTATGCATTATAATTTTTTACTTTATTTACGATAATTCACGTGTTTTACCAATTATCTAACTACGACAAAATATCTTACTCAAGTATTGGGTTTCGGGTCGAATAGTATCCAGATATTCGGTATTCGGCCGACTAGGAAAAAAAACCCGAATAGACTGAATACTGAAGGATGGCCGAATATTCGTTGCAAGTCTAGTTACTATCACACAAGATACTGTACTGATGTGTCTGTATCTTGGAGGAATTTTACCACCACCATCCACCATCATCATCATCAGACTGCTGCAGTCCACTGTTGGACATAGGCCTCTACCAAGACCCATGCCATTTAGTCCAATCTTCGGTTTCACAAAACACTTGCTGACAGGTTCCCTACGCAGATCGTCACTCCACCTAGCCAGGGGGCGCCCCATACTGCGGTCACCTAAGCGTGGTCTCTACTCCATGACACGTAAACTCCAACGATTCAACGAACCGTTTAACATACATAAATTGCACTGCAACTTAGGTAACTTAGTAAACTTCAAATCAATCAACAGAATCAGGCGTTACTTTGCGGAAATCCATTATATTAAGGTGGGTAGAAATTAATGCGCTATTATTCGCGTAATGAAATAAAATGTCCTGACTTAGCTAGTTTGAAGAGCACCATCAGCCCTCTCTCTATCGCGAGCACTATCCCCGTCAGCGCTACTCCCAACACTACTAAACTAGGAAAAACACACCAGCATCGATAATACGACAGGTATTCCGAGGCGAAATGCGTATACGGCGAATATTTATTAATCCTCAGGTGAAGTGGACTGCAGGCTGACCGCTAAGTGAGTACTACTGGCCAGTTTGGAATAACTGACAGATTTTATGGTGGGGAAGAATAATCCCTTTTTACTGGAAACGAGGCATTCCATCTTAGTTCGGAGAGGAGGAGTGGGAGAGGTGGGTGGTCGTTTGTCACCCTATCCTATAAAAAAATAATATTTTTCAAAACACCGAATCGATTGTAAAAAAAAAAATTATCACACACTTACAATTCAATTAGGCGTCGAATATACTGGATAATGGATCACGTTTTCAAACTAAACTTGAAAGAGCTGATGATCTATAAACGGCTGGAGAGATTTTCTTGAATCATAGCTATGGACACTCTCGATCAAATCACCTCTCAAAACAAACCTTTTTATACGTGCTAAAGCCACGCTGCAACAATATATACGATTATGATTGTGGCATGAAGGGGTCGGTAGACTCGATCGGAGAAAGACCACGCTCTCACAGAATACCAACGTGAAATAGCAGCTTAATGCTGCTGTGTCTCTAATCTTAGTCCTCAGGGGTGACAACGCATCTGCATTTTGATACTAAATCGCGGATAGATGTAGATGTCTTTGGGCCACAGCATCCACTTCCAATGAGGTGGGCTGTGTGCTCGCTTGTCGTTCGTTTGGGAGCTACGATGCCACGGACAGACACACAGATACACACGTTTGTAAACATATAACACCCCTCTGTTTGCGTCGGTGGTTAAAAATGTTTGCAGGGCCTCCCTTTCTGTAGAAGCAAGCACTTTTGGAACCTTATACTTCGGCAGACCTGCCTTAGCAGGCCCATTCCGTGAGTTGCCACAAGTGGTATCCAATCTACCAATTTTTTTACCGTTATGGTGTGTCTACTGTCGAACTACCGAAATGTAAAGATTACCCCTGCGATGGCAGGGTAGTATTGTCAAAGTTACCGCTACGTCAATGCGCATCGCAGTTAGAGGCAATAAAACCACACCTTGCAAATAAAAAAAATACGTGTGGCACTCGGGGACTGCCGCGGTAAAGTTATTGCATAGCATTTTGTATCAACTTATGCAATTATAATTATTTATTTATTTTATTTATGCAGTATTTCTTTTTCTTTGATATTAATTCAAGTTACACTTTTTGAGCGTGCTGACCGATAAGAAAAAAAAACAAATTTTTTTTCTTTTATTAAATAAATAAATAATAAATGCACTTTGTTCATTCATATTCAAAACACTTTATACACAAATTTTACAAGTATAGCTATTCACTGTTGTACATAAATACCTATACACCTATATACTTTCTCATAAACAGCTGCTTATGTATTTGTCCGATTTCGGAGCAGCTCGTCTCGATTCGTGCGAGCTTCGTAGAGTCGTACAATACGTCTAGTTGCACGCACACAAACACCGTGTCGAAGACTGCCGAAAAGAAACGACGTTAGACAATGCACGGCCTTCAAGCCACACCTCCGTGCCCGTCGGAGTGGGGAGCGTGAGGTTTTTTCGTTACGGAATTTCTGGATTCGGTCCCTGCGCTCAAGGCCCGCGATAGAAGCTATGAAATAGCTTAAAAACATTTTAATTAAATTAAAAAAAAGTATAGTCGACTTTTCTGAAATGCAGTTATTTCTATAAGTTTGAATACTGTTTCTGATAACGCACTTAACGGAATACACAAGGTTTTTGTTATATGTATAAAAATAAATTCTTGATGACATTGAATTGGGATATTGTCAGTTCCCTAAAGTATGACGATAACACTAAAATGTTTCCTTTGTTATCTTAGTTTCATCTTTATCAATTGCTCATTACCCCATCCCTCAGAGAGAGCTCATATTTTCGCATGTTGTGTGGTGTGAATCACCACTGATTTGTTAGACAGAAAACGATTAATTGACGACGTAGAAAATTTAAGTCTACGTGGTAGAGTCATGCTGCAGCTATATTATGGTTGTTGCACATGTGGTTTGGCTCGACCGGGGAAGGAGCACGCGCTACTGTGTTTCGTTTGGTGTAGGGAACCGGAGACCCTTTCACCGGAAACGAGGCATTCCATTTTAGTCCCCGAGGGGTGACAGCAAAACTGCATATTGATTCTTAATCGAGGATAGATAAAGATGTTTTCGGGACATAGCATTCACTAACCATCGGGTGGACTGTGTGCTCGTTTGTCGCCTTTAAAAAAAGATGTCGAAATTAGTTTAAAAATAAATATTGGATCGTAAAATTAGATTTTTGATTATTTGATTAAAAAAATATACATAATATCCATTTATTTCATTTGGTTTTAGTTTATTAATCAAATCTTCAAAAATTAGTTTATTAAAAAAATCTATCAAATCCAATGTAGTGACGGGGGCGATCCTGTACGTGTTCACAGACTGCAGACTTCCCTGAGCGTCGATTCTTCACATCAGCAATATGTTCTTTAACGCGGGTTTTGATCGATCTTTTAGTTTGTCCTATGTAGGAGAGACCACATTCACAATCAAGCTTGTACACTCCTGCATCTTCCAGAGGGACGTTACACTTAACTGATGGTAAAAACTGACCAATCTTCTTCGGCGGCTTGAAGTATGTTTTGATGGAGGCACTTCAAGATGTAGCCAATCTTGTCAGTGACTCCTCTAACATATGGCAGTACAGCAGGTACACGCTCGACTGCGGCCGGCTTCACTCGTTCATAACACCGTTTAAATATCTATACATATTTAAACGGTGATCCTCACCACCATCCTTCACAGTTAGCTACCGTGGGTAAATCTTTGTTTCAGAGAGCACTAGGTATTTGTGACAGAAAACATCTGGACGCTGAGCTTCAGCACGTCAGGCAAGTATTGCATGACAACAAGCTTTGGGTCCCGCGCCTACGTCACAGTGACCGAGTGAAGCCGGCCACAGTCGAGCGTGTGGCCTGCTGTACTACCGTATATCAGACGAGTCACAGAAGACAAAGTTGGCTATATCTTGAAGCGAGCTTCCATCAAAACATACCTTTAAGACGTCGAAGAAGATTGGTCAGTTTTTACCATCAGTCAAGTGTAACGTCCCTCTGCAAGATGCAGGAGTGTACAAGCTTGATTGTGAATGTGATTCTCCTACATAGGACAAACTAAAAGATCAATTAAAACCCGCGTTAAAGAACATATAGCTGATGTGAAGAATCGACGCTCCGGGAAGTCTGCAGTCTGTGAACACGTACAGGATCGCCCCCGTCACTACATCAGATTTGATAACCACAAATCCTCGCTAAAGAACACCGATTCCTTCCAAGGATGATTCGCGAGGCTATTGAAATCAAAAAACATCCTAATTTCAATAGAGAAGACGGCTGGGTGCTACCATCTGCTTGGGATCCTATAATAAATAAAATTAAATCCCAATATAAGCACACAAATGCAAGTCTTCATGATACCATAAGTTCATACTATGTAGATCGAAACAAAAGTAAAATTTTAATCTATGGTAACCGCTGTTAACTATGACATCTGGACGTGGAACATCTCAGTCCCGCCCCGTGACCATGGGTGCTGTAAAGCGCTCGAAACGTCGGGTATTTAAAAAGTTAAATATACGCGATAAATTCCGTAAAAACTAGTATTATTTCAATGTGTAGTGTTCGCGTAAATATAAGAAATCATTATGAAAACTAGTCTAAGTTACTCCTTATAACATCCGCTATCTGCCAGTGAGTCTTGTCAAAATCGGTCCCGCCGTTTCGTAGATTAGCCGGAACACACAGACAGTCAGACAAAAATATTTTTTTGTTATAAGTAGCGTATATGCCTTCACATACATTTAAGAAAAGGTAATTATGTTGACATTACAAACATGTACTTCAGGATCACACAAGTGCACGGCGTACTCGCTCAGCACTAGCTTACAATCAGTAAAAAAGTTAGTCTTTTTTTACAGATTGTAAGCTAGTGCTTGAAAACAATCTCATCTGATTCGTAACTCCTTTCCTAAGCGGCTTTACTGATTTTGAGAAAAAAAAACTCATTGGGTACTTATGAGGTTACCCAGATAATTGTATGCTATATTTGGATCCACTGGCGTTGTTGTCCAGGTCCAGAAATCAAACGTGCGAAACCGGGCCGGATCACTAGTGTGTGTACATAATTTCATTTATAACATTAAAATTCAAATCGACCGACGTTCATCAACATAAACTACAATATTTTTCCCCAAAGTGCCTCTGTCCGCTCGCCTCTGATAAGGGCTTATCAAATGTTTTTTTTTACACGCAAGTTCAAAAATAGTCTAAAATGGGCATGGTCTAAGTTATAAGCAATTTTACAATATTTTTTTAAATAAAATTGGACGGCAAAATTGCGCAATGGCTTAGCAATGACTTACGGCGCTGAGGGCCGCAGGTTCAAATCTCGCACTAAACAAGTATTTATATGAGTTAAAAGTGATTATTCCGGGCCAGGATGTTTATTCTTGTGGAATTTATGTAGGAATTTATATATGTTAACTGCCCCCCTACGTAACAGGAGAAAATTCTAGAGTTGGGGAAATGTTTAAAAATAACTGCTAGGCAGAAATGGTTCCAAATTATACAAAATATACACAGTAAAAAGTCTATTAAACTTATTTTTATTTATTTATTCTTTATTGCAACACCTTCAACTAGGGGGTTACTAACGGCGGACTTAATACCCTATGGCATTATCTACCAGCCAATCCTATGGTAGATGGAATAAATAAACATGTTGGTAGATACAAATTGAGGACAACTAAAACTCTTAAATATTTTCACTTTGAGTCGGCCTAAAAGCGACTCCAAAGCCATAATTTAATCTACTATCGCCGATTTTGCTTGTTTGTTGTGGAAGAGGGGACAAACGAGTAGACGGATTACCTGATGGTAAGTGATCGCTGATCGCCATCGCCCATAAACATCTGCAACACCAGGAAGAATTGCAGGTGCGTTGAATATAATTGCACAAACAATTTATGTAATTTTCACCGACTTGTTTTTTTTTTGGCCGATTGACAATTCACACTCGTATCAAGGACACATGACAATACGATAATTTAATTACTTTATCCTAGCCTAGTATCCTGAACATGATCGCCAGGATAAAATAAAATAATTATCACGATCATCACAGCTGATGATCAAAGTGTGTTGTTTAAGTTTTTTTTAAACTCTTATATTATTTTAATTATTATTCGAACTTTACTACACCTACACACGTAGTTTTAGCTGAAAGCAACCCTTTGCACCTACATTGAATTTAAACCCTTCACAAACCGAATATAAGTTAACCCATCTAGAAATGGCCGTACCCAGTTGTAACCGGATAAACCCGTTTATATATATATATATATATATATATATATATATATATATATATATATAAAAGAGAGGGCATACGAGCATGCGACTCATTTGATGGTAAGTGACTACCGGCGCCCATGAACATCTGAAACACCAGGGAAATTGCCGGTGTGTTGCCACTCGCATTGTTCTCTGAGCAGGCTTTTTTCTTAAAAGTCCTTAAGTAGCAACGGTCGGGAAAAATCGCTGGCGGTAGTCATAGCTGGTTAAATAAAGTTAAATCATTCACCCGGCTATTGGAACATTAGTTACGAGGGTGGATTGTACTCGGCCTAACACAGATCCATTCAATTCTAAAAATCAAATCTACCCACATTATTTAGTTCAGTTCAGACTAGTTCATTGTGTGAAGTTCGAAACGTGTGCGATAATTAGTTGTGATTTTATAAATTTATTAACAAAGTAATCGGACATAATTTCCGCGAATGGAGCAAATCGAGCAGCGTGCCGTCATTAAGTACCTCCATAAGAAGGGGCTATCATCAAAAGCCATCCATGATGACATGGTCAGTACATTAGGCGATTGTGCTCTGTCATATTCATCCGTCAAAAAATGGATAGCAGAATTCAAGCGTGGTAGAGAGAGTGTGAAAGATGAACCCCGCTCTGGAAGGCCTTCGACGCCAACTACTGACGAAAATATTAAAAAAGTACTTGATTTAATAATGAAAGACCGCAGATTAAAAATTAGAGAGATAGCCGAGATTATAGGTATCTCTTATGAACGAACTCAAAACATCATTGTCAACGAGTTGGGTTTCCACAAGGTGTCTGCGAGGTGGGTTCCGCGACTGCTTTCAGTTGAACAAAAAAAGGACGCGATTGACTACTTCACGCGACTGTTTGGAGTTATTTGAAGCCGATGCAGATGATTTTTTGAATCGTTTTGTTACTATGGACGAAACATGGGTTCATTACTGTACACCGGAAACAAAACAACAATCAAAACAGTGGAGAAGACCTGGTTCACCACCCCCTAAAAAGGCTAAGTCGATTTTGTCGGCAAATAAGGTGATGGCTTCAGTATTCTGGGACTCGAAAGGTGTGATTATGATTGATTATCTTGAAAGGGGTCAGACTATAAACTCTGATTACTACTGCACCTTACTACGTCGTTTACGAGAGGAAATAAAAGAAAAACGTCTAGGAATGCTCAGAAGAAAAGTCCTGTTTCATCAAGATAACGCCCGTGTTCACACGTCAGTACAGTCAATGGCTGAAATTCACAACTGTGGCTTTGAACTGTTACCGCATCCGCCGTATTCACCTGATCTGGCACCATCAGACTTCTTTCTGTTCCCTAACCTAAAAAAGCACTTGGGAGGTCAAAGATTTTCGACAAACGACGAGGTCAAAGCAGCTGTAGACGCATATTTTGACTCTAAGGAAGAATCATTTTTTTTCAACGGTCTAAATGCTTGGAAGGGGAGGTGGCAAAAGTGTATTGAACTTGATGGTGATTATGTAGAAAAATAAAAATATAACTGATTTAGTATGTGTTTATTTTCTTGGTTAGGCCGAGTACTTTTCAATACACCCTCGTAATTAGTTAACTTTCCAGAATGTTCGACGACTCGGTGAACAGTAACGCCGGCGCTTGCACCTTGCGCCCACGTCGGTTCCAAAATATCTATCGCATAGGAGAACCCAAAAACGGACGAGCGCCGGCGGTCGGACATTTCGGTGGGAGCGATAAGAGTCGACCCTCTGACATCGCTATCGCCACCACTATCGTGGCGTTTAATGCTTGTAGTGAATGTTTGTGCAACGGAGATAGCTATAGCGTGTTCGCGCGATAATATTTACCCGGATCACTTTTACGGTTATGTGTCTCTACTTATTACTAGCGATCTGCCCCGGTTTCGCACGCATGATATCGGGATTGTAGGACACCGCCACCTACCGGGTCCAACAGTGGCTATAACCTTCGCGCAAGTGCAAGCAATAAGTCGACAAAGTTTTACCGCAATCCGAAGAACGGTATGGCTGCGCTTAAAATACTAACAAACTAAACTTTATATAAAATAAAGGTGACAAACCAGCAGATAGTCCACCTATTGGTAACTGGATGCTCCGGCCCATAGACATTTACATTTATCCTCGATTACGAATCAAAACGCAGATGCGTTGTCACCCGTGAGGACTAAGATGGAATGCCTAGTTTCCAATAAAAAAGGGTCTCCGGGTCTCTATATTTACCATACAAAACACAGCAGCGTTAAGTTGCTATTTCACACTGGTATTCTGTGGGATCGTGGTCCTTCCCCAGTCGAGCCGACACATTCATGCTAAGGTAGGTGGTACGTGGTTACGGTCACCTTAAGCTTTGCCGCCCTATAAAACCAAAACTAAGATAAGGATAAATACAAAACAATATACTTACTAATTAAAAAGAAACTTTGGCAATAATTAAGAACACTTCAAAAAATCAATTTAAAAAAAACTAACTACATTACACAAAACTAAATTCGACTAAAATATTTACTATAATATCAACAATTAAAATAGCGTCGATAAAGCAGCGTCTTTATTATTTGATTGACTGACGAAGAGCTATCGTATCATAGGGCCTTCAATGCAAACAAGGCCGTAGTTCTTGAATAGTAGGAAGGTGACCATATTAACAGGATGACCATATTAACCGGATGACCATATTGCCCTCAGATACTATACAACCATAATACAGCAGCGCCGATCTGCCCCTGATTAAATGTTATATATTAGATTCTTAAATGCACTTTGCGCTTTGAGACCGACCGACTGCATTGACTTTCAATTTGGAGGGCATTGTATTATAGTATGAAAATACGTCGCTAGATTTGGGAGAAATATAAAATTAAAGCGAACAAATTCGTTAATACTCTTTGTATGTAATTTTTTTGTAAGAAGGCAATTTCTGTTTGGGATATCCTCTGGGCAGGTTACACCCTATTAGGCATAAGAAAAAGGTAAGACCTTTTCCTGATGCCTAATAGAAGTGCTAGCGCTGTTGTGTTCCAGTCTGCAGAATAAAAGGTACCAGTATAAGAGGCAATTGGGGCATTCCATCATGTACACCTTGGGTTCAATTGTCACTTCAGTCCATAAAAAAAAGTTCAAAAAGTTAAAGTTACAGCATATATACCACGTCCCACTAACAGCACAGGCCCCGTCTCATTTCTGACAGTGTTTCTGGGGCGCAAGGAAGTTTCCGCCGCGCTGCTCTAATGCGTGTAGGCGAAATACACATGTCTTCGAATTTTTTTCTCTTATATCTCAGACATGCAGGTTTCCTCACGACGTTTTCCTTCACCGCCGAGCACGTGGTAAATCAGCACTTAAAATTGCAATTCACAATTTCATAGGTGCCCGCAGAGATCGAACCCGGTTTGCACGCGTACTGTGAAAATTACAGCGAGCGCTAACCATCTGAGCTACCGCGGCTCGTTCAAACTAAATACATAGTGATTTAAAGAAATGTCAGAACGAATATCAAGTATTAATGATAAAAATATTTACATTTGCCTTTGCCGCAATATGCTTTGTTGACTGTTGTGTGAGACTGGGACAGATGATGTGAGAAAGGGACGAAATACATCATTCTAAATGAGGCGAAAGCTTATCTTTTTGGAAAGTTTCTGAGCAACAAACAGAAACGGTCAGTTTAGATTTAGATGTGTAGTAGCGGTGTAATAATATCCACAAACCAGAGGGCGTATAAAGATGCGAGAGTGAAATTACATAAACTGGAGAGCCTCCTTATGACAACTAAAAATATACGTGCTACCGAGGTAGGACCACGCCCTCGCAGCATAACAACGTAAAATAGCAGCTTAATGTTGCTGAGTTTCGCATGGTGAGTGTAGAGATCCGGAGACCCTTTTTACTGGAAACTTTCTTTTACGGTAACGAGGCATATTCTATCTTAGTCCTAAGAGATGACAACGGATCTGCCTTTTGATTCTTAATCTAGGACAAATGTAGATGTCTATACGCCACAGCATCCACTTACCAACAGGTAGACTACTGTGTGCTCGTTTGTCACCCTCATTCTATAAAAACAAAAACGGTAACGGTAATTATTATTTGAACCGAAGTTTAAGTTTAAGTTAAGTAGCGACTTTCCAAAAAATACAGAAAGACCTCATTGCTTCCAATTCATAGCGTAAAACCAACTTGTTTACGCCGCGCGTAAAAATCCATACCAGCAGTAGTATCAAAGGTGTTCACGTCTGGTGCAGTACGAGTAGATCCGCCCGACAAGAGCGACGACAAATGCAAATTCTACCTACAGTGGGAGGGGCATATATAGTCCAGCAGTAGACGACTTTTATGAGCTTCTAAAGAATACTGATCAGTTGCCGCTAGCGTTGCTAGGCGTCCGGATAAAGCCGGACACAGTCAGGCCTTTTGGTTGCGTGTCCGGACAAATTAGACGGTGTCCGGCCCGTCCGGCTTTTGTTAGGCTTTTTAAATTTGACCATTTTTTACATTTTTCATGTACTTATATAAATAATATTGCAATTATAGAAATTAGTATTGAATGATTAATAATAAAGAAGACTGATTTATTTAATTTTATTGTAGAAAAAGAAAAGCGCTGCTATCGATCTCTCGGTTTATTTCCCTTTTTCGCTTCTTTCGACACCTACGAGTTGATATAGAATAGAGGATATTCTTACACCGCCCCTACATTGTAAGCATACGCTCAAAAAAAAGAAGAAAAAATGTTAATGAAGTAAAAGTATATGTATGTATACATATATAAATATATATTCTATACATATATCATACAAATTACTTATAATATAAATAGTCTGTGAACATGTTCAAGATCGTCCCCACCATTACATTAGATTAGATAAACCACAAATTCTCGCAAAAGAACACCGATTCCTACCAAGGATGATACGCGAGGCTATTGAAATTAAAAAACATCCAAATTTCAATAGAGAAGATGGTTGGGTGCTACCATCTGCTTGGGATCCTATAATTAACAAAATTAAACCCAAACCCAAGCATACCACTGCAAGACTTCATGATACTATAAGCTCGTTTTGCGTAAATCGGACCAAAAATTAATAATAAAAAAACTGAAGGTAGCCTGGCTATGACATTGGGACGTCAAACATCTCAGTCCCCCCCGTGACCATGGGTGCTGTAAAGCACCCGAAACGTCGGGATAATAGTAAAAATAAATTAAAGTAATTAAACGCGATAAAATCCGTAAATAATAGTTTTATTCAATGTGTAGTGTTCGCGTAAATTTAAGAAATCATAATATAAATATATTAATACAAAAATACACAAATACATAAATATTTGTTTATCGAGACGATGGTTCATAACCAACAGCTATGCTAGGATCCGACAAGTGGCGCTGTTGTAAAGTTATAATCTAATCTATATTTTTGGATCAAAACAACTCATATTCACAATATAAGCTTGCTTAGAGCCAAAAAACATAATGTGGTCGAGTTATTTTTATCTTTATATAAAAAATCTTTTGCCCGTGTGTACATCACTGAACTCCACCTAAACAACTGGACCGATTTTGATGAAGCTTTGTGTGTGTTTCGTTGCGTGCGTGCGTGCGCGCTGCGTGCGTGTGTGTGTGTGTGTGTATGCGTGAGTGCGTGCGTGCGTGCTTGCGTGCTTGCGTGCGTGCGTGCGTGCATGTGTGTGATTAAGTTGATTCGCGAATAGTTTAGATTCACAATTTGACCCGGTAGGTGGCGCTGTTGTAGGCTTCACACGGATGTTTTCTGGATTTCAACATATAATTATTTTGTAGGTACGTATGTTTATCACTGAACTCTAAAACGACTGCAACGTTCTTTCATCAAGAGTGTGTATTTTATAGTGTGCGCCAGGACGGTTTAAATTGGCAATTGGACCCGGTAGGTGGCGCTGTTGTTGACTAAGAACAGTCATCCGTGCGAGGCCGGGGTGAGAGTCATGGCGCCACCTACCGGAATTAGCAGACCAACGTTTGCCACGCTAGCTAGTGCTTATATCATATCGATATATTAATACATGAAGGGAAATACTTTGTACCCATTTTCAAACACATTGCGCCCAAAGATCAATGTGAAATTAGGCATAGTTAAGAGGATATAGTAAGTCAGCTCAAATTCTAATTACGCCCTCACTTCCCTTCGCGTCGTATGCTATGTACCTACATGTTTGTAATCACTAATACTGTAAGTAGAAAGGTCGTTAGACACTTATTTCATTAGGTTTATCATATTTATGCCTGTTTCTTAACGCCAAGCCAGTCGTTTCTTATTTTTATTACGGTTATTTCCCATTTTAATTTTACGTCGTCCTGTTGCGTAATGTATATTCTGATCGTAAGCGACACAACCTCCCCTTCAAAAGCCGAAGCGAAGTGACGGGGCGGCAGGAATCAAGCTTCAAGAGGCCGATAGTTTAGGTATTTTCTTTTCACAGTGAAAATAATGGTACTATAAAAAAGTAAATAACATAAGCACAGCTTTATAGTTAGTTCAGTTAGTATGCAAAGTTTCATGATCTTATTTAAAGTATTTTATGAATAACAGCGGTTTATTGTTTATTTTAGAGGTAACTTTGGATTTTTTTTTTCGAGAAAATTTTACGGAATCGTGTCTTAGTCTAACATAGTCCTTAACATTAATCCTCAACTTTACCATATATTTATTTCAAAATTAATGCTGCAATATTTTCGGCATAACGGAGGATCTTGCTAAGCCATTTGAGGTTATATTTCCCCTTAAAGTTTATATGGAAAAGTAGTGCAGAAAGCTAAAATTTATATATAGTATGTGTTACCAACACATTAATTTGAATAAAAATACATTTTATTATGTTCATACTACCAATGTCAAACACATAATTGTCAAATTATGTTGATTGCTGACGTTCACACCAAAGAATACAACTTGGCCAAAACAATTAGGCGCATGACGTTTCGGCGCCCGCACCCTGCCTCTATCCCCGCGTCTCTCCTAGTGACCAATCACCGTTCTGGCATTCTTCAGAATAATTACTAGCATAGAGTCCAAAAAAAGAAAAAATCTTATATCTGAACTCTTCAACCTCTCAACCCCCTAGCGGTCTCATGAGCCCGCGTCCATATTCCGTCAAATCCCTAGCGGTCTCATGAGGTCGCACCCACCCACAGCACTATAACCCATAAAAACTTATATATATAGACTACTGTTCTATGAAGAAGTTCGGCATTATATAATCAATATGAAATGCTCTATCCTTTAGTGCAATAAAAAAACTGTTATCCTATGAATATTTATTTATAATGTACGTTCATTTGAATGTTATCGTGTTGATTTTTGAATTTTTCTAGTGTTTTATTAGTGTTTTAGTGTAGTGTTTTATCACAAAATTGTAATGAAAGTTTTTGTGTGAATATAATTTTACTTTTTACGTAAATAATTTCGAGTAATATATATTGAAATAATTGTGATTTTCACGCTGCCGACATTCGTTTGATATGTTTTCTTTGTTATCAAAATGCAATAAAATCTTTTTCTAATGAAGTAAAACCTGACTTTTGTTTAGACCACAAGATAGAGCATTTTGTATAGATTTTATAATACTAAACTTCTTCATAGAAAAGTAGTCTCTAAATATAAGTTTTAATGGTTTTAAGTGCTATGGGTGCGTGCGGTCGCATGCGACCGCTCGTATTTGCCGGGACTTAAAGTTGTTCAAAACGACTATAAATTAATAGCACGCTACAGACTATAAACTAAAAATTTCTAGCGCGCTATTAAATACGCTATGTTATAGCGCGCTATTTATAAGAAAAGTAGGAAGCCGGCAAGAGCGTAAGTTTTGCAGCACGCTATATCTCGTAGCACGATACATTACATGTCGTTCATTGGATAGATCGCGTGCTATGTAAGAATATTATTTCTTAATAAATCGCATTTTAGACTAAAATAAAATAAAGCGGTAAAGAAAAACCAATGAACGCTTTTTCATACTTTTCCGGCTTACGACTTTCTATAATCCTAAAACATTTCTGATTATAATAGATGTAATCAATTATAATAAGAAATAATTAATTTATTTCGTTATTTTAACCTTAATATAAATTATAAATCAAATAAAGGTGTATTTAAAAGTTTTTTGATTTTTATTTATAAAAATCAACTATTTACATACACTATTGTATACACTTTTGTATCTATATTTTATTTAAATAACATTAGTTAGGCTTCTTTTATAGCAGATAACTTTGCCATACGATCACTTATTAATATACAGTATACACTAACTAAACAACGTCTAACATTAAATTAGGTCGCGCGCGATGAATAGCGCGCTACTAAATTAAATTTACGTCACACGTCCTCTCCCAACAGCGCTGCTGCTAGAACTAGTTGCCGCTAGATATTAATACTTAGTAGCGCCATGGCGACTACTTACATAGCACGCGCTATGTGTTATGGAGAGATAGCGCGCTATAATATGGCGCTATGCGCTATATTAACCACCATTAATGCGACTGCGTGGGATTGATTTTTATGGCGCTTGAAAGGTTAATATATACGACGTTTAATATGGTATAAAATAAGATAGCTATATTTTAGCCACTAGCAAAACAAAAAATGTTGTTGATAAATTAATTTAGTTTATGACTTAGTAAAATTAGGGATTTTTATTCGTAATACTTATTTATATCAAAGAAAGTTTATAGAAGAAGCTTCATGTGAAATCTTATAACAAAAACGTAGTCGAATAATGCGGAATTTCGTACTATCGTTGTTGGTATTGTGTAAAATATTTCGTGAAAAATTGGCTATTAAATGTACTTAAATTCAGCCAGTATATTTCCGCTAAAGTATCTTTAGACTTATAATGGGCTCCACAGTGATTAATAACTGTTTGTTTAATAGACACCGCGTTGGCTTCACGGAACGTACACCGAGGACTCTGCTACGATAGTACAATAACGAGACCGCGGTCCGCCTTCTCTCAGGTCGCCAGATCACAACTACCAATAAATCGATTACAAACGTATTACCAGTTTTCCTCTCTGCTCCCTCGACATTTTATCTATCATTCATTCAATAATTACAGCCTATCAAGAGTCCACTGCTGAACGTAGGGATTCCCCCTTTACCATAGTTCCCTCTCTTAGCAAGTGGTTTGGCAAACCGCGATATTTTTTATTGTTTCGACTTGTTATCGCGAAGATACTGTCGCCTATCTCCTGTTTCATTTCCCTATGTCGTCCTTTACGATACTCACGGGATGGTATGAGGTCTTAAAGCTTCTAAGTAATAAAAATACGTGTGGCACTCGGTGACTGCCGCGGTAAAGCTATTGCATAGCATTTTTTATCAACTTATGCAATTATAATTATTTATTTATTTTATTTATGCAGTTAAGTCTTTGAGAAAACAATTTCTTTTCTCTGATTGAATAAATGAGAAGTTAATATTGTTTAAAATATTTTAATATCTTACAATACATGTAGGTTATTCACGAATTTTTATCATTGAGTTAGCAGCTAGTGTACACGCATACGTCTAGTCGCACGCAAACAAACACCGTGCCGAACTCTGCCGAGTGCCGAAGTCTGCCGAACTGAAACGACGTTAGACGATGCACGGCTTTCAACGCCACACCTCCGTGCCCGTCGGAGTGGGGAGCGTGAGGTTTTTTTCGTTACGGAATTTCTGGATTCGGTCCCCGCGCTCAAGGCCCGCGATAGAAGCTATACAATAGCTTTATATATATATATATATATATATATATATATATATTGACCTATTTATGCATTCAAAAAATTATTTAAGTGAAAGGTAGTACAGGCTTGGACAGGAGTAGACAATTAACCCTTATTGTTTATGTTGGTTGCCTCTGTAGTAACATCTCAAGTTATATGTCTTCAATTCGCTAATTGACACAAAAATAATTTAATATAATGTGGGTATGTGAACGTGTACAAGAGTATATTGTATATATGTATATTTATTTAAATGTTAGTATACTTGCCTATATGTATAAGTGTTTAATTATAATATGGTTATATGTATATGTGTATATGTGTGTGCTTACATAATATGTTAATATTATCCCATTGAAGCGTAATTTCCTAGGTCAGCCATGACAAACTTTTTAAATTCAGTATTGCTTTTGATCAAAGGTTTTGTTATTTTTTTTCTTTTCAACTTTTCATACTTCTGATTTGTGCTAAATTGTGGAAAGTGGATGACTATGATTGGTCCTATGTAAAACGTATTATATAAGATTTTTTTCACAGAATTAAGGCTGTTGTTATCCATAAAAATTAAAATAAAAAAATAAAATAAAATAAAATATAATATTATTTGGTAGGAGGTAGTTATTTCTTTAACGCCGTCGCAACTCGGCATTATAAAGATCCTGCTTTAACTTCATGATTTCGAAATATTCTCATCAAAGTAGATAAAGCTTTGTTGAATCGAGTTGATGCGATGGTTTTATTTTTCGGTAAGCAAGTGGTATATCCATATAAATTAAAATCAATTGCCGCATGTATGAACGATTATCACTTGAAAATGGCGAGATCGATTTTGATGAACACTCATACTCACAAAAAAATATAAAATCAAGCACCCATCACATATTATGTACCTACTCGTACAGTAGTTTTCCGTTCGAAATTTTCTTCGATTCGAAATTCCGCGTGACTGCCTATCCGTCCGTAATTGTAATTATCCGTGCGGAATTCCGTATGTATGCAGCCATCCTTATTCCGAAGGGAAATAAACGTATGTGTGTGATGTATTTACGGAATCCCGAATGGATATTCCGAAACAGGTTTTCGAAACGAAATTCCGAATATAGGTGGAGGCACTTGGGGTATACTATACATACACGTCTACTATACTATACACATCGCACGTCGTGCTCGTTGTCGTTTCACGCTTGGTTTAAAAATAAAAATGAGAAAAGTATAAGTGTCATGTGAAGTATAAAAAGTGTAGATAGATACGGTTTACTGTACTGTGTGTATGAACAATAATAGAACGTATATACATTACACTTTCTAATATTGTTCATACACACAATAATTTTTATTAATAGTATATGCTTGTTAAAAGGAAATAAAGTAAATAAAAAATATCATTTTTTAATTATCCCAAAGACTCCACTAGGTAATTAGTACTTACTTGAATATTATTTATTATATTTAATGTTGTAGATATAAATACGTCAACAAAATTATCGCATTGTTTTTTTTTGTTATAGGATAGGGTGACAAACGAGCACACAATCCACCTGATGGTAAGTGGTTGCTGTGGCTCGTAGACATCTACATTATATCCTCGATTACGAATCAAAATGCAGATGCATTGTCACCCGTTAGGACTAAGATGGAATGCCTTGTCTCCAGTAAAAAGAGTCTCCGGTTTTCTACACTCACCATACGAAACACAGCAGCATTAATCTACTACGAGTATATTACGCTGGTATTCTGTGAGAGCGTGGTCCTTCCCCGGTCGAGCCGACCCATTCGTGCTACAACTATACTACTAATATAACTGCAGCATGGCTCTACCACGTATAAAAATAAAATTGGTCGATTTCTTGAGCAAAAACGTCGCGAATATTTTGACTTCGAGATAATCATAAAGATTTTCATTTACGCGAACACTACACGTTAAGGTGATACCTCGAAAATTTGGTGATTTTTCTATTTGACATACTTTTTTAAGTATTATAGATTACATACCAATATTTTGGTATATGATTTTTGACTATATGACCTTGGATTGCATTAAAGGAAAACATGATATCATGTAATTTTCTCGATAGAAAAATATTGCAAAGTAAACTCTAATTAGTTACATTTCTTCATGACATCACAATTATTTTACGAATAAGTTCATGGAATTATTTTTAAGGCATAGTAAATAATCATATCTAAGTTCTCACAAACCATTTTTTAATCCATAGCCTAGTTTTGTTAAAAATAATAAAAAGGTTGTTTGGCGCTTACTTAGTTTTTTGATGATAACGATTAAATCCATGAAACTAGTTTCATGGATTTTATCCCGTTTAATTTTTACTTTTTAATTTTCAACTTTTCGGGTGCTTTACATCACCTATGGTCACGGGGGAAGTGAGATGTTTGACGGCCCCATGTCTGATGTTTGATGTAAGGCCTGTTACTTTCAGTTTTTGAATATTAATTTTTGCTCCGATCTACGTAAAACGAGCGTACGGTATCTTAAACTCTTGCAGTTGTATGATTGGGTGTGGATTTAATATAGGATCCCAAGCAGATAGTAGCACCTATCCATTTTCTCTACTGAAATTTGGATACTTTTTTTTTACTTCAATAGCCTCGCCAATCATCCTTGGTATCAGTGCTTTTTTTGCGAGGATTCGTTGTCTATCAAATCTAATGTAATGGCGGGGACGATCTTGAACATGTTCACACACTGCAAACTTTCCGGAGCGTTAATACTTCACGTCAGCTATATTATGTTCTTACATAATATCTGATCGATATATGATCTTTTTTTTGACCTATGTAAGAGAGACCACATTCACAATCAAGCTTGTGAATTACTATAGTTTAGTTTTCAACGTAATGGCCTTTTATTTTCAGGCCTCCTCGGCCGCCATGAACGACTTTCGAAAAACTTATATAATATCTTAATTGAATAAAGAAATTTAGACTTTTAACTTTTTGACCGCTGAACAATAAACTTCGAACGGCTCGAACTGAAATCATAAAACTTTCTCCCATCTTTAGAACATAATCATTACGCTGTTAAAATAAAACTGTCTACTTCGTTTTATTGTCATCGTAATTATTTACTATCTTCCGCCCGCGACTTTGTTCGCCTAGTATGGACTAGCATGGAAAATTATCCCACGGTATCCTTTTATCAATAAAATTGTTATTTTAAATAGGGTAAGAAATTGTGTAATAAGAGAAGAGTGTGGTTTGCAAGATGATGTTGTGGCCAGGATTAAGAAAGGAATGCTTCGGTGGTTTGGTCATGTGGAAAGAATGGATGAGGAAAGACTGACAAAGAAAATTTATGTTGCAGAAGTGAATGGCAGAGTCGGAAAGGGACGTCATAGGCGAAAATTTATCGACCAAATTGGCGATTTATTGAAAACGGGCCAAATTAGGAGTACCCTTAACCGACGAGCATGTATGCGGAGGTGTATGGATGTGAAGGAGGCGAGAGAGGTGTGTCAGGATCGTGCCAAATGGAAGTCTGTAGTCTCTGCCTACCCCTCTGGGTGACAGGCGTGAGTGTTTACGATTTTATGATCATGTTATTTTAAATGAGACGTGTGAACTCAAAAGTATAATAAAAAAAATTGGCTGACCCTGCAGGGCATCCCTGAAACTTTCGACTAATTTCAATATCAAGCGCTCCAAATTCCACTTATTATACCGCTCTTCGAGCACAAAAACGTCATTTTGAAAAACCATGTGTTTTGTTTTTTTTTTTCAATATTCAATATTTCACAATCAAATCAACTGATTTTGATGTGATTTACGGCAATCGACGCAATTTTATCAGCTTAACAAAAAACCTATTACAAAAAAAATATTTCACGAAAAGCAAAATCAAGATATTCTGAAAAAAAAAAAAACACTTGTTCGAGATTTCTTTCGACAACGATATCTCTCGAACGAATGAACCGATTTCGATGCGGTCCACGGCAATCGACGTTGTTTTTTGAGTAGAAGAGTTGATTAGATTATAGAAATGATCAATACAAGGGTGTCTAAGGAATTTCAAGAAAACTACTTTTTGAAATTTAATGAGATCTAATGAGAACTCGATTTTCAAAAACCGGGGTGAAAACAATAACTTCCCATTTTTTTAAAATCATTGATTTTCATAGCGGTAAGTTAAAAATGCCATTCGAGATAATTTTGTAAAGCTGGCTCTATCTTGATTAAGAGCAATATATATATTATATATAAGAGCAACATTAATAAATCGTTATGAAACATGCGTTAGAACTTTTTGAACAACACCGGTACAATCATGATTAATAGCAATATAAATATTATATATATATATATATATATATATATATATATATATATATATATATATAATAAATTTTAGACCAACATAACCTCAACATAACAAACCTCAGTTCAACGAATTACTTGATATAACGAATATTTACTTGTTCCCTTCCGATTTGTTATATCCAGGTTGCACTGTTTAAAGAATACGAGGGTGGCACTGAAAGTTCTTAGAAAATCAAAAACTGAACAAAGTAGCACTTATTTTTTTTATATCTTTTCAGTGTCATTATGGCAACAAGAAAAGCACTTCGCCGACTCGTCCTTAGGGGTCTCTCTGACGGCATTTTCGAAGACGCAGCCACTACTACCTCCATAGAATACTATAATAAGCTACCTCGGCGTCCATAAAACGTTTTCCTCGAAGTTTTTCTTTTATTTTCGGAAATAAATAAAAATGCGATGTCGGGGCTACAGGGCGGGTGACCTAGTAATTCCACGTCTGACGTCGCCAAGTAGTTGATTGTTTGCTTACAACACTACACTTAGCGGTGTGCGACAAGGCGTTGTCGTGGTGAAGGAGAATCCTACTGCGAGGTGATTTCTCTCAAACTTCTTCCAAGGCAAGTGGTAAACAATTCTTAGTGTACCACTCTGCATTAATTGTTTTTCGATCCTATAAAACAATTGGTGCGTAATGACCTGTCCTTCCGAAGAACGAGATCAGCATCTTTTTTCCACGCTACCGACTTTTCTTCACTTTAGCTGGCATTTCCTCGGAAGGAAACACCCAGATAGCAGACAGCCTCTTAGTTTCAGGATCATAATAATGAATCCAGCTTTCGTCACCCGTAAGTATATCGAACACAGTATTTCAGTCGCCTCCGTTAAATCTTTGAATAATTTTGACGGAGTTTTTTGGCCTTTGTCAAATTATGAGGTATCCACCGGGCACAAAGCTTCCTGACCGCTAAATGTTCATGGAGGATTTTGTGCACTTGACTCATACCGATGCCTAAGCTTGTCCGAATCTGCTGATAAATCACTCTTTTGTCAATCTCTATCATACACCGCACAACACTGATTTTATCTTCAGTCATCGTCGTAGAAGGCCGTCTCTCACGCAGATCATCGGTGAAATTAGTGCGACCACGTTTAAACTGATTAAACCAGTTGTAAGCTGTGGCAAGCATGAGACTTCATCGTGAACGGCCAATCGAAGTCTATCATAAATTTTTGTTGACTTAAATGACATCGAAAGTCATACAAAATCATTGTACGAAAATTTTCTCGCGTTAAATTCATCCTGACGTGACACAGATAATTTTCAATTTGAAAAATAAATTAAATAAAATACATACACAATAATATTGGCAAAGAGTTCCATTTTCAAAATTTGAACTTATTTTTTTATTATATCGTGTCCAAGTGGCCAGTTCTAAAAACTTGCAGTGTCGCACTCGTACGAAGAAATAACTTCTGCCATTTCTCTTTTTTCTGCTTACATTATGTTTATAGTATCTAGTTAAATATAATTTCTACGAAACCTTCTAGTTTTGAAATATTAGTCGACTTAGAAATATTGGACTTTTGAACTGGACTTATTGTTTTTTGTGCGCCTGTTAACGTCAAAAGTTGCAACATGGCGGGAAAAACGAGCGTCGCAATTTTGATTAATTTAACTTAAATAGAAGGTGTACTTGCGCCATTTTGTAATAAATCGCGTTAACATACTACGTTTGTAGTTTGAATTGTGAACTATTCACTTTAATTCTAGAGTAAGTTACGTTTTTATTACGTGATCGAGCTATATACGAGTACTCGTATACTGCAGCTATATTAAGGTTGTAGCACGAATGGGTCGGCACGACCGGCGGAGGGCCACACTTTCACAGAATACCAGCGTAAAATAGCAGCGTAATGCTGCTGTGTTTCATATGATTAATGTAGAGATCTGGAGATCATTTTTTAATGGAAACGAGGCATTCTATCTTAGTTCTCAGGGGTGACAGCGTATCTGCATTATGATTCTTAATCGAGGATAAATGTAGATATCTATGGGCCACAGCATCCACTTACCATCAGGTGGACTGTGTGCTCGTTTGTCACCCTTATTCTAAATAAAAAAAAATTAGATTTTATTCGAACGCATCAGAGTTAAGATGACACTTCTTCACATATTTTTGACGTGGTTGAGCTATACTGCCCATATAATACATAATTGTAGCACAATTAGGTCGAGTCAACATGAGAAGGACGACACTCTTACATAATACCGGAGCAAAATACAAGCTAAATGCTGCTGTGTTTCGTGTGGCGAAGGTATAGCCGGATATATAACCGGAGATTGTTTAAAACGAAGCATTTCATCATATTCTCAGAGATAACATCGCATCTGCATTTTTATTGTTAATTTAGGATAGATTAAGATGACAGTCAGCATCTGACTGAATGCTCGTTTTTTTTTACGCGGTGGAGACACGCTGCAGCTACATTATAGTTGTAGCGTCAATGCGTATAATAGCAGCTTAATACTGTTGTGTTTCGTATACCGAGTGTAGAGAACCGGAGACCCGTTTTACTGGAATACATCCGCATTTTGATTCTTAATCGAGGTTAAATATAGATGTCTATGGGCCACATCACCCACTTATCATCAGGTGGACTGTGTGCTCGTTTGTCATCCTCATCCTATAAAAAAATTATGTTAATTTTCATAATCCACTGTTTTATAGAAGTAAGATTGACAAACGAGCACACAGTCCACCTGATGGTAAGTGTATGCTGTGACCTACAAACACCTCTATCCTCAATTAAAAATCATAACCCACATGCGCCGCCACCCCTGAAAGCTAAGATGGAATGCCCCGTCACCAGTAAATTGGCATTCAGTTTCCACCACTAACTATTCATAACAGCAGCGTGATACTGAATGGTGAAACTGGTTCACTTGTCAGAGACTTAGTGAGGTCTTGTCGGATAGCTTTGCATTCGGGAGTCCGATTAAATTTAATGTCTTTGCGAGTCTGACGAACAATGGGGGCAGTCTTAGTCGAATAGTCTTTTATATAGCGCCTAAAGTATCTTGCTAGTTCAAGGAACTAACCCACTTGTTTTACGTTTTCTGGTGCCTCGGCATTGGCTAGGGCTTCTATTTTCCGAGGGCTTGGCCTAACCTGACCCTGACTCGGCCTAAATATTATACCTTGGTAACTGAGAAAGAGAATTGCCGAATGTTAATAGAAAACACAGCCGTCGTGAGAGTCTTTAACACTCAACGTAACAACTCGATTCCTCGACCTTCGCTGACGGTGTTATTCAGGAGTACGTCATTGATGTAAACTAAAACGTTTCCCCCTTCAATATGATCGCGCATGGTATCATTAATTATGCGTTCATCAGCTGATGCTGAAAGGGGAAGCAGGCACTTATATGCGAGCGTGGTCCTTACCCGATCGAGCCGACCCATTCATGCTGCAGTCAAAATACGCGGGAGATCTAAACAAAAATCTATCGCTTTAAGCTTCATGATACGTAAATGATCAGAGTCCGATCTCATCAGTAGGATTTCCTACGAACTTAGCGATGAATCAGAAAATTCTTGAAAGTTGAATTTTCGAAAATTTAGTTTATTTTTTTCCTGGCTGTACTTTGTACGAGCGTGCGAGTTGACGACAGAAATATTAGATAAATTCGAAAGGCGCCAAGTCGCCCGATCGGGCGAGTTTTTGTCGGGCGAGATGACGAATAACCCGAATTTGGCCCCTGTTAAGAAATAATAGACCCATATTTTTTATAACTTGTTTTCCTAGAGTATTATACCATTTTGGAATGTTGGTTAGTTGCGTCAATTTTTAAAAAAAAACTTGCCATACTTGTGTTCATACTTTTTTTTTACACCACGATAAGTTAAATTTGGTTAAAAGTAAAGTCTTCAAAAAATTTAGGGAATAAAAAAATTTTCATTAATTTTCGTGATAAAACAAGAGTTATTCTGGATTTTTTTAAGAATTGTGGTAGATAGCAGTGCTACTCAGGTTGCCTATAAAAAAAAAAGAAAAAAATATTAAAAAAATTGTGGTCATGGTAGTGAAAAATATCATAAACGGTCTCAATTTCTGAAGAATTTCATTTTTTTATATAACTTAAAATATAATTGGGATATATTTTTTTTTCTTTTTTTTCCCCGATTAGTCCGGGGCAGGTCTATCCTCCGGTGTTGGCTTATCGTTGAATTTTGGGACACGTTGTATATATATATATATATATATATATATATATATATATATATATATATATATATATATATATATATATATATATATATGATATTGATATGATATTTTATAACTATAATTCCGAATCTAAATATTATATAGTCCTTAATAATATCAATTCCACTATGCTACTTGATCGCATGTCAGTATTGTATAATTATTCTAAGAAATGTTTTAGTTATGTAATATTTTTAAATGCAAAGGAACATATGCCCATACAGCCTAGTCTGGATTCTTTCACAAAATGTTTACACAATATTTTGACGCGTCACATTACAGCGCGTCTCATTACGCGACAGATATTTGAGTTGGGAGATTTGGACGACAGTTTCACCCAGCACAATCGATGATGCTGACAAAACAATGTACCAAAATGTACACAACAACTAGAGGCACACATCACCTGTTTGAACATTGCCACTAACAGTTCACACGATCAGGTATTTAATAACCAAAATCGCACCACTTAAACCTAAATAATTAAATTAAAAAAAAAAAAACTAAAGAGACACGCTATAGATGAAATTGTTTTATTTTATCGTGGTGATCCTGATCAAGATGCCAGGATAAAGTTTATATCTTAAATTAATGGTATCGTCATCGCTGCTTAATACGAGTGCACACTTCAAGTCAATCGGGCGTCTACAAGTTGGTAACAATTACATTAAAGGACTTCGTTACATAGGATAGGTAGGTCTGCCTATACGCGAAGCTAATTAAAGCAAGTAAAAAAAGATCCTCCTTTCCTTATATATATATATATATATATATATATATATATATATATATATATATATATATATATATATGTCCATATGTCATAGTTAACCGCGGTTAGCATAGATTAAAATTTACAACAATTAAAAAAAATTTACAAGATACCATAAGTTCATACTCCATAGATCGGAACAAAAGTTAAATTTTAATCTATGGTAACCGCGGTTAACTATGACATATGGACGATGAACATCTCAGTCCCGCCCGTGACCATGAGTGCTGTAAAGCGTTCGAAACGTCGGGTATTTAAAAAGTTAAATATACGCGATAAATTCCGTAAAAACTAGTATTACTTCAATTTTATTATATTGTTCATCTGACGGTAAGTCTGCCGCCCATGAAAAACTACATCAGTCATCAGGAGATTCGGAGGTGCGTTCCCGGCCTTTTAAAGAGGCCAAAATAGGCTAAGTAAGCTGTCGGCAACAAAAATACAAATAGGTAAAATAAGAACACGTTTCATTTCACACGCGTCTCGGAATTCCGTTAACCAATGGGACGACAACCAGCTTCACGGAAAAGTTGTTTTATTGGTTCAGACGGAATAAGATAACGCCTTTTATAGTCTAATACAAAAACGCTTACGTAACAGATATGAAAAAAAATCCTAATTAAATCACTTGCAAAAAAAACTTTGACATTCGAGGTCCCGTTTTTGAAAGGCATATTATTGAACTAAATTCTTTATTGTTACCGTTGCAGGGTACAGAGTTTATCAAACACCATGCTGAATATAGGCCTCCACCGTGTCTAGCCTCATATTTGCCACGCTTGTCAGACGGCACCCACGCGATTATATTGCGTAGTGGATATATATATATATATATATCCACTACATACCGCCACTACACGGTGGCGAGTATGCATATCCACTAACATTTATCGGCTACATTTTATTTGGATCCTTCATTTCTTGATAATAAGTAAAAAGGTTCATAAACACTCACGCCTGTCACCCAGAGGGGTAGGCAGAGACTTCAGACTTCCATTTGGCACGATCCTGACACACCTCTCTCGCCTCCTCCACATCCATATATATATATATATATATATATATATATATATATATATATATATATATATATATATATATATATATATCCACTACGCAATATAATCGCGTGGGTGCCGTCTGACAAGCGTGGCAAATATGGCAAATATGAGGCTAGACATGGTGGAGGCCTATATTCAGCATGGTGTTTGATAAACTCTGTACCCTGCAACGGTAACAATAAAGAATTTAGTTCAATAATATGCCTTTCAAAAACGGGACCTCGAATGTCAAAGTTTTTTTTGCAAGTGATTTAATTAGGATTTTTTTTCATATCTGTTACGTAAGCGTTTTTGTATTAGACTATAAAAGGCGTTATCTTATTCCGTCTGAACCAATAAAACAACTTTTCCGTGAAGCTGGTTGTCGTCCCATTGGTTAACGGAATTCTGCACCTGCTTAAGAGACGCATGTGAAATGAAACGTGTTCTTATTTTACCTATTTGTATTTTTGTTGCCGACAGCTTACTTAGCCTATTTTGGCCTCTAAAAGGCCGGGAACGCACCTGCGAATCCCCTGATGACTGATGTAGTTTTTCATGGGCGGCAGACTTACCGTCAGATGAACAATATAACATAATTGAAATAATACTAGTTTTTACGGAATTTATCGCGTATATTTAAATTTTTAAATACCCGACGTTTCGAACGCTTTACAGCACTCATGGTCACGGGCGGGACTTAGATGTTCAACGTCCATATGTCATAGTTAACCGCGGTTACCATAGATTAAAATTTAACTTTTGTTCCGATCTATGCAGTATGAACTTATGGTATCTTGTAATTTTTTTTTAAATTGTTGTAAATTTTAATCTATGCTAACCGCGGTTAACTATGACATATGGACGTTGAACATCTCAGTCCCGCCCGTGACCATGAGTGCTATAAAGCGTTCGAAACGTCGGGTATTTAAAAAGTTAAATATACGCGATAAATTCCGTAAAAACTAGTATTATTTCAATGTGTAGTGTTCGCGTAAATATAAGAAATCATTAATATAATATAATATAAAAATATATCACCAAAATTTGTTCGATAAAACTTCCGTCTAGGTGGACATCTTTTACCGACTCTTCTGGAGCATAAATTTGCTTTGTTACAAAATTTTCACACATATTATACGTGGTACAGCCAAACTGCAGTTATATTAGAAGTATAGTTAGTATAGTAGCACGAATGGGTCGCTGGGTCGGCTCGACCAGCGAAGGACCACGCTCTCACAGAATACCAGCGTAAAATAGTAGCTTAATGCCGCTGTGTTTCGTTGGGGAGTGTAGAGACCTGGAGAACCGAAGACTCTTTTTACTGCATGCATTCCATCTTAGTCCTCAGGGGTGATACGTATCTGCATATTGATTCTTAATCGAGGATAGATGTAGATGTCTATGGGCCACAGCAACCACTTACCATCAGATGGACTGTTTGCTCTTTTGTCACCTATGCTATAAAAATAAAACATATATAGCAAAATTTTCCAACCACATTCAATATTAAATAATGAGATCAACGCCGTTAGGAAAAAAGATGAATATTATATTAAAGAGGTAGGCTTAATGTGTTTATCAGTCTTTATTATATGTATGTCCCTTTACGACGTTCTAGAGACCAAATACGTGAGTCAATATTGATTAATTGTTACGTCAATCGATTTGTCTCCATCTTGTGAGTGTCACTGAAGACATGGCAGTAATCTTACTTATCTTATTTATCTTCACGCACAATCCCTAACGGGGTAGCCAGAGAGAACAGATCGCCAAGTGTCACGATCCTTACATACCTCTTTCGCTTCTTTCAGGTTCATTAACTTCTTCATACATGCACGTCTAGGTATGTATGTATATATATATGTATGGCAGTAATCAATACTCAATATGGCGACAACCAGACGCTATATTGTGAAAAAGATAAAAAAATTAAAGTAAATGCACAGACAGGCAGGCATAAATGCATTGTAATACGTGATAGATGTGAGGCCATGACGGTAGGGAGCTTATTGCGCCGGCCATTTTGAGACTTCCCACACTTTCCCGCTAAAATCATAAACACACCAGGCTACAAGAAATTGGGTCACGTCATAAGTTAAGCAACTTAGCTCGAAGCCGCTATATTATGCTGGCGATAATGTAAATCGTAAGAACATTTAAAACATCTATTATAGCTACCTTTTTTTTTGGTGATAGTCGTAGACATGGTAATTCCAAATACCATTTTCCAAGTATTGTAGCACGAATTTCGAACGAGAAAGGTGCACGTTGTCACAGAATTCCAACGTAAAATACTATAGCAGCTTAACGCTGCTGTGTTTCGTATGGTGAGTTAAAGAACATGGAACTCAATGTTGCCAACGCATCCTGCCAATAGATGGATGTGTATATGGGCCACATAATTCACTCCCCATCAGGTGGACATATATATATTATTAAGTATGATCTATATGTGTGTTTGCGTGCGTATGTGTGTGTGTATGTATGATTTAAGTTTTTCACCCTAGCCCACTGTAGTACACACACTTCTCCCAGTAACTTTCCGATTGACTGGTAAAAATTCCATATAACATTAAGTCTATAGTTTGTACCTTTTGTACAATAAGTATATAAATTAATAATTGTAAAGATGTTAAAAATAATTTGCTTATTGTAGCCTGTCGCCCTTCAGCCCTCCACCCCCAGTTGTATTTATTTATTTATTGTTACACATACAACATAAAAAATCATTACACGATGACCACCATGATTCGACAGTGTAGCCGATGATACAATATGATATGCCATTTTACTGAGCTCACTCAGCGAACATGAAAATAAACAAGTTCACTTCCATATGATCATGCATCAGTGCGGTGCACAATGAAGGCGAGCAATTTCCAAACTGCGTGCAATGAACAAAAACTTTTTAGAAAATTTGGAATTACTTTTTAAGATCATTAATATAATGGATTTCTGCAAAGTAACGCCTGACTCTATTAATTATACGAAACTTATTCTATCAGGGACGTGGAGACACATCTCTGCGATTTGATACAGTGGCTACCTGTTACTATCTATATCTAAAAACATCATAAAAGAAGTAAAATAAGGCGACTCTGTAGTACTTTTAATTCTTCGTAGCTATATATTATTGGATAAAATCAAAATCATTTTATAAAAATTGAAAACATACGCACAAGTTCTTCATAATAATTGGATCGATTAAAAAAATATATCATAAAGATGTCACTAAATTGCCAGTTATACGTGTAGCTTGCAAAGATTGCAAAATAAAACCGCGTAAAACTTATTTTTTATCTCTTCATGAGGCAGCAAATTAAATTATTCAAAACATTAAGTACTAAGTTGCATAGAAACAAAAACTTTTTATTCGGTATCTAATCGAATATACAAAAATTTACGTTTGTTTGTTCGTATTTTAAGCGCTGCCATACCGTTCATCAGATTGCGGTAAAACTTTGTCAACTTAAAGCTTGCACTCGCGCGAAGGTTATAGGCACAGTTGGACCCGGTAGGTGGCGGTGTTGTAGTACTTAGATATCATCCGTGCGAAGCCGGGACAGATCGCTAGTAAATTGTAAATAATACTTATAGAAATTCACTCTTTTGCTTAATTACCACTGGTTTGAAAAAAAAAAACTGTACTGCGAAGGATACGGCGGCTGACCGGTAAGTCAAGCGGTCAGCCGCCGTAGAGTCTACATCACCTGAGGATGCCACGTGTAGAGGCGAAACACGTGTCTTATTATCGTCGATGGTGTCTTTCCTGGAATAGTGGTGTTGGCAGTAGTGGTATTGGGAGTAGTGGTGCTGTGACTAGTGGTGGCGGGATTAGTGCACGCAATTGAGGGAGGGCGGGAGGTGCTCTTAAATTCAGGTAAGACACATCATTGTATTTAGTTAGCGGAAGGTTGCAAATTAATCAATATCTTTATTATAATGGATTTCCGCAAAGTAACGCCTGATTCTATCAATTATCTTAAGCTGTTATTTTGTGACTATTGAATCAATAGTTGGTGAGAATATTACAGAAAACTTGAGTACATTTTCGTCTGAATATTTCCAAGTGAATTCTTTCGTGAAAGAAGTTATAGTTAAAACCTTTTGCTTCGTTCTTATCTTTTGCTTCGTTGTAGGATTTTAAAGTTTTTTTTAAGGAACAGTGAATCGTGTTGTTTTTGCACCTGCTTTTTTTAACTTTTAACGTGACAAACGAGCACACAGTCTGCCAGATGGTAAATTATTGCTATGGCCTTTAGACACCTACATTTATCCACGGTTAATCAAAATTCAGATGCGTTGTCACCCCTGAGAACTAAGATGGAATGCCTCGCTGTTAACAAAAAAGGTCTCCGATTCTCTACACACACCATACGAAACACAGCAGCATCAAGCTGCTATTTTACGCTGGTATTTTGTGCTTACCAGGTCGCACCGACTCATTCGTGCTACAACCACAATTATAGCTGCAGCTTGGCTCTACCACGTCAACGTTCGTTGCAGGATTTTAAAAATGTAGTGGTTTTTGCTTATAGTATGGCTTGTGCTTTATATCCTTTCTTGAATAAAATAACACGGAATCAGCAAAACGCTATACAAATTTATAAATATATATAATTTATAAATAAAGAAGAAAAATATATTTTTTGTTTGTACCGAATAAGCTCCGAAACTACGGGACAGTTTTTAACCATTTTTTTCACCAATAGAAAGCTACTGATTATCGTTGTGCTGGTATTAAGAATACCATTTATTGGTGATCATATGGGAGTGAACTTGTTTATTTTCATGTTCGCTGAGTGAGCTCAGTAAAATGGCATATCATATTGTATCATCGGCTACACTGTCGAATCATGGTGGTCATCGTGTAATGATTTTTTATGTTGTATGTGTGAAAATAAATAAATAAATACAACTGGGGGTGGAGTGGAGGGCGACAGGTGCTCTTAAACTACGTTACACACATTATTTTATTTTATTACGCCGCTGTAAGCAAATTATTTTTAACATCTTTAGATTTATTTATTTATTTATTCATACACTATTTTACTAATGCACACTTGTTTTTTTAATTGTTCTTCCATACAACACAATTATTATTACTACACTTAATAGGTAGTTATATATTATTTTTGGTATGCGTATCGACATCTTCATAAAATAATATTGACGTAAGTCATAACGTCACATATATATATATATATATATATATATAGTAGTGCCAAAGTATATATATATATATATATATATATATATATATCAATTTATATTATATATAAAATAAATTGATACAACTATCGAGTTAATAATTCAATTTATAATATCAATTTATTTATTACATAAATATCAATAAATTGCTTGAATTAGTAAGTCGATTTCATCACTAAATTGTAGACAAACACTGCATTGGCCGTAAGATATCGATGGCGATTCGAGTAGAGTTTTGTGACTCGAGCCACTCGGGTTGATTTATGTATGTATGTCATTCTAGTTGTACACTAGTTTTTGAGTAAATCGACTATTTACAGAAAAGTTTATCACTAGAGTTGAGAGTAGCGATTACTTTAGTTAAACCATTTTTAAATATCTAAATTTGTAAATAAGTAATATGTGGCAACATGAAATTAAAATTATAAATCAATATGATAAAATCAAACTAAGTTCAGGTTTGTTTACAACATGCCAGATGCAAGTTTGAATTTGGATGCAACTTGTGATCAGTCACCCGCAGCGACTTATTATATATACAAGTAAATTATTAGTGAAGTAATATCTACCTGCCTTATTAATAAAAATTGCTTATTCCAAGCTTAATTCGAAGTTACACTTGGACTAGCTAATCTCAGAGTAACTGACTATTTACTTCGTTATTACAATGTTATTAATAAGCATGGAGTAACCTCAGACTAACTATACATTTCTTACGCCGGGATTAAGACTTGCGCTATGGCAACCCACTTATTTTAAAAGTAAAAAAGAGTGAGTCAGTGAATGATTAGTGAATGAATTCAATGGTTGACTTGATTTGACAGTGACAGGCAATATTTTGAGTTTGACAAGAGATAAATGTTACGGGTTGTTCCTTGTTCCTCCGGTTGTTTTTGAAATCGGTGGAAAAACTAAGTTCTAAATATAATAATTTTTAATATTATTTGTAACGAAATTTTAGAATTAAGAAAAGAGCGTGAAGGGCAAAATTAATTAAATAACCATTTTTGTTTTGTGTTTTGGGGATAAATAAAATCTTTTGTACTTACATGTAATTATCGTATATTTATTTAAAAAGTCGTTAATAGTGCTGCCCGAACAGAATTTCCTCTAACGGAGTTATTTACTAATTGTGTGACTGATATATTTTCATCATCTCCTTATACTACATCCTCAAGCAGATCTTGCTTTTGCATTGCAATGTATATATTGTTTTGTATGCTCTTATTTAGTATTTAGTTCTCGCAGTAAACACCGAAACCTTTGCTTCCCTCCAAAGCATTGTTCTACAGTGTAACGGGGCCACCAGATGTGCGACCGGTTGTACATTCTTCCTTTTGTTTATTAGGACGCAGGATAGGAGTGTATAAATAAGAAGTACAAGCATAACCAGAACCTCGGAGAAGTCTGCCTTTAAATTCTGACAGCTCAAACGTTTGTTTTAATGCGACTTTCTTTTGTGGCCGTGTAAGGAAAAGGGGGGATCTCCCGCCGGGCAAGGTGTTCTGCCCGGGGAGCGGCTGACACTCCATGTGATAATTCGGAGATGTTCTATATATACTGTTTATGATTCGGAATGTTGATAGCGCGATTTAGGCTTCGGTGTGTTTTCGCTTGTGGCGGCGACGGCAGCGCCGCTACATCACCCCCTGCTCAGACCGGAGGTCGTTAGTGCAGCCTTGTTGCCGAGGAATGTGCAAGTGCCAGTGGATTGCCTTGTAGTCTGCGGTGATTCGAGAAGAAGGCAAGTAATCTGCGAGAGTGCCGTGAAGCAGAGGCGAGCAGTAAGGCTCAGAGCCGTGCCGAACACTGTATAGCGCAGAGAGTAGCTTGAAGGAACAGGAAGCATTATTATTCCAGTGCTGCGATGAACCTTGTGAAGCTAGATGGCTTGCAGGATATGAAGAATGCAGTTTATATCTGCTCGGGAGCGAATGGGTGGGGTATTTCTATGACGATGATGAAGCTTGAAGTTTCCGAAGGTTGTTTGGTTGCGTGTTCAGATCACGTCGGGGTCACCACTGTGGCCGTGTAAGGAAAAGGGGGGATCTCCCGCCGGGCAAGGTGTTCTGCCCGGGGAGCGGCTGACACTCCATGTGATAATTCGGAGATGTTCTATATATACTGTTTATGATTCGGAATGTTGATAGCGCGATTTAGGCTTCGGTGTGTTTTCGCTTGTGGCGGCGACGGCAGCGCCGCTACACTTTAAATATTCTTGAGTCATGTGTGCTGCCTTGCCAATGTGCCACTGTATCCATGAACTCTAAACTTGCATTTGACACAAACTGGAACTCTATTTCCCGGAAAATAAGAGTAAATGGGGCCCTACACTCTATTGTGAAGAGTCAAAATGTGTCGAAAAAGGCACGTATGGCAATTCACAATGCTGTGTTGGTCCCTACTTTAACGTATGGTAGTGAAAGTTGGGTGTGGCAGAAGAAGCATGAGAGTAGAATGAACGCAGTAGAAATGCGGTCGTTTAGGAGTATGTTAGGGCTGAATCTGAATGACAGGGTAAGAAATTGTGTAATAAGAGAAGAGTGTGGTTTGCAAGATGATGTTGTGACCAGGATTAAGAAAGGAATGCTTCGGTGGTTTGGTCATGTGGAAAGAATGAATGAGGAAAGACTGACAAAGAAAATTTATGTTGCAGAAGTGAATGGCAGAGTCGGAAAGGGACGTCCTAGGCGAAAATTTATCGACCAAATTGGCGATTTATTAAAAACGGGCCAAATTACGAGTACCCTTAACCGACGAGCATGTATGCGTAGGTGTATGAATGTGAAGGAGGCGAGAGTGGTATGTCAGGATCGTGCCAAATGGAAGTCTGTAGTCTCTGCCTACCCCTCTGGGTGACAGGCGTGAGTGTTTATGTATTATGTATTATGTTTATGTACAAACTGGAACAAAGCACTCATAACTTCTTTAATATGAAGTAATAGATTGAGGTGATTGTATTGAATCTGAGAAAATAACTAAGTATCTATACGGCACAGATGCGCTAGCTAGGTGCTATAAAACTTACTTGTACATTTATTGAACTGTATCTTTTCCTGTTTATGTAGTAGTGTCCGATGTTTCTAGCGACTTTTGTGATTAGAATATGTAGCAATCAATAGCCCCAATCACTTGTCTAAATCCACATAATGAATAAAAACCTGCAATCACTTTGTTCTGCTCCACATCACTTCTGGGCATTTTAATCCATTATGCTGTTTTTGTTATTAGTGCTTACAACTTATGAATACGGGTAACAACGCGCGTAAACGTAAAGTTTTACAAAATGTCAAAATACGCGACTAGTCTATGCTTACTCAGTCGTTAAACTAGGTACCGCCAAGGATTAACTTTTATTCCGAGAGTAGATTCGGATTAGTTTACTCCCTCCTTACTCTATGTTTATTAATACTGAAATTAGATATTTTAAGCTTTAAACTAGGAGTAAAGTTAATCTTGCTCAAGTCTGTGTTTATTAATAGGGCTGTACGAGTATATAGCACCCTCTGAATCTATACGATGCGCCAAGTTAACTTGGTAACTCGCTAAAATTTATTTTCTATCGATTATCGAGTTGGACAAATTCACTCGATTCACTCGAGTGAAATACAACATGGTTGGAGTCGCATCATTATGATTAGAACAAAAGAAAATGAAGTTTTTATTTAAAAAGCATTACTAGACTAATGTTTAAGAAAATATGGATATTATCAATTATCAGTAAGTCAATTCATATAACTGCATTTGTGTACAAATAGGTAGCTTATGTATTCAGCAAGTTTCTTAATAAATGGCTTTTTTGTTAAGCCAGACACGGATCCTGGATTTATACCAGCCATAGTAGATAGGCAATATAAATGGTTCATATATTTATGTGTAAAAATGTAGTAATTATTTGTACTAGAAGCAAATATAAAGTTTAATAATAATAGTTTGCATAAAAAAAAGTGTAATGGTTGTATCTATTATGCTTAGGCAGCTGTGTTGTTCACTGTGCAGAAAGGAATATTATTTTGTCATCTAGAATCAGATATACTTAATATAACAATAATATCTTTGTCTACTACATCTATGTACATGAAACCAGTGAAAATAAAATTTGAGACAACTTTTACATAGTTGAATATCATAGATGTTAATCAATAATTACTGCTTCTGTATTTGATCAGCTGGAGCTGATTAATGCTGTATAATTTATAATAATTTTATTATTATTTAACATATGAAAAGGCAGGTGTAAGAAAATGGTCACAGAAATATGTAAATACAGTTTATTGACATTGAAGGCATATTCTTATCTCATATCTCTTATTATTAAAAATGTCCTTTTAATTCCTATATAGTTGATAAGAATTATTATTTAGTTAAGACACCTTTACAATTTTCATTAACTTCTTTTCAGGTGGATCACTTAGAACAAATCTGTATGCCTTACAGGCTGAAAGCTTGGAGAGACAAAAAGTGTATCTGTGTGTGTGTGATTATATCATATCTCTTATAATTGAAAATGCCTTCTGATTGCTTACAATATCATAAATGTACATGTTACTATCAAGTTATTTTCAAAAAACTTTCAGAAATATATCTAACACTAAAATGTTTCTACTGGTGTCCGTTATAGACAAAACATAAGAAACCATCCAACCAATTTCAATGAAAATGTTTGTGTGTGTTTGGATGGATCCCTAGATGGTTTATATTTACATTTGTACCCGGTAGATGGCACTGTTGTCGACATCCATAAGTCACCAGTGCTGCAGCTGAGGTGCATCATCATCATCATTACAGCCCTCCACAAGTCCACTGCTGAACATAGGCCTCCCCCAAGTAATGCCACAAAGCACGGTCCTGAGCCACCTGCATCCATCGACTTCCTGCAAGGAAGTATGAAGTATGAAGTCGCATCGCTAGTAATAAATACATTTAAATTAAGCCTGTGTTTTGTAATCCTTACACAAACAGTTTAAAACATCTTACTTCCTCACTATTTATCATTGTGTAATAACATAGATAAGCATGTTAATTCCCAGTCATTTTATTGTGATGTATGCTACTTACTAATCAACCAAAACATATTAAAATAAAGTCTTGACACCACTCCTATCTATATATGTCAGTCAATCATCAAAGTTCAAAAAAAATTATTAAACTAAGTTTGTATAAAAAGGGTTATTATAGTATAAACAGAATGGCCACAGGCCACCTGATGGAAAATGGATTCTTTGACTGAGACACATTTGAAATGAGACAATTTTGGTCTCATTAGATTCAGTATACCTTAATTTAGGTCTGTACGTTTTTCTTTTTTCGTAATTTAGTTTAGTTTAATTAAAAAAAATAAAAACACCAAAGGAAGTACTTAAGTCAAAAATATAGATATCTAAATGCTGATAACTTATATCGTACGTATCTAATATTTCCTTAAAATAAAAACGTACGGACCTAGTTTTTCATTATTTTACGTTCACGGGAGGGAAAACGTTTTATCGTGTGAAAATTTACAGCTTCACAATGCTCTTAAGCCGGGTTTTCACTATACGAGTACTCTCGGACCGAGTGCACTCGGATGCTACTCGTAGTATGTAAACACGAAATACGAGCGTACTCGGACAGCGTCATCCGATCAGAGTGGAGTCGGATGAGGTTCTATTTTTACGAGTACACTCGGATAATTTTATGGTGACGAAATGGCGCCAACTAAAAAAAAGTGGAACGAACATGTTACTCTCAGGTTTGTGGAACTATATGAAGCGGAAGAAGTGTTGTGAAACGAGAAATTAACTGAATATAAAAAAAAAGATGCCCGAAATGCTGCAATATAACGCATGATTCATAACCTCAACATACCTCGCAGCAGTTGATCAGTCGTCATCGCTTACAAAGAGACAAAATTAAATGCTATTTTGCCTCTGATGAACTCGTAACGTGTCAACCAAGTTCAGAGTGAACTCCTATACAATCTAGGTCGTATGAGCGCACTCGGTCCGAGAGTACTCGTATAGTGAAAACCAGGCTTTAAGCTAGTACGTTGCCCACGTCCCCCCCGGTTAAGCCGACCGGCATCTGCATTTTGATTCTTAATCGAGAGCGGGTGTTTACGGGCCACAGTATCCAGTTACCATTAGATGGACGGTAAGCTTGTTTTTCAGCCCTAATTTTATGAAGAAAGAAGTTTCTGTCGCCAAGCAGATGATTGGTGCACTGTTTTAAAATCATTAGTGCTGAAATTGAATGACAGTGTGAGAAATTGTGGTGATAAGAGAAGAGTGTGGTTTTCAAGATGATGTTGTGACCAGGATTAAGAAAGGAATGTTTCGGTGGTTTTGTCATGTAGAAAGAATGAATGAGGAAGGAGTGATAAAGCAAAATGTTGCACGAGTGAACGACAGCGTCGGGAAGGGTCACCCTAGACGAAAGTTTATCGATCAAATTGGCGATATATTGAAAATGAGCCAAATTTAGAGCACCCTTAACCGACGAGCATGTATGCGTAGGTATATGGATGTGGAGGAGGCGAGAGAGGTGTATCAGGATCGTGGCAAATGGAAGTCCGTAGTCTCTGCCTACCCCTCCCCCTCTGGGTGACAGGCGTAAGTGTTTATGTATGTATTATGAATATCTACAACTTAATCGACACAATAATTAATATAAATGTAATACTTATTTACTTCCATCACGGCATGTTCGTGACGACACCTGATAAGATTTTACCCATCCAAAAAGCGTCCAACGCGCATATCATACGCGCAACATGTCATATTTATAGCTACAGATATATTGTTAATGTTAGGATGCCGGTCACACGAAATTTAACAAGGTTAACACGGTTTCAAAAAAAACCCGATTGCGTAAAATAATAATTAATAATAATAATATTTTTATAATAATAATCTATATATACATAATATGAGGATAAAATAGTCTATGAGTCTCTGAAGTTTCTGAATACTAAACTTGGTAAGTACCTGTATGTTCAGCGGGACGAGACATGGGCGACCATGTTTCTTTAGTAGATTTCAGACATAAATTAATAAGTCTAAAGTAGATTTCAGACTACGCTATAATATAATAGCATATAGTATAAAACTCATAGCGCAACAATATCGCGCAACATATATAGTTACGGACACGTTCACACTGTACTGTACTATATATTATTGACTTCGTATGGTACGCGATATTGTTGTGCCATAAGCTATATACTATATGCTTTATATTATAGCGTAGTCTGAAATCTACTTTAGCCTAATTAATTTATGTCAAAACAATTTTCCAGAGTGTGTTTCCAGATTTAACCAACAACAGTTATACTCAAAGAATAATATTTGATAATTTTAGAATACTGAATGCACACCAAAGTAATACTCATTATTATAGTATTATTATACGAATATATAAGAACTTTATGACAGCTTTATTATATATATAAGTTTAGAAAATTTAATCGTCGCTGACTAACTTTAAATCGTTATAGATCCGAAATGGTAATTTACAATGAAAAATGACTGGAGAAACCTTAATATGATTTTCAAACACCTAATCAATGATACGCCACTTGACATAGTTGGTGGACTTTCATTTTTATTTATGGCGTCTGGTCTGGTGGAATTTTGAATACTGTCACGTGCTTTAGTGACACACAAGCTTAAGAGGATATAGTAAGTCAGCTCAAATTCTAATTTCGCCCCCACTTCCCCGCCCGTCGTATGCTATGTACCGACATGTTTGTAATCACTAATACTGTAAGTAGAAAGGTCGTTAGACACTTATTTCATTAGGTTTATCGTATTTATGCCTGTTTCTTAACGCCAACCCAGTCGCTTCTTATTTTTATTACGGTTATTTCCCATTTTAATTTTACGTCGTCCTGTTGCGTAATGTGTATTCCGATCGTAAGCGACACAACCTCCCCCTTCAAAGGCCGAAGCGAAACTGACCGGGCGGCAGGAATCAAGCTTCAAGGAGCCGATAGTTTAGGTAATTTCTTTTTACAGTGAAAATAATGGTATTTTAAAAAAAAGTAAATAACATAAGCACTGCTTTATAGTTAGTTCAGTTAGTATGCAAAGTTTCATGATCCTATTTAAAGTATTTTATGAATAACAGAGGTTTATTGTTTATTTTGGAGGTAACTTTGGATTTTTTTCGATAGAGAAAATTTTACGGAATCGTGTTTTGGTCTAACATAGTCCTTAACATTAATCCTCAACTTTACCATATATTTATTTCAAAATTAATGCTGCAATATTTTCGGCATAACGGAGGATCTTGCTAAGCCATTTGAGATTATATTTCCCCTTAAGACAAACCAATTGACGTAAGAATAATTAAAATCGGCCCACGCGCTTGCTCTATAGAGCGCCGCAAAGGAACAAAGATACATCTACATACACACATATACATATAAACACATTACCCTCCGCAGTCGGGTAAAAAAATATTGCCTACCCAAAAATTGCCCGCTGCGGTTAAGGAAGTTGTGAATGTAAAATATTAAACTGTTTATGGTTAGACTGGGCATTCGTGGAATGCTGATCGAGGCAGAGGTAACGGATCGCGTTACTGTTTATATAGACGGACGGCGAAACACGACGACGACTTGCGTTACACGTGCGAAATTAAAAAAATAAAATGTCATACATACGACGACTCCTTCACAAAAACAATTTATTTCCACAATTTATATTAGCTTGACCTGTATATGTTTCCTATTTTATAGAATTAGTGTCACAAACGGGCACACAGTTCATCTGACGGTAAGTGGATGCTGTGGCCCATAGATCTACATTTATCCTCAATTAAAAATCAAAATGCAGATGCGTTATCACCCCTGAGGACTGAGATGAAATGCCGCGTTTCCAATAAAAAGGATTTCCGGTTCTCTAGACTCACCATACGAACCACAGCAGCGTTAGGGCTCTTGTACACGTTATAAAATTTCAGCGTGTCTGCGGCAGATAAGACCAATTAACATGTTTTATACGACAGGAATTTTGTCGGACCTAGCCACGGAAATTTGTCTTGTCTGCTTCAGAGAGATAAATAGAGACGTGTAAACGATAAGAATCTTTTCGGTCAGTCGTGCGTAGGCATAGAGAACATAACTCTTTGTGCGTAGGGTATAGTGCACTGGTCAAGTTTGTTTGTAATGAATAGAACCGTGTTAACTACGAAGCAAAAAATGATTATTGCATATTATACAGTAGAACCTCGCTAAGATAAAGACCAAGGGAAACGTTAAATAATTTGAGTTATTGAGGTTTTTACTTACGAAGAGTTCAAGTTAAAGAGTTTTTATTGGTTTATATTCTTACTTAAAAAGGTTCGTTTACGAGCTTTGTTTAGAAATTATATACTCACATAGATAGACGAGCTAGGTTGAATTCAAAAGAAACTTTTAAATGTTACATATTGTACATACGTCCTTTATTTTTGGTTTAAAGATACATTTATTCAAGTTTATTTTTTTTATTCTACATAAAAAGTCGACAATTTTTTTTTGTTTGAAACTATTCACGCTTTCTATATCAATTTTATTTTCGATATTAAATAAAGAAGAGACAATAACATTCCTCTGTGTTTCTGCATTGCTCTAAAGGATCGTAAAATCTCTATAAAAAACTAATGATACAAACAAGTTACTGTACTTAGAATGTGTATTGTTTACATTTGAAGCCATTTGATGAACCCGTGTAAGCAATAACAATTATCTACAAGGAACATTTATTGTTTGCACATTCATTTGAAATTACTTATTGATAGATGATTGAAGTTGAAAATGTCGTCTTCGTTAATCACAGTCGAGCGTGTACCCGCTGTACTGCCATATGTTAGAGGAGTCGCAGACAAGATTGGTTACATCTTGAAGCGCGCTTCCATCAAAACATACTTCAAGTCGCCGAAGAAGATTGGTCAGTTTTTACCATCGGTCAAGTGTAACGTCCCTCTGCAAGATGCAGGAGTGTACAAGCTTGATTGTGAATGTGATTCTCCTACATTGGACAAACTAAAAGATCAAACCCGCGTTAAAGAACATATAGCTGATGTGAACAATCGACGCTCCGGGAAGTCTGGAGTCTGTGAACACGTACAGGATCGCACCCGTCACTACATCAGATTTGATAGACCACAAATCCTCGCTAAAGGACACCGATTCCTTCCAAGGACGATTCGCGAGGCTATTGAAATCAAAAAATATCCTAATTTCAATAGAGAAGACGGCTGGATGCTACCATCTGCTTGGGATCCCATAATAAATAAAATTAAATCCCAACCCAAGCATACAACTGCAAGACTTCAAGATACCATAAGTTCATACTGTGTAGATCGGAACAAAAGTTAAATTTTAATCTATGGTAACCGCGGTTAACTATGACATCTGGACGTTGAACATCTCAGTCCCCCCCGTGACCATGGGTGCTGTAAAGCTCTTGAAACGTCGGGTATTTAAAAAGTTAAATATACGCGATAAAATCCGTAAAAACTAGTATTATTTCAACACCTTTTTACTTATGATATTATATATTGCACTGGCCCATATCGTCCCGCCGTTTTTGTAAGAGGCGACACAGAGAAATTAAAACCGAAGATGAGCAGCACAACTTTCCTGAATACTGTCTGTCATTTAGATTTGAAAAAGAAAACCCAAAATGCATTAAGTACCTACTATTATTACGTGGACAATTAAAAGTAAAGTTAACATTTTCAGAGTTGCCGACCTTGGAGGTACTCAAAGCGGAACCGGATAACGACAAATGTCGAATAGATTGTTTAGGAGTGGCTTCCTATAGAATACATTGTCAATAATGCGGCTAAATGAAAAAGATGACGGGCAAAAAGTTAATAAAATCAAATTCACGGTAAACACCGTACCGCTACAGACCTACCCTACGGCCTCCCCCAAAAATTGCCTCATAGGGGAGATACTTACCATAGTTGCCAAGCTTGGCAAGCGGGTTGGCAACCGCACCTTTTTTATTTTTAATCGTCATCAGGAAGACGCTGCTTCCTATCTCCTGATTTGTTCGCCCAGGGTAAACACGTATATCACCATTGAAAGAATTGTTGCATTGTTTTTAGTTATAGTCGTGGTAGCTCTATAAACTAAAAACCGTGGTAGAGCTCAGGGGCTTAGCGCTCGCTGAAAATTTCATAGTATGCGAGCCGGACCGGCACCAGTGAAATTGTTAATTGCAAATTCAACTGCTGATTTACCACGTGCTCGGCGGTGAAGAGAAACATCGTGTGAAAACCTGCATGCCTGAGAAATAAGAAAATAAATATTTCGAAAACGTGAACTTCGCCAACACGCATTGGGGCAGCGCGACGGACTCTTCCCTGCCTCTCAGAAACGGGAGGCCCTGTGAGACCCTGTGCCCAGCAATGGTACGTATATAGGCTGTTACTTTTGTAAACTTTTTTCTTACTTATAGTCAACCAAATCTAAGAAATACATTTTGACAGCTGTCAGACTTATTGCACCAGGCATGCCAACCAAAAAATGGAAACGTACAATATTCGATTCTTAAAAAAATCGATATCGATTATTTAGAGTTGGTAACCATTTACAGTTTGGTTTGAATAATGCCAGAATAAATTAAAAACGGATAACTTAAAACACAAGATTTAACAGTTTCTACGTATTTTTTGTCAGGTACTGCTTATTCTAGAGAGGCACGTTTATAAAAATTTAAGATTATAACTAAATTAAAAATAAACTTATTTTAGCTGTCGTTGTTTGATTTTCACTAATGCAGTCAAAATTAATGTCTCTTTCAAATCCATCCATAATAAAAAATTTTTTGTTTTTTCTACCACTTTTGCCCAATAATCCTTTGTGAAATCAGCACATGATTCAACGAATATTGAAGAAACAGTCCAAAAAGTCAAAGCCGAGTCACAAAATAACAAGACAAACGCAAAATCAAAAAATTACGCACAGTAAGCTCCCGAAAATCGGAATATTGAAATTACATAGTGGTTTTTATATCGCGGCCTTGTATATGAGTTTTTTGCCTATACAAATTTACGTCGAAAAAAACTTGTTTTATTCATGATTCATGTAATTTAAGAAATTTTATAATTAAAAATTAAATGAAACATATTATACATTAAAAAAATTAATTATTCGATTATTTGAACATTTTTACTGATTATTGAAATATTTTTGCCGATTATTCGCATAACAATTAATTTTAATCATCCAAACACTACGGCAATGTACATAGCGACACATCATTGAAACGACGTCAAGTACAAAAAGTTGATACTGGTTATTTTTTAATATTTTGCTTTGTTTGAGAGATTCAAATTTAAATTAGTGATAAAAAACTATAAACGTTGCAATGAAATATAGATAACTTTATAATTCTTCGGTTATTATATTTATGTAAAAGGTTATTTTAAATCGTGTGAGTACGCTTGTGCAAAGTTATTGCTGAATGATTAATGTGAAACGGCAAATGGTATTTCTTAGATTTGGTTGACTATAGCAGTTACATTTATATAGACATTTATTACACAAAATCGAGCACGCCTTTTACATGTCAAAGTCCTTAAAAACATGTTTTTTAAACTCTCAGATTTTATATCATTTATTACGACTTATGTAAATTTATATCACTATCGGGCGTTTTGTTTCACATAAAACGCGCTTAAACATGGCGCTAACTAATTATACCACCTTATCAAATGTAACCGTATTTTATTACAGACTTCGTTTATTTGTAGATTTGTCTAACGGCGCATACGCGCTGAATTACATCAAGAAGTCGTTTTATTTATATATCTTCAACCAACTTCAGAAAAGGAGGAGGTCCTCAATTCGACTTTATTTTTTGTTTAAGCTGGTGCTTCTTATGTGGTCCCATATAAATTTAATCAAGATCTGACCAGTAGTTTTTGAGTTATGCTTAATAATGCGTATTTAATTAACTTCAAGTACATTGATGATGTTCTCATTATATTTAAGTACTCGGTTGACCGAGCTTTGATCGGTATTTTTCGCTCGGTTTCTTTTAATTCGTGTGTTTTGGAAATTATATTTAGATACAAATTACATACTGATGAAATACGAATATTTTTTGACCTTAGCGACATAACAGAAAAAACTGAACTGGTTATTTCAATAAAAAATCATGCGTGCAATTAGGTTAATTTAAATTTTCGTGTTTTCAAAAAATACTAACAAAAGGGCTCGAAAAAATAAATTGTTTCAAAAAAGAAAGGAACTTGAAAAAAAAATTAAAAAGTCAGTCGGTCGGTCTGGGCTCGAACCATGGTATTACGATTTTGTGACCGCCCAATATACCAATTAAGCTATTTGTAATCATTAACAAACTGTCAAAATTTACCTTCTTATTCTAACGATATTATAGCAGTTTTTCATTGCCTAAAAACACGGACAAAAAGACATTTTCTAAAAATAAATCCTAGCTAAATCGATTTATTGCCCCCCGAAACTCCCTGCACACAAAATTTTATGAAAATCGTTGGAGCCGTTTCCGAGATTCCGATTATATATATATATACAAGAATTGCTCGTTTAAAGGTATAGGATATTAGAGTCGGTTGTACAAACACACTTATTGGCAAATAACGTCGCTAATCGTTTATAAGAGGGACATTAATGTCGGATATTTTAATATTAATTAGTATCACCTATGGTCGAAATATGACTCACACTATTTATTAACATACCTTTTTTTGTAATATTTCCCAGTGCTAGAAAGGCAAAGGAATGTTAGCTCGTAGAGCCATGAACGTAACCATAATTTTTTTAGCATTTATTTGGTTAAATCGTTTTGTACGAAACAACATATAAAAAGAAAGCGATAGACAAAATGTAAAAAGCTACGACAGAGAAAAAAGGACATAAATAAAATTTTTTGGGTTAAATTAGAATATTATAATTATTTTCGGCTAAACGATACATTGGATCAAGATCTGACCAGTAGTTTTTCATTTATCCCCAATAATGCGTATGTAAATTGACTTCGAATACATTGATGTTCTCATTTTATTTATTATTAAAGTCGGTTGTACAAAGTTTTTAATTTTGCCACTTGTTGTTTTGTCAAATTGAAAATGTTCTGACATCGGTTTACACCGCCCGAGGTGCATTTCATTGCTCCATTGCTATCACCATGCCTCAGCTCCACTCTCCATATGACCCATTGCTGGGCAACGGCCTCCTCTCATTGCTGAAGTGTCCAGCGCGCCGCCCCAATGCGTGATGGCGAACTCCTCCACCGCTGAGCACATGGTAAATCAGCACATAAAATTGCGACCAACAATTTCATTGGTGCCGGCAGGGATCGAACCCGGGTTGCTCGCGTACTGTGAAATTTACAGCGAGCGCTAACCACCTGAGCTGCCACGGCTCTCGTTTTCTATCAGGATGCATACTGACGAGATAATAACTGACAAGACTACACATTAATATTTACCGCAATCAGTGGGTTCGTCAGTACGGAATCTTATTTTTTCTTTTATCGAATAAGGGATACAAACGAGCACACAGTACACCCATAGACAGTGGCCCATAGACATCTACATTCAACCTCGATTAAGAATTAAAATGCAGATGCGTTGTCGCCCCGGAGGACTGAGATGGAATGCCTCCAGTAAAACGGGTCTCCGGTACTCTACACTCACCATACGAAACACAGCAGCATTAAGCTGCTATTTTACCCTGGTATTGTGTGAGAGCGTGGTCCTTCCCCGGTCGAGCCGACCCATTCGTGCTACATAATATAGCTAACATAATATAGCTGCAGCGTAGCTTCACCACGTAATGGGTTCGTCAGTATGGAATCTTATATTGAAATTCTAACAATATTTCACTCTACACTCTACACGATCTATATGTCGCAGTAAGATTGTTAAAGCCGTGATGTATAATACCTTGGGATATACAGCTATATACCGTATTATAGTTATATGACGGCGGTTCCTAACTATCTTCATAGACTCATCTAGTGGAATAATTATAATTGTTACAAAAAAATAATCGGTTTAAACAATTTGGCGCCGAGTTGGCTCATGGCAACATCCATTTATATCATCAGTAGGCAAATTTGAAGAGAATCTTCGGAAAGAGAGTTTTCGGTACTAACGCGCCGATTATTTCCGGAAATTCCTCCCGGACTCGATAACGAAAAAGATTTAAATGCGATGAAAACAACGCTAATCAATAAACAAATGACCGACTTTGAAAAAAGAATTTAAAACTTCCGCGCGCGCATTATTTAACCTCGCGCATGTAGGCACGTGCACAGTTTGCTTTAAAGGCGGCAATACATGTTGACCAAGCCTCAGCCAACGCGAGCTTAGGCAAATAGATACAAGGCGAGTGCTACAGTCTACATGTTGGCCAAGCCTCGGCCAACGCGAGCTTAGGTAAATTGATACAATGCGAGTGCTACACTCTACATGTTGCGCAAGCCTAAGCCAACGCGAGCTAAGGAATATTGATACAATGCGAGTGCTACACTCTACATGTTGGCCAAGCCTCAGCCAACGCGAGCTTAGGTAAATTGATACAATGCGAGTGCTACAGTCTACATGTTGGCCAAGCCTCAGCCAACGCGAGCTTAGGCAAATTGATACAATGCGAGTGCTACACTCTACATGTTGGCCAAGCCTCAGCCAACGCGAGCTCAGACAAATTGATACAATGCGAGTGCTACAGCCTACATGTTGGCCAAGCCTCAGCCAACGCGAACTTAGGCAAATTGATACAAGGCGAGTGCTACAGTCTACATGTTGGCTAAGTTTGAACGAGTGAACATACTGACACGGCCAACAAACATCTGGACACGAATTGCCGAGTGCAGACGAGCGCCCTTGATTTGTGCAGAAAAATCGACACTGTTTCGAAGTGAGACGAGTTTCGTGGCGAACGATCCGAGTGGTGGCGAGGCACGCCAAACTAACCGTACACACGTTGGCGCTCGCCTGCGCTCACCCACGAGCGATGACGAGAAATGGCGAGCTTATAGACAAATGGGCAGTCTATATACGTCAGTACTGGCCTTCGCTCGGCCAACATGTATAGCCGGCAGAAGGATGATCCGCCACTGCTGACAGATATACTGAATGAGTTGTGAATTTTGTTTTTGTTCAAATATACCCTTTTCCATAGAATACTATAATTACATACATAACATAATAGAACGGGGGAGTGGGTGGAGCTCGTGTAGACACTAAAATGCCACTAACACGTCAATTCACATGTATAAATGTCAACACGAGATGTGTTTGGACGTTACAATCGTTTCCAAATTTCGCGTGCAAATTATTTAGAAAAATGACAAATTGCACGCTATTTACAAACGAATTTGTATTAAAATCCGTATGTCAACACATCGACTCGGGTTTGTAGTAGTGATTAACTGATAATACGACGTAATTGTTTGTATGTGTGCTCCCGGCGACGCCATCCTCGTACAAAATAAGGTTGACAGCCGTTCTATTTTGTATTATATATAGTGTATATATATTCTATACCTTTTTCAATATTGTGTGGTAAAACCGTTTATTTCATATTTTGTGTAATGTATGTATTGTGCAATTAAAAGTGAAATACTGCTTCCTTAATACACAAACTTTATATAAAAAATTTTAAAATGGGAGGGCAACTTTACCACAAGTGTAAATTTTGCTATTCGCAGCACAATTAAAGGAACAAATCATAACACTGAATATTATGAGATAATCTTACCTTCAACCTTGAAGTCAAATCTTATTATTTTCATTATAAACCCCGACGGCAAAGTTGCCATAAAGTGAGGTTAATTTTGACATTTTCTAGTTTTGAGTATATTGTCTATTTAGTGTTAATATTTGTTTAAATCACTATTAAACACGAAATCTGTGAGGAATATAGTGTCACTTTTAACATTCACGCCAAGGTACTCTCAGTACCTTTTATGTCGGAAAATTGGTCTTAAACTTTTAAGTCCTTCCAAAAATGGCAAAGTTGCCAGGTTTTACGGTAATTAAATACATAGTTTGAACCCAAAACTATTAATAAATCACTTTTTGCAATACAACGGAAAAGTTTAAGTTAAAAGTTATTAATATAAAATAGGTAATAAAATATATTTAATAGATAATTCATGAATAAACTGAAATAAGAATAATTAATTATTTTGTGTGAATATTAAAACGTAGTTTTTATTATAATTTCCAAAATATTTAAAATCAGAGGTAAAAAATTAACTTACTGAGTTAAAGTGGCAACATTGAACCTAAATGGCAATATTCGATAATTTTATTTAATTATTTGAGGTTTTTTATGTTTATATGAAAACAAGAACTAAAATTATGTGTTGAAAGTGATTCCGCTTGATTTATTACGTTTTTGTGACCTTGAATAACATTCTTTCACTACGCATTTAACCATTTTTTGTCGCGGCTCAACTCTGTCGGCGTCACATTGAACACTGAACTGACGTTAGCTAGGCATATGGCTGTGGCCATATGTGCAGTGGCAACGCTTTGGCGCGGTTATTACTGATCTAGTTTAATATATTATAAATCAATGATTTGCAAGCTATTAATACATAATACGAAGAGTAAAACTAGTACGTGATCTTGGAGCTCGCTTTACCGCAGAATGGTTGTTTCGCGTTCACAACACTAATGTTTGTAAACAGGCATGCCGGAACCTCGGTTTTGTACTCAGACAGACACGAGACACGAAGTTTTACCAACATGACTGCATTGAGAGCTGCTGTATGACGCACTAGTCAGGAGTCATTTGGAACATAATGCAGTCATGTGGGGTGCGTATCAAGAAAAGTATAAGGTCATGTTGGAGCATGTTCAAAAGAAATTTGCGAGGAACTTGTACTTTAAGCTTTACGGGGTATATCCATTTTATACGTTGATGTACCTTACTCTTTTTGTACTGGGTTATTGTTAGATATTACAAATTAAAAGTGCGTCGGAAGTCTGCTCTTGCTACGTATGTAGTGAAATTACTGCGGGGCAAAGAACATAACCACTTAAGGCGGTACCCTGACCAAAACCTTGCAAAAGTGCGTTTTTCAGAGACTATTATCTCATTAGTTATAAGAAATAAGCTACATCTAAAAGCACATTATTAATGTTCGATATCCTATCATCACATTCCACGTTCTAATTTGTTTTCATGTAGTGTAAATACATTTAAAATCTACTTTTAAAAAAATGACTAAAATTATTGATTACATGCATCTGTTGCTAAAGGCAACGCTCTAATCATTTGAGGATTACACTAATGGGTAGATAATTTAAAAATCTATATTATACACGTTTTATTTAATTTCTTAAGTTCGCTTATCTTTTTTAATTGAAATAATTCCAAATATTCGGGCGTATTTTTACGCGATATATTGTAGCGAGAGCGCGTGGACTGTACTCGTATAGGACCGAACGCTCAAGGTCTTTCGCTAGGGGAAACGTCTTAAGTCTCTATGTCCACTGTTCGGGGTACCGTCAGCACGAACCAATCTCCTGGCAAAAACGCCTCTAACTCGAGCTCTTCACGTGCTCACCCGTGTATCTTTAAAAATTGACGTATTTATTTGCCACTAGAGTGAATTAGCAAAGATGACCTTTGTAATATATATCGTACGTTACTGTTATATTTTTTTTTTTTTTCAAAAAATTAATGTAATTTTTTCTTTGTATTTTAGCTGTATTTTATATATTGTTTTACTGTTTAATGTTTGTAATTTTTATTTAATTTTATTAATGTGTTTTTTTTCTTTTAAGTTTATTGAGCTACATTTATTTTAATATTAAAGTTAGTGTAAGATGCGCCAGATGGTAAATTGTTGCTATGGCCTATAGACATCTACTTTTATTCACGATTAAGAATCAAAATGCAGATGCGTTGTCACCCGTGAGGACTAAGATGGAATGCCTCGTTTCCAGCAAAAAGGGTCTCCGGTTCTCTACACTCATCATACGAAACACAGCAGCATCAAGCTGCTACTTTACGCTGGTATTTTGTGCTTACCAGGTCGAACCGACTCATTCGTGCTACAACCACAATTATAGCTGCGGCTTGGCTCTACCACGTCAACGTTCGTTGCAGGATTTTAAAAATGTAGTGGTGTTTGCTTATAGTATAGCTTGTGCTTTATATCCTTTCTTGAATAAAATAACACGTAATCAGCAAAACGCTATACAAATTTTACTAAAATAAAGCTTAGTTTTTTTCTATACTAATATAATAAAGAAGAAAAATATTTTTTTTGTTTGTACCGAATAAGCTCCGAAACTACGGGACAGCTTTTAACCATTTTTTTCACCAATATAAAACTACTAATTATTGTTGTGCTGGTAGAAAGGTAAAATGAGCTAAATAGCTTGTGGTGAGTGTAGAGATCCGGAGAACCTTTTTCCTGGAAATCTCAGAGGTCCTCAGAGGTATACAACGCATCTGCATTTTCCGTATATATATTCCGTATATACCGTATATAGGTAGCCCAAGAATTATTTGTTGTACTCTAGAAAAAAGGGTCTTCGGTTTACTACTCTTCATAATAGACAGCACTATTAAGCTACTATTTAATGAGAGCGTGGTGCTTGCCAAGTAGAGTCCATTGTGCTACAACATAATTTGTGATTTCATAAAGAAATTCTAAAGGAAATTGGTGCTATAATCGACAATTTAAAAAAATTAATATATTTTAATAATACATACGTTTTAGTAAAGATTTATCCCACGTCTTAAGCTTCTGAGCACTGATATACCCATAGAATACTATAAGAGACAATACAATGGCTGTCAACCTGCGATCAGTTGGTATTGTTGATCGAAGCTGGTATTCAACGTTATTTTGTACCGAGGTTCGGCGTCGCCGGGAGCACACACAAGCAATTACAATTATACGTCGTATTATCAGTTAATCACTACGACAAACCCGATTCGCTGTGTTGACAGACAGATTTTAATACATATTTATTTGTAAATAGCGTGCAATTTGGCATTTTCTAAATAATTTGCATGCGAAATTTTGAAACGTGTGAATTGACGTATTAGTGACATTTTAGTGGCTACACGGGCTCCACCCACTACCCCGTTCTATTATGTATGTAATTATAGTATTCTATGGATATACCTATTAAAAAAATACACACCAAGTTTGAAATTAGGGATGCATCCGATACCGATGCCGATATATCGGCGATACTCGAAGTTTGCCGATATATCGGCTTCGGCGATATTTTTATGGCCGATTCAACAATATTTTTAAATTTCGAGATTCAAAAATGTAATGAAAACGCGCGTGTTGTCTTGTCCATTTCGTTGCAAACGAAACTGTCTATAGTTTTACTGTATTTAGTTTGTCTTGTTATTTGTTATTTTTATATTGTATAAAATATAACCTGACGTGTTAATTTTTTTACCTACTTTGTTGAATTCAATAAGCGTATTGGTATCGCCGATGTTTTTAAAAAGAGTATCAGTATCGGTATCGTATCGGCAAAAAGGCGTATCGAGGTATTCGTATCTAAAATGCTCCAAACAAATCAGACTCCGATGAGCCAATCGTATTTCTTGCACTTCAATAAATTTCAATATTTAAATTTCTCTGACAAATTAATTTAATTACGCTTTATCACGTTTTGTTTTCTAAAAATAAAACATCAAATAAAGATAACGAACACATAAATGTCTCAAATTGGTCAGTTAATTTAACCGGAGTTAATTTAAACGGAGTTTATCTTGTGTTGCGATGTTCGGAACTCTTCAAAAAGAACAAGATAAGACACTAGAGACAGAGCCCGTAAAGATAAATGAAATGAATAAATCTAGTAATCTTTACAAAACTAACTGATGAATTTCCACAGAATTATTTTTAACAAAACTTTATGGAATAAGGGTGACGAAACGAGCACAGTCCAACTGATGGTAAGTGGATGTTGTTACACATATACCCTCGATTAAGAATCAAAATTCAGATGCGTTGTCACCCCTGAGGACTAAGATGGAATGCCTCGTTTCAAGTAAAAAAGGGTCTCCGGTTCTCTACACTGACCATACGAAACACAGCAGTATTAACCCTTTGTAACTCATGTTAACAAAAATTATTCATATTACCAACATACGTAGATAGCAGTTAATTAAAAAACATGTATTTTTCAAAAATTCCAATTTGTTAAAAGAAATGGAAAAAAATTTAATAAAAGGAGAGTGTAACATATCTGTAACATTGCATTAAAATGGTCAACTAACTTATATGATACTCTCTAAAACAATGGTTTTGTTTGTTGTACCTACCATAGTGCTACGCGAAATTTCTCACAAACTGTTTGGAACATGCCAAAACAGTTTGGAAATTCACAACATGTTATTTTTCTTCCCAAATAGGCCAGTGGCGTACTTGGTCTTGTCAGCTATTTTACGCTGGTATTCTGTGAGAGCGTGCTCCTACCTCGGCCGAGCCGACCTATTCTCGCAACAACCATGATATTGCTGCAGCGTGGCTCTACCAAATATAAACTATATGATTACACTTATATGAGTAGATACTATATGATTACAAATTTTTTTTGCAAGAGTTGTAATTGCAAAGTGTAATGGCAGTTTAAGAATATCCATTACACGTGAAACTAGGTCTGTTAAGCTGGAATGGTCATTTGGGCAAAATCACTTCAATTTTTGCTAAAACTAAAACATTAAGTGGACTTTCAGGTACTCCAACGTAATAGTTGCAGTGATATGTATTCTAAAAATAATATGTTACTATATTCTATTCAGCCCAACCAGATGAGAATACTCCACTAATACTCCTAAATAATAATAATGAGTTTGTTTATTAAGGTTTGAATCTGAATGACAGGGTGAGAAATTGCGTGATAAGAGATAAATGTGGTACGCAAGATGATGTTGTGACCAGGATTAAGAAAGGAATGTTTCGGTGCTTGTGGTCATGTAGAAAGAATGAATGACGAAAGAGTGACAAAGCAAATTTATATGGCAGATGTGAACGGCAGAGTCGGGGACGCCCTAGAAAAAAGTTTATCGGCCAAATTGGTGATATTTTGAAAATGGGCCACGTTAGAAGTACCCTTAAGCGACGAGCATGTATGCGTAGATATATGGATGTAAAGGAGGCGAAAGAGGTATGTCAGGATCGTGCCAAATGGAATGTCCGTAGTCTCTGCTACCCCTCTGGGTGACAGGCGTGAGTGTTTATGTATGTATGTTTATTAAGGTATCAACCCATGCCTAGTACATTTTGTATCTAAGACAATGAAAAATACGTGATAGAGCCATGCTGCAGTTACATTAGTAGTATAGTTGTAGCACGAATGGGTCGGCTCGACCGGGGAGGGACCACGCTCTCACAGAATACCAGCGTGAAATAGTAGCTTAATGTTGCTGTATTTCGTACGGTGAGTGTAGAGAACCGGAGACCCTTTTTTACTGGAAACGAGGCATTCCATCTTAGTCCTCACGGGTGACAACGCGTCTGCATTTTGATTTGTAATCGAGAGTAGATGTAGATGACGCAGCAACCACTTACCATCAGGTGGACTGTGTGCTCGTTTGTCACCCTATCCTATAAAAAAATTAAAAAAAAATATATACACATACAAAAATACAAATTAAACTCTATTATAAGTTAAAATATCGTACTTAAAATAATTCTTTATTACCTATAGCGTCCGATGCATACTCTGCCAGTGTTTATAAAATATATTGTCTTGAGTTACGTAGTTCAATAAAATACGAAAAGCATCATTATACTGTACTCTGAGGATGTTATGTGATTTTTTAGTGTAGTTTATCCACAGTTGTCTGGTGTAAAGGCTGATACATTAATCTTTAAACTATTATATACGCTTCGAATCGCGATTGCGCACACTGTGGGCAGCTATTGCTTTATACTGTGGACGACCTTTTTACCGTCTGGAAAATAAATGGGTGTAGCATGTGAACCGAGTAGAAGCCCGTGGTACCGATGTTTTATAGAAAATAAAAACAAAAATTTTAGTGCCAAACTTTTTTTTCTCTTTCTCAGGTTTACCAACAATTGATAACACTAACACATCAAATTAATACAATTACTTAAAAGTATTAATTCAAGTGCTACAATTAAAAAAAAACTCCGCATGCATATAACTTTGTAAAAAAAAAATAAAAAAATAACAATAAGGTGTTCCTCAAAAAAAATTTTCATAGAAAAGTAATCTCTAAATATAAGTGTTTTTGGGTATGGGGGGGTGCGTTCATATTTGACCGCTTGAATTTTGCCGGAATATCGAAGCGGTCAAATTTGGTGCGCTTGGTGTTTGAGAGCTTAAATGATATATTACTCCCACTTATTAATTAAAAGAACTGGAAAGTATAACACCACAATCATTTTATCTAGTCATTAGATTTCAAAAGTCACTACAATATCGGTGTACGCGGTCATATTATGCTGCTGTGTGTCGTATGGTGAGTGTAGAGAACCGCACACCCTTCTTTGCTGGAAACGCGGCATTCCATCTCAGTCCTTAGGGGCGACAACGCATTTGCAATTTGATTCCTAATCGAGGTTAAATGTACATGTCTGTGGGCCGCATCTACTTACCATCAGACGGACTGTGTGCCCATTTGCCACTCACACTTATATAGCTTATCTCTTCTTTTACATATTTTAAACATAAAGCTTCAATATAATAAATTAGGTTAAACATAAAACTTAAGATATTCTAATACACTATTTAGATACATACATCTGCATAATTTAAAACTTGAGATTATTCGGATCCTTGATACGTATTATAAATATAAAGTTTTCAGCAGTTTTTCTTAAAAACATCTTTGATGCCATTTACATATATTTGCGCGGACGTGAAATTACTGAATTTATTTAAAAACTAATTATGATAATTGATAGAATTAGGCGTTACTTTGCGGAAATTCATTATAATAAAGATATTAATATTTAATTCGGAACCATCCGCTTAATTAAATACAATGTGTCTTACTTGGATTGAAGAGCACCTCCCGCCCTCCCTCAATTGCGTGCACTAATCCCGTTATCACTACTCTCGGCACCATTACTCCCAACACCACTATTCCAGGAAAGACACCATCGACGATAATACGACACATGTTTCGCCTCTACACGAGGCATCTAAGATTTTAGCGGTCAGCCGCCGTAGTGTCTACATCACCTGAGGATGCCTCGTGTAGAGGCGAAACACGTGTCGTATTATCGTCGATGGTGTCTTTCCTGGAATAGTGGTATTGGGAGTAGTGGTGCCGGGAGTAGTGGTGCCGGTGAGTAGTGGTGACGGGAGTAGTGGTGACGGGATTAGTGCACGCAATTGAGGGAGGGCGGGACGTGCTGTTCAATCCAGGTAAGACACATCATTGTATTTAATTAAGCGGATGGTTCCGAATTAAATATTAATATCTTTAACTAATTGAGTCTAAGTTACGAGGCAACGGAGATATTAGATTGTAAAACGATATCGAATTAATACATTTTTATTCTAATACCACGGTAATATTATCTATACAGTATTGTAGCTCGGCCGTATCTGTCAAATAAATGCCTACAGCCGTGCGGCACGTAAACATGCGATAGGGCTACCTGCCTCCAGCATTTTTACATTTGCTTATTTTGTGTTTCCACTTAGTTTTATGATTGTAAATCATTGAAATAATATGTACTTACGTAACATAATAGCTCAATGTTGTAAATATACTTTTTTATATAAACAAATAAAATAGGTACTTTGTGAATTGAATAGGAAGTGTTCAATAAAAATGCGTGTCGTTTTTTGATTGGTAGATTTAATTAAAAAACCACGTTAACGCTTGAATAACAAATCGGTCTTATAAATTTGCGACCGAAAAATGAGACTTACGAAATGCTTTATTATTAGATTTTTAAATATAAAAAATCCGCTTTCTAATATAAAGCCAAAATAATATAAATTAAAAATTGTTTTGGGAAACATGGACAACGTGGAGAAAAGGAATATCTTTTAATTTGTTAGAGATACCTGCAGCTACTTTACAATTTATATGTTTGGTTTTAAATGAAGTTCAGATTTATTATTTCTTTATTTCTATTCTATTATTTATTTCCTCCATTTTTTATATATTTCACAAAATCATCACTGCGGCACAGTCTCGACTGTCTGCATGCCGAGCGCATGCCGAGATCGAGGCGCGTAGGCATAGCTCTCGCTTCGTCCGTTTGTATGAAGTTGGAATACTGTATAGATAGTATTACCGTGCTAATACTATCAAATTACTAGCTGTTACCCGCGACTTTGTCCGCGTCCCAATTATTACGATTGAATTTCATGGGTTTTCATTTTTTTTTGCGTGGAACATTCATTCTTTTTCTAAAACAAAAGTAGCCGTAGTAGCAAGTAACTTAAGATACGCCCCGCCCCACCTTCGCACGAGTGATTTTTGGACCACGACAACATATGCGTCTATTATACATATAAACCTTCCTCTTGAACCATTCTGTCTATTGATGAAAACCGCATCAAAATCCGTTGTCTTGCTTAAGAGGATACCATGAAAATGAATCGTAGTTTTGAGGGCGTGGCTTATTCCTTTGTAGGTGAAGCTAACGGACGACTGAGGGAGTGTCAAAATGAAAGTGATGCAATGACTTCGTAGTACGCAAATTATGATATAGCCATACCGAGCAAGCACTCGGAAGAAAACTAAGTAAGCGCCAAACAAATTTTTATTTATTTTAACAAAACTTCGTCATGGTTTAAAAAACTGGTTTGTGAGAACTTAGATATTATGATTTACTATGCCTTAGAAATAATTCCATGAACTTATTCGTAAGAATATTGTGGTGTCACGGAAAAATGTAAATAATTAGAGCCTACTTAGCAATTTTTTTCTATCGAGAAAATTACATGATATCGTGTTTTCCTTTTATGCAATCCAAGGTCATATAGTCAAAAATCATATACCAAAATGTCGGTTTGTAATCTATAAATTTAAAAAAAATGTTAAATAGAAAAACTACCAAATTTCAAAAAGAATGAATGAGGAAAGACTGACAAAGCAAATATATGTTGCAGAAGTGAATGGAAGAGTTGGAAAGGAACGTCCTAGGCGGAAGTTTGTTGACCGATTTGGCGATATACTAAAAATGGGCCAAATTAAGAGCACCCTTAACCGACGAGCATGTATGCGTAGGTATATGGATGTGAAGGAGGCGAGAGTGGTATGTCAGGATCGTGCTAAATGGAAGTCTGTAGTCTCTGCCTACCCCTTTGGGTGACAGGCGTGAGTGTTTATGTACCAAATTTTCGAGGTCTAAGCGTAGCGTAGATCTAAGCGTACAGACGACGGGAAGCGACTTTATACTACGTTGAGATATATGTTACATATACATTAAGTAAAATAAAATAAAGCATACATTGTTCACGTTCAAACTGCCAATGTCAATTATGAATAACACAATAGTCTATGGTCAAACAGTCTCAAAACCTAGAAATTGTTGCTAGAGTTTTAAAACGTTGCCAAGTAAATAACAATTAGAGCAGTCGGGACGAAATTCAGTCTCGGCGGCCAAAACCAATGGCGACTATTCATCAGCACAGGCTAGGGTGCACGATTCTGTGTGTCAGCCACAGGTGCACTCTTCTATTCATTTTTTGGGATTTACAATAAAACTTGAGAGATATAATAGTTTTTATCACGATAAGTGACCCTCAATATCTTTTTTATTGCGCATTTAAGGATTTTTATAGGACAAAAGGGAACAAAGCGACGTCTGCCTGGCCGGCAAATATCTTCAATATATTTATGACACACAACGCGTGAATTATCGTGCATAGTAAGCGACTTTCGTTCAAAAGGTACCTACAAAAGATAAAAGTAAAAATAAAAGATAAAGTTACAGCCTACATACGTCCCACTGCTGAGCACAACCTCCTCACATATTTGCTAAGGTGTTATGTTAAAGGGGACAATCATTTTTGGGCCCACTAAAAATATTAACGTCCACTAATGGTATTACATCAAAAAAAAGACACCAAATTATAATAGTAAATGGCCTACAGATTTTTCGAAAATGTAAACGGAATCAAGAAATACGAAAAAAAATTAGTTGTTTTGATATTCGTGTTCTGATTAGTGTAATATGGGTAAAATGCGTGTACCTAATTAGTCATTTTGCAGCTTGTATAAAAAGAAAACTATTTTTTCACAAAGCTGACTTAAAAAAGATACCACTAAGAACTTTATGTTTAATTTCTAAAAATTTTAGCTAATATCACGTTATAACATAGTTCTAAATGACTGTGAACCAAAACGTTATTTTATCATTGACTTCCGGTAATTCCCAGCGGCCGGCGGCCGGGTACGGCGGGGCGGGGCGGCGGGGTATTACCTACGTCTTTAATCTTAACGGCATTGACGTTCGTTACGCTACTGTTTTTTTGTATTTATATGCGATTTTAAGAAAATGGAATCTGCTAGATCAGCATACAATGAAAATAGAAGTGTATGTTGCAATTGTGGAGTCAGGTTTCAACGCAGTGTGCGAAGACAATTACTGGCCGAGACAACTGCTGATGTGCGCCAACTTTTATCTGTGTGGATTTCTCATGAGGTAGGTATAATATTATCTCATGGAAAGCTAATCACTGCACTATACAATCTATCTACTTACATATTATCTAGATTTAAACTTTTATGAGAAATATATATTATTTTTGTTACTCTCGATTTTATTCCAACAATATTACTATACTGCGGAAACGAAAATTATATATTTTCTTTATTAATGTATTACTTAATATTTTTATTTTTGTTGAATAATATGGGATATGGTACGATTTTTTAGAAATAATACGAAAGAAAACGATCCACAGACTCCAGGCACACATAACGATCTATACATGATTAAGTACTTAATTATTTTAAGTTTTTAAAAGTAATAATAAATATCCCTTCATATTATTAATAAATTCATACCTTCTATAGCTATAATTTTAATCTTTCGTTATATTAAATTGATAAATGATATATTATATTGATTGAATTATTTTATATTTTGACACAAGATGACACTGCATTCTTTCCTGCTATTTACCAACTTACAGGCATAGTTCTTTGCATTGACTCCATTGACTGGCATTGACTGTAAAAATATAATATGGCATAAACTTGTTTGTTTAAATTGATGTAAACTGTGTTCGTGTTAAAGTAAAAGTTTAAAAATGAAAATTCACGTAGTTTTACTGCTTACAAGTGGATTAGTATGTTAATGTCTAATTGATGCAAAAAATGTTTAACCTAAGGGTTATATCATGCACGTAAGTCAAATATTAAATACCTATATCACATTTATGTATATAATTTGCCAATGACATTCGAAAATGCAAACTGACGAGTAAAAGTCCATGTGAGTAATATAAAAGTTTATTTTTTTCCTCCTAGAATTTTGTAAAATCTATAACTTATACTGAATTAACCTTTAACAAATGATAAACACAGGTCTTACTAATGTGTTAAATGTTAAAGTATTGAAGTTTTATGTTATTAGTGAAATCTAATTTAAATAATAGATAAAATAAAGTCACACAATATACACAAAAGAAGTTTTTGTGGCATGGTATGATGTATCACATGTTATGTGTGTCTAATTATCTTTTGTCAGTCAATCAGAAATCAAAGTCGAAAAAGTATAGGTATATATGTGTCAATATTTATTCTAAGGATAAAATATTATGTAAATAGAAAAGTAAGTTATTTTGTGCAATGAAAAATATTTCAATCCACTGTAATATTACCGTTACAGCCAATTAAACTCCACTGCCGAACATAGGCCTCCCCCATATATTACTAATATTACACAACTCCATAATACTCTAATATTATAAAGTTTATTTATCACTATATGATATACCTGAAATACTGTAAATATTGTAAAATCATAATATATTAATCGATATTTGTCTTTTGGATTTCCAATTTTTTTTTTAATTGAAAATGTATTGTATTTCAAATAATATAGGGTTCCACATCAAACATTCACTTTCATGCCAACTTCGCTTCCCTCCTCAAAATGTACATTTATCTGAACTTAATATTTATTTACTCTTTTATTTTTAATTCCTGATTTTTTCAGTTACACCCACTTGATGCAGTTTGTTGTAACTGCCTAAGAATATTGCAAGAAAGTGTTGCATCAGCTCACTCCATTAGAAGATTTGGGTACAGGAATATTTGTATTCCATGTGGATCTTCAATGTTAAGAGCACACCGTAGACGGATTGTGCCTATTAACTCTGAAGAAAGAGATATTATTTTGCAGTGGATACCATCACACCAGGTACTTACCTTATTTTAAAAGGCTGTAAATGGTCCCCTGCCTCAAATAGGCAGCCCAGAGGATTTGCCACAATCGCTTTGGTACACAGATTGATGTTTGTAAAATCAGACACCTTGCATACAATTTGGTCTGATATTTATGCTCATTCAACATGGCAGTTCACTAACAGGTTATCTTTAAATTTACAGTCTACCAAAAGTCTACTGCTGAACATAGATTGTCTTATGGGGGGATATTTGCCATTAATAACCAATTTTTTTTATTTTTAGTTATTAGATGAACGATACTTCTTCCTTATCTTACACCCATATTTGTATGCTTTTGTACTTATTATACAAGTAATATTTTTTACCTTAAAAGACATTAGTATAAATAAAACGGGTTGGGTTTACAATTCGGTCGCCTCAATTTGAAGATTCTGTTACTGTGGGGGGCGTCAAGGGAGTTTATCTGAAGCACCTACACGCGAGTTTTGCTACCGGAGCAGCATCGAAGTATTTTTATTTATTTTTTGAAAATATTGGTAAACAACTAATTAATTAAATATTCTCACGTTTTTGACGTTTTATCTGTCAATGTCATATCGATATATAGTACTAAATCGATCTAGTGAATCGATATTTCACCCTAGAGAATCAAGATCAAATCTTTTCTGTTTTGTTAAGATTTACAAAATTATTTATAATTAGTTGAAAGTACCCCAACTCGTAAAGAATGACAGTTTTTCAATTTAATCATTCAATGTTATCTGAAACTTTAAAGAACTTGGGCTTAGTGAAATATTGTTAATAATTCTAAAATAATTACTTCTTGTCTGATATGTGATGTATTATTTATTTCTATTTAAATAAGTAGTGCCACAAAAATATTATGAGGGGAAACAATTGCATGCTAATATTTATAATTTTAAAAGACATTAAAACTATTTAGTGTTAGAAAGATTGAAATAAATAGAACAATAATAAATATTATTAATATTTAGAGTAGACACTGTAAAACTATAGTTCATTTTGTTAGTTGATAAAAAATAACTTTTTTCAGGTGGATCGTTTAGAACGAGTATGCAGTCCTTGCTGGCTGAGGGCTTCCAGAGCTGTATGGAGACAGAGACAACAAAATGAGAACAGGGATATTGAGCTACAATCCATGAATATAGAAGACATCGGTAACATCCCACAACCACCCCCTATACCTGCACCTGTAACCCCTGCCATTTCCAGAGCGGCATCAACAATTACTATGGCTAATTATAAGCGTGCTGCTTCTACTTCCCGTCACTGTATTTTTAAGTCATGTAATCATTCATCTAGATTTTTAATACCTAAACTACTTAAAGAGAGATTGCTGATAGATCACTCATTTTATGTGCCACTGTGCGCTCGTATTTGTGAATACCATTTAAATGAACCCCACAATGATTGGAATAATTTATTCACGAGTAGTAACTGTTCAGATTTTACTGCATCTCAGATAGACAACCTTTGTTCCTTACTTAAAAGTAGTGTTACTCAAAATTATAATATTTTAAATATCATTGAACATAATTCAATATTATGCAAATATTGGTTAGGATTTACCAAATACCAATTTGAACAGTTACTAGTTGAAATTCCATCTATCAGTGAAAGAGTTAAATCACCTAAAAGAAGTCTAGCTATGTTCTTAGTGAAACTTCGTACAGGTGATAGCAATGAACGCATAGCTTCTCTATTTAATGTAGCTTCATCGACTGTGTTCAATCACTTAAATATTGTAAGTCAGTGCTTTGAAGAGCAATTCATCCAACTGCATTTAGGGACAAATACCTTATGCATTCAACAAGTTGCTCAATATAACTTGACAATACCAAATGGCTTGTTTGGTAATCCAGATATGGATCCTGAATTTATGCCAGCCATAGTAATATGTGATGGTACATACATTTATGTGCAAAAAAGTAGTAATTACTTATACCAGAAGCAAACATATAGTTTACATAAGTATCGTAACTTAGTTAAGCCATTTTTAATAGTGTGCTGTAATGGTTATATCCTTGATGTTTTTGGACCATATCCTGCAACAGAATCAGATGCTTCTATAATTCTTAGACTGTTCAACGATAGTAGTCCACTGCGAACCTATTTTAGAGAAAACGATGTATTTATTCTTGATAGAGGTTTTAGGGATGCAATTCCATTCTTGCAGCAATGTGGTTATAAGGCTTACATGCCTGAATCTAAACAAGCTGGTGAAATACAATTATCAACCATTGCTGCCAACAAGTCCAGATGTGTAACTTTGTGCAGGTGGGTGATTGAAATTGTAAATGGGAGATTTAAACGGGACTTCAAATTATTTCGTCAGGAATATTTTAATACTGCATCTACTCATCTCATGCTATACTTTAAAATTGCAGCTGCATTAATAAATCGATTTCATACGTTGATTCGTAATAATTTTCATGCTGTAGAGATATTGGCAATTGCTCAAGCCAAACTAAACACTCCAAATAATTTAGCCTCCTACGTAGAAATGCACAATTTAAATAGAGTGAGAGTGCGATTTGCCAGCATTAATGGTAATCTTCCAGAGCTGGATAGTTTTCCTCAACTGACATTCCAGGATCTCATTCTGTTTAGTCTAGGAATTTATCAAATTAAACAAGCTCGTAGTTATTACGGGGAGCATGTCAGGGCTTCTGGAGAATATAAAATCGAGGTATACCTGCAATCTGTCCATGATTTTGGTCCAAATAGTTATCTATTGCGAGGTAGGATACAATCAAGGCACACTAGTAAAAAAACTTATTACACTTATATACTAGTTGACACCAACCCATCAATTGCTAACACTAGGGCTGCTCTTACTGGGTACTGTTGCAACTGTTTGGTAGGCAGACGCACTGTTGGCTGCTGTGCACATGTCATGTCTGTTGTCTGGTTTCTATCTTGGGCACGGCATCGAGATGAGGTTGAACCACCTGCATCTTTTTTAGATGATATATTACTTTCAAGTAATGATATTGAAAATGATGAATGATGATTATTAATCTTAATGCGTATTAATATTGTAATATAAATGATCATTTTTGCTATAGTTGCTTCACTTGTGGCAACCAAAGTTTTTTGGGTATTCTATAGGAAGATGCTGCTCCCCATCTCCTAGTATTTTTATTTTATTCTGTCGACTTTAACGACACCATACGGGACGGAACGTGATGGCAATTCACGGAAGGCCTCTGTAATATTTTACATTATATCTTTAATTTAGGAGCCATATGTTCGGCAGTGGACTGTTGTAATGATGATGAATAATGATGACTAAAAATTGTAATTTTTGTTGCTTATTTGAACTATTTCTATTTTACTGTGTGCTTTATTATCTGTTATATATTATGTTATATGTGTAATTTATAAATAAACGCCGAGCAAAGTTGAATTTATTGCTTTGGCACCCTTTTTTTATCTCTTTTAATTGACAATATCCTTCTGATTTCTAATAATATCGTAAACGGGCGAGACATTATATTTTAATGATGTATGGGATTTATACTTGCTAATAGATGAATACTTTAATGAACAAAGGGCCGGCACTGCACCTGTCTGCTGTGTTATTTTTAAAAGAGGACTCATAAAACACTGACGATTTTAACCATAATTAATGCAGTGATTATACATGATCTTTGGGACTTATTACATATCAATATCGTATCATAAATAGAAATGTTACCATCAAGTTATTTTGAAAAAATCTTTTAATATGATCTTTTGATATGAAAACACGAAAAATGTTTCTACCTATGTCCGTTAGAAACCATCCAAGCGATTTTGATGATATGTTTATGTGTGTTTGAACGGGTCTCTATATGATTCATATTCACATATGGACTCGGTAGGTGGCGCTGTTGTCGAAATCCAGAAATCACCTGTGCGAAGTCGGGGCGGATCGCTAATAATAAATACAATTAAACTATACCTGTGTGTTTGTTATCCTGGCACAAACAGTTCAAAACATCTTACTTCCTCACAATTTATCAGTGTGTAATAACAGATAAGCATGATATTACCTAGTCATTTTGGTATTTTAGAACCCAGTCATTTTAAGATGTATAATTAGGTATTTAATAATCAACCAAAGCATATTAAAAAAAGTCTTGACACCGGGCCTGTCTGTCTGTCTGCATAAATAGATCTGAATTATATGTCTGAATTATATAGACTATGTTGGAAATGATGATTTACCATCTATAAATACGGTTGCATTATAACTTGTTTTTTACACAGTCAGTTTAAAACATCTTTCTTACTATATAACGTGTGTTGGTAATATTGTAAATATAAATGGATATATTATACCTTAGTCATCTTGAATTTATTCATATTATTTTAACGGTAATTGGGAAGTACACTCACAATCAATATATGTAAAAAAATGTATCCATACCACATTTGTACACAGACAGGCACTATATTTTGCCGTAACTACTAAAAATATTGAAGTACCTGAAAATGCTGAATGTACCTACAACTTGGTTTTATATGAACTATTATTCAACAGTGCACTATTTTAACTTAAAATACCGGTAAAAACCACTATAAATAGCTTTTAGTTTATTTATAGGTTATTTTAAAATTCATATTTTAATTGTCAATTTCTCGATTTTCCGTCTAGATGTGGTAAAACTAATATTACTTTTGTAAACTATAAATTATAAGGAATAAATCGACATCCATTTCATTGCGTGACGCGAAAATTTGTGGTGGGCCCATTCTCCATACAAAAATTGATTGTCTCCTTTCGCCGCGCTGTCCCAATGCGAGTTGCCGGTCTAGACACGTCTTCAAACATTTTTTTTGATTTTTCTCAAATAAGAAAATTCCCTCACGATGATTTCCATGATCAGTGGTAAATAAGCATGTAAAAAGCAATTAAATATATAATTGGCGCTTTCAGGGATCGAACGCGAATTGCTAATGTGACAGCTTTAAGAGACATTACAGTTGTGAAACACCTTTGATGTCTGGAGATGCCACCGCCCGCGTAGGTATTTACGCGAACAGCGTCTATGCTAGGGCTGTCTCGAAAATGGAAAGAAAATAATTTTGGAAATTATAACACTCATTATCATTTATTAACATTATCTACATAATTAGAAGTTAAAGACATTTATCGAATAGAAGCTACGAAAAGAGCTGTTTGACCGATTAATTATCGGCATTCGGAAACGTTTCTTTTAGTACAGTGCCAAGATACGTTTCCTAATCGTTCGCGAACTACACAAGACTAGAGCGCACTGCACTGAGTCTGATAGACAATACAGTTCTTTTCGTACACCTACATTCGCAAGACGCCAATAACAAACGTAAACGTAACTCGAGAATCGGTCACTAGCCAATCAAGGACATGAGCACAAACTATTTAGAAGTACTAGCGTAGACAAGAGCCAATGAATGTCTCTCTGATTCGGTCAGTGACTGACTGAGATAACCATTCCACACAGATAGATACAATTTAAACGGGTTAATGATACTGATGACCGAATAGAGCTAATAGAACGAACTAGCTCACTGTCCAAAACGAACTAGTACGGAGCGATCTTTAAAATGACTGAGCAGGCACAAGACTATGCGCTAGCACAAAGTCGCGCCGCCCCGCAGTGACCCACCGTTACCCCGCACAAGTACATTCGTTTCCCAACTGTAAGTACGTAGTACTACTATTTATTCTCTGCAGCAAGGTCATTAAACTGTGGTAGCCGTACTTTAAAATTTACGGCATTATGGCGATTATCTCCCTAAACTACCACAGCTCTCACTTAATACCACCTACCCCACTCTTAACTAAAAAAAAACTCTTATTATTCCAGGATATTTACTTTTCTAAATAAGATTACAAAAACGGAAATACCACGTACATAGTTAATAATCGATTAAGCTCGTAAGAAAGGAAGCAGATAAGCTTTTTATTTTTTTCTAAACATTCTCAAAGCATTACTGTGTACCCCTTAAACGTTTTGAGTCTCATTTATCCCACTAGAATAACTTCAGTTATTAAGATAACCACCACGAGGTCCTAGCTGTCACAATATTTTAAGATTGTGTTTTTTGTTTATCTTTTTGAGAGGCATTACACCGTAGTCCTCTCATATCAACTCATATCAACAACATTTTAATTCTTAATCTACAGCATCCACTTACCATTGGGTAAATCGCGTGCTCGTTGGTCACCCTTATACTATAAGAATAACTATTGTGTATAATGAATAAGGTCAAAGATGCTTACTAAATTTATTGTTTTATTGCCGTTCGTAAAGTAGGGTGGATATGATTTGAATTTCGATGGATCTTAATTGATTTATTTATTTAATTCAAAATTTTGTTTTTATTTTTGTAAAATATCAGTGCCATGGGCTTATAATCCGTTAACCTGTTACACCCTATTTTTCCAGACGGTAAAAATAGTCATCCAGTATAACTTTTATGTGACGGTTAAAAAATCAAGCCTAAAATATATTTAATAATAAAGACATGATGGATTATTTATAATTAAAGGAAAAGAATTTATAAAATAAAAAGCATGTGATTCCATGCTAGCGCCTATATCAACTGACAGACAACCTATCAACTGAAGACAATTAAATAGTGTCTTGTTTGTACTTTAAGGTTTATTACACTTCAGCGCCATCTAGTTGAAACATTAAGCATACATTAAATAGACGATCTGTCAGTTGATATAGGCGCTAGAATGGAATTTCATGCTTTTTATTTTATAAATTCTTTTCCTTTAATTATAAATAACTCATCATGTCTTTATTATTAAATATCTTTAAGGATTGATTTTTTAACCATCACATAAATATAGAATATCATTACATACACTATATAGAACCAATTTAACAGGTTTTGTCGCATTTAATTTTTATTTTTATTTTCAGCCCCTTCTAGATACGAGTAACGACCAGGTAACGAAAGGTAACATGCAGGAAGTCGATGGATGCAGGTGGCTTACGACCGTGTTTTGTGGCGTTCCTTAGGGGAGGCCTATGTTCAGCAGTGGACTTGTGAAGTGCTGTAATGATGGTGATAATTAATTTTAACTTTTATTTTATTATTGACCCTCAACGTTTCGGGTGCCTTACAGCATTAGAAACTAGACAAAAGACAATTTTCCCTTAAAATCAAATTTTAAAGCTACTGACTGGGTCTCACAAGGTGCGGTAGCGACGGGCGACGTAAAACCGGCTTCTCACTGCGTGTGTTACCACGCGCCGCGTCGCGCCCGCACGCGCCACGCGCAGTGTGAAGACACGGTAATATTATCTATACAGTATTGTAACTCGGCCGTATCTTTGAAATAAATGCCTACAGCCGCGCGGTACGTAAACATGCGATAGGGCTGCCTGCCTCCAGCATTTTTACATTTGCCTACTTTGTGTTTCCGTTTAGTTTTATGGTTGTAAATATACTTTTTTTATATAAACAAAAATAATAGGTACTTTGTGAATTGAATAGGAAGTGTTCAATAAAAATGCGTGTCGTTTTTTGGTTGGTAGATTTAATTAAAAAACCATGTTTATGTTTGAATAAAAAATCGGTCTTATAAATTTGTGACCGACAAATATTTGCGCCTCGGCTGAGACGTAAGAAATGCTTTATTATTAAATTTTTAAGTATAAAAAATCCGCACTCTAATATAAAGCTTAATTAAAAATAGTTTTGGGAAACATGGACAAGGTGGAGAAAAGGAAAATCTTTTACTAGGTTATAGATACCTGCAGCTACTTTACAATTTATATGTTTGGTTTTAAATGAAGTTCGGATTTATTATTTCTTTATTTCTATTCTATTATTTATTTCCTCCATTTTTTATATATTGCACAAAATCATCACTGCGGCATAGTCACGACTGTCTGCGTGGCGAGCGCATGCCGAGATCGAGGCGCGTAGGCATAGCTCTCGCTTCGTCCATTTGTATTGAGTTGGAATACTGTATAGATAAAATTACCGTGGTGAAGGGCTTGGCGCGGCGCAACACGGCGCGGCGCAGCACGGCGCGGCGCAACACGGCGCGGCGGAGCACGGGGCGGCGCGGCGCGGGCAGGTGCGGCGCGGCACGGACAGGCGCGGCGCGTCGCGTGCTATCCGTTTAAAATCGGTAACTTCAAAGGCGCGGCGCGGCGCGGCGCGGCGTAGCGCGGGCAGGCGTGGCGCGGACTTGCGCCGTTCATTTTCTTGAACTCACGTCATTGAACTCGTTCATTTCGTTTTACTCGTCCGACGTTGAGGTACTCTCATGTCTATATAGTTATGGAATGGTATAAGACGATTGCTGAATTTTTAATTTTAATGATGTCATCCACCAGCGCCTTTTCTTCTTTTTTTTTGTTAATTTTATTAGGTAAATGATTTCCACAAAATAAGATAAAAGCGGCTGAAGCAACAGCGATGCCTTCTTCTTTAGTGGCATTGCTCCTTGGCTAGAGGTGGCAATTCGACTCACATGACATCAGGTGCGCTGCGCTAAACACACTGACTCAGTGGCTCGGAGTTTGGGCAAGCACGCGCCACGCCGCGCCAGTTAGAACGGGTGGCTTGGGGCTCGCGCGTGGCGCGTGCTTGCGCGTACCAACCAACACGGGCGGCGCGGCACGTGATAACACACGCAGTGAGAAGCGGCCATATGAAAAACCTTGACCGAATATCTCCCCTTGGATATCTTAAGAAGTGAGGAAGGGACATGCCTGAAAGAAGCACCGTACGGGTAATGGCGTTGCGTCACAGACCAACAGGCGTATTCTGTAACTTTGTTGACATCAAATGATTACCACTTTGTAGACACAAAAAATCATTAAAAAAATCGATTTCCCTTTTCCGATCGATTACTTACGGTATCATTATTACAATGCTAATATAATTTTTCGATAATTATTATTATATTATGATATAGGTGTAAAGCAACCGTTTAAAATGAATATTTATCCAATGCAGCCGATACGCAACAATTGTCAACCACTTGTTTATCCGACTACAGACGAAAAAGGATGGTTATGTTTTTACTGTGTGTGCGGGTGGCTAAGCTGAATCGTTTTTGCTATGGTGCTTAAAAACGTAGGATGCATTTTATTATAGAGGGCGCTACTATCAACGAAAATGTTTTTTTCGCTAAACTCGTAAATTACTTGACCGATTTTGAAAATTCTTTCACCACTAGATTGTTATGTATAATTATAGATGTCTAATATAGGATGCATTTTATTATAGAGAGCGCTACTTTCAATGTATATATTTTTTTGCCTAATCTCGAAAATTACTTGACCGAATATCTCCCCTTGGATATCTTAAGAAGTGAGGAAGGGACATGCCTGAAAGAAGCACCGTACGGGTAATGTCGTTGCGTCACAGACCAACAGGCGTATTCTGTAACTTTGTTGACATCAAATGATTACCACTTTGTAGTATATTGCGTCGTATGTTAGCCGTAGTAGCTCTTATAAAAAAGCTAAACAGAATACGCAATGTACTACAGACTACAGGTAAAGTAAAAAATGTAATCTACATCCATCTCAGACATGAGAGGAGGCTTTTGCCGAGCAGTGGGACGTATATAGGCTGTAACTTTAACATTTTATCTTATAATTCCTGTCCGTTGGTCTCGCTCGATTTTGGCTCGAGCGATTTTGATGAATGTTTTGTGTGTATCTGAGTGTATCCCCGGGTGGTTTAAACACTCAATTGGTCCCGGTAGGTGGCGCTGTAGTTAAGATCCAGAAAATACTTGTGGGAAAACGGGGCGGGTAGCTAGTAATGGATAAAAAGTTATTCTATTCTATTCTATAAAACGTGTCTATGAATTTCTTGTCGACAAAATTAGCGAATAGCCCTATGGTATTATAATAGGTTTTATGTATATGTCGGAAAGTACAACACGATTAAGCCAACAGGATAACGTTAATTATTAAAAATAGTAAAAGTGTGAGAACTGATGTTCAAGTTGTTCTCTTCCTAGCGCAATTTATCATTATCAATAATAGGACAGCGTAACACACTATACATTCAGCATAGAGTAATTACAGTTTGACCATACCGCAGTATGTCCCCATCACAATTACACACCAGTGCAATGTGAAGGACACAACTACATGATAACACCAAATTATGAAATCCAACAGCAACCTTACCCATCTCAACGTGACACAGCACAGCCTCTCAACAACACTATCCTCCTTGTCAGCACCAGAAGAATCACCACAATGGACAGAACAACGACTATCTTAGCCCGCGTAGAATGACTTCACTCGTGAAACGACTCAAGCGGAATCTCTTGGGCTCTGCCCCTACACTGAACTTTATACTGCACAAACGAGTGGGAGGGTTTCTCGATATACCCTCAATTTCAACTAGTCATTAGATCCAACCGGCATTTTATAGAAATGCGCCTACATATATTATTTTCTTTTGTTTATTATGTTCTAAACTATATTTTCAATTTATTAATAATACAATTTATAATTTACTTTTTTTACCGATACCTCTACACCAGGACTATCTCCTGTATCGTGGGGTCAGTTAACGTACGCAAATTTCACAAGGACAAATATTCAGACCTGGGACAATTAATTGTAGGCCATTCAAATACTTATTCTGTGCGGGATTCGAACCCAACCTTACCGTCCCTAGCACTGCAACTCATTGCTAAGCCACTGCGCTACGGAGTCATCATACAAGTAATACATTATTTTATTTTTTATACAGTACTCCCGGCGACATCGCCCGCGTGTCGTCTACGGTTTTAATTTTTTACGTGGAACCCTATTTTTTTCTAAAATAAAAGTATCTTAAGCTACGCCTCATAACATAAACTATCTGCCAGGGAAAGTCCCGTCATAAATCGGTCTAGCTATTTCGAAGATTAGCCGCAACAAACAGACAGGCAGACAAAATTATTCAATAATTTTGTTTTTGTTTTATATACCATATAATACTTTTATAAGCATTTAGTAAAAAGCTGTTATTTTGAAATTACAAACAGACATTTCAATTTTATTTATTTGTATAGCTACAATATTAACGCATCTTATCCAGCATTAAGTCATCATTATCGTATCACCACCAGTCCGCGAGCTTTGAGTCCCATAAAGTCAAACGACGGCTCCGTGGCGCAGTAGCTTGGCAATGAGTTATAGCGCTGAGGGTCACGGGTTCGAAACCCGCACGGTACAAGGATTTGTATGGCATACAAGTAATTGTTCTGGTCTCAAATAAAATATGGATACAGTTGTGTGTCTGGATGTGTGTCCTTGTGCAATTTATGTATGTAAACTGCCTCCACGATACAGGACAAAATCCTGGTGTGGGGGATAACGTTTAAAAGAAAAGATCAATCAATATAAAAGTCAATCAGTCTACTAACAGCTGTGTCATGAAAAAAAATCTGCTGCCTGGAAGATCCCATAGCCTCCGATAGATGGCGGTATAACAATCTTGTCAACTGAAAACGGCGTCAAATTCGAGATGTCTAGTACCTACTGCAATCACCAAACGTGGCGATTATGGCGATTTCTCTCGCCTGTAAGAGGCCCATGTTTCCAGTGGACAGCTTTGGGACAATAAAGAAAGAAGAAAAATCATCTCATCATCCAGAGCTCTTATCAAATTAAATAACATAAATTTATTTATTTATATTTTTCCTTCTCTTTAAACTGTATAAAATCCCTACACTAGGCTTTCCTCCTGTAACGGCGATGCAGTTTACAAGCATAAATTGCACAAGAACAATCCCGACTTTCCCGACCCAGAACAAAGATTTAACAGGTCATTCAAATATGTTTTCCGTGCTGGATTAGAGCCCGCGGCCGTCAGCTCAATGCCAAGCTACTGCGCCAGGGATCCGTCATCCAATGTATATAGGTCGTTAAGTTAAGCCCGAAGAACGAATAAGGATAGGTAAAGGCCGGCCACATACATACGGAATTCCGTTTCGGAATTCCGAAACGGAACTAACGGGTCGGCCTCACACAAACGGAATCCCGTTTTGCCTGGACAATTCCGTACGGAAAACTACCGTAAGCGTGTGACAGGTCATTGATTTTATATGGACTTGCTGTGTTCGGAATCCTGAATTGGAATTCCGAAACGTACGTATGTGGCTGGCCTAAAGGTTAAAGCACATGAGTAAAAAAACCGACCAGAGGGTAAGCTACATACAAACGGCTTTCTGCGACTATACCCATACCGTATTACTATTATTTATTCTTTGGCCATAGATAGCGCAGCGATGTGTGCGTGAGCTCTCATCGACAGGTTCACCGTCGCTCCGTCGGGGTACAAACTGGTTTGCACCGGCTCAGTCAGAGTATCCATAAAAGCGCTGTTAGTCGTGCGCATTTAAATAAATGGAAGAACAATATTTTGAGATTTTATAAATCTTTTTTTTTTACTATTTGCGTGTTTTCTTTTTTGTAATAGTGTTGTTTTTGTCTATGTTTGTTAATTCGTTATACAGTGGTGTAAGTCGGTAAAAGTGGTGTTATTCGTAGTGGTGCTGGTGTTGGTGGTGGTGCTTGTACTATCGTTGGTGATAGTGGGTAGTGGACCACCACCACAGATAACCCCCTAATAAATTCCGCATACAGGGCCACAAACGCACGCAACACATGCTTGCTGTAGCTAGCATACGAAGTAACGCTAAGAAGCACAATATCAGTGTCGACCAATATTGTGACCCGTAGGCACGTCCGAGTTCTTGACAGTTTAAAAATAGTCTTGTATCCAAAATACATTACAAATAGCTTTCTGTGCAGTAAAATAGTGTGGCAAGTGAGCTAAGACCAGTCCAGTTATCAAAAAAATGGCATAAAATATCATCGGTAAGTAAATTCTATTCTTATCACGTTAACCTATTTCAAATGCACCGGAGTTCAACTTATACCGGTAATATAATGGTGCAAAGTGATAACAATTAAGCACCCGTTGATGTCTTTTTGAAATGTCCCTTTCACTCATTACATAAATTACAGTAGTTGTCTTTGTCTAACGACAGCACGTGTATCGATAGTGTTGTGATTTATAAGTAGATATTTGTTTGGTCATCATTTACATTTTTTAAAGTCATTATTTTATAAAAATTGTGGTGTATCATTGTGGTATCTATATGTTATAGGTTTCCTAAATGCTCCAAAATGAAAAAAGATGTGGATCGACGCTACTTGTCGAGGGGATCAATGGTTTCCCGCCAAAAACAGTGTGCTATGCTCAAGACACTCCATAGAAAACAATCTTCATATATAAAAACCGTAGAAGGCTGTTGGATTCCGCTATACCATCTCTATACTTGCCAGTTTTACTATGGACTTTTACATTTTTTATAGTATAGTATAGGTCTTGCCACGTAAGATGAAATTAAATAGAGTCCACTGCGCATGGCATTTTAATATGTAAAAAGTCAAAGGTCAACATTATAACTACACATCAAAGTCTTCACGAAAACTGAACGATATATTTATATACCTTATTTAGATTTTATATTTCTAAATAATATTCTGCATTTTATGTACACTTAGTTAAAGAAATAAAAATGTTTGTATTTGTAATTGCTGTTTAAACTATACTATGCGATAGCCTTCGATTATAAGGATATTTTACATGCAATAATTTGCAAAAAAAAATCTTGTAGAAAATAACAAAATATTTACAACTTTATACAATATACTACGAACTACGCTATTTTAAATAGTCCCAAAATAATTTATAAAGTAATGAATATTTGCACACTATTTGAAAATATTATAGAACAATATTTTTAAAACTACAAAAATAATCGCAAAAATTTAAAATTTTATAACCGGTAGTCGCTAACACTTTCGATATCGATAGTACACAAGATGACACAAGAAGGTACGCGGGCGACGGGACGCAGGACGCAGGACTACTTGGGAGTAGCGTGACGCCCGTTGCTATGGTTTCGCTTCCTCGTACCTCACACTTCACCGTGCCGACACCTATTTTTCGGTTCTGCGCACTTCCATGACACGTGGCGTTACCTATATCATTGTAGATTACACAATAAGTAATAGCATTAAGTGGTTGATTGAAACGTGATATTCTAATATTTAGGCGAATGTTACACGTCGAAATTAAACTATTTTTAACGGATTTATAAATCGTAAAAACAAGTGAAATTTATAATATGATTATTACTATTCTAGCGTTACATGAACTTCAGTAATATCTTATTATTATTATTATTATTAGGTACATCTAAATTTGAAACACGTACCGTATGGTTTATTAATTAATAATGCTACGTTTAGGTACGAGAGGACATACCAGAGCACACACAAAGGATCCAAAGGATCCAAAAGACCCACATCTCGCTAAGAATGAAACTATTACCAGTTTTGGTGTTCAGTCACCGTTCACATGCCTACCTATTGAAGACTGCATCTCAACTGCAACTAGGAAGTTAGAAGATAACAACATGCCTGCAGAATATGCAGTATCACTCAAACAATGCTTCACATCTGGCTATTTATTGTGGAAGGAAGAGTTCTACAAGCAAGATGATGGTGTGGCGATGGACTCACCTGTATCTTCTATAGTCGCCTACATATTAATGGAGGACTTTGAGGAGAAAGTCCTTCTAACTGCTCCTGTAAATCCAAGATTCTACAAGCAGTACGTAGACGAAACTTTCACAATTTAACCATCTGACAAAACAACTGCATTTTTAGACCATCTTAGCTCCATAAACTCTAAAATACAACTCAGAATGGAGTTAGAGGCAAATAATTCTTTAGCTTTCCTAGATGTTTTAGTCATCCGAAATCTTGATAACATTATTGGTCACATTGTGTATAGGAAAAAGATCCATACCAACCGACATTTAAATGGCGAATCGATCGTTCATTCTTCACAGTTAGCTACCGTGTGTAAATCATTGTTTCAGAGAGCACAAGTGATCTGTGACAGAAAACATCTGGTCGCCGACCTTCAGTCACAGCGACCGAGTGAAGCCGACTAGGGTCGATGGATGGGTGCTACCTTGCCTTCTGCAAAATCTACCCAAACCCAAGTATACCACTGCAAGACTGCAAGATATTGTGAGCTCGTTCTATATAGATCATCTCGACCATGTAGATCCAAAAATCAAAATTCAAAAACTGAAGATCCTACCTCCTATCCTACCCTTGGGGGCGGGTTTGCTTCTCGCCGGACGATCCCAACGTTGTTGCGGATTCTGTTGCTAATGTGGTACTTCAGGGTATGGAACTTTTTATTCCTTCCTCTGTGGTGCCCATTGGAGGCAAATCTCAGCCATGGTTTGGTCACTCCTGTAAAATAGCATCATGCTATAAGCAGGAGTGCTACCAAGCCCGGACTGACGTATCAGCGTCCCGGGATGTACACACCAGCGCTCTAAAAAAGAAGTATAATTCCGCCTCTAGGTCCCTCAAAAGAGTCATTGCTAAGGCAAAGTCAGAGCACATAGGCAGAATTGGCGAGAAACTACATTCGTCCTTCCTTCTGGAACTCGTGCATTCTGGTCTCTCGCCAAGGCTGTCCAGGGGAATTTCTGTCAGCCATCTCTTCCATCTCTGCACAGGGAGGACGACTCACTGGCCCATACCGCAAAGGAGAAAGCCGATCTTCTAGGCCTTTTTTTGCGTCCAACTCGACCCTCGATGACGGGGGGAGTACGCCGCCGACCACCCCGCGGTGTGAGTGCTCCATGCAGGAAGTGCAGTTCACACAGCGCTCGGTTCGCAAAGCACTCCTCTCCCTGGACATCCACAAGTCGAGTGGGCCTGACCGAATCCCCCCAATTGTGGTGAGGACGTGTGCTCGAGAGTTGGAACTGGTTTTAACGCGTTTTTTCCGGTACTCCTACTTCCTAGGCGTAGTCCCAAAATCATGGAAGACGGCTTTCGTCCACCCGATCCCTAAAAAAGGCGACCGCTCAGACCCGTCCAACTAACGGCCAATCGCCATCACCTCCTTGTTCTCCAAAACAATGGAGTCCATAAACCGCCAGCTCATGAGGTACCTTGAGGATCACCAGCTGATTAGTGACTGCCAATATGGTTTTCGCCGTGCTCGGTCAGCTAGTGATCTTCTGGTCTACCTAACTCACAGATGGGCGGAGGCAGTAGAGTCCAAGGGGGGGTTGGCGTTGTTTAATTGCGAAGCCTTCGATCGGGTTTGGCACAAAGCGCTTCTTTCGAAGCTCCCTTCCTATGGGCTTCCCGAGAAATTGTGTGATTGGATCGCCAGCTTTCTTGCAGATCGGAGCATCAAGGTCGTTGTAGACGGTGCAAGCCCCGATTGCAAGCCTTTAATGCTGGTGTTCCACAAGGCTGCGTGCTATCGCCAACGCTGTTTCTTCTGCATATCAATGATATGTTGCAAACCCGTAACATTCATTGCTATGCAGATGACAGCACTGGTGATGCTCTTTACACCGGCGAGCCAAATTTCTCGGGAAAACGTCTCCGAGTGCCGGGACAAACTTGTGTCTGAAGTCGAGTCTTTGCTGAACAGAGTCTCGGATTGGGGGCGACTAAATCTAGTCCAGTTTAACCCCCAGAAGACACAAGTTTGCGCGTCAACCGCTAAAAAGAACCCCTTTGTCGTATCTCCTCAGTTTCAAGGCACTCCCCTTGTTGCCTCAGCCAGTATCGGAATCCTCGGCGTTGACATATCGAGTGACGTGCAGTTTCGTGGTCACTTGGAAGAAAAGGCCATATTGGCCTCTAAAAAGCTTGGCGTGCTCAGCAGAGCGGGACAGTATTTCATACCGGCACACCACCTGCAACTTTACAAGGCGCAGGTTCGGCTGCACATGGAATACTGTTCCCATCTCTGGGCTGGGGCTCCCCAGTACCAGCTCCTTCCACTTGACCGCATCCAGCGCAGAGCGGCTCGAATTGTCGACGACCGAGTGCTTTCCGATCGGCTCGATTCACTGGCACTGCGAAGAGATGTTGCATCTCTTGGCATTTTCTGCATATACCATGGATAGTGCTCAGAGGAATTGTTTGGATTAATCCCAGCCGCCAGATTTCGTAAACGCACTACGCGGCAAACGTCCCGATACACTACACACCATCTGGATGCTTGGCGGTCCTTACCACTTTACGTTTCAAGAGGAGTTTTTTTCCGTGTACAACCTCTCTGTGGAATAATTTACCACCGGCGATTTTTCCGGACCGATGCGACCTGGGGACCTTCAAGAAAAGAGCTTACTCCTTTCTAAAGGGCCGGCAACGCACCTGCAATTCCCCTGGTGTTGCGGTTGATCATGGGCGGCGGTAGTCACTTAACATCAGGTGAGCCGCATGCTCGTTTGCCTACACTTCTATAAAAAAAAGATAGCCGGGCTAACTATGACATTGAGACGTCAAACATCTCAGTACCCCCCCCCCCTAGTGAAGTTAATTAAACGGAATAAAATCCGTATACAACATGTAACATAATTAACGCACTTTGAGAAATTAGTTTGTTCAGAATAGTTTACTGAATCGATTCCTATCATTTTTAATATAGGTAATTTTTATCCCAAAAATAATTAAAACTACGTAAATTACAGTCACACCAAATCTGTACAGTCAAAACCAACTGAAATGGACCGTAACTTAAGGCAATAAGACTTTTAAGAGTGCAATTTTATTTGTATTATTACTAATTCTGTCATTCAATAAAAATAAAGAAAAATGAACTTTATTTCAAGCACATTAAAGTCTTTGCGTTCGTTGATTTTTTACTGTGACCACAACATTCTTCCGGAATTAGTATAACTAATTTGATAAATAATCAGTGCATAAAAATGTTTAACTAAAATTCAGTGTATGTATTATGATTATAACATAATATACTAATTGGGGTGTCTGAGGGTGTGCGTTAATTACGTTACATTTTGAATATGTATAGTCAATTGCACTATATGTTATCCCTAATTGAATTATCGCGCTTTTTATATTAAATGTGATTAGAAGTCTGAGACAAGAAAGTTTTACAGAAATATTTTTCCGTCATGAATATAAAATTGAATGAAGAAAAAAATAGAGCATGTATTTATTTTTTATGTAATTTAATTAAATATTAATTTAATATTAATCTAAATTGCTCACACTCCTAAAATTATTTTAAATATATTAGATCATTGAAGGCCAAAGCAAAGAGCACTAACAAATATATGTATACGGAAAAATATATGAAGATTAAAAATGTGTACACTTGTGTGTACATTATTTTCCTCCTAGATTTCTCAAAAGTACTTATATTTATAAATCTATTTTGGGAAAAATACTATATTTGTTCAAAAAAAGAGGTCGCAACCCTAGTGTGACCGTATGTACTATTCATTGCGATTCTAGTAGCAACGTTTGTTAAGCCCTGACGAAAATGTAGGGGTGTTACGAGATTGTAGTGTGTATTTTTGTGGGCGTGCGTGCGTGCGTGCGTGGGCGTGCGTGCGTGCGTGCGTGCGGTGCGTGCGTGCGTGCGTGCGTGCGTGTGTGTGTGTGTGTGTGTGTGTGTGTGTGTGTGTGGCGTCATAACTCCTGAACGAATGGACCGATTTTGATTTAGTTTTTTTTTTTGTTTGAAAGATGACTTAATCGACCATGTTCTTAGCTATGATTCATGAAAATCTTTTGATTTTCTGATGAAAAAGCCGTTTGAAGATCATCAGCTCTCTTTTTGTCGGTGGTTCTTAAAAAAATAATTCCAGTTATTATGAGAAATATCCTGTCGAAAGTTCCAGTGGCAAACAAACTATTACCTAGATTCTGCCTTATCTACATATCGAAATAAATGGTTTTCAACGCACACCGTTACATATTGTATACATATAGTTTTATTTAATGTGTAGTGTTCGCGTAAATTTAAGAAATCATTAGATTACATGTACAAATATATATTGTTTTATTTATATACATTGTTTTATTTTTTAATTAATTTCAAATAAAAATTGATCAATTTATTTATTTATCAATAATCAATAAATCCCAAATTTATCGATCAACGTCCCAACACTGTCCCATCACTATGGTTCGGAGCATTCAAAGTTCAACCTTGAATTATCCAATCACAGCGCATTTGACACGACCCCCGCAACTCATGCATGCCGCGAAATTCGGTGAAATCGAAACAGAACAAATATTCCATGATGCGGTATCTATAAGGGGGTAACCTGTGACCACCACCAACACCGGCGCCAGTAATATCACTACCATAACCAGCATCACCACCACAGTCATTACCACCACCATTAACACCACAACCACCGCCATTGCCCACTACCACTATCACAGCCGTTACTTACCACCACCTGATTTTTTGTAGTCATGAATACGTTGTCTTACGAAAATGATATTGATAGAATATACAATATGAAGCTTCTGTGAGAACACCTATTTCCTTAAAATTCTCTCGAAGGGATTCGCGCGGTTTTTAATTATATATTTCACGTATTTTATCAATATTCGCCGCTTTACCCTACAGCAAGATTTCATAAGCCACAATACTATGAAAATTAGCAAAATATATAATTTTTGCAGTTTCTACTAAGTTACAATAAATATACATGTTGTTTTATACTATACTGGCTGTTACCCGCGGCTTCGCCCGCATGGTCACTGGGAAATGAACTATCCATTGCTTTTTGAATTGAAAGAAAACTGAGTTATATAGATTTGTCAGAGATGCAGCCATTAAAAGGAAACTGAGCAAAATTGATTCGTCAGTCTATTTAAATGTTTTGAAACGCAGCGTATAGGAAAGCATGAAAATAGCCTGTTTATTCCAAATGGAAATGGGATATCTTTTTAATTAAAGGAAACTGAGCATAATTACCCGCCAGGGATGCAGACTTTTAAAAAGAAACTGAGCTAACTGAGCCAAATAAAAGATCCGTCAGAGATGCAGCCTTTTGAGCTGAAAGGAAACTGAGCTTAATAGGTCCGTCAGAGGTGCAGCATTTGGAATTGAAAAGAAACTGAGCTAAATAGGAAATTTTGAATTGAAAGGGAAGATCTGTGGGAATTCTGATTAATTGATTGTGGGAATTTAGGAAAAAAACTAACTGAACACTATTTTAAGACGCTACTGTACACAATGTTATATGTTTTTTTCCATTCGGGGAAAGAATGTGGAGATTCTGGGCATTTGACACACGCGAACATGCTACATACAGCCGACCATGAGAGAAGCACGGTTTTTCTAAGTTGACCCCCGCTACCTGTAACGTTTGCCCTTGCGCTTTATTAATTGTCATTGCAAAACTGAGCTTAATAGGGAACTGCAACCTTTTGAATTGAAAAGGAAGATCTGTGGGAATTATAGGGATCCGTGGTATAATAACATTTTCACCTTTTCCTACGCCTGTCAAAATTGTAGCACCGATTATGTTCCGTCCAAGATGTGTCACACGCAGCCTTGTCCCGTTACATAACCGAGGAGCATCTAAATTTCGCATTAGCATGACTGGGACGCCTAATTTTAATTGAAGCTTATGTGAGGGCACACCTGACAACTCTAAGAGAATTTAGAAACTCTGCGGGAAATGAAGTGCTCTTTTCTGTGTCCATAACTGTGTCTACTGACAAATACTCTGTTATTTCTCCTGTTACTTCGCTTAATATATCTGAATTTATTTTGTTCACCCTCTCATTTTTTGGTGCAAGAATCGCCCTTTCACATAACCATTTGTCTTCATGCATGTTGTTAGTTAAATCTGAATAAACGCTCGCAATTAATTCGGAATGACTCTGTACTAAATTACAAAAATCTCTCGTCAATTTAACGCAGCCCTCAACATCCGTTTCCAACCGCCCATCGCCAATTTTTAATAGTGTGTCAGCATAGTTTCCAGCATTGATATCATTATACAAATGCACTCTCATATTCGTAGTTAAACTGAATTTTGTCACCTTGTTCCATAAAATAGACGACTTTGGGCAAGCTTTAATTTCATCTGCAGGTGTGCCTTTTTGAATGACAGGTAAAGCTTGGCGAAAGTCACCAGCCAGTAAAACCACCATTACTCCCATTACATCGGTATTGCTGCGCAAATCCTGGAGCGTTCGATTTAGTGCTTCAACAGCTTTTTTATGCGACATTGTACTCTCGTCCCACACTAAAAGTTTGCATTGTCGTAGCATTATACCTCGTGCACTATTTTTGCTAAAGTTGCAGATCGGCGATTCTTCCTGGGCTAGATTTAGAGGGAGTTTTAAAACAGAATGTGCAGTGCGGCCCCCGCATAGCAGCGTAGCGGCTATACCGGAGGAAGCTACGGCCACAGCAATGTTTTTATCTTTCCGTACTTGCGCTAATTATAAATTTAACAAAAATGTCTTCCCAGTTCCTCCAGGGGCATCTAAAAAGAAAAGTGCACCATTTCCAGATTCAATTTGTCCTAATATACTTTGTCAAAAATTCGTTTTTGTTCGGGAAGCAAGCGGGGTACAAATTCGGCTACTTGCTGCTACAAAGCTGGTATATCGTAGTTTGTTTCACTTATAATTTCATCACTTGGTTAATTTTCGGTTGTCTTGTCTTCCGCTGTACTCTTTATATTTGTCCCTTCTGAGGGGCGGGTTGTTATCATTCTAAAGTCGCTTCTCTACAATTTTTTGCCTGTAACCTTCTTTGTTTTGGTGGGGGGGGTGATGCAATTCGTCAATATCTTTTCTAATGACGAGTAACTGTGCTTCCGCCATTGGTGTACTTCATTAACGGGATTTGCCTCACTTTTATATTCGTCCTTACTTTATTTATGTCCTTTATGGGCACATACATTCATGTGGGCACATTCTAGAGGGCACACTAGCTGTTATCTAAGGTTTCGAACGCTCCAGAGCGAGATTTGATTGTAACTTTCCTGCCACTATCTTCGGGAGCTCTGCGTCTGTATAAAGGGTAGCCATTGTCATTGTGCACTGTTTCTTTTAATAGCTGTTTAGGGAATTTCTTTGTACATTTTCCTTCTTTCATACATGGCGATTTTGAATTCGTGGTGGGGATGGTATCATACAATTCTTTATCTTGCTCAGGATCCGGAATCTCCACGCTTATTATGTCGTCTATTTGGCTGGGCCGCAACTTCTCTTTAAGCCATGTTAGAATGTGGGCATGCGGTAATCCTCTTTTTTGCCATTCAATTGAATACATGAAGCACTGCACCTCTCGGAAAATCCCTTTGTATTTTTGTACTTTTAATCTAAATACTCTAGCAACTAAATCGTGTCTGTCAGTACTTTTTTGGCGTTTAGCTCCTCGGTTATTTCCTTCCATGTGGGATTGCAAGTAAAAGTAACAAAAAAGATCAGGTCTTCCGTAAATTCGTACATAGGCGAATGCGTCTTGTGTGTAATTTCATGTAGGTAGCGGGAACCGTTAACGAATGATGAGGGCAGAATTTCCATTTTATCTAAATCTCTGGGGTTTACATTGGCGTCGCTAGAAACTGCTTCTTGTAAATGTATATAAATCTCAACGCGCAGCTTTTTTGATTTAAAGATATATAACGGAGACTTCCTTTCTACCTTCAGATACATGTCTACCAAAAATTGATGAAATAATTGTCTACACCAGGCTAAGAGGTTAAAATCATTTTCTCGCAACATCATATGATACGCATAAAAATCCATACATGATACTTTTTTTGTTCGGAGTAGGCTCCTTTGTGACCGGGTTAATGAGTGTTTTGGTTTTGGGGTTGGCTACCGTTGCAACGTATCATCACGTGCTCGAGACAATGTCTCGTGAAGAAAAATGATCACCACTAATTACGGCTGCTATTTCGTTTATCAAAGGTGCATTGTAGCGCCTTTCATGCTCTCCTCGAGGGGTCCGATCTGCGTGAATGACGATTTATAATCCTCTTCAGTTAGGTTTTCTAAAGCAGTTTTAAATGTTTTGACTAAAATGTTACGTTCATGCAAGAATCTTTGAATTTTGAACACTGTGTCTCTCTCAACTCCCTGGATAAATTGGCAGCGACGGTCTACCTCAATTTCTTCGTCACCCATAAAATATACATGTAAAAATTTATGCTGTTCGTTTTCAGCTGGAAAAAGTTAACCTATTCTATGATAAATTTGCCCTTGCACCGTAAATGTAGGCGATAATCCCGGCATTATTATATCCGGGTCAACTCCGAAGGACGTCATTTGAAAGCATGAGTTATATTTCCGGATCCTGTTTAAAAAGCGCCGTGACTCATTAGCATCATATAAAAAGAGAGTTTTCAAAGGTTCTTCTGGTTCCCCAAGTAACGGAAGAGACACTTTGCCATTGGAACAGCACATGCCTGCGGTCTCATCTTTCCATTTTAAAGCGCTGCAAAATCGACACGCCTTGTCCATCAGTCCGATAACAACTAACCTGTGATTTTTTTAATCAATCAACGGATCATAATTGAATGCTGCGTCATTAAAAACCGACCAATTGTTTCTTTGTAAATTTTGTCGACGTTCAGCTTGGAGCTGTGCATTTGCATCTCTTCGCGCCTGTGTCTGTTCTGGTGCTTCAGATGGCCTTATAGTAGATTGACGTTCAGCTTGCTTAATGAGTCTGTGTTGAGTTTCATGAGGTGTTTCCGCGGCTCTTAAGGCGACCTGACGTTCCGCTTGTTCGAATAGCCTTTGCTGACTTTGAGCAGGTGTTTCAGTAGCTCTTAAAGTAGATTGACGCTCTGCCTGTTCAAGACGCCTTTGCTGACTTTGATCAGGTGTTTCAATAGCTCTTAAAGTAGCTTGACGCTCTGCCTGTTCAAGACGCCTTTGCTGACTTTGAGCAGGTGTTTCAGTAGCTCTTGGCTCTGTGCGCCTTTCTGACTTTGAGAAGGTGTTTCGGAAGCTCTTAACGCAGCCTGACGCTTTGTCTGTTCAAGACGCCTTTGCTGACGTTGAGGTGACTCAGATGCTCTAAAAGCAGCCTGACGCTCTGTTTGTTCTTGCCTTCTCAGTTCAGCATCTTCCAAAGATTCTAGCGATCGAAGCTAATCTTTTCGCTTGTCTTTGTGAAGATACTCTTGTAAGGCTGGACTTACGTTTGCGAGGCATTATGAAGTAACAAAAAACCTTTTTATAAAAAAACCTTAAAATGCATAAAAGGAATTAAATTTCCTTTTAAATATTTTTTTAAAGCAAATCCAAAATATCTAAAAGGAATACACATTCCTTTTAAATATTTTTTTAAATCAAAACAACAAAACCAATTCAAGACACAACACGAATCCGAAAACGATAGCCAACAAAAAATCGAGTCAACTTAAACCAAATCACAAAACAAATCGCAGAAAACCGAAATCGAATGCAGTAGTCAATATAAATATAACCAATGAAATAAGAAGTAAGTGTATAGGTACCGTATACACTATCTATACTATTAATATTCCTTTGAAATATTGTTAAACAGCCTAAAACAACGAAAAGCAATTCACGATTCTAAATAAACAAAATCCAAAATCAACGCCAGAGTCTAAATATGTATAAAGGAATACCAACCAAATCAACAAAATCGATCCAAGAAAATACACAAATCTGAAAATGAAAGCCAATATAAATCCATTCAACCTTAACCAAATCACAAAGCAAATAACAAACAACCGAAATCGAAAGCAGGTAGTCGAATAAGTTACGAAATAGAAACAATTTAAGCGTATATAGGTACCGTATATGTACTATAAGTTGACGCGCGGCTCAACGGCGGGAGTTAAGTACGTCAGGAAACATTTTTAAAAACCTAGTAACGACATCTAGCGGAATCAATTTAAACTATGTATACGTTAGTTAATAAGAACTCTCAAAAAATATTTTTCTTATAATTTTGCACAATTTTTCTTATTGTAATACCGATTCATTCATAACCACATATAAGAACTAGTATTCATTTCCGTTCAATAAATATTAATAAGGTTTACTAAGAACTGTTTCTACCACAGTCAAGTAATAGTTAAGGGTGAAAGCGTGACAGGCGGTGATAGTATTTCTGATCCATACTTATAATCACGCCTGTAACCCTTGCGGGGTAGGCAGAGCATCAACGGATTACTTAATTATCGTCTGCGAGGTTATCTCGCCTATTCTGTGAATTACAATGAACCAAAACGTTTGAAGAAAATCAGCTGGTGAATTTTATGTTTTTTATCGCTCTCTTCCCGGTGCTGCGTGGAAAAACACAGATCTACATTTTTTATCTTAATTTTGGTAAAAAGACATAATAATCCAGATATTCCGACCTTCTGTGTTCGTCCATCGTACCGTCGTCCGTATTGTAGAATCACGGTGGCGCCACCTAGCTGAATTATATTTTGCAACATATTCGATTTTCCCACGGGAATGACATGTTTTCCGCTGAAAAAAGTAGCCTATGTCACTTTTACAGCCACCGAACTATCCCCATACCAAAATTCATGCCATGCCGACGCTCTGTTGCGACGTGAAAGAAGGACAAACTTTTGCAACATATTCTATTTTCCGACGGTAGACATTTGTCATTCATTCATTTCTAGTGACTCAATCATTCAAGTGTTGTTTCATCTTACGAACCGGGTTATTCAGATCGATCATTCAAATGGATCTTTTCGAGTTTCAGTATTGTGTGATCTGTGAGACTCGCTCGGACATTACCACTCTTTGGTTGTAGGTCTTGTAAATAATTTGATACGTAACGTTAAATGAACGAATCATTCACGATTGATACATGTCTACCCGACAGTAATAGACTTAACAAGGTCACGTCACGTCACGCCACGCTAGAGAATCCACTTACCCATACCACCCCGTTGGTGACGTAAGATCCGACATAGTGAAAAGAAAACTACGGATTCTAAAAAGGCGTAGAAGCGTAGCAAACGCGGCAACAATCTACCATATGGGACAATCTGTGGAGGAGGTCCATTTTCAGAGGTGGACTTTTGATAGGATGTGATGATGATGATAGTAGTCCGCGGCTTTTCGGTCACCCCAGTCGCATCATAAACTGGTTGCTTATTTTACATGAGTCATATGTACGATAATACACTACTCTATACCATTCCTGGTATGTCATTAGAGGCGACATAAGGAATGAAACAGGATATAAGCAACAAAATTGTCCAGATAAAAATTCTGAAGGATAATAAACTGCTATTGACATTATATCGCATAACTGACAAATATCCCCCCTATGAAGCAAGCTATGGGGGAGGCGTACTTGTAATGAAGGCTTTACCCAAAAAGCATGGATTTTACTTGGTAGAGCTAAGCTAGAGAGTAGGGACATGCTCTCACAGAATACCAGCATGAAATAGCAGTTGTGTTTTTGTTGATTTTTTACTGGAAATGAGCCATTCCATCTTAGACCTTAAGGGTGGCAATGCACCTGCATGTTGATTCTTGATCGGGGATAGATATGGATGTTTATAGGCCGCAGCATCCATTTACCATCAGGTGGATTGTGTGCTTGTTTGTCACCCTTATATTATTTAAAAAAAACAGTTCTTCAGGCACTCCCAAAAAATACACAATGAAAGTTAACAGTTCTAAATTTATAACTATTGAACCAATAATAACTTATAACCAGCAACTGATGGGGAACAGAAGTCCTTTAGTTGCAGCCTCTTAGCAGCAAGCTGGAGAAAGCATACAAGGTGTGAATAATATGCCACACATTAGATGCCGCTATCCCCCAAGGAAAGCCACAAAGCACAGTCCTGAGCCACCTGCAACCATCAACTTCCTGCATGTCTTACCAGGTCGTCACTACGTCCAGTGGGGGGACGCCCTACACTTCGCATGCCCCTACGGTACCGCCACTAGAGAACCTTTTTTCCCCATCAGTCATTGGTTCTTCGAGCTATGTAGCCGGCCTATTGCCACTTCAGTTTCCTAATCCGTTGGGCAATGTTGGATACTCCGGTTCTAATGCGAATATTGTCAATCCTAAGTTTATCACGCAGAGAAACTCAGTGCATAGCCCTCTCCATAGCTCACTGAGCGACTTTGAACTTCCTCATATGGCCAGCAATGAAGGACCATGTCTCAGATCTATTGGTCATCACTGGCAACACACACTGGTTGTACAATCTAGTTTAAGTAAGTTTTTTCTTACACAATGTCGATTAATTGAGAAATAACTTTTAAATAATAGTTTATCAGTTTCTAGAGTATTATTATATTAACACACAAAACAATGCCTCAATGGTTTGAACTTTAATATTTTTCTACTTTTAGTTAAATCCATAGTTTGGTTTATTTATTTCTAAACTAATTAATATAAAATATAACTAATAATACAGAAGGAATACATTTTACACCTTAAAAATCCTCACATTTTTCTAAAAAATTATCTTCCCCACTATGAAATCTGTCAAATATTTCATCTCATTGCAAATTGGCGGCACGCTGGTGGCAGAAAAAGTCAAGGATGCCATTATTGGAGTAGAAAAAAATTATGCTTTGTGGCATATTTTGGGGGAAGGCCTTATTTCAGTAGCATATCTTTTTCAACAACAGCTGTACTTATGATGCTTACAAACATGTTTATAAAAAAATTTATTTAAGTCATTTTTGTAAATTGAGGTGACAAATTAACTGACAGTCCACCTGATGGATACGTTTTCCTAGGTGGTTTGCCCCGCACCGTCTACCTGCGTAAGTGGTTTATACCCATAGACATCTACATTCATCCTCGACTACGAATAAAAATGTAGATACGCTGCACCTGTCAGGACTAAAATGCAATGTCAATCCAGTAACAGGGGTCTCCAGTTCTCTACACTAACCATACTAAACACAGCAGCGTTAAGCTGCTATTTTACACTGGTATTCTGTGATAGTATGATCCTTTCCCAGTCGAGCAGATGTAGCAAGAAAGCTACAACTATGCTAGTAATATAGCTGCAGCATGGCTCTACCACGTAATGTAATAAGCCATGAACACTCACATTGATCCTTTCTTATAATATAGAAGTGACTAACAAACTCAAAGTCCAACTGATAGTAAGTAGCTACTCCAGCCCTTGGCAATCCTGCAATGAGCAATACACTAAGGAGGTAACAGATAATCTGTCATCCCTGAGGACTAAAACCAAATGCCACATAGCCTGTAATTATGCTGGATCTTCCCTCCAGATAGGACGACAGCAGTGCATGTACTATTGCTTGGCAGTAAAAATCCTAGTGATATCCTTGATTTGAGAAAACCAAAATGGATTTTAATATGAATGAATTGTAACAAGGGTAACTGGTTTTTTTTTACTTAGCATAGAAAACACAGAAGCATTATGCTATATTATATATTTCAAACTTATATTACGGGCAATTCTGAGTGAACTGAAATTGCTCAGCAGTTTAGTGAGCTGACATTGCTACAGGCCAGCCAAGAATCTACAACCAATGGGAATGTAACATTGAAATGCAGCCTCGAATAGATGGAGAGATAGCCAGATGAAACATTAGGCTCATAAATGGACTCTGAAGCAATCCACGGGGGAAGCCTATATTCAGTAGTGGACTTGTGATAGCCGTAATGATAGTGATTCTGTGTATGATCATTCTTCAGTCAAGCTAACCTATTTGTTTTTTTGGATAAGGTTTAAGAATGTTAAGATTTAGATAAGGGTGACAAACAAGCACATAGTCCACCTGATTGTAAGTGGTTGCTGTGGCCCATAGATGTCTACATCTATCCTCAATTACGAATCAAAATGTAGATATATTGTCACTAATGCGGACTAAGATGGAATGCCTCATTTCCAGTAAAATGGGTCTCTGGTTCTCTACACTCACCATAGGAAACACAGTAGTGTTGAGCTGCTATTTTACGCTGGTTTTCTGTCAGACCATGGTTCTTCTCCGGTCGAACTGACCCATTTGTGCAACAACTATACCTCTTATAGCTCCAGCATAGCTTTAACACGTCGAAAAACATTAGTGTCTTGTGCTGCAACATGCTGCAATGGACTTCTACTAACTGGTTATAAGTTATTATTTGAGATTTGGGCCAAGAATCACTAACAAGAGGACCTTTATGGCCTATCAAAATTCCACTGCAGAACATAGGCCTCCGAACAATTGCCTCATCGTGGTAACATTCACAATAGTTGTCACACTTGGTGGGATTGAAAACAACAGTGTTTTTAGAAAGATGCTGCTGCCCATTTCCTGGTTTGTTTCCACTTCATAAGACACCCACAAGATGGATATGTTGCAGTGGATATTCTTACACCGCCACTACATAGTAAACTAAGTAACTACGGAGATCGCAGTAAATATTTTTATTTTAACAGGCCATGAATATTTATTCAATTAAAGATTTGAGTAAGAGTACTCAATAAAAAACTTTAATTTCATGTTTAATATTATTAATATACTATAATATAGCTTGCCAGGCAGACGTTGTTCTCCCTTTTTCAACGACCCTTTGTCACATTCAATTAAAAATCCTTGAATTCGCAAAAAAAAATTGTGCGTCAATCATGGGCAAAAAAACTATCCAAACTCTCAAGTTGGAACCAAACTGCACATGGAGTACAAATTTGATTAAAATCGGTTAAGTAGTTTAGGAGCCCATCGTGGACAAACAACATGACACATAATTTATATATATTAAGATAATTTAATATTATTGACACTTAGTATTAATACTATTTTAGCAAATAAGAGAATCAAGTACTCTGTATTATCCAGTGGGTATTGTAAGAGGCAACTGAGGTAAACTGAAATGAAATAAAATAGAAAAATGGGAGCAACTTTAATGGACTGTGGTTGCCAAGTGCCAACCCACATACATTGTTAAGCAGCTATGGCAAATATGAGGAATATTTGCTATAAGGCAATCTGAAAGATTTTTTTTTTGATAGAATATATGGTGACAAGCAAGCACAGTCCATCTGATGATAAGTGGATGCTATTGCCCATAGATATAAGTATACATTTATCCATAATTAATGTGATCGCCACACTTGGCAGCGATTTGTGATTGTGATTACGATTGTATCCACAATTGATGCTGCTTCCCATTGCCAACTGGGAATTTCCAGTATGGGTGTGAGAGGGTCATACCGCTTATGATCTCACGACACGGATGAGACGAGAGAGGGTGTTTATATCTTAATATATTTTCATAAGTAACCATGGTACGGCAAATAAAGCATACATGCTTTACAATGTTTATGTTTTTCAATTTATTTTTTTATAGAATAGGATGACAAATGAGCACAGTTACCCATAGACATCTACATCTATCCTTGACTACCTATCAAAATGCAGATGCATTGTCATCCGTGAGGACTAAGATGGCATGCCTCGTTTCCAATAAAAAGGATCTCAGGTTCTCTACGCTCACCAGCATTAAGCTGCTATTTTACACCGGTATTGTATGAGAGTACCACAAACAAGCCAACCCATTTAAACTACAACTATAATATAGCTGCAGTGTTGCTCTACCACATATAAACAATGGATAATATGGGTGATATTTGCTACAAGGCAATATTAGAGAAAGGTACATATTCAACAGTGGAGTTAAAACTGCTGTAACAAAGGAATGAATAAACATACCTACATTACGTTGGCAAGGATAAAATGTCACATAAATTGTGCTTCAAACACTATGAGCATGTGATCAAAATCTACGGTATTTTAAAACAAATCATGTTCCTTAGTAATCTGATGACCAAATTTAATAATGTAGTCCAATATCGCAGTGGTATTATTCACTACTATTACAGCCTACAAAAGCCCACTGTTACATATAGGTCCCCCCATAGTGTGTCTCATAAGTCATAAGACAGATTTTTTTCATAACATTGGGTGACAAATGAGCACACGATCCACCTGATGGTAAGTGGATGCTGTGGCCCATAAAGATCCACGTTTATCCTCAATTAAGGATCAAAACGTAAATGCGTTGTCACCTGAGGACTAAAATGGAATGCCTCAATTCTAGTAAAAATGGTCTCTGGTTCTCTACACTTACCATACGAAACACAGACCCATTTGTGCTAGAACTATAGTATAGCTGCAGTGTGGCTCTCCAACATAAAAAAAATTTGGCAGGCAGGTCGGCTTAGGCTGTTTTTTTTCTTTTGGTTTGAAATCAGAAAGACACTGTTGCCCATCTCCTGTTTCAGTTTCCCTCTTACAACCCCCAGAGGATGAAAAGGGTTGTGGATTTTTAAACCACCATTTCATGATAAAGAGGAGGAGGAAAAGAGGAGGTCAAAATTTATTTAAATAACCTATAAATTCTCCAGTAAACAGCATAACTAAACAAATTAATACAAGATAAAATGTTCAATAGTATCATTATAGCGGCCTTTGATAAAACAAGTCTGTTCACTCGCATGTCTAACAAAAATTTAAGCCTAAAAGTGACTAAATCAACAAGTGATTTGAGATAGGCATCAGAATAACATGTCAAATAACTACCAGTTCAGTCATTAGAATTTAAAATTCTTATCATAACTGCTCCATAAACTTTGATAGACTGTGTGGGTTGAGTATGTAGTCAACAAATAATTTAATACACAAATTCTGTTTGATGAGATATTTATTGTTAGTTATATGACTTATAAAAGTTCATATAGAGTTTTTTTTTTATTTGAAAGCTGGTGCTTTTCATGTGGTCCCTTATAAATTTTATCAAGATCTGACCAGTAGTTTCTGATTCTGAGTTGTCCTTAATAGTGTGTATCAAATTGACTTCGACTACATTGATGAAGTTTTCATTTTATTTATATGGAAGTCCATTGTAAAAAAAATATATTTTTACCACTTGTTCATATTAGAAACTGTACGGTTACAATACTATTTCAATAAAGGGCTTAGATTTTGCTATTACTAATACAAGACCAAGTATGAGTAATGTAATCCAATAATTATCATATTATTGAATTAAATTAGGAAAACATATTGAACATAATGCCAGCAGATTAAGAATTAATAAAATTTTGAATAACTTTGCAAATTTTGACATAATTAAACTTCTATTTTGAATAATAATTATCTATTTTTGTTATCTATGCTAATAGGTACAAGCTACACATGTGAATTAGTTGATATCATTTAGTTTTTTTTTCTTTACAGTTCAATCAGTGTTTTAGACTAATGTCAGTACAATAACTTACGATTTTTAGGTTTAAAGTAGTACCATAATAAATATAATTACCCTTGGAATATGCGAAGGGATCCTTAATACCAATTTCAAATTGTATAATAAACCTAAAGGGGTACAGGGCTTTGTATAAACACATGTACCGAATACTTACGGGGACAAGCCTTCCCTAGCAACAGAATCGGCTGACAGAGGAGCATCGGACAAGCAATTCCTCGCGCTGACGACGCCACCCGTCGCTCTTCCCCCGTCACATCCGTCACAACACAAAAACACAATTCTGCTGAATGCTTTCACGCACGGAATGCACTAGTCACAACTATTAGATAAACAAAATAGTGAAAACTTGCACTGTACAAACATTTCAAAACATTGCACTGTCAACAGCGGCACCGTCTCGAAACTCCCTTCAGAGCACTAACCCATATTCGAGCACCGTATTACTGTGTAATGAACGGAATTATTACCAATTTACGGCACCGCGCACGACGTCCGTTCGCCGCGAGAAAATACAAGTAAAACGTTTTTCGAAAGCGCCTAGACACTCGCATGCGGACCTTTCGAAAAAGTACAAAATACAGTGGCGCGCTAAATAGGAAAATCGATAAGGCTGTCGAGTGGACGTCAGATCAAAACTAGAAAAATAATTTATCAAAAAATGTAATAAAAACGACATTATATTTCTTGTGACGATTCCGAACTGTCAGAATTTTCTATGATACGCGCCCAATTCGAGCGGCTCTTTGAGTTCTCTTACAATCATAGATAAACGAACCGATTTAACTCGGACGGTTTGCAAAGGAAGACTGGCGAACGAAAAGCGACCGTATCGACAGCTACACTTACGACTTTCATATTTCGCGCTAGCGCGAAAAATGCAAATCAAATACAAATTTGTTTATAAAACTTACAATAAGCAATGTTCAGTAGATTGGAAAATTCCAAATAATAAATAGCGAGCGGGCGCGCGATGCCCGTAGACAGAAACGCGAGACACTGTTTTCGAAACATTTGGCCCGACGTCATTTTTGGCGTATTTTGAGTTGGATCGTGAACGGGAAAACTCGAAACCATTCGGTTGCGAGAAAGGGATGGACACTAAGTACGTGCGGGCAAAATTGAACTTTATTACCCTTAGCTCCGCGTACTTTAACCATTTATTTTTGAATCGTAATTGAAGAAAATGAGTGAAGCCGTACTATTTTGAAGTTTTTTTTTTAATAATATCTACAGCTATACTAGAAAAGAGAACGGCTGTTTTTCTATGTAAAGTTACATTAGTGTGCGTGACTTCCCGTATGCGTAGTTATCGTACGGATAAAAAGTGCACTTGTAGGCGTTTTTATGTTACATAAAAATTGTATAGTCGGCGACTTTGGCTTACGGAATCGATAATCTAAAAATTCATTTTATATTTTTGAGCAAGTCATGTCCGGGTTCTTTCATTGAGTTTGTTGACTGTTTCGAAATAAACTTCCTTGAATTTAAATACAGTTACAGAGTAAATGTAACCGTAGCGGCTGGGTGTAGTCGTAATTCTTGCAATTGTTGGTACCTATCTAGTAGAATAGTATGCTAAGGCGATAGGTAGTTAAAAGCTTATATTATCTATATCACAGCCTAGGATCGACCTGTTCCTTTGCTTTTAGAATTCGTTTTAAATAATATTTTATTCAGGTAATTGATAGAATCAGGCGTTACTTTGCGGAAATTCATTACCTAAGTATAATAAAAATATTAATTAATTTGAAACCTTCCGCTAACTAAGATATTTTTATTCTCTGCTTTAGTGACAAAAATGGGGCACTCAGGATTGCAATAGGAAGATCCTGAATAGTAGAATAGTTAGCGGAAGGTTGCAAATTAATTAATATTTTTATTTTTATTATTTTATTCCACAATATCTCGTAACATAATTGCAATGTAAAATATTATAAAGTAAAATAAAAAGTAAAAACTTCAACTATCATCCAACAACATTAAAAAAAATTATAAGTAGGTAGTTAAAATTGTGGTACTTATATCGTATTCTTCCCCCAATTATTGAAATATTTGATTTAATTTAATGAGTAGGTACTCCCAGTATAAAAATCAAATTAAATTAATAGTAAGGTAAAATAATAATAATAACGTACACTACCTAATATATGAGATTTGGTACCTATAATAAAAAAACATCTAGTGGGTACCTATGTTTTCTAATGCATAGTTTGACCATAGCGATGTTACTAAAAAAGATTTTTTTAAAACCTTAACCACAGAATATATAATTGTACTCCGTTAGTAACATCCGAAAAATACGTATACAAGTGTAATAGACCTACCTATAGGTATCTGATTTGTTAAAAATTAAAACAAAATAACATTGTTTAAAATGTGATCTTATTAAAGGCGGTCGTGTTATATCTTATCTATGTGTTATTTTAAAATAAAATAGGCTGAACATAAATGACTTTTGTTTTTAAAACAATAACGTCAATTTAATAAATACCTATATCTTATGGTTGATATGATAAAATAAAATTACAGTTTTTTTTTGTGTCGAGCAGTTATGCAGGTTTAGGGAAAGAGACCAGTTTTACTGCGACCTAAACGATGTATTGTGATCGCTGCTATTGCTATAGTTCACTGTTAAGCCATATGTCTTCAATGAATAGAAGAAGTTTCTTACCTGTGAGCAATTTCACTTCTTCTGGGTGGAGTACATAGCTTCCCAGATGACTGTTGCGTTTGCGCATTAAGGGCCCGCAATCAGTTAGGATGTTCAGAGGCGTTTCTTCCGTTAGGGAACAGAACCGGCACATCCTTGAGTTCAAAGAGTAAAAAGATGGAGTTTGATGTAGTTTGGGACACATCCCGCATACAGTTTAGACGTTGCACTATTCTATTTTTCAATCCCCAGTAATCAACGATTTGATGAGATGGTTGAAATTTTCAGAGCTAGAAGTGGTCATAATAGCTTGTAACGTGAAAAACAGGCCTTTAGATAAAATAGTCCCAGTTTTCAAAAATGGTTTCAACGAATGAAAAGGTGTTAAAATTTAATTTATATAGAACATTATGAAAAACAAAAAATAAGAACATTACACTTAGTGCATAAAATTGTCTTATTTATGAATTACGCATAACTTTCAGTATTTTATGCGTGGTAGAGCTATACTGCGGCTATAGTAGTATTAGTAGTATAGTTGTAGCACGAATGGGGCGACTCGACCGGGGAAGGAACACGCTCTTACAAAATACCACCTTGAAATAGCGGCTTAATGCTGCTGTGTTTCGTATGGTTAGTGTAGAGAACCGGAGACCCTTTTTACTGGAAACGAGACATTCCATCTTAGTCCTCACGGGTGACAACACATCTGCATTTTGATTCGTAATCGAGGATAGATGTAGATGTCTGTGGGGCACAGCAACCACTTACCATCGGTGGACTCTGTGCCCTTTAGTCACACTTATTCTATAAAATAAAAAATTTACGTAACTTTTAATGAAGTTGTGAAGCACTAAATTATCCTCTTTACGTTAAGGTATTTGTGTTAAATATCTTGAACGATCCACTCCGTAATATAGGCTGTATCTCTTCATACGTAATGCACCTATTAAAAAAACACTTTAATTAAAATGTAATAGATGTCAAACTTCGCCTCTCAAAGTCAGTCGATCGTGCTGAAATTTGTTATACCATCAGTTTAGTACACGGTTGCCTCAGGAGAACCATTATACTTAAATGCCATTTGAAGTCTATCAAACGATTCGTCCGGTTTAGGCGACATTTGAAATTGTAAAAAATCATCGCGCAAAAATATTCCTATCGCAGATACGCTCTTCAATCTATCACATCATATATATAAACAAGCACAATACTACAAACAAGAATGAATCTTTCGTTTTCTTTCTTTAAAGTTGGTTGCAGGCTCACGTGTTGTCGCTTAGGTACCATCAGGCGAATCACGCTGTCAGTTTATTTTGTAACCTGATGGTAAGTGGTTGCTGTGGCCCGTAGACATCTACACCTATCCTCGATTACGAATCAAAATGCAGATACGTTGTCACCCGTGAGGACTAAGATGGAATGCCTCGTTCCCAGTCAAAAAGGTCTACGGTTCTCTATACTCACCATACGAAACACACCAGCATTAAGCTACTACGTTTATGCTGGTATTCTGTGAGATCATATCGACCATAAATGTGTAGGTACGTGCCACAGCATCCACTTACAAACAGGTGGACTGTGTGCTCGTTTGTCACTCTTATCCTATAAAATTAAATTAAAAACATTGGCTGCGTTTGGCAGAAAAAAGCGCTAGCAAGCGCTTGTAGCAAAATGGCGATCGTAAGCGGTAAGCGCTGTCAAATCGTAAGTAGCTATTTTCCTCTAGGACACGAATTTAGCTTTAACCGGGGAACCTAACCTAATTTTGTAAAGTATTCATATAAAAAAATTACCAATCATGAATTTTTAATAGCATGTATATGTTTATTCATGTCATTATATTACTTAAAACTAATATTGCACAAAACAACTTATAAACTCTACTTTAAAACAAACAAATTAAATAAGCAAAATGGCGGATTGTGTCAGCGCTACTGAAGTAGCAATCGTGTCCTGGTCGAAAACTATTTTAGCGCTTATAAGCGCTTGCTAGCGCTTTTTTCTGCCAAACGCACCCATTCTCTTTACACTGATTAGGCCATATTGATCAATATACTTTTACTATAAAAAGCGCTGTCAAGTAATCAATGGTTACGCCTTTTATTTAGAAATATTGGCGCCAACAATGGCGGATGATTACAGGCGACATTTTTTTCATTTCAGATTGCAAATATAATAAATAAAAACTGCAAAAGACCTCGAAGCGAAGCCTTATCCCCGACTTGCGAAATGAATGCATAGACCATTTTCGAAAATATGCTGGAAAAAACCGTGTCACGTTTTTCTATCTTAAGTTAGATTTCCAAACGCGCAAATTACGAAATCGGTTTGACGGCTGCAGACTAGAGTTCTAAATCGGGTGGCCATGTTGTTGACGCTTGCACGAGGACTGATTTTTTTGCGGTCATTAAGTTTACGGTTGACCGACGAACTATAAAATAGTCTTTAACAAGACGTAAAATTAAAATAAAAGTTAAAGTTACAGCTTATACACGTCCCACTGCTAGGCACAGGCCTTCTCTCATTTTTGAGAGGTTTATAGGGCAAGGAAGTGTCCGCCGTGCTGCCCTAGTGCATATTGTTGGCGAACTTCACATCATTTCAAAATATTTTTTTTCTTATATTTCAGGCGTGCAGATTTCCTCGCGATGTTTTCCTTCACCGCCGAACACGTGGTAAATTAGCACTTTTAACAATTTTATCGGTGCCGGCGAGGATCGAGTGAGCTGGAGACGCAATGTCGTTTAATTGAGAAGTTAGTTTTAATTTTATAATAGTGGTGATATGAGGTCCACTATAAACAGACTCCGAGTGGTTTAGTGGCGAAGGAATGAAACTATTTTTTGATGTGCAGACGAATGGAGTATGGAGTAGTTTTTTTGGTCAACCCTGCATATATTTATATGTCCAGATACGTCGTTAGTTTACCAATAGTAACAATTTTTATTTACCTAGCCAATTACAATTCATACATTCTGACCAATAAATAACCAAAAATATTATGTACAACTATTATGTACGCTCCATTTGCCGGTGTGAGAGTCGTGTATAGCTTCTCGTAGCTGTGTTACTGGACGGGGCTATAAAAGTGGTGCAGACCGGTGCGCGCGCGTAAGGAGGGTCGCGTTCGTATACGGCACTTAGAGATCTCTAGTCCAAAGAGGTCGTTAAGCCATTGTCCTCAAAGGCGGTGTTTAGTGGGTAAAAGTACTCCACATAACCATGCAGACCGGCTGTCGTGGTATGCGTATGATGCATTCTCCGCCTCCCTACAGCTTTCCGGAGGGTAGCCCATTATTTGCTTCGGGCGCAAAAAAAAAAATGCGCGCGCGTAGTGGGTAAAAGTCTCCACATAACCATGCAGCCGGCTGCGTGGTATGCTATGAGCATTCACCGCCTCCCTCCCCCGCTTTCCGGAGGGTTGTCCATATTTGCTTCGGGCGCAAAAAAAAAACGCGTAATCGGCGAGCGGCGGCGGCGTGGGTCACATCTCCGGAACCGCAAGAAGAAGCGAAGCTGCGGCTTTGAAGAAACGGCTCGAAAATTGTCGACGGATGCATGAAGATAGTCGGCGTGTGAAGACGATGCGGCGCTGATGATATTTGCGGCTGTTTCTTGTTTCTGTATTAGAACGTTAATTATATACGTCAAATTATCTCGCATCGATATGCAGCCCGCAGTATCTCAGTAGCCGGGGGTAATTAGGAAATAAATGTTTTCTTCAGACCTTCGCCTTCTGTGTTATGGTAGCAGCGGGGTATATATTATTTATTACCGTTTAGGGTTGTTAGCCTGGCTGCTACAATTTTAACACGTCCGCGTGAGCAACGTCTTACAACGTCGTCTTGATAGAATTATGAAATGGCGCGACGACATAGGACTTCCTCTAGATTGTCATATTTTTTTCCGCGGAATGTCTTTGGATGTCCATTTCATAGACAAATTCCTATGGCGTATACGCCGCAACATGGTCTCGCCACGTGACCAAAAAAACATTTTTATAGTTTTTTTACGCATACATGCAAAGTTGTGCGCCTAAGTACCAAACATTTAGAGATGAGGGTGGTCACACGAACGTGTAATACTCTAGAAACTGATAAACTTTTATTTAATATACAAAACAATGCCTCATTGCTTTGCTATTTATATTATTGCACATTTTTTACTCTTTTAAATTTTTATGAATCTCTGTTTTGGTTTTTTTTTTTCATCTAATTAATATAAAATATAAATAACAAATAGTACAGAAAGAAACATTAATCCTTACATTTTTCGAACGAATTGATCGCTTATGAAGTTTGTCAAATATTTATAATACATGATTTTTAAAGGGCGTTACCCTGTGGCAGAAAAAGTCATTGAAGTATTATATATAGATTGTCGATTGTCGCGAGATTAAGGGGCGAATGTAAAATAGAACAATTTCCAGAATAAAGGTATAGACAGCAATACTGATCTCACACTTGTTTTTATTATTCAAAAATAATTTATTTAAAATCAACTCTTTTTAAATATCCGTTCGAACAGAAAAACAAATTCAAAATGTATATTTATTTTTCGTTTTTATTTCCTTTTTTATCTGTATGATTGATCTCCTATTTTATTTCATGTTTACATTACATATTTTAATACAGTGTATTATATCGCAGCATCAAGTTCTTATAATACGTTATACACATTGGGATTGTCCGGAATCTTACCAAATAATTGTCAATGTCAGTAACACAATCCGCGGCCACCGACTTCGGAATTTTCCCACCTTTCTCCGTAATCTCAATGTTCGTTTTATAGGCGCGGCTAGCTTCTAGCTGCTAACGTTAGATATTATACGATTTCATACGATTAAAACGAGACTTTAGATTTTTTTAAATTTATTTAGGACAGCAAACAACTACACCATAATGCTTAAACATAATAACAATTTATAAATAATATTTGTAATTATGTTACCAGCATCGGTATTCAAAACGTAATATTAAAAAATTGGTTGACCCTGCAGGCCATCCCTGGAACTTCCCGCTAACTTCAAATGCAAAGCGCTCCAAATTCACCAAATTATAACGTTGAATATGAAATATCGGAGTAATTTAAAAAAATCAATTTTATCAAAAATTTTCGTTAACGATATCTCACGAACGAATCAACCCATTTTGACCGGACCGGCGGCGATCGACGTGGTTTTCAAGGTTAAAAGCTGATAAGTTTTTGGAATCGATCGGTAAAGCCATTTAAAAGTTATTCCAAAAAAACAGTTTTTCAATATTTTTATTTTTGAGATTTCTCAAAATCTACCGGACCGAATTAGTTAAAATTCATAGGAAATCTAAGTTTGATGAAACACCTTGGAAATCAGTTAGTTAATTTCAATCGGTCAAGCCGTTCAAAAGTTATAAGAGGTTTACGTACGTAGTACATTATAATTATAATTTATAACGCAATTAATTTAAATGAAAAAAAAAAGTTGACAATAGTCAGCAACATAAGGATGTCAAAATGAGAGAAAAGGAAAATAGACATCAATAACTTGTGGCAATCTTATAGAAAGCACAACAATACAGGAATATGTGTGTGTGGGTTATAAATGCAAGGGTGCGTGTGTGTGTAACGATTTACAATAAGTTTTTTATTTTATTTTAACGTGGCTGCCGTTATATTATGGTTGAAGCACCAATGGGTCGGGAAGGGCCTCACTCTCACAGATTACCAGCGTAAAATAGCAGTTTAATGCTGCTGTGTTTCATATGGCGAGTGTGGCAAACCAGAGACCCTTTGTACATGTAACCCTGTCAGCTCTAACTGTAACCCTGACCCTTCGGCATTCCACCTTAGTCCTCAGGGATGCGTGCGTCTGCATTTTGATTCTAAATCGATGATAAATGCTACATTTATACATGCTACATAATAAATGCATGCTGTGGCTTATAGACGTGTAGATTTCTATAGGCCATAGCATACATTTATGATCTACCTCGGATAGTGTGCCAGTTTGTGACCTTAAGTACGTAGTACTATTATTTATTCTGTGCCATAATCAAGGTATATAAAAAATGGGCATGATTTCCGCGTTATTTGAAATGTATCTAATGTTTAGTCCATTTTTAGGATTGTGTACCCAAAGGGTAACCAATGGGACTAATGGGGACAAAAACCAATGGGAATGGGGGAATATGAATGGATTATAAACCTCCGCTGTCCGTCCGTCCATCTGTCTGTCTGTAAGCGGGCTGTATCTCATGATCTGTAATAGGTAGAAAGTTGAAATTTTCACTGAATGTGAATTTCTGTTGCCGCTATAACAACATAATAACATACACACAAACACACACACAAACACACACACAACCACACACACACACACACATATATATATATATATATATATATATATATGTGTGTGTGTGTGTGTAGATATAGATTAGTAAGCTGAAGTGGCAATGGGCCGGCCATATAGCTCGAAAAACCGATATCCGATGGGGAAAAAAGGTTCTGGAGTGGCAGCCTCATAACGGTAGGCGTAGTGTAGGGCGACCCCCCACTAGATGGAGTGACGACCTGGTAAGACATGCTGGAAGTGGATGGATGCAGGTGGCTCAGGACCGTGCTTTGTGGCATTGCTTGGGGGAGGCCTATGTTCAGCAGTGGACTTGTGAAGGGCTGTAATGATGATGATGATGATATATATATATTTTATTATTATTTACATAATTCAAAAGGCCCTCCCCTATATTGACGCGGCCAATCATCAGTCGCAGCACGCACCACACTCATATCTATTTCTGCCGCTGTTTTAGTCAAAGATGTTCGGAGAGATTCCAAATTATGATGAGGTTTAGCGCAGTCTTTCTCCTCTAAATGTTGCCATATCTTATAACCCAGTGAGCTTAAATCTGGACTAGAAGAGGGCCAGTCTTCATGTCCGATAGAGCCAATTCCATGGGCGGTCAACCAGTTTTGCGTGCCTCGTGCCCTATGAGCTAGTGCAGAGTCCTGTTGGAATATCCAATGTCTGTTTTTAAACATTCTTTGAGAAAAAGGTTCCACGGTACGGTACGGACGGTATTTTGGTACACCTCGGCACTGTTTTTTTACACCTTTTTCACAGAAAAACACCTCAGTTAAGCCTGAATATGAGCCTTCAAGCCAAACCATGAGTGACGAAGGCTAGTGTGCTCGTTGAACCCTCGGAATACGCGTGCTGGCTTCTTCACTGCTGTGGGCACCTTATCATTTTGTTTATGGTAAAAAAAATTCATCCGAAAACAAAACTTCGCGGTATTTTTCTCCCGCATACCGCTGTAACAAAGCGCGGGATCTAACCAGCCTAATTTTTTTCAAACGCTGCGCTGGTTCAAAAAATATCCGGTCTTCTTACGATAAGCTCGTAGTTCTGTATAATTATTTTCACGTGTTTTAATGGAATATTATTATTAAACTATTTAATTTTATTAGTAATAAACCAACTCATAATATTATTACGTATTTTTGTAATTACGTTTATTATTACTTCATTTATTCTACATCAAATTTAAAGATGCACGTTCGTGCATTTTAGGTGTTACTTATACTTTTTTAATATAATTACAGTGTTATGATTCTGACATTGAGTGTTTTGACGACTCCCACGACGAGGAACCGTTTGTTAATCATGCTGTCTTGAACAATCTATTTGTCCTTGATTAACCCGAAGATCCTGCTGAAAATCAAAAATATGACCAGGTGGAAGGCAGTCTCGTACCAGACCAGTCCGTACCAGCACCTTCTTCTGTAGTACCGACTGCTAAACGTCCGTGTCGCTCTGGTTCCCACCCTAGTCGCTGGAGAGTTACTTTGTTTGAAGATAAGCAGCATACGTACCCTGAACGACTTATTAAATCGGTAAGACAACCAATTAATTACGTGCAAGATTACTTTGATGACCAGTTTTTTGAAACGGTCAGTACTTGCACAAATTTATATTATTTGAGAAAGACTGGGAGTGAATTAAAAACTACGAAGTCTGAGATACAGAAACTTTTTGGTATTCATATTTTAATGGGATGTATTCCATTCCCAAGGCTGCCTATGTACTGGCGTAGTGGCATTTGCATAGACAAAATAACTAGCAAAATGAGCCGTGATCGATTCTTACAATTGCGAAATGCATTGCATGTAGTAGGCACCTCAACAGGCGACAAATCCGTTGTGGAAAGTACAACCTATGATAACTCAAGGTTGTTACAAGCAAGATTGGGTTTCAGGGTACTATTTTATCGATGAACAGATGATTCCATTCACTGGTCGATGTCCATTGAGACAAGTTGTTAAAAATAAACCACGACCAGTTGGTCTCAAAAACTATGTCCTCACAACAACTGATGGGTTTATGTTAGACTTTGACATTTGTCAAGGGACTAGGACATGTTCGGGGACACTAATCTTGGTCTTAGACCCTCCGTAGTTTTGCACTTATCAAGAAGCGTTCCCGAAGGAAGTTGCTTATATCACGACAGACATTTCACCACCATTCCATTAATAGAAGAATTACAAAAGCGGAACCTACACAGCACAGGAACTATCATGGCGAATAGAATACCAGACAAGACTAGTTTAAAATTCAAGAAGGATAGTCAAATGTATCGTGGTGAGAGCCAGCAGATGGTGAGGGACCCTACAGTATTGGTAAAGTGGAAAGACAATATATCTGTATTGATAGCTTCTAACTGCACTGGATCTAAGCCACCACCAAAAATAATTCAAAATTATAACCGATATGTGGGAGGAGTGGAACCGAAAAACGTCGCACAGAAGGCATGGAGGAAGTTGAAAACATAATGCCGAGGAAATTTAAAAAAGCTCTAATGCCATCGGCAACACTACGGTACGAGGGGTATGATCATTTGCCGGCGATGATTTAAAATCGCCTAGATTTTGCCAATTACTCGTAGAAACATGTAGAAGCCGTTTTTGTTAAATTTTTACAAAGATAATCTATATATATATATATACATATATATAGAATCCCGTATCAAATCCCAGGTCGGTACAAAAAATCAATTAATGAGTTTTTCTGTCACGAAATTCTCAGTAGCTGCCCGGAGTCTGGAAGTTGACGGTGTCACCCCCATGCCTCGGAAAGCACGTAAAGCTGTTGGTCCTGCGCCTGATCTCTCTCCGGTCGTGTCGGTTTACCGTCCCATCGGCTTATGAGAGTGAGGGAATAGAGAGTGCACCTGTGACCGAAATTAGGTTATATATACATATATACATATATATATATATATATATATATATATATATATATATATATATATATATATATATATATATATAACTAACTTAATTAGAATCCGTACAGTTTAAGGACAAACATTCAAACAAATATCTACACGTGGTAGATCCACGCTGCAGCTATTTTATGGTTGTAGCACAACTGGGTCGCTCGACCGGGGGCAGGACCACGCTCTCACAGAATACCAGCATAAAATAGCAGCTTAATACTGCTGTGTTTCGTATGGTGAGTGTAGAGATCCGGAGAATTTTTTACGGGAAACGAGGCATTCCACCTTAGTACTCAGGGGTGACACCGCATTCTGCATTTTGATTCTTAATCGAGGATAGGTGTAGATGTCTATGGGTCACAGCAACCACTTACCATCAGGTGGACTATGTGCTCGTTTGTTACTCTTATTCTATAAAAAAAATACTCCTTCTATTGATTGCCTCATAGGGATCCCTCTATCTGCCTTAGTTCTAGGTAGGTGGGATGGCAACTGTAGATTTTTTTAATTGTTATTAGTAAGACGCTGTTGCTCAGCTACTGGTTTGTTCACCATGTCGCCTCGGACGATCTACGAGGTAACTCATCAAGGATCAATTAAGGAGGATCTACGTGGATGGCAGTTTACAATCGAACTTGACAAACTGTAGTGATGGTGATGATGTAACCATAACTTTAAAAACATATTTAATATGTGTAATTTTAAAAGAAATCGTACCAAGTTTCGGGACACTTCTTAAATCAAATTTAATTTATATAAAATTTATTACAGTTAGTTATGACCGTCACACTATTATTTTAGTTTTTTGACGTCTCCGTGGTGCAACATTGAGCGGCTTATAGCTGCAGCCTTGAGAGTATCCTCCCTCCAGCTACCACCCGCATGAGGTCGACTTATGTGCTCCACCAAGCAATCCAACGGCAGATATAGTCAAAAGGCAGTTATAAGATGTTAGTAATAATTCGCCATCAGAAAAGGTTTGTGTCACTGACGTTGAGTAAATGCATTTTCGATCATGTTTGTCTCACCCACCAACAAGTTGCCTTCAATCAATCAAAGCTGGGAAATTTACAGAGATACTTTATTATCTTTAAGTATATACTTTATTATCATTAAATGAATAATTTTTTTTTAGCATTAAGTTACAGCGCTAAGGGCCGCGGGTTCGAATCCCGCACTGAACTTGTATTTTGTCCGGCCTACAAATAACTGACCCGGGTCAGGATGGTTGTCCTTGTGCAATTTGTTAGTAAACTGCCTCCACGATACAGGAGAGAATCCTAGTACGGTAACGTTATGAAAAAACTAAAAGAAATTTTTAACTTCCCGCTAATAAAATTGGAAATTTTCAATAATAGGGAATTTATTGGTTTCACCCCCATTTTCGAAAATTGAGTTTTCATCACACACCTTTTGAGATCACTTATTTTATTTTTTAAAAATTGTTTTTTTTTTAAAAATTGTTTTTTTTTTTGGAATAACTTTTAAACGGCTTTACCGATCGATTTAAAAAAAAACTAATCAGCTTTTAACCTCAAAAATGATGTCGAATGCCGTTTAGAAAATAATAATCGGTTCATTTGTTCGTGAGATATCGAAGGAGAAAGAATTTAGAAAAATAACGTTCTTTTTTTTTAACATAACTTCGAGATTTAGCCACATAATTTGGTGAAATTTGGAGCGATTTGCATTTGAAATTAGCGGGAAGTTCCAGGGGCCTGTAAGGTCAACCAATTTTTTTAATGTTTTGTGGAAATGTTAATGTGGAAAGTTCGTGTACAATTTTAAATTATGTTACAATGGTACTATCCCGCAAACACCGAAAAGGCTCGTCACCATTATGTTTTATTTAATTATAATTTTCTGATCTGATGACCAATCCATTGCTGGATGACCACGTGGCGTCCGTAGCAACGTGACTGTGTTGTGAACGATTACACGCTTGACGTGATAATATACTAGAGAATGTGATCACTACGTTTGATTTCACACCTCGATCGTCGGTGAGCTTTATTGTCGATAAGCCGCCATGATGAGATATACTCCCGTTGTGTCTATCATTCATCAACTAAAACATAACACTTAATTAATCTTCTTAAATAGATTTTATAAACTGAAAATTTTATCTCTAAAATTAATTTATTCTCAATGTTTAAGTATCTTAATGTGAGTGAAAATAAATTCGATTAAATTATTACAATAATAGTAATAATAATGTCCTCCAGACCGAATTTCAGCCACGGCGGCCTGCCTCACCGGAGGCTAGCCATCGGCGCAGGACAGGATTATAGTGCCCAAGTGTATGCGCAAGCACAGGTGCAGTTTCTACTCCCTAACTCTCGTAACCCGATGGGACGGTAAACCGACACGACCAGAGAGATCAGGCGCAGGACCAACGGCTTTACGTGCTTTCCGAGGCACCGGGGTGAGACACCGCCAACTTCCTGACTCCGGGCAGCGACTGAGAATTTCTTGACAGAACAGCTCAATAGTAGATTTTTGGCCCGACCCGCGATTCGAACCCAGGTTCTAAGATCAGCAGTCGTAATACTACAACCACTAGAACAACGAGGCAGTCATCAATCATTCGATTAAATTATTAGGTATGTGTTAACATTTGTGATTATCGTGGAGCGGCGCGGTGGTGTAAGAATTTCCGCTACCCCATACCGTCCCGTGGCCCGTGGATATCGTGAGAGGCGGCAGAGGGACACTGAAACAAGATGTGGGCAACAGCACGACCAAAAATTATAAAAAAGACCTGCCAAGTATGGCAACTATGCCAAAATCCCCCCTAGGAGGCAATTTACTGGGGAGGCCTATATTCAGCACTAGTATAGCACCGGGGCAGGACAACGCTCTAACAGAAAACGAGCGTAAGGGTACGAAACAGAAGCCTTAAGCTGCTGTGTTTCGTATAGTGAGTGTGGAGAATCGGAGACCCTTTTTAAAGAAAACGAGGCAATCCATCTTAGTCCTCAGGGGTGACAACGCATCTGCATTTTGATTCCTCATCAAGGATAAATGTAGATGTATATGCGCCATAACATCCACTTACCATCAGGTGGGCTGTTTGCCCCCTTATACTATAAAAAATGGCATAACCATCTTGTTTATAACATGGTTATACCGCCTTGTTGACAGATAATCTTGTTATCAGGCCGGTGATGGACTGCGGCGGCAAAGGTCTGGTACTATAATCGTCCATCCTGCTATTAAATAATTTTGAAATTTAGTGACTGGTTGACAGCATAGATTTTTTTTTAATAAAAACCCGCACGCGGAATCCGTAGAGTGGGAAACTAGTTCTTGGAATTATCAGATAGGAAACACGGCTTCTTCCCCCGCGACTTCACAGTTAAAACATACATACCACAAATATGGGAGTATAGTTTATATTTCCGCAAAACGTTAACTCATAGGTAAACGTCTGCCATAGAACAATAAAAAAAGTAATTTGTAGAGCAAAAGTAGCAAGAGTATTTATTGTGACGGTCTAAGAAAATAAATATAAGATAATTAATATTCATAACATTAATAATATATTTGTTAAGTCATAATAATTATAGCTGATGTTATAGTTTTGTTACATACTAGCGATCGGGCCCGGTTCGCACGGGTGATTTCTAGATCACGACAACAGCGCCACCTACCAAACTACTCAAACTCACACAAAAAATTTCATCAAAATCGTACGAGCCGTTTTTGAGTTTTAACGAGACATGTCATATCGGACAGCAATTAACTTTTATATTATGTAAAGATAATTTTAATACTCAAATGGTTCTAATTGAACTGTATTTCCACTATTTAATCGCATGTGTTCACCGCATTCTACCATTTTTTATAAACATATTTATGCTGATTTGCTAAATCACTGTTTCACTGTGAAATCACTATGCAGCGTGTTTTTCACGTATATACGATTTTTCATTTGTTTTTCTTTCATATTTGGGTAACAAATCCAAAAAATGTTTGGATTTTCATGGAAAATTTTATTGTATTTTTGATAATTAGTCACAACCAAATAATCTTTTTTTTAATCAATATGAAGAAACAAGTAAACTAACTGGCAACTTAACAACAGGTTAAAAAAATAGTAGCAATGCTTTTAACTTTTACCCTACTATTAAATACTTTTTTCCTTTCTTCTCCATTAGCTTAGAATAAGCCCAAAACTGTACATGGACCCTCCCGTTGTAGGAGACATTTGTGTCATTCATTCATTTCTTGTGACCCGAGCATTCAAGTATTGACTCGTCTTACCAACCGCATCATTCGAGTCCATCATTCAAATGGTTCATTTCGAATTTCAGTACTTTGTGATCTGTGAGACTCGCTCGATTCTGTCGGTCGTCGGACATTACTATACTCTTTGGTCCTACGTCCTGTCAATCATTTGAACAGAAACGTTTAAAAAATGTAATTGCAATCATCAATACCTTGATGCGTTAAATGGGTCGGGTCAAATGAACGATCATTCACGTTTGACACATGTTTAGTTTGTAGGGATGATTTCTTAGCAGGATGGACGATTATAGTACCAGACCTTTGCCGCCGCAGTCCATCACCGGCCTGATAACAAGATTATCTGTCAACAAGGCGGTATAACCATGTTATAAACAAGATGGTTATGCCATTTTTTATAGTATAAGGGGGCAAACAGCCCACCTGATGGTAAGTGGATGTTATGGCGCATATACATCTACATTTATCCTTGATTAGGAATCAAAATGCAGATACATTGTCACCCCTGAGGACTAAGATGGATTGCCTCGTTTTCTTTAAAAAGGGTCTCCGATTCTCCACACTCACTATACGAAACACAGCAGCTTAAGGCTTCTGTTTCGTACCCTTACGCTTGTTTTCTGTTAGAGCGTTCTCCTGCCCCGGTGCTATACTAGTGCTGAATATAGGCCTCCCCAATAAATTGCCTCCTAGGGGGGATTTTGGCATAGTTGCCATACTTGGCAGGTCTTTTTTATAATTTTTGGTCGTGCTGTTGCCCACATCTTGTTTCAGTGTCCCTCTGCCGCCTCTCACGATATCCACGGGCCACGGGACGGTATGGGGTAGCGGAAATTCTTACACCACCGCGCCGCTCCACGATAATCACAAATGTTAACACATACCTAATAATTTAATCGAATGATTGATGACTGCCTCGTTGGTCTAGTGGTTGTGGTATTACGACTGCTGATCTTAGAACCTGGGTTCGAATCCCGGGTCGGGTCAAAAATCTACTATTGAGTTTTTCTGTCTAGAAATTCTCAGTCGCTGCCCGGAGTCAGGAAGTTGGCGGTGTCTCACCCCGGTGCCTCGGAAAGCACGTAAAGCCGTTGGTCCTGCGCCTGATCTCTCTGGTCGTGTCGATTTACCGTCCCATCGGGTTACGAGAGTTAGGGAATAGAAACTGCACCTGTGCTTGCGCATACACTTGGGAACTATAATCCTGTCCTGCGCCGATGGCTAGCCTCCGGTGAGGCAGGCCGCCGTGGCTGAAATTCGCTCTGGAGGACATTATTATTACTATTATTGTAATAATTTAATCGAATTTATTTTCACTCACATTAAGATACTTAAACATTGAGAATAAATTAATTTTAGAGATAAAATTTTCAGTTTATAAAATCTATTTAAGAAGATTAATTAAGTGTTATGTTTTAGTTGATGAATGATAGACACAACGGGAGTATATCTCATCATGGCGGCTTATCGACAGTAAAGCTCACCGACGATCGAGGTGTGAAATCAAACGTAGTGATCACATTCTCTAGTATATTATCACGTCAAGCGTGTAGTCGTTCACAACACAGTCACGTTGCTACGGACGCCACGTGGTCATCCAGCAATGGATTGGTCATCAGATAACAAACAGCTAAATAAATTATCGTTTAATTTCCGAAATTTAAATAAAACATAATGGTGACCAGCCGTTTCGGTGTTTGCGGGATAGTACCATTGTAACATAATTTAAAATTGTACACGAACTTTCCACATTAACATTTCCACAAAACATTAAAAAAATTGGTTGACCTTACAGGCCCCTGGAACTTCCCGCTAATTTCAAATGCAAATCGCTCCAAATTTCACCAAATTATGTGGCTAAATCTCGAAGTTATGTTAAAAAAAACGTTTTTCTTTCAAATTCTTTCTTCTTCGATATCTCACGAACAAATGAACCGATTTTTATTTTCTAAACCGAATTCGACGTCATTTTGAGGTTAAAAGCTGATTAGTTTTTTTTAAATCGATCGGTAAAGCCGTTTAAAAGTTATTCCAAAAAAACAATTTAAAAAAATATTTTTTAGATTTCTCAAAATCTACTCGCCCGAATCAGTTCATATTATCACCAAATCTATTCCACATTGAGATCTTTAGAACTCCGCAAACTGCATCTCAAGCGATCAAGACGTTCCAAAGTTATGAAAGGTGTACATACTTACTCACAAACGTACATACATACAACCGTACGGACGTCCACGTTCATGGGATCTCAAAACGTGTGTGTGATTAAAACTCAATTTTCGAAAATCGGGGTGAAACCAATAACTTCCCAATTTTTGAAAATTTCCAATTTTCTTAGCGGGAAGTTAAAAATTCCTTTTAGTTTTTTCATAACGTTACCGTACTAGGATTCTCTCCTGTATCGTGGAGGCAGTTTACTAACACAAATTGCACAAGGACAAACATCCAGACCAGTGACCCGGGTCAGTTATTTGTAGGCGCCATACGAAATACAAGTTCAGTGCGGTATTCGAACCCGCGGCCCTTAGCGCTGTAACTTAATGCTAAAAAAGTTATTCGTTTAATGATAATAAAGTATATACTTAAAGATAATCAAGTATCTCTGTAAATTTCCCAGCTTTGATTGATTGAAGGCAACTTGTTGGTGGGTGAGACAAACATGATCGAAAATGCATTTACTCAACGTCAGTGACACAAACCTTTTCTGATGGCGAATTATTACTAACATCTTATAACTGCCTTTTGACTATATCTGCCGTTGGATTGCTTGGTGGAGCACATAAGTCGACCTCATGCGGGTGGTAGCTGGAGGGAGGATACTCTCAAGGCTGCAGTTATAAGCCGCTCAATGTTGCACCACGGAGACGTCAAAAAACTAAAATAATAGTGTGACGGTCATAACTAACTGTAATAAATTTAATTTGATTTAAGAAGTGTCCCGAAACTTGGTACGATTTCTTTTAAAATTACACATATTAAATATGTTTTTAAAGTTATGGTTACATCATCACCATCACTACAGTTTGTCAAGTTCGATTGTAAACTGCCATCCACGTAGATCCTCCTTAATTGATCCTTGATGAGTTACCTCGTAGATCGTCCGAGGCGACATGGTGAACAAACCAGTAGCTGAGCAACAGCGTCTTACTAATAACAATTAAAAAAAATCTACAGTTGCCATCCCACCTACCTAGAACTAAGGCAGATAGAGGGATCCCTATGAGGCAATCAATAGAAGGAGTATTTTTTTATAGAATAAGAGTAACAAACGAGCACACAGTCCACCTGATGGTAAGTGGTTGCTGTGGCCCATAGACATCTACACCTATCCTCGATTAAGAATCAAAATGCAGAATGCGGTGTCACCCCTGAGTACTAAGGTGGAATGCCTCGTTTCCCGTAAAAAATTCTCCGGATCTCTACACTCACCATACGAAACACAGCAGTATTAAGCTGCTATTTTATGCTGGTATTCTGTGAGAGCGTGGTCCTGCCCCGGTCGAGCCGACCCAGTTGTGCTACAACCATAATATAGCTGCAGCGTGGTTCTACCACGTATAGATATTTGTTTGAATGTTTGTCCTTAAACTGTACGGATTCTAATTAAGTTAGGCAAAGAAGTTGAATATGTTGTTTATACTTTTAATAACGGTATTTAATTACCAGCGAGGGATTTGATACTTATATCATCAATATATATAATTGTTTCGGACGGCAGGGACACGTCCAGTGCTCGCACAGTCGCTCTGGGACAATCTCCCACTTGAGTGACGTACGCTCCTTACTAATCGCTGGTGACGCACGTCCCACGCACCCCAGATTGCGTATGTATTAGTACGACCCTACTAGGACCTCGAGAGAGAGGCGAGTAGCTGGGAGGAGGCAAAATTAAAACACTTTTTCTGGGTAGCTTCTTGTTCCGCAGGTTTCGGCTTCCCTCTTTTCCTTTGTTGTTGCCTCTTCGACAGCTGTGCTGCGACTGCGCTTGAGACTTTTTTTAGCGCCCAAAGCAATAAGGGCAACCCTCCGGAAAGCGGGGGAGGGAGGCGGTGAACGCTCATAGCATACCACGCAGCCGGCTGCGTGGTATGCTATGAGCATTCACCGCCTCCTTGTGAAGACTTTCCCACTAAACACCGCCTTTAGGGACAGGCTTAACAATCTAGCTAGAGATCTCTAAGCCGTAAGCCGACCCCCCTTGGGTGAAAGAGGGGCGCTACGCTTGAGCTCATGTTGTCGTCTCCATCCATGCCATAGGTATGCCATGCAGGTATCGGGCCTCGGGGTATACCCCCATTACCCGGAACTTCTTCATGGCCTGTGACTATGAGCCAGTCCTTGGAGCCTATTTCTAGGCATATTTAGTTTCTGCGGGTTAATCCGCAGTCAGGAAAAGGGAAAAAAGGAGGTCCAGTAAAAAAGTCAAAGTTGGCCTATCAGCGCCATTGTGGGTTGTTACTCGACTCTAATCGATATAGAGAGGAGTTCTCTTGTAAGAGGTCGCCCGTTCGGGGGCTGAGTGTGCAATGGCGCGAAGCCGTTGAGGTGTTCGTGTGGCCCGTTATCGGCGCGGTCGAACATGCCGCGCGCCAGCCGGACCACGAAGTCGGTGATGGTCTCACGCTTGAGCTACTATTATCTAGATGTTAGTGCTGTTAGTCTATGCGACTCTTACAGCTTTATCTATCTCAGGGCTCGCGGTAATTAAAGAAGGGTAAGGCAATGAGGTGAGGGTGATGATGAAATGGTTTATGATTTGATATTGTTACCAATCATCATGTCGCCTTTTTAGGCGTTTTTCTTTGAGCTATCTAACCGCAGTCCGAGAGGGGGAGTGCGGACCCCCGTCTCTGACTGCTCAGCTCGTGTCGGTCGATGGTCTGGGCGGTGAGAACCGTCCAGGAACGCGGGTGTACGGTGTGTACGCGGTGTGAGCTGAAACGCGTCGTGCCCGTCTGCGGGTGCGACGCGTCCCATTCGTTGTCCTATTAGTGTTTGTCCCATTTAGTGTGGGTGTAGTGTCGTTGTGTGATGTGCCTGCGACGTTTGGGTCGACTGGATCGAGCGGTTGAGGTGTTTCTATTAACACATTTCGCGGTCTACGGAGATAGGGCGCGACGTTTGTTATCGGAACGTAGTTAGCTGCGTTTGTCACTAGCGGGTTAGGGTGGGTTTCTACTTTATCAAAGTAGCGCTGGGACATCTCCTTAAAATATTCGGAGATAGATGGTAATTCACAATCATTGTGTAAATCAGCGTTCCGTTGATACCACCGTGCACCGGTGGCTTTTCGGATGAAAAAGTTTTGTACTCTTTGGAGTTTTAAAATATGGGTCTTATATGTGTGGGCGAAAGCTACACTTGAATAGGACATAACTGGTCTAATGCATGTTTTGTACAGCCGGAGTTTGTGTCTTAGCGACAGCTTACTCTTGCTGTTAACGAGCGGGTGTAGTCGGCCAATTAGTGACTTGGCTCTGTTGCGTACTACACATATGTGCGTCGCTAAACTCATGCGGGAGTCGAACGTGACGCCTAGGTATTTGGCCGATTTTTCCCAAGGGATTGGGCGGTTGTATAGGGGTTGTACAGTTTTTGGTTTAGAACCTGCTGATGTATTCCGTTGAAAGTATATTGCTTTTCGGGATTCACGTCTATTCTCCATTGGCGGAACCATTCACCTAGGCGATTGGTGGCTTTTTGGAGCTTTATCGAGAGTCTATTTTTGTTGTGGTCTGACACATAAAGTGCCGTATCGTCGCGAAGAGTGCGGTGTTCACCACGGGGTCTTTCGGGATATCACTCGTGTAGAGTGTGAAGAGGAGTGGAGATATGACGGAGCCCTGTGGGACCCCGGCCTTGAGGAAGCGTTTCGAAGAACGGATTCCCTCCACTCGATAACGAAAAGTGCGATTCAAAAGGAAGGCTCGTGTGACGTGCACGAGCCTATCGGGCACGTTTAGTTTGTACAGCTTGTAAATCAAGCCGTCGTGCCAGACCTTGTCAAATGCCTTTGCGACATCGAAGAAGAGGGCTCCCGTGTTTCGAGCCTTTTTCCTTATTGGGTTGTGGTTGAATCAGACAGAATGTATTCTGTTAGGTGATGAATGTGGTGGGTGCATGAGTGATTGGCTCTAAAGCCAAAGTGTTCAACTGGGATGAGTCCGTTAGATTCTGTGTAATGACGGAGACGCTTATGAATAATGCGCTCGTATAATTTGCCCAATGTGTTGCGCAGGCTAATGGGTCTGTAGCTAGAGGGACGATTACGCGGTTTACCCGTTTTTGGGATCCCTATTACGTCTGCTTCTTTCCAGATGTCCGGGAAGGAACAGTTCGTGAGAAAGGTGTTAAATATTCCTACAAGGAGGCAAATAAGTGGCGCCGAAAGGGATTTGATCACCTTGTTGCTGATGCCGTCTGGCCCAGGGGCTGATCTATTCTTAAGACTTTTGACGGTTTCGGTGACTTCATCTACTGTCACCGGATCGAGTGGTTCACCCGCTGGTGGCAGCGCAGACCTACGTTCTACTTCCGTTTCTACCTCTAGAAGGTGAGCGGGATCTATTGGTGCAGTGGATGGCGTGCACTGGTACTCTAGAATGTCGGCTAGGCATTCGGCTTTTTCGAGATCGTCTAGGACGAGATCGGGGTGGTCCAGCCTCACGAGAGGTGGCATCGGTGAGGATTTGTCGGCTTTAAGAGCTCTCGTTAATTTCCAGAAGGCGTCTTGAGATGGTTCGATACCTTCTAAGAGGTTATCCCAGCTATCGTTTCTAAACTCGGCTACTCGTTGCTTAATCTCGTTTTGTAGAGAACGTACCCGAAGTTTATTGGTTTCCGTGCGGTAGCGGTCGTAAGTTTTAAGCGCGGATTCTTCGCTCTAATCAGCCGTCGAACATCCTCGGGAAGTTTTGTGTATTGATCGCTCGATACACGCATCTTACGGGAGCAATCTTCGACCGCTGATGCGAGGTGAGTCGAAAGGGCGCTAATCGCCCTATCGGCCTCCTCCAGCGAGTCTATCTTGTCAGGTATAGTGTCCAAATGCTGGGAGTTCGTAGACTTAAGTTTGACCTCAAGTTTACGCCAGTCGACAATAGTTTTGGTCTGAGGGACCTCACCTGCCGGCCGGCCCAGTTGTAAAACGACCGGCCTGTGGTCTGAGACTAGCTCGATAATAGTCTCTATCGAATTAATAGTAAGTCGGATGTCTTTTAGCAGTGCTATATCAAGAACGTCCGGATGTTGGTTGTTTGCAAAAGGATAGCGTGTTGGAGTCTCGGTAGCGATAACATCGAAGTTAAGTCTCTCCGTGAGGTCTCTTAGAATAATTCCGTTAGGATTGTTAACGTTAGAATTCCAGCTAACGTGTTTACTATTTAGGTCTCCTGCGATTAATACGCTAGGGCCTAGGTTTAATAGAGCCGATATGTCGGAATCTAATATACTTTTTAAGGGAGACAGGTATGCTGATGCAATTATTATTGGCGGATGGCCCGTAAGTGCTATCCTACAGACCGACGCTTCTAAGTTAGTAAGCGACGGAGTATTTATCGGTACACATTGTAAGGACCTTTTGTAGTAGATCAAGGTGCCGCCTTTAGGTCCGGTCAGCCTATCATTTCTTACTAGGGTATAATTGACTATTTTGGGATCGCTCAAACTAGGTTTCAAGAAGGTCTCTTGCATGATATCATGGTTGCGTAAAAAATATATGAACTCTTCCTTTTGATCTCTGATACCGTTTGCATTAAAGTACGCGACAGTCAGAGACCTAGGCTTGGTTCTACCTGCAGGTCTTACTTTTGGTTACTCCATTTTGGTTATGAAAAAGAAAGAGTTGCTTAGGCGCACTGGAACGAACCTATCGCTTGGATAAGACTAATATGCTCAATGGTAGCATTGAGCCTATCTTGAATAGACTTAGCTTCGCGAAGTTTGCGGGCTAGGGTTGTGATTTCGATTAATGTTGCTGGCGAAGTTGAACACTAACGAAAGGTCAGTGTCGATGTTTAACGGTGCCTGAGGGGCGGGTTTGGGTTTCTGGGCCTGGCGAGGAGGCACTGGCCGTGAGGCGGCCGCGCTGACTATCGCCGGGGGCTTAACCCATGCGTTGGGCTAAGGTGCTGAAGGCACCGGAAGGCTTGGGCCTTGCCCGGAAGTCCCTTTAACGGGGACGGGCTTGGCTGTAGCCTGAGCGGGCGCGGGTTTCGGCACCGAGGTTGGTGCGATCGACGGGGCTCTCACGCTTGAGCCGAAATCGGCTCGACCTTTATACCGGCTGGCGTTACCGTACATCCGTACGGTAACGCTTATGCGGTTTTGCCTTCCTCGCATGTCATTTTTACTTTAAGCCGAAACCTTTGGAGCCTTTATTTATTATATTTTTTTACGTAATCCTTACAATATATATATCGTTAGATTTCTCAAATATTATTCTATAATATAAAACAATAATATTAAATTTCTTGACATAAAAATTTCTAGAACAAAAACCTAAAAAATTGCTAAATCTCTATACGTTTTATCTTATTATTTTTTTAAGATAGATGTCCGATCTACTTAGTTCTTTTTGTTCATAGTATATTAAATGAAATGAAAAGAAATGAAGATTTATTTGCTTTGAAAAAGGTTACATTAAGGTGGTTATTACAAAGTGTAGTTCCGCTTTTTCAGCCATCTATGGATAGCATGCAAATACATTTTTTAAAATTAAGTTTACTATATTAAAATATCGAATTGAATTAAAATAGTCATCGTTTACAAATTACCAATACTAATACCAATACATACAAATTTAAAAATAATTAAAATTGAAAATGCAATTAAAAATATATAAGTACTGTTGTGTCACATGATGTCAAATTTAGGTATTCATTCACATTATAAAAACAATGATCATTTAGCCACCTGTAAATCTATTAAGTAAGTAAGTAAGTAAGTCTGTAAGTCTTTAAATCTATTAAGGGGTAAGTCTTTAATATTTTGGGGAATTTTATTAAATATGAGCATACACATCCAGTAGCAGTTTTTTTTTTTAAACCGAGCAAGCACTCTTGGGTATAATTTCAGCAGCAAGTCTATTGCGATTTCTGGTATTTTGCGAATAAATCTCTTTTGCTTGTCTGAAATAATACAAGTTTTGTTTTACAAACTTTGCAATTTCAAAAATGTACAGGCATGGGAGTGGTAGTATTTTTAGAGATACAAATAGCGGCCTGCAAGGCTCATCAGGTGCAGTGCCACATATTGTTCTAATACTTTTTTTTGGGCAATGAATGCCTTTTTTGCATCTGGGCTATTGCCCCATATAATAAGCCCGTATCGCAGTACGGATTCCACATATGCAAAGTACGCAGTAAGTGCTGTATTTTTTGTGGCTACTTTGCTTAGTTTATAAAGTGCGTACGAAAATCTATTTACTTTTCTACATACATTTATTACTTTCCAATTTAGTTTTTGATCAATCCATATACCTAGGAATTTTGTCATATTTGTACTTTTTAGTGTTTGTCCTTCAAAATTAATGTTCATTGTCTGGTATAATATGTCATTGAAATTTATAAAATAAGTTTTGTCAAGATTTACAAGTAGGTTGTTATTTTTAAGCCATTCTATTATTGCTTTTACTGTATATATCATTAATATGATCTTTAAGTGACTGTTTACCATCTGTTTTCATTATTACAGATATTTCGTCAGCAAATAAAATGCATTTGTGTTTAGTTACATGCGGAAGATTATTAATATATACTAAGAACAACAGTGGTCCCAAAACGCTACCCTGTGGAACTCCATATTTGTTTTCTTAAAAATCTGATTTGTGATTTAGGACCACATGGTTGCAGTCTGGTTTGCTTATTTCAACAGATTGACGTCTATTTTGCAAGTAACTTTTAATCCAACTTAAAGCAGTGCCTTTAATGCCAAATTTTTCCAATTTTATCTGTAATGAATTATGTGAAACAAAATCGAAAGCCTTCGACATGTCAAAGAAGAGAGCAGTTGATTAATTATTAGCATTAAGGCATGTTAGAGTCTCATTTACCATATCGAAAACAGCATGTGTAGTAGATTTTCCCCTCTGGAACCCATACTGAGTGGGATTCAGGACATGATACTTGTCAAAGAACGATGCGAGTTTAGTATGTATAATTTTTTCATATACTTTTGACAAAATTTGCACGAGAGCAATAGGACGGTAATTGTTCAAAATTGATTTTTTTGTCTTTTTTGAACAAAGGCTTAATCAAAAAAAATTATCAGTTTATCAGGGAAGATCCCAGAGTTTATTGATAAGTTTATTAAAAATTCCAAAACCCTACCTATTTCTTTGTTGCAGGCCTTAATTACTTTGGTACAAATGCCGTCATACCCTTCTGAGTCACTATTCTACAAGGTCATTATTACTTTATTTCAGGGTGATAAATAGAATTATTTATGATTAGATTGGATTTATTTTTTGGTATATTATTTTGGTATATTACATTTAAACCTTTAATTTGACACTAGTTTCCAAGCGATAAACAAAATTTACATTTTTCGTAAGTATTTACAATACAAAATTTTGCTTATTAAAAGTTAACCCTTATAAATTATGTCCTAATACGAGTTAATATACGCTTACTAAACTAATAATATTATAGTATAATAGTCTTATAAACAAAGCACAGTTCGTCATTGGTTAGTTTTCCCTACAACTAAGTGCACCCAGGAGCGCAGATGAGGTCTTGTCGCCGACAATAATATACAGGATTATTCTGCAATAACCAGCCAAATTTGCAGAGAATGTTCAGAATAAGTAATATAGGCGTATGGTGGAGAAAAATTAATTAAAAAAATCTTAAACATTCTGTCTGTAAAGGTTAACTTAATTGATTTTACTGCGAACGCACAAATTCGTAAGGGGCAATCGGTAGGCAAAAATGTTGTAGCCCATAAATCACGTTCATTTTGGGATAATTTCAAATAAAAGTAAGAGCACGGTAATTTTATCTATACAGTATTCCAACTTCATACAAACGGACGAAGCGAGAGCTGTGCCTACGCGCCTCGATCTCGGCATGCGCTCGGCATGCAGACAGTCGTGAGTGCCGCAGTGATGATTTTGTGAAATATATAAAAAAATAGAGGAAATTAATAATAAAATGGAAATAAAGAAATAATAAATCCGAACTTCATTTCAAACCAAACATATAAATTATAAAATATCTTTTACTTGGTTATAGATACCTCTTTATCCAAGTAAAAGATATTACTTTTCTCCACCTTGTCCATGTTTCCCAAAATAATTTTTAATTAAGCTTTATATTATAATGCGGATTTTTTTATACTTAAAAATTTAATAATAAAGTAATTCGTACGTCTCAGCCGAGGCGCAAATATTTTTCGGTCGCTAATTCATAAGACCGATTTATTATTCAAACATAAACATGGTTTTTTAATTAAATCTACCAATCAAAAAACGACATGCATTTTTAACACTTCCTATTCAATTTACAAAGTACCTATTATATTTGATTATATAAAAAAGTATATTTACAATCATAAAATTAAATGGAAACATAAAGTAGGCAAATGTAATTAATGCTGGAGGCAGGCAGCCCTATTGCGTGTTTACGTACCGCGCAGCTGTAGGCATTTATTTCAAAGATACGGCCGAGTTACAATACTGTATAGATAATATTACCGTGGTAAGAGCCTTTTTACTCGTATTTTCAAAAACTGCAATGACCCTATATCATTATGTATAAATTTGAACTTGGGTTTAAAATTTAGCTACTCTTTGAAAAATAACCCTGTATAGGTACTGCAAAGTCGACGGGTAGAAGCAAGTTAGGTTTTGATTTTTTTATTCTCTTTGCAAGCGATCCGCGAGGTTGTAAGAAAAGAAAACACATTAACTCTTGGTTTGAGAATGACAAACATACAGAGCCGATAATAATTTCCATAAAAAATAATTACGATATAAAAAATAACAGAATTAAACATATATCTTACGTTATACAACTATTAGATTGTATGTTATCCCCGATAACAATGCAATTTTTATTGCTTTCTCATATGACACAAATTGTCTGATTACCACGAAACTTAGCGCAGATAATCAACGAAGCGTGAACAGTGCATATATTCATTTTTATGTCTAGTAATTTTCATTGATATAATAAGCAAAATCTTCAAATAAAAACATACTTTTTTTGATAAATATTAAGACTATGATCATTCATTACACCTACACCTAGTTTACCATCAGGTACACGCTCGTTTGCTCATATATATATTTAAAAAAAAACATAAGTGCAGTTCATAAACGGTAGAAGTAAAACCTTCAGAAAACTAACTTCGAGAGAACGAGACGCATGCAGAGTATTAGGAGTAGAATAATTGTAGGGTTCATTTATTATGATGTTGTTAATAACTTTAATAACTTAATGTACATTTCGATACCAAGCTATTTGTAATTTGTTTTGTGTTGTTAATTGTCACATACATGACTGTACGCTGGGTTTTTTGCTGGTTCTTCCCAGAGGTTTTTTCCGAACCAGTGGTAAATTAAAAAAGTGACTTTCATTAAGTACAATTTACAAGTATTATTTATAATCTATATTGAATAAAAAAGTTTCTGTTTCTTTAGTATATCCTATACCTTTAAACGAGCAATTCTTGTATATATATAATCGGGATCTCGGAAACGGCTCCAACGATTTTCATAAAATTTAGTGTCCAGGGAGTTTCGGGGGCAATAAATCGATCTAGCTAGGATTTATTTTTAGAAAATGTCCTTTTGTCCGTGTTTTCAGGCAATAAAAAAACTGCTACAATATAAGAAGGTAAATTTTGACAGGTTACCAACGATCGTAATAGCTCAGATGGAATGTTGTTCGGGCGTGAAATCGGAGTTCCGTGGTTCGCGTCCCGTCTTGGGTCCCACTTTTTTTCCCTTTTTTTTTTCAAGTTCCCTTTTTTTTGTGAGAAAATCTATTATTTCGAGCCCTTTTTTTAGTATTTCTTAAAAATACGAAAATTTTAATTAAACTAATTGAACTCATGATTTTTTATTCAAATAACCAGTTCAGTTTTTTCTATTATGTCAATAAGATCAAAAATCATTATTCATGTAATTTGTATATAAATGTAACTTAAAAAAACCGAGCAAAGCTCGGTCATCCGGGTACTTATGTATCCGGGATAATAGGAAATATACTGTATTGTAATAATATACTGTATTCTATCTCATTCTTTCGCAGGCTAAATCCTATAGATGTATATGTTTGTCTCTTTTTAGTGTCGCTTTTTTGTTTCATCGACTTTCAACTTAGATCATTCAACCCAAATTGGTTGAGTGGTCTAAGAGTTATAAAATGGTCTTCAAAAAGAAAACATACCTAAAGTAAGAACACGAAATGGACCGGCCACAGTATTGACTATAGTCCGGCCCACACCAAAGAGAATATAATCATGTCTGTGAGCATACATGTTCGAATATTTTAATAATTGATTTTTTCTTTACAAATTTAAAAAAAATGTCTTGTGAATGTTACATAAAGATGGTTACCTTATTTTAGTTTTTGTTGGGTTTTAATTTTAATTCATTTCCGAAAAGATCTGTCATATCTTATAGCCGATTCTTATCGGATCCGGTTTGTACGCGATCGATCCAAAACTTGAAATTGCCAAGGTCAATGAATGTGTGTTTTTATATGTAAATAGTAACAGGTTTTAAAAAAGTATGAATATCGAATGTTATATTTTCTAGGTATTTAAGGAATATTCCCGCATTCGTGTCATAAACAAAGAGAACAGATTGAGTTCCGTTATGATTTAGATTTAGAGAAATAAACAAAGTGTGAAAGAGATAAATAGAAGTAACGGGAACGCAGTCACTACCTCTCTTTTTAGAGAATCTCGAAATGGTGATTTTTTTTATATCAACAACTTTATTATGTACACATTTTTGGTACTTACATATCATTTCCCTGTTTTATCAATTTTAACATTTTTTTTATAGGATAGGGAGACAAACGAGCACATAGTCCACCTGATGGTAAGTAGTTACTGTGGCCCATAGACATCTGCATCTATCCTCGATTACGAAGTAAAATGCAGATGCGTTGTCACCCGCGAGGACTTAATTGGAATGCCTAGTTTCCAGTAAAAAGGGGTCTTCGGTTCTCTACACTCACCATACGAAACACAGCAACATTAAGCTACTATTTGACGCTGGTATTCTGTGAGAGCGTGGTCCTTCCCCGGTCGAGCCGACCCATTCGTGCCACAACTATACTACTAATATAACTGCAGCGTGGCTTTACCACGGAAACCCCGAATGCAACGTGGAACAGTCACGGTGTTATTATACTATAGTTGCAGCACGAATAGATAGACCGGAGATGGAGACGGAGATGGACGAGATGGATGCACGTTCTCGTAGAATACCAGCGTCAAATAGCAGTTCACTGCTGTTGTGTTTCGTGTGGTGAGTGTAGAGAACCGAAGATCTCTTTTACTGGAAACGAGGTATTTGATCTTAGTCCTCAGGGGTGGCAACGCGCCTGAATTTTGATTCTTAATCGAGGGTAGATGTAGATATTTATGGCTCATAGCATCCACTTACTACCAGGTAGAGAATGTGCTCGTTTGCCACACTTAATGTATAAAAAATGTTTTAGAGGATTTGATAAGATTAAATAAAGGACATACAAGGTTTTGAGCGCTCTTTTTCCGCCTTTTTTATTTTTCCAAACGCACCCAGTGAAAATAAAGGACATAATATTGTTTTCAATAAAATGCTGTTAGGGTATAAGTAGCAATATTAATTAATAAAAAAATAATAATGTTAATACGCAATTACGCAACGTAGTGCTAACATCGCGCGTCACCTCAGTGTTTTTAAAACTCTTTGACCTCAAGCAGAGGAAATGTCGAACACACGCGATATTATCTTGTTTTCAAATTAGACAAGACATAACTTTGAACAAGATCAATTTTAGGTTCGGAAAAAGAGACGGTCTGGCAACCCCATTCTTACCTATTTATGCTAACAAGCAGCAGTATGCACTGCTTTGTTCCAGTGTAAAAGGGTTAGAAATAGTATAGTTAGGCCAAGGATGGGCAAGTGAAAAAATATATCGTTATTTTGTATATATCATGGTATATAGTGTATGTTAATTACGCATTGATATTTTTAAACAGTATCTATATAATATCGCGTGATAAATATCGATATATCTTCATGTTTTACATGATATGTTTTACGTGTATGTATTTAATATGTATATTTTTTAAATATATTATCAACTGTTTAATTATGTATTATATTTCGCACCTGCCAGCAATGAAGAAAGAGCGTTGCTTGTCTGCTTAATTGGCGATAGATATACGAGTAAGCAAAGAAAATCCGCTACAAATATATTCTTTATCACTTATCACATACACTTACGATCTAAAGTCAGCTACACAGTATTAATAATATATGGCATTCAGTCCGCCATTGTGTTATTTTATTAATAATATATGGAATTCATGCCATTGTGTTTTTTTTTTTATATGCATAGTCCGTTTTTTTTTTTATAAGATAGGGTGACAAACAAACTCACAGTCTACCTGATGGTAAGTGGTCGCTGTGGCCCATAGTCATCTACATCTATCCTCGATTACGAATCAAAATGCAGATGCGTTGTCATCCCTGAGGACTAATATGGAATGCCTCGTTTCCAGTAAAAGGGGTTTCCGGTTCTCTACACTCACCATACGAAACACAGCAACATTAAGCTACTGTTTTACGCTGGTATTCTGTGAACGTATAGTGTGTATTACACACTTTGTTTAAAAATAATGATACCTGCCCAGTCGAACTTCTGACCAGAAAGTGTCCTAACATAGTAAAAAGATGTACATTAACACTGCTGGGTTTCTTGGAGGGTCTTTGTCTTCCACTTTATCTGCCAGTACGAGTCAATAGCTAGATGTGGGCTTCCTTCGTTGGAGGTAAGGTCTTAAGGGGAAATATAACCTCAAATGGCTTAGCAAGATCCTCCGTTATGCCGAAAGTATTGCAGAATTAAATTTGAAATAAATATATGGTAAAGTTGAGGATTAATGTTAAGGTTTATGTTAGACAAAAACACGATTCCGTAAAATTTTCTCGATAGAAAAAAAAATCCAAAGTTACCTCCAAACTGAACAATAAACCGCTGTTATTCATAAAATACTTTAAATAAGATCATGAAACTTTGCATACTAACTGAACTAACCATAAAGCAGTGCTTATGTTATTTACTTTTTTTTAAATATCATTATTTTCACTGTAAAAAGAAATTACCTAAACTATCGGCGCGTAAGCTTGGTTCCTGTCGCTCCGTTAGTATTGCTCCGGCTTTTGAAGGGAGAAGTTGTGTCGCTTACGATCAGAAAACACATTACGCAACAGGACGACGTAAAATTAAAATAGGAAATAACCGTTATAAAAATAAGAAGCGACTGGGTTGGCGTTAAGAAACAGGCATAAATATGATAAACCTAATGAAATAAGTGTCTAACGACCTATCTACTTAGAGTATTAGTGATTACAAACATGTCGGTACATAGCATACGACGCGCGGGGAAGTGGGGGCGAAATTAGAATTTGAGCTGTGTTACTCTCACCTCTTAAGTCCCGCTTGCCACGTGTATTGAGGATCGCGGCATTAGACGTGAGCAGTTATCGCTGCTGCACGTCGTCGTCACCGTTTCGTACTTCCTAATAAAATCCATTACTGGACGTAGGCTTTCCCCTTAAATAGCCACCTAGAGAAAATATTTGCCATAGTTGCCACGCTTGGCAAGCGGGTTGGCAATCGCAAGTTTTTATTTTTAGTCGTTATTAGTAAGAGACTGCTCCTCATCTCCTGATTTGTTCCCCTCTGTCGCCTCTTACGATACCCGCGGGATGATAGGGGGTGGTAGATATTCTTACACGACCACTACACGATAGGGCCGTCACCAGTCTGGGTATTTTACGCCTGGCGTAAACGAGTTGGTTACTACCGCCGTCTATCGGGAACCATAAGATTTCTCACATTTCCCACAGTCGGAATTGGATGAATTTTTGATTCTCTTAAACCGCCGTCGTACGATTTGTTTGGTTATTTACCGCCAGTTGTCAGCCACCAGTGCCTCGACGACTCAGTGGCGCAGTGGCTTAGTATCGGGTTGCGGCGCTGAGGGCCGCGGGTTCGAATCCCACACGGAACAAGTCCTTCATTTTGTAGTATAATGGTGACGACAAACGAGCATTCAGTCGCACTATAGGAAAGCGCTATACGAAGCCGTCTCATAACTGTTTTTAACGAGTCGTTGTTACGTGATGAAAATCATATGAACCATTATAAATAAAGTTTCTTTTTAGGTATTTTTATTTTATTTTGTAAGTTTAATATAAGAATAAAAGAGCATCAAATCTTATGGACGATACACACGGTCGGTTCAACCGATCATTCCAACTGATCAGCTCAAACTAGGACTGTTGATGTTTTTTAAAATATCGGATTTTCGATATATCCATAATTATAAATATATCAATATTGGAGTTTTATAAGTTTATTTATCTATTTATCGAAAATACGATATTTTAAAAAATATTTACAGAGAACTGGAGACCCTTTTTACTAATAACGAGGCATTCCATCTTAGTCCTCACGGGTGACAACGCATCTGCATTTTGATTCGTAATCGAGGATAGATGTAGATGTATATGGGCCACAGCAACCACTTACCATCAGGTGGACTGTGTGCTCGTTTGTCACCCTATCTTATAAATAAAAAAATATAAGTGTATAAGTATTAAGCATGTTTGGAATGCTTATGTGCTTCTCCAAATTTTTCGTAAATAATATTATATTATATTAGTTAATTAAACAAAAAATAATCAATATAGGTAGTTTAAAATGGTTTATTTTAAAATTTTTATTTAACGAGAGATTTACCTCTCACCGATGCTTGCTTGATGTCGAGGTATTTATGGCAATAAGATCTCCACACATTACTCTGCATAGGGATAAAAAAATAGCTCTTACTTGATCCTTTTTTTAATACGGATCGAAAATACATCGTGAGATAATTATAATTTTTTTTTAAAAAAACAATTTTTTTTTGTAAAACAGCATGGATGACGGCGTATTTACGAGTATAAATTTATTGAAATGAGATATGTTAAACAGTTCTCAAGACCTAATTTACATGTGGTCAAAAAAAAATTGTCTTGAATTTGATATCTATTGTGGTCAGATTTTGACAACACATTTTGGCTCACAGACATCTACATTTATCCTCGATTAAGAATCAAAATGCAGATGTGTTGTCACCCCTGAGGACTAAGATGGAATGCCTCGATACTGCAAAAAAGGATCTCTGGATCTCTACACTTACCATACGAAACACAGCAGTATTAAGTTGCTATTTTACGCTGGTATTCTGTGAGAGCACGGTCCTACCCCGGTTGAGGTGATCTATTCGTACTACAACCATAATATAGCTGCAGCGTGACTCTACCTCATAATAGTATGGCTTACAAATAACTGGTCTGGATGTTTGTGCTTGTGCAATTTATTTGTTAACTGCCCCCACGATACAAGAGAAAATTCTAGTGTAGTGATAACGTTTGTTTAAAAGAATAAAGAAGAATTAAAAAAAGGCCGTTGAGGGGACGCAAATGTGACATTGCCAGCTTGGTAGTAGCAGACTAGCAGAAGACGTTGTACAACACCTTTCATTTCTATATTTAAATAATGTCATCCAGACCGAATTTCGGCCACGGCGGCCTGCCTCAACGGAGGGTAGCCATCGGCGCAGGACAGGGTTATAGTGCCCAAGTGTATGCGCAAGCACAGGTGCACTCTCTATTCCCCCCACTCTCGTAATCCGATGGGACGGTAAACCGACACGACCGGGAGAGAGATCAGGCGCAGGACCAACGGCTTTACGTGCTTTCCGAGGCACGGGGGTGAGACACCGCCAACTCCCTGACTCCGGGCAGCGACTGAGAATTTCTTGACAGAAAAACTCAATAATTGATTTTTGGCCCGACCCGGGATTCGAACCCAGGACCTCACGATTAGCAGCCGCACTCCTACAACTACAACCACTACGCCAACGAGGCAGTCATTATATTTGAATACATTATCATAATAATCATAAATGCTGGGTCGATGAACTTCTTTCTGGTGCAATACGACGAACTATTGCATCATCGTCATTATTATTATTTTTGATGCGAGACCTCATTAGAATAGTTGTGATTTGAAAAAGTAGACGAAACGAAAAAGCGACACCTAAAAGAGACAAAACATCTAGAGAATTAAGCCTGCGAGAGAGCGAGATAGAATACAGTGTAGTAAGCGACAATAGCCTAATAGCAAGCTGCGGGCCCCGAACTCAAAAGGTTGTGGGTTCGATTCTGTTATTCGACTACTGTCGTAAACCATTCATAACATACGTATTTTCAGCGTGACTGCTTTGTTGGTCTAGTGGTTGTAGTAATGCGACTGCTGATCATGGGAGTCCCGGGTTCGAATCCCAAGTCGGGCCAGTGAGAAATCAGTTTATTGATATTTTTGTCAAGGAATTCCCTGTATCTGCACCGAGTCTGGAAGTTGGCGGTGTGTCATATGATGTATGCCTCGGAAAGCACATAAAGCCGTTGGTTCTGCGCCTGATCTCTCTCCGCTCGTGTCGGTTTACCGTCTCATCGAACCATGAGAATGAGGGAATAGAGAGTGCACACACACCACTTGGGCACTAAAATCCTGGCCTGCACCGATGGCTAGTCTCCGTTGAGGCAGGCCGCCGTGGCCGAAATTCGGTGTGGAGGACATTATTATTTTCAGCGTAACAGTAATTTAAGTTAAAGGGCATATTAGTAATGATAATAGAATTGTTAGTATTTTTTTTAAAATACAGTGTTTTCTACTATCTCGGTCGCCTCTTCGTGAGGTGCTTTAAAGATAGTTAATATAAATTTTAATTGTTAAGAAAACAGTAAAAGAAATAACAAATTTATTAAAAAAATAAAATTAACTACATCGAATAAAAATATCTTAACCAATCCTTTCATCACGAACTCAAGAATCCACGATTTTATAACTTCTGGATTCTAAAACGTCCATTTTACTTCAGATTTCTGTGATTTACGTACCATCTTGAGATAGAGTCAATTAATGTAAATTATTACCTCTAGAATGAAGTCGATGGCGCTATTACAAAGCAATAAAATACATTAAAAATTAGTCTTAAAATAAGGATTGTAACATTTATTCGCTGTGAAGGTAAAAATTAATCTTTTTGAATAAATTAGCCATGAAATATTTTTATTTTATAATCCATTTCATTTGAAGGTTTCTACAGCGTATGAACTGCACACATTTTTTTACAAAAGAGGGTCAAAGGCTCAAACGAGCATGCCGGCTTATTTGATGGTAAGTGTCGATCGCCGTCCATGAACAATTGGAACACGAGAATTGCAGGTGCGCTGCCGGCTTTTAAAAAGGACTAAGCCAGGCCTCTATTGCCCCATTTACATTCAGCCCGTTTGGGCAGGGAAGTGAGCAGGGCAGTGAGCAGGGCAGTATGTAAACAGGCTACTCGCGCTGACACTGCCGCTGCCGCTGACACTGCCCGAAATGTCGGTTTTTCGTGCGGAAGTCAAAGGACGGGCAGCGCGAGCGGCAGTGTGTGTTCACATTCAGCTCCATCGCTCACTTCGCGACAAGCGCCTGGATGAACGGACGTGCGTGCCGTCCTGTTATTAAATAAATACGATCTACCAAAATGCCTTTCGAGTGGATTAATGAAAATACAATAAAGTTTTTAGAACTGCTGGAATCAGAAAAAACTATATGGGATTTCAACGATAAAAACCACAATTCATCATCTTCTACGAATACGAATTTTCTTTTTGAGTTAACATAGTACCTATGTACATAATTAATTATAAATTCGTCAAATTTATTATATTAATATAAAATTTAGTTAAAGGAATTAATGAACATTGACATTTTATTGCTAAAAACGATTAGTAACTCATATTGATTATTTATTAATTAAAATGTAAAATAAGTTAAAAGGTAATATTTGCATAATAGCCTGAGATTTTTAAATTATAATTTTATTGTAATTAAAATTACGAATTAGTTTATACTGAAGTGTAATTAATAAAATAATAATAGCTTAACTAATCTCATATAATATTTAATATTATTTATGTAACAATAATATAATAATTCAATTAATAATTTATGAACAATTTACTGTATAAGAATTCAAATAGAGTGGATCTGTATAAGTATTTAATTGTACATAATATTTGAATTCAAAAAGAATGTGTGTAACTTTTAAGCAACATCGGGTTTGTGTAATTAGCTGTATTTCATATCATTTTTCCATGCCAATTATGGCAAAACATGTCAGTTCCACGTCATTGATCATCTTATGTACCATGTTTTTAAGCAAATAAATTTTCTATCTATCTATCTATCTTCTTTTGAACTTGATATCTTTTTAAATTATTAACATAATTTTGTATTGCAAGAAGACAGCGCGGACGCTGTAATTATTTCGACGTCCGCCATAGTCGAAAGCCGAAAGCGATGTGAGTGGTAGGGCAGAGTGTGAATACACACTTCCCGCGATCCTGCTACGGCAGTATTTAGGGAAGTATTGCCGGCAGCGCGAGGAGCAGTGGCAGTGGCTGAATGTAAATGGGGCTTATCACTCTTGCTACCTGAGTGAAATAATTACCTAAAATCCCGACGCGCCCGGGCGAAATAACTCAGTCAGGGCTGGCGCGTTGGTGGCGATCGAATGTTAAAGTTTTTTTGCCGCTGTTTACGTACCTAAATAGTTTTATGTAAATAGTTGTTGAAATAGTTTTTGTTTAGTGTTTAGTATATTTAATTGTAGGTAAAAATTGTTGTAAAAGTTTTAATGTATTTTAAAAACCTATAGGTATTATGTATATTACCTATTTGATAAATTATAATAGCAAAACGTCGTTCCTACTATAACTGTTGCTTAGATGGATACTAAATGAAGTGACCGACAAAAGGCTTCATATCATTCTTTAAGTTACCGAAGAATTTTAGAAGGAAGTTATGAAAGGTTAAAAAATTTATTTAATTTTTTTTGTTAGATAGGTACTCACAGCAAAAAAGAATTAAGTAATAATTTGGTCTACAGAAGAAATACCTAAGTACTTCATTACAACAATTACTTAAAATTTACTTCACTATCCAAGTATTTACTTACATACCTATACTTGTCTTTTGTAATTAAAATATTTTGAGTTATAATAACACAAAATACTGCAATTAAAACTTTGTATACTAACAAGATTTTTAACTAAATAGAATAATAGATCACATTTCTGTTAGAAATCGTATTTCAGGTTTATTTGTTGTTTACACTATTACGTTACGATTCCCGACGAATGACCTTGCAATTTGCATGCGTTAGGCATCGCAGAACTCACATGTGGGCGAAAGTATGGTTCAATCATAGTCAGAATATTAGTTAGTACTTCACCTAAGTAACATAATTAACATTTCGCAATGTATTTTTTTACTTTCTATTGACATCCCTTAATAACCACGGAAAGTCCGCCGTGACAAAAAAGATGCAAAGTAATATGGACACTAGCGCGCAGCGATAAAGTTTTATTCAGCTTGCGTGTGCGATTTATCTGATTAATAATAATAATGTAGGCCATTAAACGTCGGTAAGCAGTCTACATCAAAGGAGTGCCACTTCTGTACGTAGTACTATAATTTATTCTGTGACTAAGCTCTTCTCTTGAAGGTCCCTAAGTAGTTTCGGCCCGGTAAATTCGCCGGTGGTAAACGAGTTGGAGTGTGCCCGTTTGTCACCCTTACTTTTATAAAAACCATGGAGTATAGAGGTAAGGAGGACAATCTCCCATAGAAGAATAGTTGAAAATGTGTCTATCTGTAAGCAGTAAATAACAGTTCAAAAACTCTCCATAACAGCGCTCGAGTAGCTACAGGGTATTATGATAAGTCGCCGTAAAATACATTGAGTGATTTTGAAAATAATTTTTTAAAGCAGTAAAATAATTGTTATAAAAAGAATTATGGTGAAAGTCTGTGCAATAAACAAATTATAAAAAGTTCTTTGAAATTTAGACTGTAGTTACAGTGGCGCCACTTATTTAACGCTTTCTACGGACCCTTTTTTATACAGAGTCTGTACTCCTCTACACTCCATAATAAAAACAAAATGGCAGACCCAGCGATATCATAAATCCCCAAAGTGTTACACAACTCCTCTATATTTATGCAAGAAATTCCGGTGTGCGTGTGTTCGTAATTAATTTCCTCCTAAACGGTTAGTACCTACTTTGATGAAATTTGATAAGTTCTTAGGAGGCGTCCATTAATTAGGTATTTGGGGGGAGGAGGCTCGCTTGAGCCGAATCTCACCTAATCTCACGTGGGGGAGAGGGGGCTTTTGGGAAATATCACTAAATTGGATTATATTAAGTAAAATATGACTAAATCCTACACAATAATATTTATCACGGTTATTAGATCTCTACAATTATAAAAAAATAATTTAGCTGATGATTTTTTTAGGGCCAGTTCAGACACGGCGATAAACCGCGCGATGGGGTTAGATCGTGCGGGTTAAACCGCAAAAATGTTTGAGAGATTTTTTTTACTATTTGAGAATGTCAATAAAATCTTTTGATGAACTAATTGAACTAGTCAGGGAAGATATTTCGAGCTCTTAACCACATGTGAGGGGAAGAGTGTCACCAGAAGCAAAACTCGTAGTAACTTTGAGGTAAGATATTTATTTACTGTTCATCAAAATCAACATATATGTTTTCTATTAGTGACTGCGAGGCAGACCTAAATTGAGATGATGGCGATGGTGACCCAGGCGGAATAACAACAGAAGTTGATCCAGCTGTAGTAAAATTTCCTTGCGTGGCTGTAATGTCTGTTGTGTCGTGTTATGTATTATCTGTTGAGTAGATACTGATGCGAACAGAGTAAAGCTTGTATTTTTGTGTCACCTGTAGCAATTAAATTTTTTTTCGCTAAACATCGATATTCTGGTACTTTTTGAGTTCTTTGTATAACGATAAACAAAAAAGTTTATCGTCATATTGTCTGGAAATACTATTTTCTTGAAGTTCATTTTGGAAACTTTGGCGTGACTCAATGCTTTTTTTCTATTAAATCGCTTATTCGTTCTGCTGATATATTTCTTTTCGTTCGATTTGAGGGACCTACTTTTTTTTCTTTTTTTTTATAGAAGAGGGGGCAAACGAGCATATGGTTCACCTGATGTTAAGTGACTACCGCAACCCATGAACAACCGCAACACCGGGGAATTGCAGGTGCGTTACCGGTCCTTTAGAAAGACGTAAGCTCCTTTCTTGAAGGTAGGTCTCTTTTACTTAGTGACTCATGGGTTTTATTATTGTTTTCGCTTTAGCTGACTTACATTTGACTGTTCATTCAGTTCATATTATTAATAGTTTCATCGTTATCTAGACTCTTCTTCAGAAAAGAGCCTTGAAAAATACATATATTATGGACACCTGAACCAGAAGGAGTTGTTTTCCCTATTTTGTATTTTTTATTGTAACAGTCCCGTATGTTTTCCATTTTTTTTTTGGAGTGTTGTACTTGGAATATAATGTCACTATTAATTTTCTTGTGTTAGCTAAGCTACGACTATCGCCTTGGAAAATCTGCGATTACAGGAATTGTCCGTGAAGTGTGTAAATCGTTGTGGAAAAAGTTCGTTATTAAAGTTACGGCCTAACCAACTGATGTTTTCTGGAAGAGCAAAGCTCAAGAGTTTGAGATATATGCGAATTTTCCAAATTCCATTGGTGCTGTAGACGGCAAGCGTATCCGAGTTATAAAGCCTATCGACTTGGGATCATTGTATCATAACTACAAACATTTCTTTTCTATAGTGCTCTTAGCAGTTTGCAACGCCAACTATTGCTTTACTTATCTCTTACCAGGGGGGTGAGGCGGTAAAAAAATTAAAGATATTATTAGTTATTTTGCAACCATCCGCTAAATTAAATAAAATGATGTGTTTTACCTAGTTTGAAAAGCACCTCCCGCCCACCCTCAATTGCGTGCACTAATCCCGTCATCACCAATCCCAGCAACACTACTCTCAACACCACTACTCCCAACACCACTATTCTAGGAAAGACACACCATCGACGATAATATTACCGTCGGGATTAGTGCACGCAATTGAGGGAGGGCGGGAGGTGCTCTTCAAACTAGGTAAGACACACCATTTTATTTAATTTAGCGGATGGTTGCAAAATAACTATTAATATCTTCATTATATTGGATTTCCGCAAAGTAACGCCTGATTCTATCAATTATGGTAAAAAAAATGCCAAAACCACGTCACGTAATTAATGGACGCCCCCTTATCGGTCATCTGGATGATTTTTTACTATAACTGGACCCAGAAGGTGGCGCTGTTGTCGAGGTACAGAATCCACCCGTGCGAAGTCGGGGCAAATCGCTAGTGATAATACGACCATATTATGCTATTTATGTATATAGTCGGTAAGCATCGTCATTGGTATGCGTGAAGTTTATTATTATAATAAAATTTATGATATAATTTAAATTAAGCATTATTTTTATAGTCTTAAATAAAAAAGAGTATTTTTATTTAAAAAAAAAACGCCTCCAATAATTAAGAGTTCTTAAAATTTCAAAAGTCATAGATAAGAACAACATTAAAACACAAAAAAAGAAAAATGTCGTGAGTACTACCCATAATTTACCGGTAGTCGATACACAAGCCTCCATGATCAGAATTATTTTTTAGTTATATATTCTTTTTACATCATCTTAATATATAATATATATGTAAATATATGTAAAAATCCTTGTTTTTTTTAATCAATAAAAATAGCTAGAGATATGTTAATTGCTCTGTTCACATTACATAAATTAATATGAGGCTGGGTATTTTACGTATGGCGTAGGTAAGATGATACACCGTTCGTAGCGATAAAATGAAATGAAAACTCTTTATTTTTACCCTTAATAAATTAAAATTTCGTTTATTAAACGGCAACAACCATACTAATATTATAAATGCGAAAGTGTGTTTGTTTGTTTGTTTGTCCTTCTTTCAAGTCGCAACAGAGCGTCGGCATGGTGTGATTTTTTGTATGGGGATAGTTCGGTGGCTGTAGAGTGAAAAACATCTCATTCCCGTGGGAAAATCGAATATGTTGCACAAGTTTGTCCTTCTTTCACGTCGCAACAGAGTGTCGGCACGGCATGATTTTTTTTTATGGGGATAGTTCGGTGGCTGTAGAGTGAAAAACATCTCATTCCCGTGGGAAAATCGAATATGTTGCACAAGTTTGTCCTTCTTTCACGTCGCAACAGAGCGTCGGCATGGCATGATTTTTTTTTGTATGGGGATAGTTCGGTGGCTGTAGAGTGACATAGGCTACTTTTTCCGCGGAAAAACATCTCATTCCCGTGGGAAAATCGAATATGTTGCACAAGTTTGTCCTTATTTCACGTCGCAACAGAGTGTCGGCATGGCATCATTTTTTGTATGGGGATAGTTTGGTGGCTGTAGAGTGACATAGGCTACTTTTTCCGCGGAAAAACATCTCATTCCTGTGGGAAAATCGAATATGTTGCACAAGTTTGTCCTTCTTTCACGTCGCAACAGAGCGTCGGCATGGCATCATTTTTTGTATGGAGATAGTTCGGTGGCTGTAGAATGACATAGGCTACTTTTTCCGCGGAAAAACATCTCATTCCCGTGGGAAAATCGAATATGTTGCACAAGTTTGTCCTTATTTCACGTCGCAACAGAGTGTCGGCATGGCATCATTTTTTGTATGGGGATAGTTCGGTGGCTGTAGAGTGACATAGGCTACTTTTTCCGCGGAAAAACATCTCATTCCTGTGGGAAAATCGAATATGTTGCACAAGTTTGTCCTTCTTTCACGTCGCAACAGAGCGTCGGCATGGCGTCATTTTTTGTATGGAGATAGTTCGGTGGCTGTAGAATGACATAGGCTACTTTTTCCGCGGAAAAACATCTCATTCCCGTGGGAAAATCGAATATGTTGCACAAGTTTGTCCTTATTTCACGTCGCAACAGAGTGTCGGCATGGCATCATTTTTTGTATGGGGATAGTTCGGTGGCTGTAGAGTGACATAGGCTACTTTTTCCGCGGAAAAACATCTCATTCCTGTGGGAAAATCGAATATGTTGCACAAGTTTGTCCTTCTTTCACGTCGCAACAGAGCGTCGGCATGGCATGATTTTTTGTATGGAGATAGTTCGGTGGCTGTAGAATGACATAGGCTACTTTTTCCGCGGAAAAACATCTCATTCCCGTGGGAAAATCGAATATGTTGCACAAGTTTGTCCTTATTTCACGTCGCAACAGAGTGTCGGCATGGCATCATTTTTTGTATGGGGATAGTTCGGTGGCTGTAGAGTGACATAGGCTACTTTTTCCGCGGAAAAACATCTCATTCCTGTGGGAAAATCGAATATGTTGCACAAGTTTGTCCTTCTTTCACGTCGCAACAGAGCGTCGGCATGGCATCATTTTTTGTATGGAGATAGTTCGGTGGCTGTAGAATGACATAGGCTACTTTTTCCGCGGAAAAACATCTCATTCCCGTGGGAAAATCGAATATGTTGCACAAGTTTGTCCTTATTTCACGTCGCAACAGAGTGTCGGCATGGCATCATTTTTTGTATGGGGATAGTTCGGTGGCTGTAGAGTGACATAGGCTACTTTTTTCCGCGGAAAAACATCTCATTCCTGTGGGAAAATCGAATATGTTGCACAAGTTTGTCCTTCTTTCACGTCGCAACAGAGCGTCGGCATGGCATCATTTTTTGTATGGAGATAGTTCGGTGGCTGTAGAATGACATAGGCTACTTTTTCCGCGGAAAAACATCTCATTCCCGTGGGAAAATCGAATATGTTGCACAAGTTTGTCCTTATTTCACGTCGCAACAGAGTGTCGGCATGGCATCATTTTTTGTATGGGGATAGTTCGGTGGCTGTAGAGTGACATAGGCTACTTTTTCCGCGGAAAAACATCTCATTCCTGTGGGAAAATCGAATATGTTGCACAAGTTTGTCCTTCTTTCACGTCGCAACAGAGTGTCGGCATGGCATCATTTTTTGTATGGGGATAGTTCGGTGGCTGTAGAGTGACATACTTTTTCAGCGGAAAAACATATCATTCCCGTGGGAAAGTCAAATATGTTGCAAAATTAAATTCAGCTAGGTGGCGCCACCGTGATTCTATAAGACGGACGACGGTACGAACACAGAAGGTCAGAATATCTGGATTATTATGTCTTTTTACCAAAATTAAGATAAAAATGTATGGATCTGTATTTTTCCACGCAGGACCGGGAAGAGAGCGATAAAAAACATAAAATTCACCAGCTGATTTTCTTCAAACGTTTTGGTGCATTGTAATTCACAGAATAGGCGATAACCTCGCAGAAGATATTAAGTAATCCGTTGATGCTCTGCCTACCCCGCAAGGGTTACAGGCGTGATTATAAGTATGGATTAGAAATACTATCACCACCTGTCACACTTTCACCCTTCATCATCATCATCATTACAGCCCTTCACAAGTCCACTGCTGAACATAGGCCTCTCCCAAGTAATGCCACAAAGCACGGTCCTGAGCCACCTGCATCCATCGACTTCCTGCATGTCTTACCAGGTCGTCACTCCATCTAGTGGGGGGTCGCCCTACACTACGCCTACCGGTACGAGGCTGCCACTCGAGAACCTTTCTTCCCCATCGGTTATCGGTTCTTCGAGCTATATGGCCGGCCCATTGCCACTTCAGCTTACTAATCCGTTGGGCTATGTCGGTCACTCTGGTTTTACTGCGGATATCCTCATTTCTGAGTCTATCACGCAGAGAAACTCCGAGCATAGCCCTCTCCATAGCTCGCTGAGCGACCTTAAGCGTCCTCATACGGCCAGCAGTGAAGGACCACGTCTCAGATCCGTAAGTCATCACTGGCAACACGCACTGGTTGTACAATCTAGTTTTTAGAGATTGAGGTATACCTGACGAAAAGATATGCCGTAATTTTGCTTTCACCCTTACTATTACTTAACTGTGGTAGAAACAGATCTTAGTAAGCCTTATTAATAAGCCATAATAATATTTATTGAACGGAAATGAATACAGTTCTTATATGTGGTTATAAATGAATCGGTATTACAATAACAAAAATTGTGCAAAATTTTGAGAAAAATATTTTTTGAGAGTTCTTATTAACTAACGTATACATAGTTTTAAAAATGTTTCCTGACATGTACTTAACTCCCGCCGTTGAGCCGCGCGTCAACTTATAGTACATACGGTACCTATACGCTTAAATTGTTTCTATTTCGTAACTTATTCGACTACCTGCTTTCGATTTCGGTTGTTTGTTATTTGCTTTGTGATTTGGTTAAGGTTGAATGGATTTATATTGGCTTTCATTTTCAGATTTGTGTATTTTCTTGGATCGATTTTGTTGATTTGGTTGGTATTCCTTTATACATATTTAGACTCTAGCTTTGATTTTGGATTTTGTTTATTTAGAATCGTGAATTGGTTTTCGTTGTTTTAGGTTGTTTAACAATATTTCAAAGGAATATTAGTAGTATAGATAGTGTATACGTTACCTATACACTTACTTCGTTTTTCGTTGGTTATATTTATATTGACTACTGCTTTCGATTTCGGTTTTCTGCGATTTGTTTTGTGATTTGGTTTAAGTTGATTCGATTTTTTTTTGGCTATCGTTTTCGGATTCGTGTTGTGTCTTGAATTGGTTTTGTTGTTTTGATTTTAAAAAATATTTAAAAGGACTATATATTGCTTTTAGATATTTTGAATTTGCTTTTAAAAAAAATATTTAAAAGGTAAATTTAATTCCTTTTAGGTATTTTTACGTTTTTTTATAAATAGGTTTTTTGTTACTTCATAATGCCTCCCAAAAGTAAGTCCAGCCCTCTTGTCTTGTACAGACAGAGCGTCAGGCTGCTTTAAGAGCTTCCGAAACACCTCAAAGTCAGCAAAGGCGTCTTGAACAGGCAGAGCGTCAAGCTACTTTAAGATCTACTGAAATACCTGCTCAAAGTCAGCAAAGGCTATTCAAACAAGCGGAACGTCAGGCCGCCTTAAACTAATAACCTAAGAAAAAAATAACCTATAAGGGCATCTGAAACACTAGAACAGACACAGGTGCGAAGAGATGCAAATGCACAGCTCCAAGCTGAACGTCGACAAAATTTCAAAGAAACAATTGGTCGGTTTTTAATGACGCAGCATTCAATTATGATCCATTGATTGATTATAAAAATCACAGGTTAGTTGTTATCGGACTGATGGACAAGGCGTGTCGATTTTGCAGCGCTTTAAAATGGAAAGATGAGACCGCAGGCATGTGCTGTTCCAATGGCAAAGTGTCTCTTCCGTTACTTGGGGAATCAGAAGAACCTTTGAAAACTCTCTTTTTATATGATGCTAATGAGTCACGGCGCTTTTTAAACAGGATCCGGAAATATAATTCATGCTTTCAAAAGACGTCCTTCGGAGTTGACCGGGAAATAATAATGCCGGGATTTTCGCCTACATTTACGGTGCAAGGGCAAATTTATCATTGAATAGGTTAACTTTTTCCAGCTGAAAACGAACAGCATAAATTTTTACAAGTATATTTTATGGGTGACGAAGAAATTGAGGTAGACCGTCGCTGACAATTTATCCTGGGAATTGAGAGAGACACAGTGTTCGAAATTCAAAGATTCTTGCATGAACGTAACATTTTAGTCACAAAATTTAAAACTGCTTTAGAAAACCTACCTGAAGAAGATTATAAAGTCGTTATTCACGCAGATCGGACCCCTCGAGGAGAGCATGAAAGGCGCTACAATGCACCTTTGATAAACGAAATAGCAGCCGTAATTAGTGGTGATTTTCTTCACGAGACATTGTCTTGCGAGCACGTGATGATACGTTGCAACGGGTAGCCGATACACACAAGTTTTATGACGCTCTGCAATACCCATTGATTTATTGCAAAGGACAAGAGGATTATCATTTTCAAATTCCACTCATTAACCTGGTCACAAAGGAGCCTACTCCGAACAAAAAAGTATCATGTATGGATTTTATGCGTATCATATGATGTTGCGAGAATATGATTTTAACCTCTTAGCCCGGTGTAGACAATTATTTCACCAATTTTTGGTAGACATGTTTGTGAAGGTAGAAAGTGAACGTCTCCGTTATATATCTTTAAATCAAAAAAAGCTGCGCGTTGAGAATTATATACATTTACAAGATGCAGTTTCTAGCGACGCCAATGTAAAGATTCCTCAGAGATTTAGGTAAAATGGTAATTCTGCCCTCATCATTCGTTAACAGTCTCCGCTACCTACATGAGTACACACAAGATGCATTCGCCTATGTACGAACTTACGGCGGACCTGATCTTTTTGTTACTTTTACTTGCAATCACACATGGAAAGAAATAACCGAGGAGCTAATGCCAGACCAAAAAAGTACAGACGGACACGATTTAGTTGCTAGAGTTTAAAAGTACAAAAATTAATGTATGTAATTAACAAAGGGAAAACTTTCGGAGAGGTGCAGTGCTTCATGTATTCAATTGAATGGCAAATAAGAGGATTACCGCATGCCCACATTCTAATATGGCTTAAAGAGAAGTTGCGGCCCAGCCAAATAGACGACATAATAAGCGCCGAGATTCCGGATCCTGAGCAAGATAAAGAATTGTATGATACCATCGTCCCAAATATGATTCACGGTCCATGTGGAGCACGAAATTCAATATCGCCATGTATGAAAGAAGGAAAATGTACAAAGAAATTCCCTAAACAGCTATTAAAAGAAACAGTGCACAATGACAATGGCTACCCTTTATACAGACGCAGAGCTCCCGAAGATAGTGGCAGGAAAGTTACAATCAAATCTCGCTCTGGAGCGTTCGAAACCTTAGATAACAGCTGGATTGTCCCGTATTCGCCCATTCTATGTAAAATGTTTAATGCCCAAATTAATGTAGAAGCATGTAGCTCTGTCCGCGCAATCAAGTATATCTGTAAGTACATAAATAAAGGAAGCGATCAAGCAATATTTAATATCAGGAGTGAAGGTGAGACAAATCCCGTTAATGAAGTACAGACCTTTCAAGCAGGGCGTTATGTCAGCAGTAACGAGGCAGCGTGGCGTCTCCTTGGCTTCCCTTTACACGAAAGGCACCCAACAGTTACTCATCTTGCTGTGCACTTAGAAAATGGAGAGCGTGTATATTTCACCGAAAGAAATTTCCAAGAAAGAATTGCATCACCGCCAAAAACTACACTAGCAGCCTTCTTTCAACTTTGTCAAACCGACCCCTTTGCAAAAACGTTGTTATATTCTGAAGTCCCCCACTATTATACTTGGAACAACTCTAGGAAGGAGTGGAAACGAGGTATTCAAGGCGCGCCTGTTGCAAATTGGCCCGGTGTAAAGTTATCAGATGCCCTTGATCGTGTGTATACCGTTCATGTAACTAATTTTGAATGTTTCTGTTCACGATTGCTACTGCACCATGTTCGGGGTCCCACAGGCTATAAAGACCTTAAAACTGTCAACGGTCAGGAATACGCAACTTATAAAGAAGCATGTGAAGCTCTGCAACTTTTAGAAAACGATAATCACTGGGATGAAACCATGAGGGAAGCTATGCAGTGCCAGTCACCAGCCAAAATTAGGGATCTTTACGCAACTCTCATATCATCTTGCGGGCTATCTAATGCACATGAATTTTGGGACAAATATAGAGAGTACATGGCGGAAGATATTTTGCGAAGGTTACAGCAGACACACGCGAACATGACATACAATGAACACATGAAGCACTTGGAAAAATTGAAGATAAAGTAATGGTAATGGTAGGCAAAAAATTAAGCGACTTTGGAATGATAAGCCCTCAGCGAACAACCGAAAATGAACTAAGTGATGAAATTATACGTGAAACAAACTACGATATACCAGCTTAGCAGCAGCAAGTAGCCGAATTTGTACCCCGCTTGCTTCCCGAACAAAAACGAGTTTTTGACAAAGTATTAGGACAAATTGAATCTGGAAATAGTGCACTTTTCTTTTTAGATGCCCCTGGAGGAACTGGGAAGACATTTTTGTTAAATTTATTATTAGCGCAAGTATGGAAAGATAAAAACTTTGCTGTGGCCGTAGCTTCCTCCGGTATAGCCGCCACGCTGCTAAGCGGGGGCCGCACTGCACATTCTGTTTTAAAACTACCTCTAAATCTAGCCCAGGAAGAATCGCCGATCTGCAACTTTAACAAAAATTGTGCACGAGGTATAATGCTGAGACAATGCAAAACTTTTAGTGTGGGACGAAAGTACAATGTCGCATAAAAAAGCTGTAGAAGCACTAAATCGAACGCTCCAGGATTTGCGCAGCAATACCGATGTAATGGGAGGAATGGTGGTTTTACTGGCTGGTGACTTTCACCAAACTTTACCTGTCATTCAAAAGGGCACACCTGCAGATGAAATGAAAGCATGCATGTAGCTATCAAGTCGTCTATTTTATGGAACAAGGTGACAAAATTCAGTTTAACTACGAATATGAGAGTGTATTTGTATAATGATATCAATGCTGGAAACTATGCTGACACACTATTGAAAATTGGCGATGGGCGGTTGGAATTAAATTGACGAGAGATTTTTGTAATTTAGTACAGAGTCATTCCGAATTGATTGCGAGCGTTTATTCAGATTTAACTAACAACATGCATGAAGACAAATGGTTATGTGAAAGGGCGATTCTTGCACCAAAAAATAAGAGCGTTAACAAAATAAATTCAGATATATTAAGCGAAGTAGCAAGAGAAATAACAGAGTATTTGTCAGTAGACACAGTTATGGCCACAGAACAGAACACTTCATATCCCGTAGAGTTTCTAAATTCTCTAGAGTTGTCAGATGTGCCCTCACATAAGCTTCAATTAAAATTAGGCGTTCCAGTCATGCTAATGCGTAATTTAGATGCTCCTCGGTTATGTAACGGGACAAGGCTGCGTGTGACACATCTTGGACGGAACATAATCGGTGCTACAATTTTGACAGGCGTAGGAAAAGGTGAAAATGTTATTATAGCACAAATCCCTATAATTCCCACAGATCTTCCTTTTCAATTCAAAAGGTTGCAGTTCCCTATTAAGCTCAGTTTTGTAATGACAATTAATAAAGCGTAAGGGCAAACATTACAGGTAGCGGGGGTCAACTTAGAAAAACCGTGCTTCTCTCATGGTCAGCTGTATGTAGCATGTTCAAATTCTTTCCCCGAATGAAAAAACATGTAACAATGTGTACAGTAGCGTCTTAAAATAGTGTTCAGTTAGTTTTTTTTCTAAAATTCCCACAATCAATTAATCAGAATTCCCACAGATCTTCCCTTTCAATTCAAAATTTCCTATTTAGCTCAATTTCTTTTCAATTCCAAATGCTGCACATCTGACGGACCTATTAAGCTCAGTTTCCTTTCAACTCAAAAGGCTGCATCTCAGACGGATCTTTTATTTGGCTCAGTTTCCTTTCAATTCAGAAAACTGCATCTCTGACGAATCAATTTAGCTCAGTTTCTTTTCAAAAGTCTGCATCCCTGACGGATAATTATGCTCAGTTTCCTTTAATTAAAAAATATCCCATTTCCATTTGGAATAAACAGACTATTTTCATGCTTTCCTATACACTGCGTTTCAAAACATTTAAATAGGCTGACAAATCAATTTTGCTCAGTTTCCTTATAATGGCATCTCTGACAAATCTATAAAACTCAGTTTTCTTTCAATTCAAAAAGCAATGGATAGTTCATTTCCCAGTGACTATGCGGGCGAAGCCGCGGGTAACAGCTAGTGTTTTAACACGTGTATCTATCTATCTATACATATATCTATGTAACGGAATCTTTTAATGTAATTTTAACTTATTTGTAGACGGTGTGATTTGATAATTTGCACTCGTATTAAGGACCAATGACAATACAGTAATTTAATAACTTTATCACAGTATCCTGATGAGGATCGCTAGGGTAAAATAAAATAATCAGCTTAGGATTTATGAGTGTTGTTTAGGTTTTTCTAAAAACTAATAATATTTAAAATGGGGTTCCTCTGTCAAGTGTACAAACGGTGAAAAGTAAAAAGGAACTTCGCAGGTACCTCCTTTTTTATATTCTTTTTAAAATCACTCACAGAATACCAGCGTGAAATAGTAGCTTAATGCTGCTGTGTTTCGTATGGTGAGTGTAGAGACCCGGAGACCCTTTTTACTGGAAACGAGGTATTCCATCTTAGTCCTCACGGGTGACAACGCATCTGCATTTTGTTTTGTAATCGGGGATAGATGTAGATGTCTATGGACCACAGCAACCACTTACCATCAGGTGGACTGTGTGCTCCTTTGTCACCCTATCCTATATAAAAAGACGCTAATAATATGATAATTTTAATCAAATTTAAAGGAAATAGACCCATAGCTAATCAAAGCGTGCTATTAAATTACACAAAACAAAAAATAGAGCTGATGAATGTGCTGTAAACCCAAGCTTTAAAAGCAGCAGCTCCTCACAAGTGTGACGCACGTGGCAACCACCGACCTCCTCGGCCATTTTAAAGGTAAGTGGATGTTCCGCCTACACGACACCACCGCAAGCAGAGACCTTCAAGCGAGTCTGACATACCCGAGTCTACCACACATCATACAATCTAACTAGGATGTGGAAGCGTATATGCTAGAGGTCGGAATTCGTCGATTGGATAGGCTGGCTCGAAGTCCCAACCTAAATCCTATAGAGGATGTCTGGTACGTTCTAAAGCGACAAGTGAGATCACTACAGCCGGCTCCAGACCATCAGAGAGCTGAAGAATGTGATTACCGCGGAGTGGCAACGTATTCCGCAAGAAACCATACGAGATATACTCGCAACTTTGAGTATTCAACCAACTGGAGAGGCCATGCGCGTTAAATTCCTAAACAAAAATTCTGTCAACGTCAGGGGGGCGCAAGATATAAACACACATCTGTATACTTAACTACAAATGAAAAATTAAATCGTGTCACCATAAACGCACACTACAACATTTGTGTTTGTGTTCATCGCGTTTACGCATTAAATCAAATCGTACACGTGTCGATACACTGATAGCGCTGGCTGAATGCGTAAGCAACGTAAGGCGTGGACTATGTCGATATTTTTTATCGATAAACAAATTACCATAGTCCGCACAAGTTTTTATTTGATTATAAGTAATACATAGATAAATAATACCAAGGTGTTATTTGAAATTCTTATTTTAAAGTATTTAAAAATGATCTTCGGAAAAAACTTATAAATTATCGAAAGAAACTTTTATTATTTTGCTACAGGTGTATTTTACATTATGCAGGATAAAATTTAAAATATTTAACAAATCAAAATCGGAGGTTTAGTTAACTTATTTTAAAAATCAGATTTATGAAAAGAAAAATCCTATCAGTTTATCATCTTAGATGGTGTTAACCAAGTTTTTGTTTTAATTATATGGCTTCAATCACAAAACCGCTATTTATAAAAAGTTGTTGATTTTGAAGTTATTAACCCTTAAGTGCATATTGTATCAAAAATGATACGATGAGATTATCGATTCATAATTTTGTTAAACTACGTACACACAACTATGCTGTATGTTAAATATGTCCTATGCCTAATCATCTTTTAGAATGTTTAAGTAATCGATGACCATTTCCTAAATAATTTGGCGGTAACTATGAAAACTTTTTTCCTGTCTGTCATAACCTTTTTCGTGGGATTATAAATTTTTATTGATTTATTTTGGAGTGATTTTAACACAAAAGCTGACCCGGAAAATATTAAAAATACAGGTTAGAGTATTGTTTCACTGTTAAACACATATTTCAAGTGAATTTTACTGGCGTTTGATAAAAAAAATGATAATTTTAGTTGTATCAAAAATGATACATTATGCAGTTAGTAGGTCCCGTTTGTACTTTTTCGCCAGTATAGTGGGATTGTATGATATGTGATTGTTATATGTTTTTCCTCACTTTTGGAGCATGGAAAAAAGAAAAATAAAAGATAATGAGATTGAAGACCTTTTAGCAATATTGGAAGGTGGATTTTTATCGGAGGAGAAAGCAGAGTCTGATGATTATGAATTAGATTATCACCCAAATATTGATGAAATTCGTGCTGCTTTAGTAAATCACGGGGAAGAACAAATGGGTTACGGTGATTTCCATAAGCCTCAAATCCGGGACGAAGGTGTACCACCTCTTGTAAATGACGAAAATTATTTGCGAAATGATGATAATCCTCCCTTAGTGAATGAAGGTAGTGGTTTTGCACAAAATATTCCCAACAAGTGTCATATTACGATTGAAACTGCTAGACTCAAATGGAGGAAACATTCCTCAGAGTTTTGGGAAGATAGCATTCGTTTTCAGAACGAGACAAAATATTCTCTTTAAGTTATAGCCCTAGAAAGCCCATATCAATTTTTCAGTTATTTTTTTACTCCTGATTTTTTTAGATAAGATTGTAAAAGGTCTACTCTATATTCAATCCAAAAAAATCCCGACCGACCAGATCCAATCACAAAATCAAAGTTACAATAGTACTTGATGGGAATTAATATCTATGTCAGTTTTTCATCATCCAAATATAGGAGCTTATTGGAATAAAAAAATACGGAATTATGCCAATTATACAGAGTATGACATTATATAGATTTGAAAAAATTTGATATATATTACATTTTAACGACAACTTCAAACATCTGCCTATAGACAACCCCAACCACGATAAACTACACAAGCTGCGACCTGAGGTAGAACATCTGAATGAGAGTTTCCAGCATTCATATAGACCAAAGGCTTTCCACAGATGAACACATAAAAATGTGTGCAACGAAAATGGGCCACTTCCTAAAACAATACCTCCCAAAACAATATCTCCCAAATAAACCTCACAAATGGGGGGTTCAAACTTTATATGCTATGTTCTCTGGTAGGGTATGCATACAAAATTATAATTTATACAGGAAAAGATAATGAACCTATGATGGAAAACGAACCGTATCTGGGAGTGGTTGGGAACACTGTTGTAAAATTGTTGAGGATTATCCCACGCAAAGTAAACCACATTGTTTACTTTCACAATTTCCACACCTCTTTATCTCATATGTATTACTTAGCTAAGAAAGGGATATTATGTCTGGGAACTATTCAACAAAATCGGTTAGGTAGGAAAGTTACTTAACTTACCGTACAAAAAATGACGTTAATGCATAATGTATCAAAAATGATACAAACTTTTTTTATTAAAATTACTTTAATAAAATGAAAATAATTTTTTTCTTTATTTTTCCCAAATTCAAGACCTAAACATCTAAATTATATGTTTAAATTAGTTAAAACAAAAAGTTCATGCACTTAAGGGTTAAGTGAACTATCTGGAAAATTTTAATAAATTAATAAAATAAAAAGGTTTTACACTGTATAACATTTGAACAAAGTGAACTTTAAACAGACAGCTGTATAAAAATAAAACGTGACATCTACCTAGGGGCTAAGTATTCCCCAGAAAGATGTTTTGCTAAACTAATGTATAATTGATGGCCGACGAATTGGCTACACAAAAAAAGCGTTAACTGTTTTAAAACTTAGACTAGAGAGTAACCCTGATAAGAAATTGTATTGTATATTAGTGATAGATGAAATGAAAATAAACCAATTGACGGAGTACTATGCCAGTTCTAAAAGACATTTTGGTTATATACATAATACCTTTGGCTGTTAGCATGGTATTCCGTCAATTGCCTAATTTTCATTTCATCCATGACCAACGTACAATAAATTTTTTTATCAGGGTTACTCTCCGCTCTAAATTTTAATGCCGTCAGCGATTCTTGAGTAAATCCTGGTCGGCGATTGATGGTAGTCAATGTCCGTGGTGCAGGCAAACATGTTCCAAAAGTTTTACGTACATAGCGATAGGCGTTTGGTGAGTAATAGTTAAGTGTTAGGGCAAAGTATTTCTTGCAAAGTTGTGAAGCCTGTTTATGCTACTGTGTTTTTTTTATGTCAAGGCATTTTTTCAGTTTTTTTTTGTTTTTTTTTTTTTGTGTTTTTTTTTTTTTTGGTACTGCAGTGTTTTTTCAGCTAAGCTTTTTTTATTGTAAGCTTGGGGTATGAAATATGATTTTTCAAAATATTCGGAGCAAATGGTGCTAGTTCGTTTGGGTATCCAAGATTCATGGTTTTTACAAGCTACAATCCAAGTTTGTCGCCTAAAAGGATCCTTTAGAAATCTGTAAAAACAAACCAATAATAGAAAAATTTACTACTTTTTGTAATACTTTACTGTAAAAGCTAAATAAAAACTACAAACCGGTTCGGCAGACAAACACGCATGGTTAACTAACTTATCGATAGCTAAAGTTGTGGCGTTCATCACTATAGTGCAATACTTTTGGTTGCAGTGATACCAGTTTATTTTTATAAAAATTGCACATTTTTGCTGCGAAGTAGCAAGTTTCGATTTGACTTATTTGGCCTTTATTTTGTATAATGTTTTGATTAATACTAGTTATCGATTATATTAAATTATATAATATTCAGTATCGTGTTGAAATTGTGCTGAATATATAAATCATTTAACAAAATCCACCACACATCTATATGTAGTGATTATTATTCATCACAAACTGATTTAGTTATTAGGAAATATATTTTCGTTAATATATTTAACTTGTGTAGTAAATTATATTTATTTAAAAATAGATTATTTTTCACTTTATGAACTATGATGGCCACACTTGGCATTGGACGAAAATATTCACAAAGTACGAGTTTTAATGATAAAATTACTTTATTATTATGTTAAAAATACTCACAGATGAAAAGTCACATTGTCCTGTATACTTGACGTTTTTGATTGTTTTTTTTTTCATGTAAATACACTGCAATTCGATTTACTGGCACGATCATTTCGGAATGACGCACGACGCGGAGCAACTAGTTTTATATAACGAGTATGATGGACTTGTCCAGGTTAAAGGCGAGAAGAGAGAAGAGGTTCTCTACTTAACTTATTACTGCTTTATTGAAGTTTAGTAAATTATCAGGTACTACTAGCGCGTTGAACTTTAACATTATTTCTCATTAATTTAATCTAAATGTTATAATAAAAGTGACAAAACCATTCCTTGCTAATTACGTGGTAGTGCCATGCTGCAGCTATATGGTTGTAACGTATGTGGATCGGCTCGACCAGAGTAAGGCCACGCTCTCACAGTGCTGCTGTGTCTCGTTTGGTGAGTATAGAGAACCGGAGCCCCATGAGAGAGAAAACGAGGCATTTCATTTTAGTCCTCAGGGGTTAACAACGCATCTGCATTACGATTCTTAATCGAGGATAAATGTAGATGTCTATAGGCCACAGCATCTACTTACAATCAGGTGGACTGTGTTATACACCACCTTCCACTGTCCAATAGTACAAATACGAGCCTAAGCTTAAGTTTATCTGGAAAAGATCGCTTTTTAGCGATATGACCGCCTTATGGTGCCTATATACTAAGTTTTATTCAATGTAATGGATTTTTAATGGAGAAACAAAGTAATAATTATGTCCTCTAGACCAGTCCGCCTCAACGGAGTCTAGCTATCTACGGAGGACGGAACTACAGTGCCCAAGTATATGCGCAAGCACAGGTGCACTCTATACCCTCACTCTCATAGTTCGATGAGACGGTAATCCGACAGGATCGGAGAGAGATCAGGCGCAGGGCCAACGGCTTTACGTTCTTTCCGAGGCAAGGGGGTGAGACAGTGCCAACGTCCAGCAACGTCTGCAGCTACTGAGAACTTTTGGTGGAAAACTCAATAACGGACTGTGCAATAAAGTGTACATAATAATAATATATTATAAGCCAGTGATCGACCTGATGGTAAAGCTTCAACGGTAACAACGTTTGACGTTTGTGTTACCATAAAATGCTAAAGTAACTTTTTATAAATGGCGACGGCCAACTCCAAAGAACTAAAAATAATTTTTAAAAATTGTTTGACTCCGCAGACCATCCCTGGAACTTTCCGCTAATTCCAAATGCAAAGCGCTCCAAATTTCAACAAATTATGAAGTTGAATATGAAATATCGGAGTAATTTCAAACATCGATTTTTTCAAAATTTTTCGTTAAAGATATCTCACGCTCACAATCTCATGAATGAATCAAGCGATTTTGACTGGACCGGCGGCAATCGAATTGGTATTTCAAGCCGTTTAAAAGTTATTCCAAAAAAAACTTTCTCAAAACTTTATTTTTGAGATTTATAAAAATCTACCGGTCCGAATTAGCTAAAATTCATAGGAAATCTAAGTTTGAGTCTTTCATCATTTCCAAACAATTTTTTGAGAAGCGGGGTAAAAACAATAACTTCCCGATTTTTGAATTTTTTTAATATTCTTGGGGGAAAGTTAAAAACCATGTATGCAGTTATCACGTGGTAGAAGTTAAAAACCTTCAGAAAATTGCGTGCAAAACTGCTGTGCCATAGCGAAAAATCTACTTCATTCTACAAGCACTTAAATTCTTTTTATCGACCAAAAATTAATTCACTCTTTTAAGGTTTTAAGTACGTAGTACTATTAGTTTATTTTGAGAAATTACGTACAATAGACGCTAGATGGCCTAAACATGAATAATTTAATATAAATCGATAAGTTATGAATTCATGGATTGATATGAACGGGTTGTTTCAGATAATTTTATTTAAATTTTTTAAAAAGTTTATTTTAAAAGTTATAATAAGTTGTAGTAATCATATAAAAAGCACTGCACACAGAGACCGAGATAAGAGGTAATTAGGTACTATACATTCTCTCATCGGCTAAATCCTATAAATGATAGATGTATGTACCAACCTATATATAGATATGACATAGCACAGAACAAATAATAGTACACATAGTCTACATTGGTAAATTAAAAGAAAAGTTTCTTTCAATAAGGAGGTACCTATTATTTATAATCTGTATTGAATAAAAGATGTTTCTGTTTCTGTTGCAGGAGTATTAAAGCATCGACTTCTGAAACCGTGTAATTGTCAGCAGTTGGCATTTAATTTATACATAGGTACTAAAAGTTTATTTTTTGATCCTTTTGATAAACTTAGGGATATCAAAAGCACGCATGTCGTTAGTTACTTAAATAAAAAATTTCATTCCCTAATTTTCCATTCTTATGAGTGGAATTTTCTCCAGCTTTGTATGGAAATAACCCTGAAGTAAGTAGATACCTACTCAATATAAAAAGAATTGATCTGAGATTAGCATACATACGAAAATAGTAAGTATAGGTATATATACACTAAGTATAGGTACACTCGAATAAAGACCCTCTTCCCTTAACCACAGAATAAATAATAGCGTTAATCAAAGAACCTATACTCAATAAAAAATGTGTTAATTAATATTCTGTTCTATTATATTCTGTATAAAATGTAAGTAATTGTGTTCAAAAAACGAAATGTTTTAATGCCCAAGGTCGCGGCGTAATTCCGAGTTAGACGACCTTGGACATTAGTCAACCAGTGTTTGACGTTTTTTATTGAAATATGTACCTACTTAAAACGAAAAATAAAATGTTTATTTTTAGTCAGTGTTGAAAGTTTTTTTAACACACTTTTAATTTTATAAATAACTTTTGTAAATTCAAACTAAACTAATCAACTTAATATTAGACATAGACGTAGACATGGATTTATTCAGCAAATCAAAGACATTTTTATATTATGCTGTGAATATAAAATGCAGCTATATTGTCCTCCCTAAAAGTTGAACCGAAAAAGTATTTATCTTTTACTTAAAAGGCTGATGCTATTTAGTTCACGGTGGTGGTAGCGTTGCCAGGCGTCCGTATAAAGCCTGGCAGTCAGGCTTTTTCGAAAGTAGCCTTGGATTACGTGTACTTTCTTATCATTTCATAGAAATTTTATATTTTAATTTGTTTATAACTTCATAGAGAGACGTACACTATAAACAGAATATTTCTAACGAAAAAAAATCTTAGGGTTTTCCCTTTGTTTGTCAAAAGCGGATATTTTTTTATTCTTAGAAAAGGGCTTTGTCGCTGAAGCTACTATGAGTTATAACGCCCTGGTAGCTACAACAAAATTCTTAAATAAGGTAAATACTAACAAAATAAACTTATTAATTACTCTCAATCTTTTATTTACTAACACATAAAGTTTTTTGGCATCATCTGATAACGGGTGTGATAAAATACTATTAATACGTAGTATCAATGACAAATGTAAACTACAACTTTTTCTTTCTATGGAGTTCTGGGCACATTCTATCAAAATGTGATAAACATCATCGATAACATTGCAAGTTGAACAGTTTGTTGAGGTAGTTTTTCGCATCAAGTATAAAAATTTATTGCATGGAATGTGCCCAGATCTGAGTCTTAATGCTATTAGTGTCCCGTCTACACAATATTTGGTTATCTATCCAGGTTGAGCGCATTGGGTACGGCTGGATCGTACGGTACCATATACCCTTCTCTTTTGCTCTTTCGTCAAAATATTCCTTCCAGAGGAAAAGCGTATATTGAATTAGAAATTCAATTAAATCATTTTTCAGGGAGGGATGGGCATGTCCTACGGTTAGGGCATCTCCGCGCAGAGGCTAACGGTAATTAAACTTCTGATAAAAAATAAATAATAGGTATGTTTATTTATATGTACCAGTGATAGTGTAGTGTATTTATAATATACACTATCATTGATATGTACCGTATAGTGGCGATGTAGGAACATCCCCTACCACATATCCCGTGGGTGTCGTAAGAGGCGATGGTGGGAAACAAATGAGGAAATGAGCAGCAGCGTCTCACTAAAAACGACTAAAAATAGTAAACTGCGATTGCCAACCCGCTTGCCAAGCGTGGCAACTATGGCAAATATCCCCCCCACCCTAGGAGGTAATCTGTGAGATAGGGTTATAATGGAACAAAATTATGTTACTAATCAATATAAATAGAAAATAAACCCGCTATTATAGATGCACACAATGCCTTTTTGACTGCACGTACCCGGCGCGTTGGGAGTTTCGTTTTTAATTTGGAAGAGTTATACTGTTTAATTAGGAAACATTATACATTCATTGAAGATGAATGATATTTTTGTCGATATGATAAGCGCGCCACCTTTACTGAAAATTAATTGTACTATTACTATGCCTATAACTTTCGCGGAAATGCAATCAATAAGTTGAGTACAAAGTTTTACCGCAATCTTATGAACGGTATGGCAGAGTATAAAATACGAGTAAACAAACATCAGTTTTTATATTAGACTAGCTTGCCAGGCAGACGTTGTTCTGCGCTTTTCGACGACCCATTGTCATACCCTATTAAAAATCCTTAAATTAGCAAAGAAATTGTTGGTCACTTATGGGCAAAAAAAACTATCCTAACTCTTAAGTTGGACCAAACTGCACATCGTGAGCAAATTTGATTAAAATCGGTTAAGTAGTTTAGGAATCCATCTCGGACGAACAATGTGACACGTAATTTATATTTTATATTAGATTTATTGTGAAACATAATTCACAATAGAAAAAAATACGCTACTTTTTGAAAGTTTGCGATCCATAAATTTGTGTTTATTAACAATATAATATGCGACGTAGATTTAGTATAAAGTAACGTTATAAAATATTCTATGATGCGCAAAGTTTTCTTTATAATATTTGATATTGCACTTATTTTCTTTGATAATTATGCAAATTGATATTTAAAAGAAATTAGTAGGTACGTCAAGTTTTGTACAGAATGCTTAAAAATATAAATAAAATAATAAAAATATAATTCAAGAAAATTTTAAAAATTTTTAACTGATATAACTGGTATATATTATGTAAATTGTAAACAAACGCGATTCGTGAAATTAACGTATGAGTGTTTTCTAATTATTATTCGTATAATTTGAATTAGTTGAGTCATTTGTTGTTTCCTATTTTATATCTATTGACGACTGATTGTCGTTTAAAAACTCGATGTAGGATGAATTGCAGCTTTTCCAAACGAAGATATTTCATTACGTAAGTACCTACCTACCACAGAAATAGTAATTACGATTTCTGTGGTACCTCTATACTTATTATATTCTTAAGTTTGATGGCTGCAAATTGTTCGGCAGAATGATCATTCGCACTTAAAATATTTAAAAAAAAACAAAGAGATTAACAAATCCTTGTCGCACTACTCTACTCACTACTTTCCATTTAAAATGTTTTGCTGTGTGATATCAATGATGGCGATCCACGAATTTTTCGGTCACCTACGAATAAGGTACCCCGCTATGAAATATTTGACAGATTTCATAGCAGGGTAGATTATTTTTAATTATTAATTAATGTTTTTTTCTGAAATATTAGTAATACAAGAAATGGATAAACCAAAGTACAGTGATATTCCTAAAGTAGACAAGTTAAAAAAGAGGCATATTGCAAAAATTAAAAAAAAAACGATCACCGAGGCTGAGTTTTGTGTATTTATTCACTTTAGAAACAGACAAAGTTTTATTTAAAACGCAATTTCTCAATTATAATGACCTTGTGCAACAAATAAATAACTTTAGTTCACTCCAGACTAGCGACATCTGGTGAGTGTAACATTATTAACTCTCACTGTGACGATGTTACCACAGATTACATAAACTACGGATAAAACGCGTAAACATGGTTTTAATCAAAAATACAATTGTCCTAGCCTGTCATCGGACTCGTTGATTTTTAGTATTATTGCGCCTTCCCATAGCGTTGCTTATACGGGTCAAGAATCTTTAAAAATTGCGTTATGTAATACTTGAACGCCCCCTTTTAAAAAGTGTTTTCCAGGAATTTCTTCGACACTCGTGGTTTTGATCAATTCTTTGATCTAATCAGCTCTTCTACTCAAAAAAACAACGTCGATTGCCGTGAACCGCATCAAAATCAGTTGATTCGTTCGAGAGATATCGTTGTCGAAAGAAACCTTGAAAAAGTGTTTTTTTTTTTTTAAATAACTTGAAAAATTTCCGTGAAATTAATTTTTTGATAAGCTGAAAAAACTGCGTCGATTGCCGTTAATCACATCAAAATCGGTTTATTTTTTCTTGAAATATTCATTTTAGAAAAGAAAACGTGGTCTTCTAAAATTCATAAACCTTAAAAATACATAACAGATGGAATTTGGAGCGCTTTAATATAGAAATTAGGGAGAAGTTCCAAAGATGGCCTGCGAGGTCAGCAGTTTTTTTTGTATGTTTTACGTCAGAACCTTTTTCTAGGTGAACTGATTTTGATGATTGTTCTTTTATTTGAAAGCTGGTGCTTTTCAATTCTCATGTCGTCCTATATCTATAATTTGATTGTTTTTGAGTTGAGTAGTTTTTGAGTTGTTCTTAATAATGCGTGTTTAGTTGACACATTCATTACGTTCCTTCTTATTTTATTTATATTGAAGTCGGTTGTACATTTTTTTTAATTTCACCACTTATTTTTACATTTATTAAACCTATTAATATTAGTATAAGAAACTATTCTCATTGTTTTCAATACTTTGCCGGACTTCAAATAATATTCTAATTTCAAATTTTATCTCTTTTTATAGACCATAAGAAAAGAAAAATAACGTGATAGTGAATTGGCGGCAATAATTTAAATTTTATTCGACATTTCGTCGATTACCCTAATGCTTCTTATGTTTTTGATAATCTAATGTATAAAAATTTACATTTGATTAATATTTAATGCGCTGCCATACCGCTCATCTGTGTACGGTAAAACGTTTTCAACATATTGCTTGCACGTCCGTGAGGTTTATAGGCATATTTAGACCTGGTAGGTGGCGCTGTTGCAGAATCCAGATATCACCCGTGCGAAGCCGGGGCAGAGAGTTTTATAATTAATTAGTTATAGGCATAGTTGGACCCGGTAGGTGGCGCTTTTGTAGATTCCAGATATCACCCGTGCGAAGCCGGGGCAGAGAGTTTTATAATTAATTAGTTATAGGCATAGTTGGACCCGGTAGGTGGCGCTGTTGCAGAATCCAGATATCACCCGTGCGAAGCCGGGGCAGGCAGAGAGTTTTATAATTAATTAGTTATAGGCATAGTTGGACTCGGTAGGTGGCGCTGTTGCAGAATCCAGATATCACCCGTGCGAAGCCGGGGCAGAGAGTTTTATAATTAATTAGTTATAGGAACAGATGGTCCCGGTAGGTGGCATTGTTGTAGAATCCAGATATCACCCGTGCGATGCCGGGGCAGAGAGTTTTATAATTAATTAGTTATAGGCATAGTTGGTCCCGGTAGGTGGCATTGTTGTAGAATCCAGATATCACCCGTGCGAAGCCGGGGCAGAGAGTTTTATAATTAATTAGTTATAGGCATAGTTGGACTCGGTAGGTGGCGCTGTTGCAGATCCAGATATCACCCGTGCGAAGCCGGGGCAGAGAGTTTTATAATTAATTAGTTATAGGCATAGTTGGTCCCGGTAGGTGGCATTGTTGTAGAATCCAGATATCACCCGTGCGAAGCCGGGGCAGAGAGTTTTATAATTAATTAGTTATAGGCATAGTTGGTCCCGGTAGGTGGCATTGTTGTAGAATCCAGATATCACCCGTGCGAAGCCGGGGCAGAGAGTTTTATAATTAATTAGTTATAGGCATAGTTGGACTCGGTAGGTGGCGCTTTTGTAGATTCCAGATATCACCCGTGCGAAGCCGGGGCAGAGAGTTTTATAATTAATTAGTTATAGGCATAGTTGGTCCCGGTAGGTGGCATTGTTGTAGAATCCAGATATCACCCGTGCGAAGCCGGGGCAGAGAGTTTTATAATTAATTAGTTATAGGCATAGTTGGACTCGGTAGGTGGCGCTGTTGTAGAATCCAGATATCATCCGTGCGAAGCCGGGGCAGATCACTAGTCTAACATATAAAAATTAATGGTTTGTTTGGTTCGTATTTAATGCGCTGCCATACCCTTTCGTGTGATTGCGGCAAAACATTGTCGACTTTTGTAACTTTTGTACGTAGTAGAGCCATGCTGTAGTTATATTATCTAGTAGTATAGTTGTAGCACGAATGGGTCGGCTCGACCGGGGAAGGACCACGCTCTCACAGAATACCAGCGTAAAATAGTAACTTAATGCTGCTGTGTTTCGTATGGTGAGTGTAGAGAACCGAAGACGCTTTTTACTGGAAACGAGGCATTCTATCTTAGTCCTCACTAGTGACAACGCATCTGCATTTTGATTCGGGTTCGAACATAAATGTAGATGTCTATGGGCCACAGCAACCACTTACCACCAGGTGGACCGTGTGCTCGTTTGTCACCGTGTCCCATAAAAAAAACTTACAGGACAGTGGGACGGGATAAGTCGAATTGTGGTGGACCTACTTACGACAGTACTGCAGTAATTATGTATAGAATTGTAGGGCAGGGCTACGTTAAGGCTTTCGCACATATCCGCGGCGCCCCAAGCGCCGGCCCCCCCATGGCAGTCCCTCCGTGGAGAGACAACTCCTCCCCCTACTTCTTCTCATGTAAGGCGCACCAGAAAATTAGGCGCGCCTTGCCCCGCGGCCTCCTAACTACTACATAGTCTACTACTAGTTAATGACAGTGCTCGTTTACGTAGTAACGGTGTGTCTCAAAATTATAGGGGCTTTGTCCAGAAGCCTTATGTTATCCATCGTACTCGCCAGAGATTTCTCCTATTGATTTATATGTTTTGTTGAATTTAAATAACTATCCTTTTAAATTGGATGGAGCGATGAAAAATACCTTTAAAAATATTCGCTTCCATTGCATCAATAAACTTTCAATAAAATGACAAGTAATTATTATTAATGGCCGATATTTTGATCAAAAATATTATATGATTTAGTTTGAAAAATTGAAGCTATTAGAACTTAAGAGGCATCTTCAGGTGAAGGTACCTACGTCATTTTATTTTACGAAGACATGTAAAGTCCGATTGCTAGTTGCACAAATCGTAATAGACGAATAAAAAAATAAAATAAAAGTGTCTTATTATTACGATTTCTGTGGCATGTTGCATTGAGGCAGCGCTGTGGACACTTCCCTGCCCTAAAAACACTGGAGGCCTGTGCCCAGCAGTGGGACGTATTTATATTTGAAAAAAAAGAACCTTATTAAATATATCATCGTTTATTATATACTTACATTAAAATCCCTTATCGCATCTCCAAGTATACGATACGGGGTTCGACAAGTAAAAGAAAAGAAGCAAAAAATAAAAAAGATCGTAAAAATGTGAACCGCCGGGACGGACGTTGCGGGGGCCGGGGGCGGTTTCTAAAACTCGCAACTCCATTTCGAAAATCGATGACGCTGCGCGTGTGTGGTTCGTTTTGAATTTCGAACGCTCTGGTAGCCACAATTTTTCCGACACATTTGACATTAAGCTTTATGACTGCGGCATACAGTTAATAATGAAATGTGTGTGTCGCACTCGTAACTCAAACTTTTTTTATTACACCAAAAATATTATTTAATGGCCGCCGCCTGCCACCAAAATAGAAATTTGTTACGGGGTTATTCTATAAAGTACGTTTCGGAACGCGTCCCAGTTTATGATTAGTCACAAAAATTTTGATTGGCTTCAAGGTATAGAATTTTTTGTAGTTTTATGTTGATTGCGTTGGTGAACGATTTCACATTTTAAAAATATCGCCGGTTATAAAAGAAACACACCTACGTACCTATAATATTAATAATAATATTAAAAAATCAAAACTAAAAAGATAAAAGGTTAAATTATCACACAGCGCTATTTAATGCCAAAACGCTGGCTGAACTTCCTTTGAATGGATACACTTAGCTTTTGAGTGAGAATAAAATCGACCTTTTTTATCTCTTTATTGCTAACTATAAAAAAGGACCGACGAAAGCGGTTGCTTTCAAATGTAATAAAATAAGAAATAAATGATAATTAAAATAATCTGCTAAAAATAATCTGTTTTTAGCAAATATTGGCAGAATAAAACAGTCAATTGATGGCATATTATTAAAAACTTTTCAGCAACAGCGGGAATTGAGCTAAAAACTTTTGAGGAAAGTTTGCAAAGAGTTATACCGTAATGTATAACAGCTTTATATATAAAGTAATTAGAAAGTAGTTTGTAGAAGTTTAAATCTATTTTATTTTTAATATAGGTAATTTTTTTATCCCAAAAATAATTAAAACTATGTAAATTACAGTGACACTAAATCTGTACAGTCAAAACAAACTGAAATGGACCGTAACTTAAGACAATAAGACTTTTAAGAGTGCATTTTTATTTGTATTATTACTAATTCTGTCATTCAATAAAAATAAAGCAAAATGAACTTTATTTCAAGCACGTTGAAGTCTTTGCGTGGATTTGTACTGTGGCCACAACATTCTTCCGGAATTAGTATAACCAATTTGATAGAATAATCAGTGCATAAAAATGTTTAACTAAAAATTCAGTGTACGTATTATGATTATACATAATATACTAATTGGGGTGTCTGAGGGTGTGTATTAATAACAAGTTGAATGCAGTGGAGATGCGATCTCTTCGTAAAATGTGTGGCGTTACCTTAGCCGACCGAAAGCGAAACGAAGAGATTCGCAATATGGCAGGATTGAAAGATGACCTGATCACAAAAATTGATAGGGGCGTACTCCAATGGTTTGGGCACGTTGAACGAATGAGTGAAGACCGAATGGTGAAGAAAATATATAGAGCGAAAGTAAATATTAAAAGGTGTCGAGGTAGACCGAGACTAACTTTCGAAGACCATGTGAGCAAATTGCTCGAAGAGGGGAGGGTCAAGAGTACTCGGATACCTAGACGTGCATGTATGAAGAAGTTAATGAACCTGAAGGAAGCGAAAGAGGTATGTAAGGATCGTGACACTTGGCGATCTGTTCTCTCTGGCTACCCCGTTAGGGATTGTGCGTGAAGATAAGTAAGTAAGTATATAATCAAAGTAGAAAACATTATTAAATTAGTACTCGCTAAACACTAGTAAAGCTCCAGGTATTGATGGAATACGAGCCATTTCATTTCATTGTGTATATGTTCATCATCATCATCATCAACATTAATAGACCTGGGCCTCTCCCGTTTTCGCACTTTCCCGCGTTCCCACGGATAATGCAAATCCTTTATGTATTTGCAACCACCGTGTTCAGCGATTAAGAAACACTTTGTACAGACTTGCATGCTTAAGGCTGAGGTCTTTACCGTACTTTGACGTTGATCAGACTTCACTTACGAAAAATTTAGCCGAATATATGCCTAGAATAATCTTTGATTATGAATTTATAGTTGTATCGGGCTAAGATTAAGCTGAGCTGATAAAATTCAAATATTTTAGTATTTAAAAATCGAAAGCATTCAAAAAAAAAAAAATAAGTGGTAGAGCCACGCTGTAATTGTATTAGTAGCATAGTTGTAGCACGAATGGGTCGGCTCGACCGGGAAGGACCACGCTCTCACAGAATACCAGCGTAATATAGTAGCTTTATGCTGCTGTGTTTCGTATGGTGAGGGTAGAGAACAGAAGACCCTTTTTACTGGAAACGAGGCATTCCATCTTAGTCCTCACGCGTGACATCACATCTGCACTTTGATTCGTAATCGAGGATAGATGTAGATGTCTACGAGCCACAGCAACCACTTACCATCAGGTGGCCTGTGTGCTCGTTTGTCACCCTATCCTATAAAAAAAATTAATTGTATGTTATAAATGAGTTATTATTACATTTAACTAATTTTAGTTTAAAATATGAGAAAGAAACGGAACAGGTCAGCCGGTCAAGAGTTGTCAAGTCTCTTTTTCAAACGTGAAGCTTTTGGTTTATTGATATTGTGTGTATTTTAAGTTTTATTTATATTTTAAATACCTGATCTTTGTATTGCGACTGGCTTTGGCTTTCTTGGACTACCTAACCTATCCTGCCTATATAACCTATACTACGCCTACTACGACCTACGTTTCCGGAACTTGGACCTGGACTGGGTTTTTCTGTTACCCAGGTTTGTTCTATCATCTACTTTAGAAATTTAATAATAATACAAATATTTGTCTAAAATTACTGTTTTTTTTTCTGTTAATTCGACGATAGTGGAAGGGAACGAAGGAGAAGAGTGCAAAAATCACAAAGGAAAGGAAAATTTTACGAAATTCGAATTAAGTTTGAAATTACGTAAATAATGGGGTTTTCAACAAGAACTTTGTTTTTCAATTGGGGCAACACCAACAACATGACAGTTTTGACATTTAGTTTTTTGACCTATTCGTAGTAGATGCTTTGGCAATTGCTACAATGAATTCAATTTCGCTCGAAAATCGCATTAATATAATTAAAATCCAATATGAAAATGGTTGTTCCGTTAAAGTTACGTTTCGTAAAATTCGTGATATTTTCGGACAACATAATCGTCCTTCTGACACCGCTATTAAGAATTTGGTCGCTAAATTTGAATCGACAGGCTCGGTACGAAATGTTCCAACACCAAGGCGTGTTCGACCGGGTCGCTCAACCGAAAACATCGCAGCCGTGAGCCACAGTGTTGAAGAAGATCCAAATTTGTCAATTCCTCGACGTTCTCAGCAATTGGGGTTATCCAAAACCACCACATGGCGAATTTTGCGTAAGGATTTGGCTTTGAAGCCTTACAAGGTTCAACTGGTGCAGTAATTGAAGTTGACCGACTATTCACATCGCCGTAGATTCGCTCAATTCAATCAGGAACAGCCCGCTGGTTTTTCTGAAAAAATCATTTTTTCAGACGAAGCCCATTTTCACTTATCAGGGTACGTCAACAAGCAAAATTGCCGCATTTGGGCTTCTGAAAATCTTAAAGCGATTATTGAGAAGCCTTTGCATGCTCAACGTGTCACTATATGGTGCGCTATGTGGTCTGGAGGCGTGATTGGGCCGTTTTTTTCGTAAGTATTTGGCTGGAAATGCGGTAAAGGTCAATGGATCACGCTATCGCGAGATGTTAACATCTCAATTTTGGCCTTTTATTGATGACATCGATATCACAAACATTTGGTTTCAACAGGACGGTGCGACATGTCACACAGCCAACGAAACGATCAATTTATTGCAAACCAAATTTCCCGATCGCATAATTTCACGAAATTCAGCTGTTAAATGGCCAGCCAGATCGTGTGATTTAACATCACTGGATTATTTTTTGTGGGGCTATGTTAAGGACAGAGTCTATACGGAGCCAATCGAATCGATCACGGCCATCCGTGACGTGATTAACGAAATAGACCCGCCATTTTGCCAAAAAGTGATTAAAAACTTTGATGAAAGAATCGACATCTGTCAGCGTGGTCGTGGTGGACATTTGCCAGATATCATTTTTCATTCATAATTGCCAAACTTTTCTCTTCGTAATACAATAAAAATTTGAATCATCTTCATCTAAACTCTTTGTTTTATTTTGTTTTAGAAAACAAAGTTCTTGTTGAAAAACCCGGATACAAAATGGATTAATGCTATTTAAAACTATAAGACGGCATAAAACTATTACATATAATATCTATTATATATATCGTATATTAACTATGATATACATACATATATATATATATATATATATATATATATATATATATTTATAATAAATATACTACATAGCAGTGGTAGTTTAGAAGATTAACACTCGCTGTAAATATAACAAAACGCGAGTGACCCGCGTTCGATCCCCGCCGGCACCAATGAAATTGTTAATTACAAATTTTAAGTGCTGATTGACCACGTGCTCGGTGGTGAAGGAAAACATCGTGAGGAAACCTGCATGTTTGAGGAATGAGAAAAAAAATTCGAAGACATGTGAAGTTCGCCAACACGCATTGGTGCAGCGCGGCGGACACTTCCTTGCCCTAAAACCCTCTCAGAAATGAGGGGAGGCCTGTGCCCAGCAGTGGGACATATATAGGCTTTTATATTAACTATATATATATTAGCAATATTGAATGCCTATATTAAGTCATGTTTTAAAAATTCTCTCATATTTCTAATTACGCCGATAACATAAAAATTCTTAAAACTATTCATAATCTAACAGAAGTTAAACAACTCAATAAGCTTCAATTGAATATCTCAAACAAATATCTAGTATTGGGTTCGGTTATACTCTTCATAATCAGACTTAATAGTCTGGTAAATCATGGTAAATCATATCAATGATCTAGGCGTAGTGTATGATAGTAAATTGGTATTCGACAAACGCATGGAGTATATTGCCAACAAAGCATCCAAAACTCTTGGTTTTAATTTATGAACTTCAGCCTGCTTCCACTCTCTTAAAGCTAATAACATTTTATAATGCTCATATGTTTGTAGCCATTTTGAATATGTGTCCCAAGTATGGAACCCACAATATAAAGTTTACGTATCTCGTATTGAAAGTATACAGATTTTTTTTTAAACGTACCTCGATTTCAAGGCACAATAAATTCGGCCAATTATCTTGAAAGATGTAGGAGATATCACTTTTTACCGTTAGAATATAGACGTAAAGTCAACGATATTTGTTTCTTAGTTAATATAGTATATGGATCTATTGACTCTTCTATACTAGCTATCTCTAAGAGCTACTTACTTAATGATTCGGACCGATTTAATAAGATTTAGACAGCGACCCTCGCTATATATACATATATCTCTTGCTTCAACGAATTATAGTTGAAATTCCTTCTTTCTGCGTAGCGCAATGGAATTTAATAAATTTTCATCTGTAATAAATATTGACCTTTTTTATAGGATAAGGTGACAAACGAGCACACAGTCTACTTGATGGTAGTGTATGATGGTGGTTTCTACGGCCCATAGACATCTACATGTATCCTCGATTACACATCAAAATGCAGATGCGTTATCACCCGTGAGAACTAAGATGGAATACCTCGTTCCCAGTAAAAAGGGTCTCCGGTTCTCTACACTCACCATTCGAAACACAGCAGCATTAAGCTGCTATTTCACGCTGGTGTTCTGTGAGAGCGTGGTCCTTCCCCGGTCGAACCGACCCATTCGTGCTACAACAATACTAGTAATATAACTGCAGCATGGCTCTACCACGTATAAAAAACTAACTAGCTATTTTCCACTAGTTCGAAAACTGTAAAAAAAGTCGTATTGTGGAGAAAAGCAACATATATAGTAGGTATATAGTGTATCAAATGTTGGCGGCATTAATTAGCCTTTTTTAAAGGTTCACCGGGCTGCTATAGACCGACACCATTTTGTGAATATTTCATAACCATAAAATCATCAATAAATTATTAATTTAGACCTATTTATAAAAACAATATAACGATATAATAATGATATAATTTAATTTTATACTTCCCATTGTAACGTAAACAAAAAAACGTCCATTTTCTATTTAACTACATTTTAAATGTTTTAAATATTACTACTAAGTTAATTTTAGATAGCTTTATAAAGAAATTAATTATTAGTAATAAATTATTATTAATAATTAATTAATTTTAAGACGGCGCATTATTATTAGGTATTAATAATGCACCATCACACCAACCAATATTACTATGTTAATACACAATTGTTTTCATTATTTCACACATTTTGAACGTAGCAGAGCCATGCTGCAGTTATATCAGTAGTATAGTTGTAGCACGAATGGGTCGGCTCGACCGGGGAAGGACTACGTTCTCACGGAATACCCGCATAAAATAGTAGCTTTATGCTGCTGTGTTTCGTATGGTGAGTGTAGAGAACCGGAGACCCTTTTTAATGGAAATGAGGCATTCCATCTTCGCCCTCACAGGTGGCAACGCATCTGCATTTTGATTCTTACCGAGAATATATGTAGATGTCTATGGACCACAGCAACCACTTACCATCAGGTGGACTGTGTGCTCGTTTGTCACCCTATCCTATAAAAAAACATACGTCTAATTCCATTGCCTTTCAAGGGCAAGTCGTTAACATAATGAAACAATAACATGGAATCTATACAAATAAACAAAATTGAAGTTTGTAATGTCAAAATAACAGTTTTTTACTATGAAAAGTATATACGGAATATATAACAAAGTAACAATTTTTAAAATTTTTGTCTATCTGTTTGTTACAGCTAATCTCCGAAATTACTTTACCGAGTTATTTGAGACTTACACTGGTAGGTAGCTGATGTTATGAGTGTTTAAGACTACGTTTATTGTAGAAAAAGAATACGGATTTCGCGTGAAAAGAATTGAACCCATGTAATCCAATAGTAATAAGTTCAACGCAGGCGAAGTCGCGAGGAACAGCTAGTTAATTATAAAATGAATGCGATATCAATTCCGTAATTACTTAATTAATTTGAACGAAAGTTATATGTAGTTTTTTATTTCATTAAAATATTTAAATTGCTGTAATTTTGTATTAGATTAAAATAACCATCAATAAATTTGCTGTATCTAATAAATACCGGTTAATAATTAGTAGTAATTACCTTTCGGTCAAATAAATTAAATAATTAATTTGACCGAAAGGTAAATGTATTTTTTTATTCGATTACAATATTTAAATTGCTTCAATTTTGTATTTGATTAAAATAACCATTAATAAATTTGCTGTATTTAATAAATACAGGTTAATAATTAATAGTAATTACCGTGTAGCAGCAGTGTAAGTATGTCCACTAACTCAAAACATCACGTGGATGTCGTAAGAGGCGACAGGGGGAAACAAATATGGAGATGGGCGGTAGCGTCTTCCTATAAAGAAAACCACTAAACTTTTAATTTGCTACTTGCCAAGCGTGATGACTGGCAAATACCTCCTACGAGCCAATCTATAGAGGGGATCCAGCAGTTAACTTTAATAGGCTGTAACGGGAAGTAATAATAATAAAAATGTCCTCCAGCCCGAATTTTCGTCACGTCGGCCAATCTCGACGGAGTCAGCCATCAACGCAGGACAGGATTATAGTACCCGAGTGTATGCGCAAGCACAGGTGCGCTCTCTTCTTCTTCGTATTGTCATCTACAGGCGACTATTATTCTTTATCCCTTGCAGGTTCGGGCCTCGGAGAGTTCCCCATTACCCGGGTAATCCTCACAACCCATATCTATGGGCCGGTCTTGGGAGCCGTACATGTACGGCATTGTCGGAATCTTCTTGGCGTATTGCGCGCCACCAGGGAGGTGCTACCGGAGGGTCAGCCGTCTCAAAGCCCCGCAGAGTCCCGAGGTAAGGAGTCGACGCAAGGATAATCTTGCCGACAGGATTGCGCTCCTGACAGCAGCACTCCGGGCCTCCAGTGCTCCTTCCTGGCTCTAGGAGATAGCAGAAGTTGGCGTATTTCGCGCCTCTGGGAAGGGATCTGCCGAAGGGTCAGCAACCTCCAGGTCCCGCGGAGACGCATCTCGACGCGGAGCCGAAGTCACCAACAGGCGCGCGCTCCCAGCAGCGCGCCGGGCCTTCGGAGTTCACTTCCCAGCATGTAGATTAAGCGCAGAGTTAGGTACTCAACATCCCGGGTGGGGTCAGGGGCGTCCTCGAGGCTCCACGCAAGCCGAGTTGGCCCCACAGCACGTGCACCCATTGCGAAGCGACGCGCTGTACTTCTCCCACCCGGGCGGGAGTCGACGACCGGCGGACGAGACCGCTTGCTAGCGCGGTCCGGACGAGACTCTCTACTCTCTTCTCCCTTACTATCTTAGTCCGATGGGATAATCCGACACGACCGGAGAGAGATCAGGCCCAGGACCAAAGGCTTTACGTCCTCTTCGAGGCACGGGGTTGAAACACTGTCAACTTTTTGACTCCGGGCTGTTACTGAATATCTTGACTGGTAAACCCAATAACCGGTTTTGAACAAATATGTAAACTACTGCAAGAATGTCAATAAAGAATTATTATTATTATTAATTTTTGTAGTTGATATAAGGTATTGTAAATTATCTTTGTAACAAATATGTAAACTCTACTGTAAAAATTTCAATAAAAATACTGTTCTAATTTATCTCAACTTTTTGATCTCGGGTCTGCTGAGTGATCACCGGTCATTTAATAGGCTTCTTGGGGACATGGTCCAACAATCAGAGGCCTTTGGAGAATTTTACTATACCAAGTAGTGTGGTATACGTTGTAGGCCACATACGTAATAAAAATGTATTCGAAGAAGAGCCCACACAAGCTATTGGCAAAAAAGGGGTAAAAAATTAATGGGGCGTTAAGGTTAGGATGCTCCATGTATTGGGATACAGGGCTATTGAGGGGAAACTCGGGACACCTGCCGTTATCGTTTCTTAGTGGATATAAGGTGGTGACCCACCGCTTACTAAATGATGACTTCACACTGTTAAGATTTAATTGACTGCGAGGTGCAACATTCACGTAAACAGTAAGGGTGTAGAGAGGTGAGTCTGCGGACTGAAGATCTTCATACGGTCGACATCCTTTCAGCGTTATGGCATTTTACACTTCCACCCTTCAAGCTTAAAGCTCTAGTACACTAGCACTCCACTCTGGCCGGCCGACCAAGGCAAGCTAAAGCTGGAGAATTACAAACACGCTGTGCCTTCATACGTGGTAGGGTCACGCTGCAGATATATTATGGTTGTAGTACGTATGGGTCAGGGGGCTCGACCGGGGAAGGACCACACTCTCACAGAATACTAGCGTAATAAGCAGCTTAAAGCTGCTGTGTTTCGTATGATGAGTGTAGAGAACCGGAGACCCGTTTTGCTGGAATCGAGGCATTCCATCTTAGTCCTCAAGGGTGACAACGCATCTGCATTTTTATTCTTAATCTAGGTTAAATGTAGATGTCTATGGACCACAGCATCCCCCATCAGGTGGACTGTGCTCGTTTGTCACTCTTATCCAAAAAAAAAACAAAAAGCTTCAAGCTCAAACGAAATAAAAATATACGATTACGTGACTATTACATTATTTATGAACCCATATCTACGGCAGATGTTGCCTTATTCAAATTTCGGAACGTAACGTAAATAACATCGTATCTCTTAACCATTCTGAACTGATTTAGCTTCGATCAATTGTATATTATTGATCGACGTGATTTAGACATAAATTTTAGTAGCGGAACAGGAGATTGCAAAGCTGTTATAAGTTAAAACACGCTTTTATTAGCTGCGCATATATCTATATATCTATGTAACGGAATCTTTTAATGTAATTTTCATCAATTTGTAGACGGCCGATTGACTTGAAAATTTGCACTCGTATCAAGGATCAATAACAATTTAATAACTTTATCCTACTATCGTCGTGAGGATAACCAGGATAAAATAAATAAATTATCAGGAACATAAAAGCTCGTGATTTTTATATTATTATTTATTATAGTAATAAACTTATATATAATACACTTATATTATACTAATACAATTTTTAATACACCCGTGAGGACTAGGATGGAATGCCTTCTGCCCAGTAAAAAGAGTCTTCAGTTCTCTACACTCACCATAGTAAGAGCGTGGTCCTTCCCCGGTCGAGCCGACCCATTCGTGCTACAACCGTGCATATAGCTGCAGCGTGGCCCTACCACGTATGAGAAACTTGTTTAAATGATGTTTAAGACATAGTCATAAGGGATGAAACATGAATATGTTTTTACAATCCGAAATGAAGCAACAGTCTTATGTATGGTTGTTCGAAGGCGACAGTTTTTTTTTTGCGCCCGAAGCAAATACGGGCAACCCTCCGGAAAGCGGGGGAGGGAGGTTGAGAATGCTCATAGCATACCACGCAGCCGGCTGCGTGGTTATGTGGAGACTTTTACCCACTAAACTCAACCTTTTGGGAATTGGCTTAACGATCTGTCTAGAGATCTCTAAGCCGTATACGAACGCGACCCTCCTTGGCAGAAAGGAGGGCGCAAGCGGCGAAAAGCCGCTTAGAAAAGTGCCTAACTAAGGCAGATTAATGGATGTGTTATGTAGGCTCGGCCTGAGCCGCCAGGAGGCAGTTCAGGTCAGCCGAAAGCTTGTTGGTGGGGTCCGAGAGACAGTTTCTCGGTCTGCGCACACTATAGCGAGTGTGGATAGGGGCTGCATAGGCGGCTGTCTCACGAATGAGATGATTTGGGTGGGACTCTGAGGCTTTGAAAAATCTCTCAGAGAGTGATTTGAGGAGGAGGAAGGCGACAGCAGACCAACAAAACTAAGACAGGAATGAAGTGTGGGCCAAAAACAAATTGCATTTTTTCTTCCAGACGGGTCCTGTCTGCACGATCCCACTTGATGAGCAATGTTAATGCAAATTGTAATGGAGAATACTTCAAGAAGCAGTAACTTATTACCTCGTAATAAATTACTGCTTCTTGAAGTATTCTCCATTCCACTAGCGATCTACTCACGGTCCACGCGGGCGTAGTGGCGGCCAAATACTAGTAATTTCTAATTAATACACATTAAGTTACAAAAAGCATGTTAGATGCCACATATTTCTCATTTAACCAATAATTTACAAACGTTTTGAATTATGCAAAGTAATTCGAGACTTGACGATCTTTTATTAATCATTCAAACAAGGTTATTAGTTGATTTACTGCCGTTTAATACTTTTTATTATCGTTTGTAGTGGCGGTGCAACCGTGCAAGAATATTTTTATCTTCCCGCCAAGAAAATTGAATATATTCAAATATCGGGAAGTTATTGTTTTTACCACGTTTTTCACAGAAAGCCCCCCTGAAAATTTTTTGATGCGCGCGAGTGTGTGCGCGAGTGTGTGCGCGTGTTGCGTGCGCGTGTGCGCGTGTGTTTGCTTGTCACCCCTTGAATGTGTTGTCACCCTTGAGGACTAAAGTGGAATGCCTCGATTCTATTAAAAAGAGTTTCCGGTTCTCTTCACTCTCCATACGAAACACAGCAGTATTAAGCTGCTATTTTACGCTGATGTTTAGTGCGAGCGTAGTCCTGCCCCGGTCGAGCCGACCCGTTTGTGCTACAAATATAGCTGTAGAGTGGCTTTAGCACGTAAAATATCCAGTACCCCGTATCATATCCATGGGAGTCGTAGGAGGCGACAGAAGGCAGCAAAACAGGAGATTGGCCACAGCGACTTTCTAATAACGACTAAAAATAAAAAAACTGCTGTTGCCAACCCCCTTACCAAGCGTGGCAATTATGGCAAATATCCCCTACGAGACAATCTATGGGGTTTGCTTATGTTTAGTAGTGAACTTTAATGCTGTAACAGTAACGGTAACGGTAACGGTTCAACGGCGCATGGCGATTGACTTCCATGAAGAATTATTGTGTCAGGTTTAATATCAGGAATATGGAGGAATATTACTGTCTGTATTTATTTAAATATAATTGAAGTAATGTTTTAGTAATATTACAGCCACCCACAGACTTCAACGTGAATAGACGGGCTAGACCGGGGAGTGGTATTACTCGTACAGAATACAGACGTAGAAAAGGTGTATAATGCCGCCTTGTTTTGTATGGTGAATGATGAAAACGGTTAACGGGGGAACGGAACGGAAAAACGGGGTACCCTTTTCACTAGTAACAACATAATATCTTAGTTCTTAGGAAACGGATCTGTATTTTGATTCTTAATCGAGGATAGAGGTGGGTGTCTACAAGTCACAGCATCCACTTACCATCAGGTATTAAAATATGTTAATTTACTTACGAAAAGGATATCATTAAATTATTTCTGATTCAGAATTCCGCAAAGTGTATAAAAATCATTACGTTTACCATATTTTTCGTTTAAGTACTGCTGGTCGTAAGCATTTCCTGTTGCAGAGTTAGGCAGTTTGATTGATGATATACAGACGTAGGGCACACCTCTCGGTTGAGAAGGCTAGAGAGTGTTCTGTGGGGCATACTGTAAAGTTCTGCGCTCGTATGGTATGCGTTCAAATTCAGAAATTTTTTTATGAAGATTTTTTTTTAAATATCTATTGTTATTTACATATGACACTGGCGTTTTGTACGAGAGGAATATAAAGTCAATTTTTTTTTGTAAAATCTATTTAAGTAATCAAAGTATGCACCATTGTTATTTATGCACTTTTGCCATCTCATAGGTAGTTCATTGATCCCTTTACTAAAAAAAACCATGAGGACGAGAATCAATAAACTCTTTGAAGTCGGTTTGGACTGCGGCATCGAAGTTGAATTTTTTTCCTTGTAAAAAGTTATCCAAATTCCAGAAAAAATGGTAATCTGTTGGAGCAAGGTCCGGGAAGTACGGTGGATGTTGGAGACGTTCCAATTGTAGCTCATCTAACTTTGTGGTTGTTTGTTGTGCAGTGCGTGATCTTGCGTTGTCGTGGAGCAGCAGTGGCCTAAAGCGATTGACCAATCTCGGTTGTTTAGCAGCTAGTTCTTCCTTCATGGTTTGCAGTTGCTGACAATAGATATATCTGCCGTAATCGTTCGGCCAGATTTTAGAAAGCTGTAGTGAACGATACCGTCTCTAGTCCACCGAACACTCATAAGTAACTTTTTCTGAGTCAATTTTCGTTTAGGGATGGATTTGGCTGGGTCTCCAGGGTTCAGCCATTGCGACGAGCGCTTCCGACTATCGTACAGTATCAACTTTTCATCACAAGTAATGATCCGATTTAAAATCGCTTCATTTTTGTGTACGTTGAGCAAAGTAACACAGCAGTCGAAGCGTGTTTGCAACTTCGATTTATTCAATTCATAAGGTACCCATCGTTTAAGTTTTTTTGCTTTCCCGATTTGCTTCAAAATAATTAACACAGTTTTATCACTTATCTCTGAAGTGCTTTGTGATGGATCCGATTTCACAATAGCCTTTAATTCTTCATTTTCCACTTTGGTCTCCGGCCGTGCATGGGGTTGATTTTGAAGGTTGAAATTTTCAGAACGAAAATGTTGAAACCAAAAACGTACCATGCTTTCTTTTGCGACACTAGCACCGTACGCATCATTAATCCTTCAAGCTGTTTCTGCAGCACTGGTGCCACGGTAGAACTTGTAAATATAACGATAAATATACCGTATAGTAAATATACCGATATTTCATGTTTTCCATTGTGCGGTAATAAGCGACGCCAAAGAAAAAAAGTATTGAGGAAAAAACAAACGAATGACGGTTTTTAAAACTCAAATGTACCAGATAAATGAATTTATAAATTTGAATTTGGAATTCTTAACCAAAGAGGAGATATTTCAGATCAAAGTGGTCAGTACGACAAAACGTTAATTTCATATGTTAGGACCCAATACATTGTCCCTGTTACACACAAATCCTAAGTAGGTATTTAGAAAGGGAAAATCAACGTGGTAAGAATATAAAAATCAATGGTTTTGCTACCGCCGTGTGTGGCAAGTTTACTCAAATACAAACCCGTTTCACACAAAAAAAAATAATATTTAATTTTTGCACCAAATTCTCCTTTCCCGAACAGTCGATGATTTAAAACCTAGAGTCGTTCAGAGAAAAGAAAAGGAAATTATTGATATATTAACTTTGGCCTCTCAATACATTTACGAAAATGTAATATACGTACACAAAAATAAAAGAACTTTTACAAAAATAAGTGATATTCATTCTGTAAATACTAGGAACAGATAAAAGCTAGTAGTACCAGTTACTCGACTCCACCGAGCCAGTAATTCATTCTTAGGTCGATGTATTATACGCTTTTACAACAAAATCCCCGAAAATATACAAAATGTGACCTGCACAAAGTTCAAAAACCTTATTTAACTAAGTTTGTATGAAAAGGGTTATATATCAAGGAATTGATGGATGATAATAACCCATAGGAAGGGTGATCGCTACCAAGCTATTTCTAATTTGTTTTGTGTTGTTAGGTACTTGGTTTAATGATTGTAAGCTCTTATTCAAAAAAATATTCACGCTGGGTTTCTTGCTGGTTCTTCCCAGGACAGAGGTTTTTTCCTAACCACTGGTAAATTAAAAAAAGTGACTTTCAAAAGTACTATTTATAATCTATATTGAATAAAAAAAGTTTCTGTTTCTGTTTTTATTGTTACAGAAGATGAAACATGAATACCTTTTTAGAATCCGGAAATCAAGCAACAGTCTTATGTATTGGTATTCGAAGGCGACAGCAGACCAACAAACCTGAGGCATTCAAGAAGTGAGGGCTAAAAAAATATTGAGTTTTTACTCCCAGACGGATCCTGTCTGTACTATCCCACTTGACGAGCAATATAGCTAAGCGGTACACCACCATTTATGTTCAGTATCATTGAAAAAGTTAGGGAAAGTAATTTTTGGCTTATGAAAAGATGGAACTCGTGACTTATCTCGTACATAATCTACACCCTGCACCATGCGATTTCTTTATTTTATCTATAACCAAAGATTTGGTGAGAGATTTGATATTTATATAAATTTAATATAATTTGATATAAATTTATATAGTGGTAATTATTAACCAGCACATGGAAAACATGCTCTCAGGTTTGGTCCTTATGTTTTCAAAAATGTTTTAAACGATTGAAAGTTTGTAAAATGTAAATGTACTTCGAAAAGCAGTAAGAATATTAGTATATATATAAATTGTATTATTTATGAGTTATACTACTATCATGGTCCGAAATAAGTGATTATTATTAGTATAAACGAAATGGATATACCGCCATCGAAAAGCCATACGATTTCTCTGACATTCTCACGGATCGGAATGTATTCCCTACATTATACAGGGTGGGCCAGAAAGAATTGCGAATTTGAAAAAATCATTAAAAAAAACTAAGTACAATTCACATACAAATTTTTATTTCTACAAAAATTTACATCTGGGAAATTTATTTCTTAAAAATAACATCATCCAGATGTGCACCATCGCGCTGCAAACATTCTTCGAATCTGAAACTCAAATTGGTAAAAACTCGCTGGCACATTGCACGGAGAATATCTGCCATTTCTTTCCGGATATTGGTCTTCAACTGGTCAATTGTGGCTGGGTTATTGGAGTAGACTGAAACCATGTCGCACGATTATAGGCTTCAAATTGTTGCAGTTGTGGAAAGAAAAAATCCCTTAACATGGCTATGTATCGGTCAGAATTTACAGTGACAGATTGGCCTTGTCAATTTTCGAAGAAGTGGGGTCCGATAATTCCGTGCGCTGACATGGCCGCCCTGACGGTTACTTTCGGCGAATGTAGAGGCTTTTGATGTTTTGCACGTGGGTTCTCTGCAGCCCAGTAACGGCAATTCTGTTTATTCACCTGCCCATTTATGTGAAAATGGGCTTCGTCGGAGAACAGAATATTGTTGAAATTCCGAAAGCGTTCCAGCATCGTTTCAACAAAAGCTCTCCTTAAAATTGGATCATTTGGCTGTAATTCCTGCACAAGTTGAATTTTATACGGATGCAATTTCAGATCTTTCAACAAAATGCGACGCAAAGATGTTCTGGACACCACAAGTTCGGCTGAACGCTTTCGAGTCGATAGAACAGGATTACGTTGAACTGAAGCTCTAACTTGTTCAATTGTGTCTTTCGTTCTTGTTGACCTTGGGCGTCCCGCAGGCTTCTGTTTGAGAGTCGAACCAGTAGCTTCAAACTTTCTGACCCACGATCGAATCACGCTTTCCTTCGGACACTGATTTAGGTCATGTAATCCAAACTCACGTCGAAATAAACGCCGAACAATAGCGCACGAATCGTGATTTTTATAATAATGTTTAACGCAGAAAGCACGTTGCGCTCCCGTGAAGTGATCCATCGCGACAAAATTTCCGAGAACCGAGCTACTTAACCCCACCACCCGCGCAGTCCCCTCTCTAAAGCTTCAAACGCAAGAGTGTTTTTAAAATCGTACTCCTTTCTGGCCCACCCGTTATTACAAACTGAAGATCCGCCACGGCTTCGCATGGATGATTTCCGGATTGCAACAACAGCGCCTACCTACGGGGTCTAATTGTAAATCCAAACCGTTCAGGTACTCAAATACACACGAAAGGCTTCATCAAAATTTTCGAGTTTTAGCAAGAATAATGGACAGCAATTGATTTTTATACATAGAGATGCGAAAGTGTGTTTCTTAGGGTATGTTCCGAAACGTTTTCAGTATACTGCCGAATACAAACGACGTCATCAATTGACACTATATTGTACTGGTGTGCCGCCGCCATATTGTGTCGGATATCCGGCCGTATTAAAATAAACTTTTAGTTGTGTGTGCGCTGAATGAAGCATGCCAGAACTTCTTTTTATTTATTCGAATACAAAAAATTATTGAATAATTGCTGGTATCGTCATTAGAGGATACAATGATTTTTGGAGCACAAAATGACAAAATAATCGCAAGCACATTTCCAATATGGCTTTATTCGAATACAAAAAATTATAGAATAATTGCTGGTATCTTCATTAGAGGATACAATGATTTTTGGAGCACAAAATGACAAAATAATCACCAACACTTTTCCAATATGGCGCAAATGTATGACGTCATAAACTGTCCTATGTTTTGGAACGAATCACCACTATAGCTTTGATTCATGATGTCATTTGTATTGGACAGTACACTGGGTTGTATTTTGAAACATACCCTTAGTTTGTCCTTCTTTTTTACAACATCGAGGTAAAGCATCGATAAGATTTTTTGTCCTCAAATAGTTTGGAGAGGGACATAGAGTAAGTAGTTCAGTTACTTTAGTTGCTATGGTTTTTCGTAATTCTGGAGAGGGACGTAGTGTACTTGAAAAAACGAATGGTGAAGTACATCTGTCGAGATTATGTCGTTTTCGACCTCCACGGTCCATGCGGGCGTAGCCGCGGCCAAATACTAGTAATTTCTGATTAATATAATATATTGAGTTACAAATTCATATTCATTAATACTGAACGCGATGCTTTTGAATTGAAAGAAAACTGAGTTTTATAGATTTGTCAGACATGCGGCCATTAAAAGGAAACTGAGCAAAATTGATTCGTCAGCCTATTTAAATGTTTTGAAACGCAGCGTATAGGAAAGCATGAAAATAGCCTGTTTATTCCAAATGGAAATGGGATATTTTTTTAATTAAAGGAAACTGAGCATAATTATCCGTCAGGGATGCAGACTTTTCCCCCCCCGAATTTCCTCCGCAGGATTTGGTTGGCAGGAGCCATATTTCCTGGATTAGGATGCGACTTGAAAAGAAACTGAGCTAAATTGATTCGTCAGAGATGCAGTTTTCTGAATTGAAAGGAAACTGAGCCAAATAAAAGATCCGTCAGAGATGCAGCCTTTTGAGTTGAAAGGAAACTGAGCTTAATAGATCCGTCAGAGGTGCAGCATTTGGAATTGAAAAGAAACTGAACTAAATAGGAAATTTTGAATTGAAATGGAAGATCTGTGGGAATTCTAATTAATTGATTGTGGGAATTTTGGAAAATAAAACTAACTGAACACTATTATTTTAACCTTGCGATTTGTTAATTGTCATTGCAAAATTGAGCTTAATAGGGAACTGCAACTTTTTGAATTGAAAAGGAAGATCTGTGGGAATTATAGGGATTCGTGCTATAATAACATTTTCACCTTTTCCTACGCCTGTCAAAATTGTAGCACCGATTATGTTCCGTCCAAGATGTGTCACACGCAGCCTTGTCCCGTTACATAACCGAGGAGCATCTAAATTTCGCATTAGCATGACTGGGACGCCTAATTTTAATTGAAGCTTATGTGAGGGCACACCTGACAACTCTAGAGAATTTTGAAACTCTACGGGATATGAAGTGCTCTGTTCTGTGTCCATAACTGTGTCTACTGACAAATACTCTGTTATTTCTCCTGCTACTTCGCTTAATATATCTGTATTTATTTTGTTAACACTCTTATTTTTTGGTGCAAGAATCGCCCTTTCACGTAACCATTTGTCTTCATGCATATTGTTTGTTAAATCTGAAATCTGAACGCTCGCAATTAATTCGGAATGGCTCTGTACTAAATTACAAAAATCTCTCGTCAATTTAACGCAGCCCTCAGCATTCGTTTCCAATCGTCCATCGCCAATTTTTAATAGTGTGTCAGCATAGTTTTCAGCATTGATATCATTATACAAATGCACTCTCATATTCGTAGTTAAACTGAATTTTGTCACCTTGTTCCATAAAATAGACGACTTAGGCTTGCTTTAATTTCATCGTGCCCTTTTGAATGACAGGTAAAGTTAGGCGAAAGTCACCAGCCAGTAAAACCACCATTCCTCCCATTATACATCGGTATTGCTGCGCAAATCCTGGGGCGTTCGATTTAGTGCTTCTACAGCTCTTTTATGCGATATTGTACTTTCGTCCCACACTAAAAGTTTGCATTGTCGTAGCATTATACCTCTTCCACTATTTTTGCTAAAGTTGCAGATCGGCGATTCTTCCTGGGCTAGATTTAGAGGGAGTTTTAAAACAGAATGTGCAGTGCGGCCCCCCGCTTAGCAGCGTGGCGGCTATACCGGAGGAAGCTACGGCCACAGCAATGTTTTTATCTTTCCGCACTTGCGCTAATAATAAATTTAACAAAAATGTCTTCCCAGTTCCTCCAGGGGCATCTGAAAAGAAAAGTGCACATTTCCAGATTCAATTTGTCCTAATACTTTGTCAAAAACTCGTTTTTGTTCGGGCAGCAAGCGGGGTACAAATTCGGCTACTTGCTGCTGCAAAGCTGGTATATCGTAGTTTGTTTCACGTATAATTTCATCACTTAGTTCATTTTCGTTTGTTCGCTGAGGGCTTATCATTCCAAAGTCGCTTAATTTTTTGCCTACCATTGCCATTACTTTATCTTAAATTTTCCAAGTGCTTCATTATAAATGTGTTCATGGTATGCCATGTTCGCATGTGTCTGCTGTAGCCTTCGCAAAATATCTTCCGCCATGTACTTTTTATATTTGTCCCACGATTCATGTGCATTCGATAGCCCGCAAGATGATATGAGAGTTGCATAAAGATCCCCAATTTTGGCTGGTGACTGGCACTGCACAGCTTCCTCCATGGTTTCATCCCAGTGATTATCGTTTTCTAAAAGATGCAGAGCTTCACATGCTTCTCTATAAGTGGCGCATTCCTGACCGTTGACAGTTTTAAGGTCTTTATATCCTGTAGGACCCCGAACATGATGCAGCAGCTATCGTAAACAGAAACATTCAAAATTAGTTACATGGACGGTATACACACGACCAAGGGTATCTGGTGACTTTACACCGGGCTGCTTGAAAGGTCTATACTTCATTAACGGGATTGGCCTCACCTTCACTCCTGAGATTAAATATTGCTTGGTCGCTTCCTTTATTTATGTACTTACAGATATACTTAATTGCGCGGACAGAGCTGTATGTTTCTACATTAATGTGGACATTAAACATTTTACATAGAATGGGCGAATACGGGACAATCCAGCTGTTATCTAAGGTTTCGAACGCTCCAGAGCGAGATTTGATTGTAACTTTCCTGCCACTATCTTCGGGAGCTCTGCGTCTGTATAAAGGGTAGCCATTGTCATTGTGCACCGTTTCTTTTAATAGCTGTTTAAGAAATTTCTTTGTACATTTTCCTTCTTTCATACATGGCGATATTGAATTTTGTGCTCCACATGGACCGTGAATCATATTTCGGATGATGGTATCAGACAATTCTTTATCTTGCTCAGGATCCGGAATTTATGTCGTCTATTTGGCTGGGCCGCAACTTCTCTTTAAGCCATATTAGAATGTGGGTATGCGGTAATACTCTTTTTTGCCATTCAATTGAATACATTAAGCACTGCACCTCTCCGAAAATGTTACCTTTGTTAATTACATTGCATTAATTTTTGTACTTTTAATCTATATACTCTAGCAACTAAATCATGTCTGTCAGTACTTTTTTGGCCCGGCATTAGCTCCTCGGTTATTTCTTTCCATGTGTGATTGCAAGTAAAAGTAACAAAAAGATCAGGTCTTTCGTAAGTTCGTACATAGGTGAATGCGTCTTGTGTACGAATACGAAACGAATGATGAGGGCAGAATTACCATTTTACCTAAATCTCTGCGGTTTACATTGGCTTCGCTAGAAACTGCATCTTGTAAATGTATATAATTCTCACCGCGCAGCTTTTTTTGATTTAAAGATATATAACGGACACGTTCACTTTCTATCTTCACATAAATGTCTACCAAAAATTGATGAAATAATTGTCCACACCGGGCTAAGAGGTTAAATCATTTTCTCGCAACATCATATGATACGCATAAAAATCCATACATGATACTTTTTTGTTCAGAGTAGGCTCCTTTGTGACCGGGTTAATGAGTGGAATTTGAAAATGATAACCCTCTTGTCCTTTGCAATTTTTAATATATTATTATTATTATAGCCCTCTTGTCCTTTGCAATAAATCAATGGGTATTGCAGATCGTCATAAAACTTTTGTGTACCGGCTACCCGTTGCAACGTATCATCACGTGCTCGCAAGACAATGTCTCGTGAAGAAAATTGATCACCACTAAATACGGCTGTAATGCACCTTTGATAAACGAAATATCGTTTATCAAAGGTGCATTGTAGCGCTTTTTCATGCTCTCCTCGAGGAGTCCGATCTGCGTGAATGACGATTTTATAATCCTCTTCAGGTAGGTTTTCTAAAGCAGTTTTAAATGTTTTGACTGAAATGTTATGTTCATGCAAGAATCTTTGAATTTTGAACACTGTGTCTCTCTCAACTCCCTGGATAAATTGGAAGCGACGGTATACCTCAATTTCTTCGTCACCCATAAAATATACTTGTAAAATTTGTGCTGTTCGTTTTCAGCTGGAAAAAAGTTAACCTATTCTATGATAAATTTGCCCTTGCACGTCATTTGAAAGCATGAGTTATATTTCCGGACCTTGTTTAAAAAGCGCCGTGACTCATTAGCATCATATAAAAAGAGAGTTTTCAAAGGTTCTTCTGGTTCCCCAAGTAACGGAAGAGACACTTTGCCATTGGAACAGCACATGCCTGCGGTCTCATCTTTCCACTTTAAAGCGCTGCAAAATCGACACGCCTTGTCCATCAGTCCGATAACAACTAACCTGTGATTTTTATAATCAATCAACGGGTCATAATTGAATGCTGCGTCATTAAAAACCGACCAATTGTTTCTTTGAAAATTTTGTCGACGTTCGGCTTGAAGCTGTGCATTTGCATCTCTTCGCGCCTGTGTCTGTTCTGTTGTTTCAGATGCCCTTATAGTATATTGACGTTCAGCTTGCTCAATGAGTCTGTGTTGAGTTTCATCAGGTATTTCCGCGGCTCTTAAGGCGGCCTGACGTTCCGCTTGTTCGAATAGCCTTTGCTGACTTTGAGAAGTTGTTTCAGAAGCTTTAAAAGTAGCTTGACGCTCTGCCTGTTCAAGACGCCTTTCCTTACTTTGAGAAGGTGTTTCGGAAGCTCTTAAAGTAGCCTGAGGCTCTGCTTGTTCTTGCCTTCTCAGTTCAGCATCTTCTAAAGATTCTAGCGATCGAGCTAATCTTTTCGCTTGTCTTTGAGAAGATTCTCTTGAAAGGCTGGACTTACGTTTGCGAGGCATTATGAAGTAACAAAAAACCTATGTATAAAAAAAACGTTGAAACACCTAAAAGGAATTAAATTCCTTTTAAATATTTTTTAAAGCAAATCCAAAATATCTAAAAGGAATAAATATTCCTTTTAAATATTTTTTTAAATCAAAACAACAAAACCAATTCAATACACAACACGAATCCGAAAACGATAGCCAAAAAAAATCGAATCAACTTAAACCAAATCACAAAACAAATTGCAGAAAACCGAAATCGAAAGCAGTAGTCAATATAAATATAACCAACGAAAAAAGAAGTAAGTGTATAGGTACCGTATACACTATCTATACTATTAATATTCCTTTGAAATATTGTTAAACAACCTTGTTACGGATCGCCGTAACGCCGTTTGAAAAATGAATAAAACGCGTTGTTCTTATATAGGAGGCAAGCGGCGGTGAGGAGGAACTTGTACTTTTATTCTTCTTGCAGTGCCTTTTCAGTGGCTGGAGAGTGACGACGGACCCTACCGGTCGGTCCGTCTTTTATATGATTCGGCCACGGCTGGCCAGCGGACCCTTGCCTCACCCCCCGCGCCTTTCTTTATTTATTTAAAATTTTTAGTTATTAACAATCATATTTACTTATATAATATTTTTACATCTAATTCTTATACTATTATGTACACAATAATTATCTTACATTCTAAAAGGTTTTAAACCTTGTAATTTACAATTTGTCGTAAAGCGACAATTAAAAACTAAATAACCTAACCTAACTACAACAAAACAACCAAAAATAAAATAAATTATTTAAAAATTTGAAAAGATTTACAGTTTCTTTTATAAAAAAAGGTATGAAGGTGATGATGGGCTGTAATGATGATAGTGATTTACAATATTATTAAAAAAAATAACAAAAATAAAGATACTGCAACGAAGTATGCACAGACTATGCCTATGATAGGTGCGCAGCGCCTGCTCTAGGTACACGCAGAATCTGGAGAAAGCACATGCAGCGTCTGGAGAAGGTACACGCAGCGCTTGGAGTAGGCCCACGCAACGCCCGGAGCAGATACACGCAGCACCCGGAGTAGACACGCAGCGTCTGGAGTAGGTACACGTGGCGCTTGAAGTAGGCAAACACAACGTCCGGAGTAGACACACACAGCGTCCGGAGTAGACACGCAGCGTCTGGAGTAGGAACACGCAGCGCTTGAGACAAACACGCTCAGCGGCCGAAGATAGCGCGGGCACTAATAGGTGGAGGCGTAGGCGTGGCTAGGCGACGACTTCAGGAGAAGGCTTGCAAGATCCCGAGGCAGTGCGGATAAAGCCTTTAAGAGGTGCTTCTCGTATCAAAGCTGAAGTGAGGACCTCTATCGGCCGATTCTTCGGCTTTTATACTTTTTGACGGATCTGGGATAAGAACGAGAAATTATTTGAAATTATTTAAATTAAAAGCAAATTTTTGTAAATGGCCAAGAAGAAAAGAGTATTTTTGAAGTAAAAACATCAGGCCGGTAACAATATTTGAATAAAAATTGCCACGACAACCAGATAAACAACGATGTCAAAACATGTCAAATTTTGGTTTTAAGCTCGTAATACAGAAACGGCAAGATTTAAGTGAAAAATGAGATATTATTTATATAGGAAAAAAAGGTAGCGCAAGAGCGCGCACGAAACCCGAAATTGTAGAGTTACGGAGAACTAAATAAAAGATCGAAAAAGGTAGACTCCATTGACACCGATTTAAAAAGTGCTGATAACGTGAAAATACGAAGTGAAAATGATTTGTTATTGTGTTCTTATGAATTAAAAATATTACAGGATCCTATGGAAATAAAGGTGATGCAAAATATCCAGTTTTGAGGTGAATGTAGAAAATCAAAAAACAGAATGGAAAAATAAAAATAAAATAGTGTAAAATGATATGTAAGTATGTATGTAAGCATAACACTACATTTTCCCCCCGACCCTGGAAAATTTTTGACTCAGCAAAAATTTTGAGATGTACATTCCAAAATAAACCATAAAAACACAGCTTTGCAGTAACAGACATCACCAGGCAATATCAGATATACTATCTCTTACATTCATCATCTGCATTCAGGTAAGGGTGGAGTTCACATTCAATGACTACCACTCTAAAAGTGTGTTTTCGAAAGGACATTCAGGCTTATTTAAGGAGTTGTCATCCGCTCCTGCGTGGAAAAAAAAACATTTTGAAAGGACATCCAGGCTTATTTAAGGAGTTGTCATCCGCTCCTGAGTGAAGATAAAGTTAAAGAAATTAATCTTAAGCAAGCTTTAGCCGCTATGACTTAAGTAAAGATTAAGAACGGCCAGAGCGGTAGGGCTCAAAGCCAGAGATCAGCAACATCACTAACGAAATGTGTCTGAAATAAAAAGTGAAGATTAACCAACGAAAATTCGAGGTCCTAAAGCAAGATGTGTTGAAGAACACTGGATCACCAAACAAACGAAGAAATAAAAATAATAAGGTGAGAATGATGGTGATATTTATACATATATACAGTTAATAAAAGTTAAAAAAAAAAATTATGATTTTACATCTTTGATGTGCCACTTGCCTCTAACTCCATTAGGGTCTTCAAGCACATAGACTAGTGGTGACAGTTTAGCTATCACTTTGCACTTGATGAACTTAGGGGCAAGTTTAGCATTAAAGTATGCGCCGGCATTGCTTAAAACATGGTTTTTACGCCAAACAGTGTCTCCCACATTAAATTCTTTAAAAGACCGGCGAAGATCATAGCGAGCGCTATTTTTAGCGTGAGCTATGTGAAGTTTAGTTTGAACTTTGTGAAAAATAGATGAGAGGAGACCAGCATTAGACGCGTAAATATCACGAGGCATAAATATCAATTCCTCAAGGTTCTGAGTTGGAGTATAGAAGGAACCACAAGGTATTGTTTCCCTACCAAAGACTAAAAAGTTTGGAGTAAAGCCAGTAGCTACATTTGTAGCGCTGTTCATTGCGTACTGAATCTTAGCAAGATGGTTGTCCCAGGATCTATGATCGTCTCCTACTAGAGATGCTAGAGCTGTAATAATTGTACTATTAAACTTCTCCGTAGGATTAACCTGAGGACAATATAAAGCTGTGTGAAAAATACAAGGAACGTTATAAGAATTTAAGAATGATTGGAATTCTCGCGACTGAAATTGAACCGCGTTGTCCATTATAATAGTTTGGGGAATGCCATGAACTAGGAAAACTGAATTTTCCAAAAAGATTAATAATATTAGCTGAAGTAGCACGTTTAAGGGGAAAAATCATAGTATATTTAGTAAAATTGCAGTTAATTACTAGAATATACTGATTTCGTCTACGAGTCATAGGTAATGGACCCATGAGATCTAAGGATATAGTTTGAAAAGGTCTGGAGCAAAGTTTGGGTTTACCCATAAGACCATAGGGAGAATGATTAGGGTGTTTGTAGGTTAAGCAGGTTTCACAAGACGAGATTAATTTGGCAATGTCCTTAAACATACCAGGCCAATAGTATTTTAAAGATATTTTCTTGAATGTCTTGAAGATACCAAGATGGAGTTCTGAAGGGGAACCATGGTTAACTTCAATAAGTGCATGTCTATCTTGAGGTAGTGGAACTTCTTTCCAAATAAAGTCATCGTTTAGACGATCGAGAGAATGGATGCAGCGGTAAAGTTTGTTATCCTTGATAGTGTAGTTGGGATATGCGTCTGGGTTGTTAGAGCATCCGAGAAAAATCTTGTTGTAGTGCTCAAGTTCACGATCAGGTGGTTCTTCAATTGTAATAGGATGTACGCCTTGAGGTGAAGTTTCTCGTGTATCAGGACGTTCTTGATTCTTATGTCTTGATAATAAATCTGGAACAACGTTATCCTTTCCTTTTTTATGTTTCAGGACAAAGTTAAAGCATGATAAGCGTAAAGTCCAGCGAGCAAGTCTTCCTGATGGATTCGATAAGTTCTGAAACCATTTAAGTGCAGCATGGTCAGTATATATTGTAAATTCTTTACCATTGTCTAGGTAACATCGCCAATGTTCTAACGCAGTTATTACAGCCAATGTTTCTCTTTCAGTAGTTGAGTAGTTCTGTTGATTTTTATTTAGTGCTTTACTCATGTAAGCAATCACGACTTCTTTGTCATCTTGATGTTGAGTAAGCATTGCTCCTATGCCATAATTTGATGCATCACAATGAACAGAGAAGGGTAGTTTGAAGTTAGGGCAAGCAAGGACAGGAGCAGTTACCAAAGCTTCTTTAAGTCTCTGGAAAGCAGCTGCAGCTTGTGAATTCCATAAAAATTTAGGAGCGTTCTTCCCGGAACAGGTTAGTCGGTTGAGTGGAGAGGCAATAGTGCTAAAGTTTGGAATGAATCTTCTGAACCAGCTGCAGGTGCCTATGAATCTTCGTACTTCTTTTCTGCAAGTAGGTACAGGATATTCTAAAATAGCTTTTATTTTATCTGGATCAGCACGTAGACCATACTCGTCCACTAGAAAACCAAGGTATTTCAGTTCTTTCTTGAAGAACTGACTCTTCTCAAAGTTAATAGTCAGATTAGCATATGAAAGTTTTTCATGAACTTTCATGAGAAGCGATATGTGTTCATCAAAAGTCTCGCTAATAATAACGATGTCATCCAGATAGCAAAATACCTTGTTCTCAAATTCAGGAGTAAAAAGCATATCCATTAATCTTTGTAGAGTTGCAGGTGAGTTAGAGAGACCAAAAGGCATTACCTTGAATCTAAACATGCCTCTTCCAGGTACATAAAATGCAGTTTTATCTTTATCAGCAGGATTCAAGGGAATCTCCCAAAATGCTTTCGCAATGTCGATGCTTGATAAGAATTTGGCATTCTTCAGGTTGTCCAAAAATTTCGCTTATTAGTGGCAGACTATAAGCATCACGACGTGTAACTGAGTTAAGCTTCCTGCTGTCTACGCAGAAACGCCATTCACCATTCTTCTTCGGAGTGATGAGAACTGGAGATAGCCAAGGACTTTCGCATTGTTCAATGACGTTCCATCCCAGCATCTTGTCAACTTCATTAATTAACGCCTTTTTTGTTTTTCAGGAGACAGTCTGTAACATCTTTGTTTGATTGGAAGAGAATCACCAGTATCAATCTTGTGGGTGATTAAGTGTGTGCTTCCCAGGATACCTTTTTCTTCAAAAGAAATTGTCTTGAAGCGTTGGATGATGTCGTTAGCGATGTCCTTTTGGTTAGGAGTTAAATGCTCATAAGGTAAAACTTTAATATCTTTAATTTCGATAGCAGAGCATTTAGATTCTGTAAAGTTAAGAGAAGATAAAACACTAGGTAACAGATTAAATTTTCTCCAAAAGTCAATACCTAGTATTAGCGAAGGAAATATTTCCGGAAAAACATAAGCTTTAATCAAATGAGTTTGATTATTGAAATGAACAGGTAAGTCAAAATAACCCAAGGAATTAACTTTTTGATTATTAGCAGTAGAGACAGTAATAAGATCTTACTTGAAAAGTTTACAGCCCAGTTTAAGAATTTCCAAATGAGAATTATTACCCAGAATAGTTACTGAGCTACCAGAATCTAGTAGACCAGATAAAGTTAAGTCATAAATTTTGACATTAACGAATGGACGATTAAGATCTTGTTCTTTGGAGTAGAGTGTAGAAGAGATTTTGTAACAAGAAAAGAAGTTTTGAATTGTTTTAATCCAACTAGCCCAATCGTCATTATCAAAGTTTAAGTTACTTTTCAAGTCAGCAGTTAGTTTTTTGAACTAGTATGTGGTTTGGGAGAACAAGTAGGGCAATCTGCAGTTTTAAAACCTTTAAGACCACATTTGAAACAAATCACGAATCGTGGTTGAGTACAAGTGTTCAAAGTATGACCTTGTTTACGACAGCGAACACAAAAGAGCTTTCTTGAGTAGCTTTAGTTTGAGAGAGACTATTAACTTGTCTAGAAGGGTATTTGTAGGATGAAGTGAATTTATTCATAAAGGGAGGAGAAGGTTGTGAGTTATTAGAAGAATTTGAAGAGCCAACTGAACTTGAAGTGGAATGCTTGTAGTTGAATTCAGAAATAAGAGGACTTTGTTGTACATTTGGTTCTTTAAATTGTTTGTCTCTGTCAAGGAACTTTTCATAGTTTTGGCAAGTAGCCAGAAGAGAGTCGATAGAGTCAATGTCTTTTAGAGCTACGAAGACTGAATAACATGGGCGAATATTCCTCAAAATAATCTCCAATTGTTCTGTTTCAGAAAGTTTCTTCGAAAGACGAGTGAACATTCCAGACATGATGGAAATATAGATGACGATAGGTTCATCACGGCCTTGAGTTCGGTTCCTAATCGCTTCTAGAAGTTTATAATCATAATCAAAACCACCAAAGTCTTTGATTAATAAAGAGGAAAGTTCGTTCCAAGTTAAGTTTGGATTCTGATTATATTTAAATCTGAACCAATGAAGAGCATTGTCGGTGAAAATTTCAAATGCTTGAGAGATCAACAAGTCTTTGGATAAGCCACGAGCTAAGCGGTATTCTTCAAGTTTTTGAAGAAAGGATCTTGGACAGCTTTTACCATTGAACGTGTGTCTTTTCAGATCTTTGAAGACGTTAGTTGGAGAAAAAGATTGAGGTAGTGGTGAAGGATACGGGGTATGGATCGTAACAGATGTTTGAGAAACAAGAGGAGGTTCCATGACAATCGGGTCAACAGGAGGGTCAAGTGATGGAGAGTCATTTTCAGTTGGAGGTGGAGTCAAGGATTCGAATTGTTTAGTAATAGCGTCAAATTTCATCTTCAAAGTATCGAAAATAGCTTTAAAGTCTGGATATAAGTCAGTATCTATTCGCTCCAATCTGTAAAAAACATGATTAATAAAAGTTTCTATTAATCGTAAGTATTTGGTTTCACCTTGTAAAAATTTTTCAATTTTACAGTCCAGGTAAGTCAAAGTAGAACCAATTTGAGACAAGTCATCCTCGATCGGAATTGGAGAAGTCAGAATATCTTCAGGGTGAGAATTCACAACTAAACGCAAAACCTGTTTTTTTAGAAGCAAAACAGTATTAGCTGGTTCCTCACATCTAATCTTCACTTCGTATTCGAGTTCGGCCTTGTTAAGGAATTCGTACTTAATAACCCGTTTCATTGTTATAATTAAGTGTTAAGTTTAAGAAATAAAAATTTAATAAAAAATTGTACCTCTAGAATAAAAATATTAAAGTGATGAATGTAAGTGAAGTGTTATATGTAGGTCTAAATGTAATCCAGATAAGTTGAAAAACTAGATGAAGTTTTGTTTTAGAATTTGGAAGATAGTACCTCTTTAAGTTCTCTAGAATAAAAATATTAAGGTGATGAATGTAAGTGTTATATGTAGGTCTAAATATAATCCAGATAAGTTGAAAAACTAGATGAAGTTTTGTTTTAGAATTTGGAAGATATGATAAGGATGAGTAAATAAAGAGTTAAGAACGAAAGAGAAAGCAATTCAATCAAAAGGAAATGGATAAGGCGTAGCTAAGGTGAAGAAAAGAAGAACTTTTACGTCGGGCGCCAAATTGTCGTAAAGCGACAATTAAAAACTAAATAACCTAACCTAACTACAACAAAACAACCAAAAATAAAATAAATTATTTAAAAATTTGAAAAGATTTACAGTTTCTTTTATAAAAAAAGGTATGAAGGTGATGATGGGCTGTAATGATGATAGTGATTTACAATATTATTAAAAAAAATAACAAAAATAAAGATACTGCAACGAAGTATGCACAGACTATGCCTATGATAGGTGCGCAGCGCCTGCTCTAGGTACACGCAGAATCTGGAGAAAGCACATGCAGCGTCTGGAGAAGGTACACGCAGCGCTTGGAGTAGGCCCACGCAACGCCCGGAGCAGATACACGCAGCACCCGGAGTAGACACGCAGCGTCTGGAGTAGGTACACGTGGCGCTTGAAGTAGGCAAACACAACGTCCGGAGTAGACACACACAGCGTCCGGAGTAGACACGCAGCGTCTGGAGTAGGAACACGCAGCGCTTGAGACAAACACGCTCAGCGGCCGAAGATAGCGCGGGCACTAATAGGTGGAGGCGTAGGCGTGGCTAGGCGACGACTTCAGGAGAAGGCTTGCAAGATCCCGAGGCAGTGCGGATAAAGCCTTTAAGAGGTGCTTCTCGTATCAAAGCTGAAGTGAGGACCTCTATCGGCCGATTCTTCGGCTTTTATACTTTTTGACGGATCTGGGATAAGAACGAGAAATTATTTGAAATTATTTAAATTAAAAGCAAATTTTTGTAAATGGCCAAGAAGAAAAGAGTATTTTTGAAGTAAAAACATCAGGCCGGTAACAATATTTGAATAAAAATTGCCACGACAACCAGATAAACAACGATGTCAAAACATGTCAAATTTTGGTTTTAAGCTCGTAATACAGAAACGGCAAGATTTAAGTGAAAAATGAGATATTATTTATATAGGAAAAAAGGTAGCGCAAGAGCGCGCACGAAACCCGAAATTGTAGAGTTACGGAGAACTAAATAAAAGATCGAAAAAGGTAGACTCCATTGACACCGATTTAAAAAGTGCTGATAACGTGAAAATACGAAGTGAAAATGATTTGTTATTGTGTTCTTATGAATTAAAAATATTACAGGATCCTATGGAAATAAAGGTGATGCAAAATATCCAGTTTTGAGGTGAATGTAGAAAATCAAAAACAGAATGGAAAAATAAAAATAAAATAGTGTAAAATGATATGTAAGTATGTATGTAAGCATAACACTACAAATTTTTAAGCTGAGAACCCTGCCCCGCACCTCAGCACTATAAATATAAAACGTTGTGACGCCCTACGCGTAGCTTCATTAATTCCGCGGCCGCATTACAATAACATGCCCTGATAAAGTTATAATTATTTTAAGAAAGGTAATTTATATGAATGGTAATATGTATACAATAAAGATGATATGCAACAAAGGTAAATTAACTATAAGAGTACAATTTATATTTTTAAAATCTATGCTAACTCTCGTTATTTATTCGATGCCTTTATTGGGAGAGTTATTTGCATAGTTACAACATCATTCTTTCTTTATTATCTTATTCTAAATCTTATATTAATATAAGTTATACATATTTAACAAATTAAATACAATAACCAAGACTACGGCTGTTTTTCTGTGTTGTTGTATGCACCCTCGCTAGTTGTCGAACCTCGCTGGTCGCGACCCCCGTGGCTCCGCCCACCGCCCCTGAGTTGCTCAACCAGTGCTGGTTACACTAAGCAGGTATCTCGTCGCTTGCGTCGTGCATATTCTCCCGCCGTCGCCACGCTGCGATCCCTCTGGTAGCACGACGATCTTCTTTGTTGGTCTGCGCAGTACATGCCCACTGCTAGTGGTTACGTCCACTACTCGTACCTTTCCGTCGACGCCGGGATACACGTTGCTTATTTTTCCCCTGGGCCAGATGTTGCGCGGTAGATTGGAGTCACAAATGATGACCAGGTCTCCAATCTTTGGTGATGCGCCTATGCTGCTGGGCTCCCGCCGGTGTTGGAGTAGGGGCAAGTATTCCTTCACCCATCTTCGCCAAAATACGTCTGCTAGGGCTTGAGCTCGTTTCCACTGCTGGCGGGCCGTCACGTCGCTCTTGCTGAAGTGTCCCGGTGCAGGTACATGTGAGTTGGGACCGATGAGGATGTGATTCGGCGTGATGGCTTCCGGGTCTCCTGGGTCAACTGAGACGTGTGTAAGAGGTCTTGAATTGACCGTGTTTTCGACCTCGGCGAGCAGGGTCACCAGTGTCTCGTCACTGGGATAGCGTTCGTTGAGGGTGACGCGTAGGGCTTCTTTCACGGAGCGAACCATTCGCTCCCAGGCGCCGCCCATGAATGGTGCTGATGGTGGTATGTACTTCCACACAATTTGTCGACATGTGGTTTCGTTCTCGAGGGCTGCGAGTGCTGCTTCGGCCAGCTCTTTGTCGGCTGCCTTAAAACACGTAGCGTTGTCACTCCAGATTTCTTTTGGGCATCCTCTTCTGCTCATGAAACGCCTAAGCGCTGACACAGCTGAGTCGGCGCTTAACGAATGGGCCACCTCTATATGTATTGCTCGTGACGTCATGCAGGTAAATAACGCGCCATAGCGTTTTTCACGATGTCGTCCCACTGTGACTTCTATTGGCCCGAAGTAGTCCAGTCCGGTGTATGTAAACGGACGTGCGTGATGAGCGAGACGCGCGGACGGCAAGTTTCCTGTAGACGGTGATGCAGGTTTGGCTTTTCTTAGACGGCACGGTAGGCAGCCTTTGATAACAGTTTTTACTACTGGACGTATTTTTCTTATGTACAATCTCTGTCTTAATTCGTTCACGACTGTTTCCACGCCTCCGTGATGTAATTTCTCGTGTACGTGTGCTATGTACAGACGAGTGTATGCGTGCTTCCCGTCTAGTATGGGAGGGTCATACGTGTCCTCCTCTACCTCTGATGCTGCTTTTATTCGACCTCTGAGGCGTAGGGTCCCCTCTTCGTCGATATATGTGCTCAGGTGGCCTAGTTTGTCATCACCTCCTGGAACACTTCTGTTGGCGATCCTCTTGAGCTCCTTCGCGAAGCTTTCCCGCTGACTGGCTTGCACCCACAGTTGTTCGGCTCTTGTATGATAAGCGGCTGGTATTCCTACAAGTGATGAGACAGTAGGTGTTGCCCTTTTCTCCTTGGTGGGGTTGTTGCGTCGGTTTGTTTTTTGCCAGCCGGAGTCGCTATCTTGTCTTGCTTTGTTGCGTTTGCGCCTTCAGCCTTCACCACGTGCTTGTTTGGTCTGCACATGTCGATGAATAGGAGGACTCTCGCTGTCGTCCTTATGAGGCGAATCCATTTCGAAAATCTTTCTATTTGTGGCAGATGTGTTGTTGGCGAGTCTTCATTTTTAACCGTGATGTTACATATTTCTCGTTCTTCTCCGGTGTCGTATTGTGTCGTTTTTTCTTCCTGCGGCCATTCGGCCGGTGGACGTTGTAGAAACGAGGGCCCTCGGAACCACCGGTGCGACTCGTCGAACCTTTCTGGCGTGGTTCGGGTCGCGTCGTCTGCCACGTTTTCTTTGGACGGTAGCCAACGCCATTCGTTCTTTTTGGTCGTATCTTCTATCTCCGCCAGGCGATGAGCGACGAAAGCTTTGTACGCGCGGGGCTCCGACCTTATCCACACTAGTGCAGTGCGAGAGTCGCACCAGTATGTCTTGCCCGCTATATCGTCATCGTGCTCACTAATCACGGTCTGCGCAAGACGAGCTCCCAGTAGTGCTGCTTGTAACTCGAGCCGTGGTATGGAGACTGGTTTCAGTGGTGTCACGCGGCTCTTAGCGGCGGCTAATGATACGTTGACGCTGCCGTCCGCTCGCTCCGTTCTCCAATACACGGCGGCTGCGTAGGCCTCCTCGCTTGCGTCGACGAATGTGTGTAGTTGCCGCGTTGACACTGGGTTGTAATCGTAGCATCGCGGTATTCTCAGTTGTTCTAGGGCGTGAAGTGAAGTAATCCAGTCTTCCCATTTTTGTCTTTTAACTCTATTGGCAGAGGGTCGTCCCATTCCGCCTTGTAACGCCATGTGTCTTGGAATATTCTCTTCGCTGGGGTAGTCACTGGTGATATTAACCCCAGCGGGTCAAATAATGCCATTATTATGCTCAGCGCTTCACGTTTAGTTGGCAAGCGTTGTTTCTCTTTTTACGTCGATCGGCATCTTCATATTGTTTGTATTAAATCCAATATGATCGCTTTGTACATGCCAGAGCAGGCCGAGCGTTTTCTCAGTTTCTTTTCCGCCCAGGCGCACGGTCGCGTCGTTTTGTTTATGCTCTGTCGTTATCTCTTCTATTGTTTTTTCTTCGTTTGATGTCCACCCGCTGAGTACGAATCCCGCTTGTTTGTGGACGTGATCGACTGCTTTTACAGTTTGTTGAGCTTCCGTGATAGAGTGGAAGCTCTGCAAGTAGTCGTCCATATAGTGATTTCTTTTTATGGCGACCGCAGCTTCGGGGTATGTCTCTGAATGTTCTTCAGCATTTTTATTTTTGATGTATAGTGCTGTGCATGGTGATGATGTCGCTCCAAAGATGATCGATGTCATCCTATATTCCTCCGGTTGGCCCTCCCGCCGCTTGCCTCTCCACAAGAAACGTAAAACGTCTCTATCTTCTTTGCGCACTTTGATCTGCATAAACATTTCTTTTATGTCGGCGCTCACTGCATACGGATACTGTCGGAACCTCATGATTACTCCGGGCAATGATTGTAATAAGTCCGGCCCCGAGTGAAGCATATCGTTGAGACATATTCCTGCTGTCTTTGCGGCGGTGTCGTGACCAATCTCGGCGGCTTGTTAGGTTTCGCAGGGTTGATGACTGGGAAGTGTGGCAGATACCATGTCTTTCCTTGTGGCGGTGGCATGGGTGCGCGTTCTGCGTAACCCGAGTTGAAGAGGTTCTGTATGCGTTCTTCGTATTGTAGCTTGAGATTGCTGTCTCGGTCGAGCCTCTTCGCTAAAGTGTGCAGACGTCTTTCCGCGTCTTTGTAATTATTTGGTATTTGGAGATCCTTTTCTTTCCACAGCAACCCTGTCTCGAATCTGCCATCCGCCGACCTTCTGCTGGTTTCCCTCAATATTTGCATAGCTCGCTGCTCGGGATCTTCTTTAGGTCTTCTTGGCTCGATGCACAGTGATTCTAATTTGAAATAATTTTTTATTTCTTCTTCTATTGGCTGTGCTTCTTCCCTTTGATGTAGTCTGCCGCAGAAGGTGACCGTCGATGTCAATGAGCTATGACAGCCATGTAGAACCCAGCCCAGGTTGGTGTATGAGGCGACTGGTTGATCTCGACGACCGACGCGCAGTTTTCTAGACACTATGAGGTGCCAGTTATCTTGCCCGATTAGTATTTTCGGTGAGGCGCGTTCGTAGGTGATATCCTCTTTGATATCTAGCAGATGTTGGCAATTCTTCAAGTGATTTTCATTCACGGATTCTGGCGCGAAGTCCAAACGCTCTACAGTACGCGCTGCTTCTATGTTGTGTTCCTCTTGCGCGTGCTTTCCTCTTATTTTAAGGCTGACGATCTTGCTCTTCTCATGCTTCACCTCCGAGCCAACCCCTTGTATCCACATTGTGTGGGCTGGGCCGTCGGCGCCGATGACGTCAGCTATCGAGGCGTCGACTAAGGTGACCGTGCTTCCTTCATCCAATAATGCATATGTTTCGACGCAGCTTAGCGGTCCCTTTATTGTTACGGGCGCAATCTTTAAGTAGGCGCGGCGGTGTTTGTATGGTTGAGTCGTTGTGATGACCTCCCTTGCCGATGTTGCAGTTTCCATAGCGGGTTCTTTTTCGGTTTCTGCTTTTTTGTCGTGATGCAGCAATTTATGGTGTTTCATCATGCATCCGCCTTTTCCGCACGGTGGAGCTTTACACAGAAATCGGCGATGTTTGCCTCGCAGACAACGATAGCAGATATTATACTTCTTCGCCACTTCCCATCTGTCATTTGTGGACAGAGCGGCGTACGACTTGCAATCGGGCAGTTTGTGTTCTTGTTTGCATTGAGGGCAGCGTTCTTCATATTGTTTCTTGCTTGTGGTGAAGGCGCGTTCTATTTTTCTCGGCCTTCGCTCTCTCGGTTCGTTGTCCTCCGTGATGAATTCCGGCAAGGCATACGCGCTGCATTTATCCGCTTCTTCGTTTAGGAAGATTGATATTTTCTTAAGCTCTGGGATATCTTCTTTTTTCCTGGCTGCATAGTCGTACCATTTGCTTTTCAATATGGGCGTGAGTTTGTCTGTGATAACTCGCGTCATCTCCGGACTATGTAGATAGTGTGCTTTCTTGAGCGCTTCCACGGTGCCCACTACGTTTGCTATGCGATTGGCGAATATGCATAACTCCCTGGGATTGTCCGTAACTTTGTTCAGCAGCTTCAGCTTCTCTATTTCTAAGTGAATTAATGCTTCTGGTCGTCCGAATCTCCTTTCCAAAGCTTCTATTATTATTTTGGGGTCTGATTGGCTTATAAGTAGGCAGCTTGCGGCCTCTTTTGCTATCCCTTTTAAGCTTCGGCGTATTCTTGCTATGTTTTCGTTCATCGTGAAGTACTTTGAAGATTCTTCGTACGTTGTTTTGAAGCTGAGCCATTCTTTGCTGCTACCATTGAATGTGGGCAGCTCTTGCAAATATTTCGGCGGCTCCCTTGTGCTTCGTACTGCTTGTGATAGAGCAGCGGCTAAGGTAGCGACGTCGATTTGTTGCTGCGCCTGTCCATAGTCTTCTTTCTGCGGCGCGGTATGTTGTGGAACGTATTGCGGTGCATATTGTTGAAGTACGGGTGGTGCGATCTGCGGTGCTGGTTGCGACGTGAAGTACGACGTGGGTTGCGGCGCGGGTTGTGTTGCAGACTGCGGAGCGGGTTGTGATGCGGAGTGTGACGTGGGTTGTGGTGCAGGTTGCGGCGCGGGTTGTGACGCGGGTTGCGGCGCGGGTTGTGAGGTAGGTTTTTCTTGTAACCATGTACTAATGCGTACTGATGCTAAGTCGTCCTCTATTTCTTCTTCTTCGTCCTCGGTTGATCCGGCTTCTGCTTGTAGTCGCTGCACGTGTATTTCTTGTAGTTCCGTTCTTGCTTGCAATCGGGCCTGCTCGAGCTTGAGTTCGGCTAGCCGCTCTTTCGCCTCTAACTCCGCGAGGAGTCTCTTGCGTGAGACTACGGAGCGGCGTGACCTAGTCTCGCCCGGCTTTAATGTATGCTGTGATCTTTGATCACTTTCTTGCTGGGTTTCTTCCGTTGCAGTTGTTTTATCGGTCGCAGAGGTAGCAGTTGTATCGCTGCCCGTTGTGGTTTCGCTAGTGGTGTTTGATGAGCCACTTGTGGCTGATTCGCCCCCCGGAGGTCTCTTCCGTGGCCACCTGGGTCGTCTGTTCCTCCTTACGACGCTTCGATGATTCTCCGCTGTTACTACGCGTAATCACCATTTTTCTTCAAAATAATATTTTTTCGTTCTTGCGGTTTGCTTCTTAATTCGGCTCTTCGAAGGACCATTAATGTTACGGATCGCCGTAACGCCGTTTGAAAAATGAATAAAACGCGTTGTTCTTATATAGGAGGCAAGCGGCGGTGAGGAGGAACTTGTACTTTTATTCTTCTTGCAGTGCCTTTTCAGTGGCTGGAGAGTGACGACGGACCCTACCGGTCGGTCCGTCTTTTATATGATTCGGCCACGGCTGGCCAGCGGACCCTTGCCTCACCCCCGCGCCTTTCTTTATTTATTTAAAATTTTTAGTTATTAACAATCATATTTACTTATATAATATTTTTACATCTAATTCTTATACTATTATGTACACAATAATTATCTTACATTCTAAAAGGTTTTAAACCTTGTAATTTACAATTTTTAAGCTGAGAACCCTGCCCCGCACCTCAGCACTATAAATATAAAACGTTGTGACGCCCTACGCGTAGCTTCATTAATTCCGCGGCCGCATTACAATAACATGCCCTGATAAAGTTATAATTATTTTAAGAAAGGTAATTTATATGAATGGTAATATGTATACAATAAAGATGATATGCAACAAAGGTAAATTAACTATAAGAGTACAATTTATATTTTTAAAATCTATGCTAACTCTCGTTATTTATTCGATGCCTTTATTGGGAGAGTTATTTGCATAGTTACAACATCATTCTTTCTTTATTATCTTATTCTAAATCTTATATTAATATAAGTTATACATATTTAACAAATTAAATACAATAACCAAGACTACGGCTGTTTTTCTGTGTTGTTGTATGCACCCTCGCTAGTTGTCGAACCTCGCTGGTCGCGACCCCCGTGGCTCCGCCCACCGCCCCTGAGTTGCTCAACCAGTGCTGGTTACACTAAGCAGGTATCTCGTCGCTTGCGTCGTGCATAAACCTAAAACAACGAAAACCAATTCACGATTCTAAACAAACAAAATACAAAACCAAACCAGAGTCTAAATATGTATAAAGGAATACCAACCAAATCAACAAAACCGATCCAAGAAAATACACGAATCCGAAAATGAAAGCCAATATAAATCCATTCAACCTTAAACAAATCACAAAGCAAATAACAAACAACCGAATTCGAAAGCAGGTAGGTCGAATAAGCTACGAAATAGAAACAATTTAAGCGTATAGGTACCGTATGCCATTGAAGTAATATGTACTTACGTACTAGAACAGCTATCTCAAACAAAAAATGTGCGCTACTCTGTGTTCGCGCGGATGGTTTTTTTATCATATAATAAACATAGGTAGAATGATCCGTAGGTAATAGTAGATTGTATTGTTAAATAGCTAAATAATATAGAGAACAATAGTTACATTTTGTCATTTATTTTGTATATTATATTCGCTTATTTAATATAATATTACATGATACAATATCACAATTACATTTTAATGATATTTTTTATCATTAAAGGGAGTTTTTTATCATTAAAACTATTAAATACTTTTAATGTACTTATTAACAATGTCGAAGACTTCTTTAGATATTTAATTTTAAACATGGTCGGATTAAAATGTCGTTTAAATAAAATGAAATGCTGAAAATTCTTTAAATTATTTATTAAATGCACAAGAAACAATATTAATTTATACTTACAACGAAAAAAATATTAAACTTCTAAGTGATACACCCAATTATCTTTATTTGCCTTTAAACAAAATTAATTTCGTTAGTTTTTGGCGCTCAGAGATTTAATTGTATGGTGGTGTATTTATTTATTACAGCCCGAATAAGAGAGTGGAGGGTTGATTAAATGCGTGCTGGAATAAACCAGTAAATACTTCTTTCTCCATGAATAATTTTAAAGTATTCACTGTGATATATGTGTAGTTCTATTTCGAAGAAAGAAATAAATTACCACCACTCTTCTTTATTAAATGACGCATAATCATTTCGGTAGTAAGGCATACTTCATAAACATCCTCGGTGGAGTAAAATAAGTCCCCCATATCTTTTAGTGTTGGCGACGCGTCTATAAGACTATTTCAATTTATTAGTTAACCGATTACGAACAGAAGGAACAGAAGGAGGAGGACATGGAGAAGTTAATCAAGGATTATTTTAGTTTGGAATCTCTGGGAGTGTCTGCGCGAAAGTCCGCGAACGACCCAGAAGAACGAGCTTTAAATATTTTGAACAAAACGGTACGTCGTATAACTAATACCTAATAGGTACGAGACTGCTTTGTTATGGCGCACAGATAATGAGTGTATGCCGTCGAATAGAGCGCAGGTTGAAAGTCGCCTGTTTAATATCGAAAAGAAGCTCGATAAAAATAGCGAGTTGAAAAAAGAATATGAGAAGCAAATTGAAAATCTCATCGTTAACGGTTACGCAGAGAAAGCGAACCATATTTCCATTTCCCCACGCACGTGGTATCTTCCCCTCACTTCGTAGTGACTCATCCACAAAAAAGGAAAATAAGAATAGTTTTCGACGCCGCCGCAAGGACGGGCGGACGTTGTCTCAATGATGCATTGTTAACCGGACCGGACTTATTGAAGTCGTTATTTGGCGTTCTGCTACGATTCAGAGAAAGAAGCGTAGCAGTGATGGCAGACATTAAAGAAATGTTCCTGCAAGTTAAAATTCGGGAAGAAGACAGGGACAGCCTTCGATTCTTATGGCGGCACAATCGTGACGCGCCACCGGAAGAGTATAGAATGACGTCACTCGTATTTGGAGCGGCATTATCACCATGCATCGCTATATATGTGAAGAATAGAAATGCGCAGGATAACGCACATATCTATCCGGAAGCAGCATCCTTTCCGCGACGGAAAGCAATTTTTATATGGATGATTATCTACAGGCATTTCCCGACGTGACGACGGCCGAAAGGATAGTAAACGATATGTATTAAGGGTATGGGCTAGCAACCGACCCGAGGTTTTATGTAAAATGGAGAATAAATATAAGATATAAGAGCGACAGTGCTTCACTGGGAGATAAGGAGCACACAGAACGCACTTTAGGTTTGATCTGGAATATCAAACGAGATATAATAAGTTTCTCCATAAGTCTTCACTCTTCTTCACTCAGTCACACCGGAAGAGATGATGGAAGGTTTACGACCGCCTATGAAGAGGGAGATAACTAGGGCTGTGATGTCAGTCTTCGATCCGTTAGGACTCGCATCACCCATAACGATTCAAGGGAAGTCGCTAATCCAGCAAGTATGGAGGACAGGCATCTCTTGGGATGAAGAAGTCTTACACGAATTACACGTATTATTTTGTAAATGGATATCGGAAGTGAAGAAATTAGGTCATTTAGAAGTGCCTAGACCCGATGCTGAAGGCGTCGGCAAGGGAGAGTTACACACTTTCACGGATGCTAGTGAGAAAGCACACGCCGCCGCGGTGTATTACGTCACCACGGACGAGCTAGGAGAAAGGCGGATTACGCTGATCGCCGCAAAGGCAAGAGTAGCCCCGCTGAAACCAATTTCCATTCCAAGGCTTGAATTACAAGCAGCTGTTATGGGCAGCCGACTAGCTGCATCAGTTAGGGAAGAGAGCAAGTACGAGATATCCGAGCGAATATTTTGGACGGACTCACGTACAGTGTTAGCGTGGATTAAGTCAGATCCTCGCGCTTTTAAACCATTCGTTGCTCATCGATTGGCTGAGATCGAAGATCACAGTAAACCATGTGAATGGCGATGGGTTCCGACGTCACAAAACGTGACAGACCACGCCACTAGAAGTTTTCCTTCCACCTTCGAGGTAAGTCATCGCTGGTTTCAAGAACCTGAATTCCTCAGGACAAGTCCTGATTTATGGCCCAAACAAGTAGACACCATAAATAGCTTAGAAACGGGTGAAGAAAAATTGCCGAAAGGCGTAAACGCGCTAAGAGAGCAAGAGCCGTTAAGTCTACCCGACTACGGACGATTTAGCAGCTTTAAGAAATTCCTTGGGTCAACTACACGCACCTTACAAGCGGTAGAAAAATTCAAAAGTTTAAGAAAGTCGATTAAAGGACCCGACTACACAGCCGAAAAATCGGTTATGTGTTCCAACGAAATTTTGGCAAAGTCGGTTAAAGGACCCGATGGCACGTTGGACATAACGCTCTTAAAAAGAGCTGATTTATTATTTTGGAAGTTCGTCATGACGAGTGTTTCCATTCGGAAATAAAATGCATGAAAGCAGGCAAAAGCGTTGAAAGAAGTTCACGCTTAAGTAAATTATCTATGGAAATAGAAGATAACTTACTCCGTTTAAATGGGCGTTTACCTTTCAAGTCTAATTTGACTGAGGAAAGTAGAAAACCTGTCGTATTAGACGGTAAACACGAAATCGTTAAAATGATGATTAGAGAAGTTCATCATCATTTTGGACATGCCAATCACAAGACGGTGATGAATGAGGTTTTTATGTCTTGAACTTGCGTAACGTAGTACAAAGTGTGTCACATCACTGTCAGTGGTGCAGGACATACAGGTCAAAGCCGCAGAACGTGCCGCAAGGAAATCTTCCTCTGGAGAGAATAGCTCATCATGAACCACCTTTTACATGCTCAGCCGTAGATTATTTCGGACCTATGAGTGTGACTATAGGAAGGCGACACGAAAAACGTTGGGGTGTTTTATTCACGTGTCTGACCACCTGACCATCTGGAATTAGCAGCCTCATTGACACCAGCGTCAATGATAATGGCGTTGAGGCGATTTATCGCCAGAAGAGGAAAACCAGCCGTTATATACAGCGATAACGGGACGAATTTCAAAGCTGCAAATAAAGAATTATTGCAAGCATGCGAAGAGTGCTACGAGGGCATGAAAAACGGGTCGTTTAGAAAATATATTCTCAAAGAAAGGAGCCCGCGAGAGGAGGTTCTGCATACGTTGCTTTTAGAAGCAGAGCTTACTGTAAATTCCAGACCTCTGGTAACATTCAGTATGGATAGTCCTGTAGAGGGTTTGACACCCAATCTTTTTCTTCTCGGAGCACTTATGTGGTGATCGACCCCTCAGATGTTGCTCTAAAAATAATCCAAGTGGATTATTTTTAGAGCAACATCTGACGGGTCAACTCGATTGGAAATCCGCCCAGAGGTTAGCCGACCAGTTTTGAACGAAATGGCTGAAAGAGTACATGCCTACTTTAATACCTCGAACGGGTAATAACGGAAGGTTCATGGAACCTAAAGAAGGTGATATTGTCTTGATAATAAATCATTCGTTGCCACGAAATACGTGGCCGAAAGGCAAGATTAATAAATAGGACGCTACCGGGACCAGACGGTCACACCAGAGTGGTTGACGTCATTACTAGCACAGGTATCTTGAGGAGACCTACATCCAGAATAATAGTCCTGGTTCCCGCGACGCCTCTCAAATGATGGTGCTGATGCACGGGGGGGGGTGGTTGTTGGCGACGCGTCTATAAGAATATTTCAATTTATTAGTTAACCGATTCCGAACAGCTTCTAAAAACAAATTATCAAGCAATAATATTCTAATAAGAAAACGCTTAGTTGAATCTTAAAGAAATATCGAATTAATAATTTGAAGGTCTTGGGTTCGATTCCCAGGCCGGACTAGTTGGTCGTTTTCTTAGTAATATTTTCTTAATAAATTCATGTAGGGAATTTTTAAGATATAAATTATGTTTCCGGGTTCAGTTCCCCGGTTGAAATCACCTTTCCAATAATATTGTTAATTTAAAGGAATATTAAAATAAAGTTAGAGAACAGGATTTGTTCCCCGGTTCCCCGGTCGAAATGATCACTTTGTGTATAAATAGAATTAATGGAAATTAATTGCATAAGTATTATCTTATATAAGTTTGATACGTTTTATATGAAAATAAAATGTTTATTTTCAATGTTTGATTCATATTTTGTAATAAATATTTTGTTTATGTTATCTGATAAGAAACATGATAGCTGATAAGAATCTAGTTAGAAATAATTTCCGACATTTGAGAGTCGTGTAGAATCAGTTGTTCACCTAGTATTGGTTGATAGCAGTGTGTGCTAAATTTGCCACCTTTTACCGACAATTGAGTCGTGTAAGAATTAGTTGTTCAAATAGCGCGAGTTCATAGCCGCGCGTTAACCTTGTACTTAGGAGGTCAAAATAAGTAGAAATTTAAATATTTGCAAATTTCAGCAATTCATGTAAAATTGACTAGTAAAATATTTCAGATTGACTGTATGAGCAAAATAGGTGAATTCTGTGTTATTTTCATGTGAAAATTCCTTTGGATTGGTGAAATATTGATAGTTTTGTGTAAGAAATTTAAAAGTGTTTTAAATAGTAAAATGTATAGGAAAAATGTAAATTAAACTATAGTATTAGTTAAGATATTTATAACTTCAAATGAAGAACATTGTTTCAACCTTATAATTCTAACTTAGTACATACGTTGTAAAATAGGCATATTTTGTTGAATAAATAAAAGGTTTTTTGTGATATAAAAATGTAATGTATATCATAGTATAGATATTTTTTGTGCTATCTTTATAAATAAAATGTATAAATGTATGTCTTACACAAATAAAGATATTGGGCAAACCGTGAGAGAGTGATAGTACAAAATGATGTAATTAAGTAGCGTAATCGCACAGATGGCGCGGCTCTCTTTCAAGTATAGCTTTGATGATATCCCATTAGACTGGTTTTCATACAAATCGATCGTTGGGGGTCTCGTCCAGACCGCGCTAGCGAGCGGTCACGTCCTCCGGTCGTCGACTCCCGCCCGGGTGGAAGAAGTACAGCGCGTCGCTTCGCAGTGGGTGCGCGCGCTGTGGGGCCAACTCGGCTTGCGTGGAGCCTTGAGGACGCCCCTGACCCCACCCGGGATGAAGATCACCCAACGCTGCGTTTCACCTACACGCTGGGAAGCGAACTCCGAAGGCCCGGCGCGCCCAGGTGCGCGCGCCTGTTGGTGACTTCGGCTCCGCGTCGAGGTGCATCTCCGCGGAACCTGAAGGTTGCTGACCCTTTGGCAGATTCCCTTCCCAGAGGCGCGAGACACGCCAGCTTTTTGCCTTGGAATACCAGGCCATCAGCTAGAGCCAGGAAGGAGCACTGGAGGCCCGGAGCAGCTGCGGAGCGCCCTCCTGTCGGCAAGATTGGCCCTGCGTCGACTCCCATCCTCAGGACTCCGCGAGGCTTCGAGACGGCCGACCCTCCGGTAGCACCGACCTGGTGGCGCGCAATACGCCAACCAAGATTACCAACAATATCGTACTTGTACGGCTTTCCCAAGATCGGCGCTCATTGATATGAGCTGTGGGGGTTACCCGGGTAATGGGGAACTCCCCGAGGCCCGATACCTGCATGGGATAAACAAAAGTAGTCTAAAAAGCAAACGACAGTCAACATACAAATCGTTCGGGACCAGCTACCAGTATATAATATAATCAAGAAAGAAAAGTGTATAGGGAAGTGACAGGGAAAGTAATTACTCTCTCACGGAACGGTTTGAAGATAATTACTGTTTTATTCCCAAGGGATCCTTCACCTTTAATATAAGTACAGTTCATTGGTGTCGCTAGCGCGGCACATCTTGAAGAATTAAGGCGTTGGGACCGGGACGACCTCGGAAGACCCGTAATCCCCGCCTGAACCTATTTGAAGAAAAAGTTGACACCTACGTTGTTCCCGAACCCAACGTAGGTGTCATAGGAGGTTGGGGAATCCGCTGCTGAACGAGCCGTGACAAAGGCTCTTCCCTCGTTCCTGTCCTTTTTCATTTAGTGTTATGAGTTTATGATGCGGGAGTTTTCTTGTTGTGGTTAAACTGTCAACACACTCTTCACATTTTAATAATTTTATTAGAGAACGGGATACGTATCCTGAAATGTACACAACTAGAAGTTGTGAAGCTTGTGTTGCCTTTTCTTCATTGAGCATATTTGCAAAAATTTCACAAATGTGTTCAGCTTCCAAATCAGATTCAAGTGCTTGTATAGACTGCAAAAGTTCGTATGTCTCTTCATCGTGTCGGTTTAAACTCGTAGTACTATTTATAATATTTATGGACGCAGAATTTAAGATGCTGAAATTATCTAAAGGGATGCAGTTCCCACTGAAAGAAGATCGCAATTCAAGGTGATTTAACGTTTTTTTTGTATGCAGCCCTAAACTGTAGAACATTGGGATTGTTGTTGTAGCCTCCATGTTTCCTAATCAATCAAAAAAAAAGTTCTAGATGTGCCGGACGGGCGAAACTCTCCGGAGTAAATGTTGTCGAAGATACTTCGCGAGGCGCTCACGTCCTACACCTATAGGTTCCGGTGGGTACTCTCACTGCCGTCTTTGTTGGTGCCGCTGAAATATTGTGGACTGTGGTTAAAATCAAAATGCACGATTAACAAATACAAATAGCAAGGTAGTGGCCAGCGGTTCGACTGATTGATTAGTCGCGAAATTTTATAACTATTTATCACGGTTGTTAAACTACGGTTGTTCACTGTATATTTCAAAAGATTTCTTTAAATTGTACGGTGGTATCAAATATCAATTGGTAGTAGCTGGTTTTCTAACACTACTGACTAGCAGCTATTATCAACTAAACTAGTTGATTTTATCACTTGTGTAACTGCGGATATCAGTTACCACTTTCACTATATGTAACTGCGAATATCAGTTACGACCTTTTTTAGGCTAGCTAACACTTTCACTATGTAACTGCGAATGTCAGTTACGACCTTTTTAAGGCTAGGTAACACTTTCACTATGTAACTGCGAATATCAGTTACGACCTTTTTTCGGCTAGCTAACACTATCACTATTCACTATATACTGCTACTAGTCACTTCAGCTACCACCGGATACCACTCACTTCACTTCACTTGTCACTGGTAGTTCTTCACACTACTACTAGTACTGGGTCCCGAGCCCCTAAGGTAGACTTTACCAATACTTTACAGTGAGCCGCTTGCCATTTTCCGTTTTGCCTCTTTATTGCATAAACATTTCACTATACAAATGGCATAAATTGCAATATTCTCTATACAAAACTAATTGCTACACTAACATGCTATACATCATTAAATCGGTAGTCTGGTACTTTATTAGTATATCATAAAGGTTATTAAAAACATTAACATTGTAAAAAGTTATTAAACGAAATGTCCCAAATTTTCATAATATTTGGGTATTTTAATTCTTTAATTTTTCTATAACTATGAAATGCGTTTAATTATAAAAAAATATTCCTATACTTCTTTAATCTATAAGCCATATGCTAATTAAATGTCATATTTACAACTCTTTTAGAACATAAAATTATTTTCATTATTTTCACTTTGAACTATTACGCAGTTAATTAAAAAAATTCTAGAGAGTTCTACGATAAGACGCGCTGTGATTGGTCGATTTTTTGGTATATAATAAAAGTTGTTTATATTACTTTTTATCAAAACGACATTCTATACAAACATACTAAGAGTTATAAATATGTTAAACAACTATATTAATACACGTTTTCACTCAGTTTTCTTGGTAATTTCACTATTAATACATAAAACAATATTCTTTATCACTTTGTTTCTTAAGGTTGTTAGGCCGTCGCGAACACCAGATGATCCTGGTTTGTGCGATACCACTAGATCCACTGGACTTATATATAGTGTCTTCATGGATTCAATGCAGATAATAGCACCAACAAAATCTGTTTTGTTAGTTGATTCCACCATTTTCTTTTTTATTATATTTAATAAAATTTTAGGTTCTTGATTTTTTCTTTTAATAACTCTTTGCGATTTCATTTGAAATTTTAGCTGAAGTATATATTTTTTGACTTCATCTAGAAAGGTGAAAATTTCCAATTTGTTTTTTTCATCTATGGGTCGTTTAAAACCATAAAAATTAAACTTTCGTCACATCGAAGAAATTATTCATTAAAGTTATAAAATTAACAGTAGCTGAAGAATCTTGAAATTTCCTTGATTTTAACACTTCATCACCAAGAGTTAATGATTTTGCTATGCTCATGCTAAGTAACTGCGTAGCGAGCTTCACCTTCATTATCTGGTTGCGGAAAAAATATGACGCGGTGTCAACTTATTTGCAAACCGAAGTCCTTCACTTTGCTGGAGATTGTTCAAATTGATTAGTAGTTGCCACTTAATTTGACCATTATTTCCATCGAAAATCAACCTTTTCCGTTCAAAACTGTTTCTAATTAATTTTATTACATGACACGGATCCAAAAAATTAATAAGTTTTCTGAAGTGCAAGGATGAGGAAAGTGAGTCTTTATGCTATTTAAATGGGTCAATTGACATCCTATAATTTCAGCTGCCTTTAAATTTGTGGCACAACCATCAAACGTTAGATTTGTAACAGTCACGCCACCTTCATGGCACTTTTCCAAACAAATTTTAATCAAATTTGACTTTCTTTCCGCATCAGTACCGGATATTAAAAAACATCCAACGAGCAATTTCCAATTTTCGTTTAGCGAAACTAGCATGAACACTAAAGCTTGACTAGCTGTAGTATCTTCATCTTCGCAATCAATAGGACCTGAGCCAAAGTTGACTGCACCAAGTTTGCGTTGTTTGTGAAATAACTTTTGTCTTCTAATAGCAATCTCATCAAATACCAAAGAACATAGTACAGGCTTTTCGTTTAACTGGCTCTTTTTCTTTAAGTCTTTAAAAGATTCTTCGGTGAAGCCGGGTTCAGCATCCATAGTTGAGTACCACCTGCAGATTGTTCTGGTATGAGGAAGAGCTTTATTATAAATTTCTCTAATGTATTTATAAGCGGCTGGAGAATAGTAGTGCAACGTCAGTGCAAACTTTCGTAGTGGTGCAGTATACAATAAAGCATGTCTGTTCTGTTTTTTTTTAAATAAATGATTTATACAGCTTTATACATTAAGTCATTTTCCGTTTGCGCATCAAATCCATACTTGTTTTTCAAATCCTGGACCATCAATTTGTAAGATTCACATTTTTTTTAAATATCTGTTTTGACGCTGTGTCTTCTTAAAATTTTCTGCGAGTATTTTTCTGGCTTTTATTTCTTTTGACAATTTATTTTTCAGCACTATTTTCAATCGAACCAGAATCACTTACTGGTTCAGATGTCGGTTCAACCAAATCTGAAGCACCTGATTTAGAATGGCTACCATCATATGACACTGCACATTTCTTGAGATATAGTCGACCTGTCTTCGTTGTGTACTTATCTTAATTTTTAAAATGACCTGAACAAATTAGTGTATGATCGCTTGGAAGCCAAGTATCTTCGTTGCGATTTGTTTGCACAAATCTTACCCACACTTCTCTTTTTTCATGACCAGGGCGTGGAAACCTAAAAGAAAACACTGAATATTAATGAAGTTTTATTTACTTAACCAAATAGGCTTATTAATAAGGCTTACTAAGAACTGTTTCCTTCCCCGTTAGAACTTCAGCTGACCTCTCATTCGGATGAATATCAGGTTTCTGTCGATGTCCTCTTGGCTCTTTGGACCACTGCCTGATCATGAGTACGGTGCCAATCACATGCTCATAGCAGGCGTCATCTGTAGGCTGTTACCGTATCTGATCTAAGATGTTTTAAAGTTATAGATACGTCATACTCGCTCTAGAAAGGCAGTTAATTGCCAGGTTCGCATTCAGTCGGGCACGCTCTCGCGTCGCGGCTATGCTTTGCAATAGCGCGTAAAATTATTCGTGGCGGAAATGCCTTCCTGTGTTTTTAGACGGTGTACAAATTACACGGCAACTGTTAGAGATAAGAAAAACGTCTCATTCGTAAGTACTGTTTTTTTAATTAGAACATTAGATGTAATGACTGTTGTTTAATACGTGTAAGGTAAAGAGCGAGATGTAATCTGTGCATGAGAGCGAAAGAGACAATGTTATCCTCCGAATCGGTAAGTCACGCGCTCGCGCTAATGAGCGCTCAGCAGCAAACAATACCTAACTAATAATGTAAATTAAATTTTTTTCTAACGATCGGTATGCTCTATCATTTGTGTCGTTTTGTTGCACAACGTGTCATAATAAATAACTGTACGTAGATCGTAGACAGAGAAACCTATAGACTAATGATTAGCGTGGCCTTGAGTGAGAAAGAACGATAACGTAGTTTTAGGTTATACAATAATCTTTGTGACTTTTAAACATATTTAGATAAAAATTTTAATTGTTCTAAGAACTGAACTGAACAAGATTCACCAATCTTAAGCTCACAAAATACTTTTTTTTTTCACTTAAACCAACTTGTAAACTTCTTAGATCACTACGAACTGTCAAAGTTAACAATTTTTTTGTTTAGCAAACTACACCTTGCTAAACAAAAAAATCGTCAAGGAGAAAGGGACAAACAATCACACCGCTCTGTCTCATTTCTATGCAAGAGATATGCATAAATCTATCTTTTTCGTGTGCGAATGCGAAAGAAGGCGTCAATTTGTCTATAGGTTTCTCTGTCTACGACGTGGATATAGTACTGCCTGCGCCACTTTAAATTACAATAATGTTAGTGTGTAACCTGTCTATCCTTTTTTATGCGTATTTGTATGTGTTACTATAGGTCAGATAATTGGGATGGGATGAGGGCTATTTCATTCTGCACGGACATCCAACCCGTTTGGCGGATTTACTTCTCGCTGGATGATCTCAACATCGTTGCTGGTCTGTCGCGTTTGTTCAGAAATGGAAATTCCATCACGTCATCTGTAGTGCCTATCGGCGGTAGACCCCAGCCTTGGTTTGGTCGCTCCTAAATCTCCTAAAATTGCGTTGAGACAAATGCAGTGTTACTTGGGCCGACGCATCGGAGTCCCGGAATGCAAACACTAGCGCACTCAAAAAAAGTTTAAAACTGTGCTTTCAAGTACTTCACAAAATTTATTGTTAGAGCCATGCTGCAGTTATATTAGTAGTATAGTTGTTGCACGAATGGGTCGGCTCGACCGGGGAAGCACCACGCTCTCATAGAATACCAAGCGTAAAATAGTAGTGAGTGTAGAAAACTAGAGACCCTTTTTACTGGAAACGAGGCATTCCATCTTAGTCTTCACGGGTGACAACGCGTCTGCAACTTGATTTGTAATCGAGGATAGATGTAGATGTCTATGGGCCGCAGCAACCACTTACCATCAGGTGGACTGTGTGCTCGTTTGTCACCCTATCCTATAAAAAAAGTCGCAGCCCATTGAGAAAATGGCGAGAAGCTAGTTCGCATTTCTTCGGGAAGTCGTGCATTCTGGTCTCTCACCAAAGTTGCCCAAGAGAATTCCGGTAAGCCATTATTATCATCTCTGCGGAGGGAGGATGACTCTCTGGTTCACATCGCAAAGGAGAAAGCCGATCTTTGAATTCTTATTTTGCGTCCGACTCGACTCTCGACGACAGAGGAAATCCATTACCTACTATCCCACAGTGTAAATGCTCCAAACAGATGTTTGATTCACACAGTGCTCAGTGCGTAAAACACTACTCTGCCTTGACGTCTATAAATGGAGTCGGCCTGATGGAATCCCGACAATTGTGTTGAAGACTTGTGTCCCAGAATTAACACTGAGACTTACGCGCCTTTTTCGTTTCTTTCACTCTTTGGGCGTCGTTCCAAGCTCATGAAAGTCAAACTTAGTGCGCCCTATCCCTAAAAAATGTGATCGCTCGGATCCGTTCAACAACAGGCCTTACCTTATTTTCGTTACCCCTTTGAAACCTTATAAATAATTAATTGCCAGATCAGGATGTACCTTGAAGTGCATCAGCTGATTAGTGATCGTTAATACGAATTCCCCAGAAGTGGTTCAGCTGGTCATGTTCTAGTTTACCTGAAGAATCTGGAGATTAGTTTGGGCCTTAGATCGGATTTGTCACAAAGCGCTACTTTCGACGCTTCCCTTTTATGGGCTCCCCGAGAAATTATGCAATTGGGTCACCAGTTTTGTTACAGATCGTAGTTAAGGCGGTAGTCGCCGGTGTATGCTGTCGCCGTCGCCTACCCTGTAGCTTCTGTATATCAGAGATATGTTGCATACTAGTAACATTCATTGTTATATAGACGACAGCAATACCTTATACACCGTTAGTGCTAATGTTTCTCGGAAACACGTCGTCAAGTGCCGGAACAAACTGAAGTCGAGTCTTTCGCGTTTGCGCGTTTACCGCAAAAAAGAACCATTTTGTCGTATCTCTTCAATTTCAGGGCACTCTGCGTGTTACCTCAACCAGCATCGGAATCCTTGGAGTCGACATTTCGAGAGATTTACGTTTTGAGAGTTAGTTATTTGGAAGGAAAGGCTGAACCGGGAACAATAAAGAATTCTGAAAAAAAAAGAAATAATTTGATAAATTACATTTTTACGTACTTAAATTTACCATGTCAATAAAATTTACATATTTTGTAGTTGTAGCACATCAGTAATAGATTCCCTTGTGTTTTTTAAGCAAATTTCATTTTATTTAAATGTATACAATTTTGACAAAGGTTATAAACAATTCGCTATTGTTTTTTTTTCTAAAGACAATGTGCCATAAAGTTGTGTTGCAATAAATTAAATTGTTTTTTTTTTTCAATATTTAAATAAATTTACGTTTTATTATATGTATAACCTTGATTGCTGTTACAGTGGTTTTTTTTTAAATATTTTTACATACGATATAATTAACATCACAATATTTCTAACAACGTTAAATTTTTAAGTCCCAATGAGTTTATGGGTGGATGCAATATAACGGGTTTTTCCGTTTATCTACCCTAAAGAATCCAACCCAGGACACTCGGAAACGCTTGTCCGTCTCAACTCCAGACGGTGCGGATAATCGGATTTCGTATATATTATATTCTTCCGACTTTCCCCTTTTTTCTTATACTACTTCTCAATACTTAGTAGACTATAAAATAGAATAGAGTCTATAAAAATATGTACATATTTCTTGTTTGAAGGGTCAACTTGAAACAAAAGGAGTACCTCACAGGATTACAGATTCATTGCAATTATTGGCACATAATTATTTAAAATAAATCTTCAAATCTTAACGTTTTTGAAATGTTTGCAAAAAACGCCCAATTCTAAATTTATCTGTAAGCAAATAAATTTAAAAAACTATTGCAAATGTACATTTACAGTGGCGAATTTATTCAGGATATCATATCATGTCTACTCAATAATGAAATTAGAGTTGGTAATTGCCTGGACATGTTGCAGAATTTATAAACTAGGGCCGATGCAGATGCAAAGGTAAAATCTTTTGTACATCATAAACGAAGCAGAGTAAAAGTCTAAAGTCATGTTTTAAATTTATTATTTTCTCAATAATTTAAAAAGTGCGCGCCTTTGCTTTACATGTACTTTCTTAGAGAAAATTTAGTTTTTGGTTATTTTTTAATATCTTTTAGACAAATTCACATTTTTATTGTTTCCAAACATTGTCTGCGTTGAGCTACAAATATTGCCGAAAAAGTTATGTAAGCTGACCTACAGGTTACAGAGGAGATAGATTTCAAATAATCGTTTTCTTGCGCCATGGGTGCTCCGCCCAATTACATAATAATATTGTTTAAAACGAGGAAGTTTAATTTGATTTAAATACAATAAGTGATGCGTGTATTTTAATAGGCTTTAACGGTAACGGCAACACGTAATATGTTTTTTGATAAGGTTTGTAATTATTAAACATTAATTAATAATTAAATGTTTGTGTTAAACTGTACTTGGGCTGAAAAGTCGGAAGAACATATAAAAGTGAATTCCGTTAATTATCCACCCCGTCTGGGATAGATAGATGAACACGCGTTTCCGAGTATCCATCCTAGGATGGATTCTTTAGGGTGGATAAACGGATATAATTAAACTATTTAAATTTCTGTGTAAATTTAAAAATACTTAAAACTCATTTTAAGATACATACATCTTAATTGTATTCATATTATAATAACATATTTTTGGGTGTCAGATGTATAAATTAAACAGACTGACTTTATTCCTTTTGGGTGTCAGATGTATAAATTAAAACAGACTAACTTTATTCGCACTCTGATTTAATTTGCCAATTTTACAATGATGCGTCTTATTCGACTACTGCTCCTCGACTGCCCGCCTTGCCTTCTGCATGTCTCATCCGGCTATCCCCCCTTTGCCGGTCACGTGGCTTAGTCACGTGACTTTAAAATCAATCAATTGAGCAACTTATAAACGATAATATTTTAATGGTTTTGCAATATAAACTTCATACTTAATAATAATTCTTAATATCTACAGGATTCTATATAATCATAATAATATAACTAGTCATAAACCTTACAGCTCGGCCATCCTACCTAAAGCGAGACCCTTCGCTTTGAGATCAAGATAAAAAAAAACAAAAAACAAAAACAAAGATATATATGTTATAAACAAAACAACTTACAAATAAATCAGTTATATAAGTAGTTATACACTATGTTTATTTATGACGTGATTGTAAACATTAATAATATTATTACATGGATTTTTTGGAAATACCAAGTACATACACATATCTATCGCTAAATCGTTTCATTTTACATGTTTTTATGTTCTATAACAATTTCTTTCATAAGTAATACATCTGTAAAGGAAATGTACATGTATACCTAAATCATCACATTTTAGTAGTATAATGTTGCCGTTAATTTATTTTATGTAAAGGAATACTGTTTAATTAAATGTAAATATAATTTACAGCAACTCTGGATATATTATATTATAAGTAACTAAATGCCATCCCGCCTAACTAGTATTAACTGAGCAATCAAGTATCTAATCACTGTCACCAACGCTATTACTAGATTCATCAGACTCTAATTCTCTACAAAACGACATCCAAGGCTGAACCTTATCAATAGATACAACAGCTTCATACCTTCTACCGTTTTTGCGAGTCATTGGTGTATCCTCTACCACGAACCTATCATTGGGAAGGACCTTTAGTATACGATAAGGGCCTTGGTACTTAACAGAAAGCTTTTGAGACTTTCCGTCGTGCGGAACCTGCCTTGCTAAACGTACTAAATCCCCTTTTTGGTACTGCCTTGCTGGTTTCCTATGCTTATTAAAATTAGCTGCATCTTTAACTTGTTGGTATTTTATTTTTTTCACTAGCCTGTTGTCTGACTTCTGCCAAATCCTCAATGGGAGTCCTATTTAGAGTGTCATTGATTACCGTACTAAGTATGCCTTCTGTTCTACTAATTATGTTGAACCCGAATAGTAGCTCAGAAGGGCTCTTTTGGGTAGTTTTATGTCGAGCTGTGTTCATACCAACCTGTATGTCAGCGATGTGGTTGTCCCACGACTTGTCGTCGCCGCCGTGACTGGCTGTCGATAGAGCATCTAAAATCGTTCTATTGAACCTTTCTACTTGCCCGTTTGCTCGAGGCGTTGCTACGGCGTTCATAATATGTTTGATCCCGTAAGAGGTCGTAAAATCCCGAAATACCTTACTGGTGAAACTTGTACCTTTGTCTGTAATGAGACGAGTAGGGACACCAAAATAACTAACATGGTCTTTTAGAACTCGCACGGTCGTACTAGATTTGGTGTTCCTAACCGGGGTTATATTAACGAATTTTGTAAACCCGTCAACTAGGACCAACAAATAACAATTTCCTTTCTTGCTTTTAACAAACGGTCCCAAATGGTCTGCGTGGACTGTATGGAACGGCACACTCACCTTTTCGATTGGGTGGAGCTCTCCTTCTCGTTTACCTCCTGGAACTTTGTGGTACGCGCACTCAAGGCAGGAGGTAACATACTTCTGGACGAAACGCCGCATTTTTGCGAACCAATAATGGCCTCGGATTCGCTGTAGCGTTCTTTCGAAACCACAATGGCCAACGTCGTCATGGTTCATTTTTAAAATTTGCCAGCGCACACTTTTGGGTACCAACCATTTTATCTCGTCACCTACCACGCGGTAAACACGACCGTTCTTCAGTCTGTAGTTTTTGTGTACGTCAGATACCTCCGCCGATGATGGGTCGGAAAGGATGCTTTTGATTTTATTTACCTCGTCATCTGCAGTTTGTACCGTCGCAATCCAGTCCTGTTCAATTTGCTGTATTTGTAAAACGTCCAGTACATGTGTATTACCTGAAGGAGAATTGACTGGGTTTCTGCTCAGGGCATCCGCGTGTGCCATGCGAGCACCAGGCCGGTACTCGATTGTACAGTCGTACTCCTGAAGCTGAACCCACCACCTAGCTATGCGAGGTATCAAGTCACGTTTAGTTAGAGTGGACCTGAGTGCATTGCAATCGGTCAAGATTTTAAATGGTATTCCAACCAAATAAACCCTAAATCGATTGAGCGATGCAATAACCGCCAAAGTTTCAAGCTCGTACGAATGAAACTTGCGTTCGTCAGCGGTAGTTTTCCTGCTGAAGTAGGAAACTGGTTGCAACGCGCCATTGCAGTTACGCTGCAGTAAAATACCTGCTAGGCCTTCTTTGCAAGCGTCGGTGTGTAGCTCAGTTTCGGACTTAGGGTCGTATAGAGCCAAAACCGGTCGCTCCACCAGAGCGCATTTAATGCCTGTGAATGCCTGATCCTGTTCGGGTTTCCAACTCCAGTTAGCGTCTTTCTTCAGTAGATCCGTCAATGGTGCGGCTATCGTGGCATATCCCTTTATGAAACGCCTGAAGAAACCAGACAGACCCAGAAATTGGCGCAATTCGTGCTGATTGGTAGGTGTTGGGAATTTCGAGACGGCTTCAGTTTTTTTACTACCTGGGCGGATCCCATTAGCACTTACCTCAAACCCTAGAAAGTCTATAACATTCAAAAAGAAATGGCACTTACTTAATTTCAGTGTGAGTTCGCCTTTCTTCAGAAGTTGTAGAACCTCGCCTAGTCTTTGGATGCCTTCCCTAAAGTCCTTGGATGGTATCAGTATGTCATCCATGTAGACAATAGCATATTTAATTTGGGCCTCCTTTAATATTTTATGGATTGTCCTTTGGAACACAGATGGTGCGTTAACTAATCCAAAAGGCATGCGGTTGTATTCATACTGCCCATCAGGTGTTACAAAGGCAGTCTTACTACGAGAGGCCTCGGCGACCGGTATTTGATAATACCCTGAAGCGAGATCCAAAGACGTAAATAAGGTGTTACCAGATAACAAGTCCAACTGATCCTCGATTCTTGGTAGGGGGTAGTGTTCTTTCTTGGTCTTTCTATTAAGAGCTCTATAGTCCACACACAATCGTTTCTCACCACTCTTTTTTTGTACCAGAACTATAGGACTGGCGTATGATGAAGATGACTCCCTAGCTATACCATTATCTACCATTTCCTTAACCATGTCTCTTACCAATTGTCGCTCAGCATGTGACATACGGTATGGGCGATACACGACTGGCTCCGCGTCGTCAAGGTCGATCACCATCTCGGTGATGTTGGTAAACCCAAGGTCCTTGAGCCCACTTGAGAAGCAATCGCTATACTGAAGTAGTACCTTTTGTAGTTCTTCACGTTGCTGTTTTGTTAGCTCAGGATTGCAACTGATCTCTCCATCCAGTCCCTTATCGGCAAAAACGCTACAAGATTGGAGAAACGGTGTTGGATGCGTATTAAGCATGGCTCGTGTTAAGAGAGTGTCCTTCTTTATACAAACCTTGTTTGAAGAGGCGTTATAAACTAAGAGCGCTGTGCGGTTGTCTTTTATCTCGTACGTACCGGGAAAAAGATAGTACTCTTTTCCTTCAGTACCCCTTAACGAGCCATGGACGTAGATGCTACAGTTTGCCTGCCCATTAGCATTTACAATTATGGGACGTACAACGTTACCATCTATTTCCGTATCATTTTCCACTACAAGTCTTATTTTATTACACGTGAGTCTTTGAAATACGATCTCAGTTGGAGTCTTAGTCATTATAATATCAGGCTTTTCTGTAAAGGAATGTCCAAGTAATGCAGAGTAACTCAGTACATAATCTTCCACTACATATATTTCAATGGTTTCTTTCAACCCTTGAACTTCTACATTCACAGTAGCTACACCTAAAGGGCAAGTCAGGTTCCCCCCTATTCCTTTTAATACTGGCATACCTTCCCTCACATCGATATTCAGGTTCAAATCCTTAGCGGTACTATGTCTAATTAACGAGCATTGACTCCCCAAATCTACATGACACTTGACCACCGAGTTGTTAATTTTAATATCCAGTATATACTTATCAATAGCGTGATCATCGACAGTTACATTAGATACTTGTTTTTGTACATTATTTTTATCTAAGGCCTGACTATCGTCTTTATTAAACGGAATTTTACTTTTAAAACAGTTAATTGCCTGATGACCAATCCTCCCGCAGGTCGTACACTTCACGAAAGGTTTTGAACATTTAAAGCTAGGATGACCTATTTCACTGCAATTGAAGCAACGGATTCCGTTATTATTAGGGCCCGCCCGGCTTGTGCCAGACTGATTTGTTTTTTTCAGGTTGGCACCGTTACTGGAGTCACGGACTTTGCCTACCTTCACGGTCCTAAAATATTTGAGTACTTGCTCAGGTTGCTTAAATTGAGCGGCCTGAGCACCAACTTTAACGGCACGATCTTCAACCCCATAGAGCAAACAGTCTACCGCTTCCTTGCCATAAATTTTGCAACGATTTAACAAGTTTATTTTAGCATAATAGTAGTGTTCTTGCGACTCACCGTATTTAACGGTTTTTGCTAGCATATTATGCAATAATTCAGCATAGTCCTCGCTTTGGGGAAAAGATTCTATTAGCTTATTTTTCCACTCAGTCCAGGTAAATAATAAGCTAGATAAGCCCTGATACCACGTTTTAGCGACACCAGAAAGCTTGGGTAACGAATAGTGGATAATTTCCCTGTCTTCCCACCCATATATGTGAGCACATTCTTCCACTTTCGTTAGCCAAGTAAGAATGGTTTGTTCCTTTACCATTGGGTCGAATTCGGGAATAACATTTGTGTTGAACGTAAGTTTGGGCCTATCTGAACCTTTCATTTTGTCCAGAATGTTCAAGAACTTATCTAATAATACCTTCGTATCCGATCCGTTGTCCTCCTTACCACGCTTAACCTTGCATGGAAGCCGCGGTGACCCCACATCAGATCCTGAAGAGGAAGACGCACGCCGTCTCCTCTGTCCTGTCCTTGTCCTTTTCCGTCTCCGCCTTTCGTATTCGTCCCTGTCGTCAGAGCCGCTTGATCGTTGTCCGCTCGATCGCTGTCCACGCGATCGTCGTCCACTCGATCGCCTTCCATGCGACCGTCCTCTCCGAATCATCGTATCCTTGTCCATTTTATCCAATGGTACCGGTTGCTCTATCCTCGAGCTCATCCTCCTAATCCTTTCCTGTTGACCTACATCCTCAACCTCGGATGCTCCTTGGTCACTCCCATGTGTTAGTCCTTCCCCTCGACTAAGCACATGGGCTCCTTTTATCATTGAGCCACTTCCTCTTACTAGACGAGCACTAGACCCTTCCCCTCGGCTAGTGTCGTCCTCCATCTCACAGTTGAGCGTAACTGAAACTGACATTGTTGAGCTTAGAATGGTTATAATTATAAACTGCTTTAACCGGGTACAATAATTGCAAAAGATAGGGTAGGGTTATTTAAATGCCATAATATCGAGTACATTCTCAAAAACTAGAAGGGAAAATTGTATAAATACACTTCCCTTGGAAGGGCGAAAAGAAAAGAAAGGAAAATAAACTTTATTATCCATGTTCATTCATCGAAAATCGTGTATTCCCAAAGACCTGACGCACTCTAATACATTTATGCAAACATTTAAGCCAGTTTGCAATAACAAGTTTCATTAAATTCTAATAGAACGAATAAAACTTTTCGTCACCATGCGAATAAAACGGTAGGTGGGTAGAATTAATTCGTTGTTTTAAGTTAATTACTTGGTATATCCTTTCAAATAACGTGAAATGCAAAACTGATACTAGCTAATAGATTCACCAAATATTAAGTCAAAGTTATAATAGTCATTAATAGTTTATTCAACCCAACGCACATGCGAACATTACGTGGTTCGATTGTTCGGTGCGCTTGCACTAAACGGTTAAAAGGTAATAAATAAAAAAAAAAAGTTACTTCGGCGCAGGTTATAATATGAAGAGGAGTAAGACAAATAAAATTCAGACAAATATAAGAGAAAGAGACACAACAAAATAAATTAATCACAACCGCCAGAATTTTCAATATCACTGAATCACATGTATATAATTAAAAATTACTTACGCTTTTCCAAGCCGTGGACGTAGTAAGGGTAGTTTCCTAGAGCCTTATTTATCCCACTTCTGACCTTTTGGGTGTCAGATGTATAAATTAAACAGACTGACTTTATTCCTTTTGGGTGTCAGATGTATAAATTAAAACAGACTAACTTTATTCGCACTCTGATTTAATTTGCCAATTTTACAATGATGCGTCTTATTCGACTACTGCTCCTCGACTGCCCGCCTTGCCTTCTGCATGTCTCATCCGGCTATCCCCCCTTTGCCGGTCACGTGGCTTAGTCACGTGACTTTAAAATCAATCAATTGAGCAACTTATAAACGATAATATTTTAATGGTTTTGCAATATAAACTTCATACTTAATAATAATTCTTAATATCTACAGGATTCTATATAATCATAATAATATAACTAGTCATAAACCTTACAATATTAAACAAGTAATGTTAAAATTAGCTGATCATAATGCGATGTAATCGCAAACGTTTCCATATGCGTACTTTCGAATTTAAAACAAAGGTGTCATAAACCGCTTACGCGTCTGCAAGCTGTATTTTGATCTGTCTGTTGTTATGTTAGTTATTGTGATATCTATATTTCAAAACTAAATGTAATATTTTCCGTTTTATATTTTTTGAAACTTCAATTTATATACTTTTAACTTTTATAAGTCATTATTTTCTGAGAAATATGGCAAAGTTTTAATTTAATACCTACTCGTACTTTATTTTTGTGAATTATGAAAATATTTTCTTCGTTAATACGATTATGAAATTAATAAAGCCATCAAAAACGTAACTTGTAAAATAACCAAATCTTACGTAATTAGCTAACCTAACTACATCTTATGGTAACCATATTATCAATATCAAAAATCTTTTATGTTTTAAATAAATAGATTAACTTACCCATCGCACGAAAACACAATGTATCTCACCAGTACGTAGGTCACTCAATAAGTTTTGAGATGCTCGAAATTTATAAATGGAACGCACCCGTGTTATATGTTTCTAAAAAGGAAATTTATTTAAAAATAGAACTCCATAAGCCAATTGCTCAATATTAAAAAAAAAACAAAGTTCTATTAATTTTCCTGTAACGCTTCCCGCGCTTTTAATTTAAAACAATGGACATTTGCGCGCTGTGATCTAATATGATTTTAAATTTGGTTTTTTAACCGAACAATTAAGTTTACAGCGGTTATATTTTTGGTGGTTTGCTGCATTCAAAAAGAAAAAATTAACCTTAAAGTTTACCAAAGAACCGGGGCCAACACCAGTAACCGCAGAAAATGTATGGACTACTGAAATGTTGGTGCGGACATCGAAAAGATTGTAGGCATTAGTTCGGGGAGCATTCATACCATCCTACATCCACATCTGGGAGTGAGGAAGCTTTGTTGTCGTGAATCCCTCGTTTGCTCTCCGAAAGCGGAAACCAGGCTCGTGTGGATTGGTGCCATGAAATGCGTCTACGTTTTGAAACCGGGGCATCTAGGCGTGTTTCAGAAATCCCTACTGGTGACGAGACATAGATCTATGAATATTATCAGGAAAATAAAAGACAATTATCGGTATGGGTGTACTCAGAAGGACAGTTTCCGACAAAACATAACCTTAACATTTACGTGGTAGAGCCATGCTGCAGTTATATTAGTAGGTAGTATAATTGTAGCACGAATGGGTCGGCTCGACCGGGGAAGGACCACGCTCTCACAGAATACCAGCGTGAAATAGTAGCTTGATGCTGCTGTATTTCGTATGGTGAGTGTAGAGAACCGGAGACCCTTTTTACTGGAAACGAGGCATTCCATCTTAGTCCTCACGGGTGACAACGCATCTGCACTTTGATTCGTAATCGAGGATAGATGTAGATGTCTATGGGCCACAGCAACCACTTACCATCAGGTGGACTGTGTGCTCGTTTGTCACCCTATCCTCTAAAAAAAAAAAATAACATACCCTTAGAACAAAAGCATTTATTGAGGAACCTGGTTAGGAAACGCTAAGTCACACACCCTACAGCACTGATTTAGCTCCTTGTGATTTCTTTTTGTTCCCAAGAGTCAAAGAAAAAATAAAAGGCAAGTTTTTTTCGAGTGCCGAAGAAGCCGTGGCTGCTTACGAAGAAGCAATTTCCGACCTGTCAGATCAAGACTAGCAAAAGTTTTTTCAGGGTTGGTTTAGAGTTTAGACGTATGGAACTTTTAACATTATGGAGAATATTTTGAAAAGTTAAATATTAATAGTATCTAAAATACTTATTGAGTATCCTACGTACCTAATACATATATTAAATTAGATTGTTTCGAGCGATTGCCAAGTCGATCTATTTATTTAAAACATAAAAGATTTTAACATTGATATGGTCAAGTATAAGATGTTGTTAGGTTAGCTAATTACGTAATTACTTAAAACAGAGGGACCCTTAAGTAGGGACTGAACAAATTAACCGACTTGGTATTACACGGATCTCACAACTTTTTACGGTGGAAGAACTGAGTTGCGAGATTTGGGTTTTTAACATGTTTTTGATGGCATCTCATTTCTTTCTGTAGATAGTCTCACTTTTTTCCTTTCCGGTACCTTCTTCTTATTGAATACCAATAACGCACTTACCTATCTACACCTATTGATACACCTGAATATGTAATTCAGGTACACTGATTCATTCACTGCAAATGTAACTTTGTAATCCTATATATTTATAGGGGATTACAAAGTTATTTATGCAGTTAGTGTATCTAGAAAATTGGACCGAAAGATTGAAAATATTTTCGTTTTTTTTCTTGATTTATACACTAAACATTATATATATATATATAAATTTGAAACTTCTATGTCTGCCAGAAGTACCTTAGAGTTTTGATGATCGGTCAGTCAGTGAGTGACAAAATTAAGAGACTTTGACTAGTTATAATTCTTAAACTACTCGTTCAAATTTAATGAAATATATCATGTTTATACAATGTCTGCTTTGTTACTGAAAATTCAGGCTTCTAGTTTTATACACAATCAAGTTATAGTGGGGTCGAAAACGGTCTGAACTGCTTCGAGAAAAGTATGGTACGGGTACGGCCGTGCCGCTTTTTTGCTCCACTTGGCGGAGCACTGCCGTGCCTCCATATATGTATACAAATAATTTATTTACATTTTGTTGTGCTGATATTGTGAGCATCATTTCCAGATTATAAATTATATACATAAATACTATAAGAGACCTTATAATATAAATTTGTAAAAGATGTGAGTAAAATTTGGGACTAAGTTATTTTAGCTTAAGTTACAAATATTGATAGAAATTATATATAGGTAAAATTTGTTATAGGTAGAGAAAATTATCGGAGGTTCGCATTCCACATGCAAGTAGCCTGATCAGCTGAGAGTTTGGAAAAACTAAAAATGGATTTGACAAAACCTGGAATAAGTTCTACCTATTGTTGTTGAGTGAATTGAGAATTACGTAAAGAAATGTACACATGGTCCTTCCAGGTCCTTAATACAACACCTAACATAATTAACGCACTTTGAGAAAGTAGTTTGTTCAGAATCTTTTACTGAATCGATTCCTATCATTTTCAATATAGGTAATTTTTTATCCTAAAAATAATTAAAACTACGTAAATTACAGTCACACTAAATCTGTACAGTCAAAACAAACTGAAATGGACCGTAACTTAAGGCAATAAGACTTTTAAGAGTGCAGTTTTATTTGTATTATTACTAATTCTGTCATTCAATAAAAATAAAGAAAAATGAACTTTATTTCAAGCACGTTAAAGTCTTTGCGTTTGTGGATTTGTACTGTGACCACAACATTCTTCCGGAATTAGTATAACTAATTTGATAAATAATCAGTGCATAAAAATGTTTGACTAAAAATTCAGTGTATGTATTATGATTATAACATAATATACTAATTGGAGTATCTGAGGGTGTGCGTTAATTACGTTACATATTGTATAAGTATTAAGGTAGAATAATTGGACAGTATAATTAAAGTCATAGCAAGAGTAACACGACTCCTATTCATTTAACATCTCTCAACACTAATTAATAATATCCTTAAAAACCGAATTTCAGTCACGGCGGCCTATCTCAACCGAGACTAGCCATCTGTGCAGGACAGGATTATAGTGCCCAAGTGTATGCGCAAGCACAGGTGCACTCTCTATTCCCTCACTCTCATAATTCGATGGGACGGTAAACCGACACGAGCGGAGAGAGATCAGGCGCAGGACCAACGGGTTTACGTGCTTTCCGAGGCACGGGGGTGAGACACCACTAACTTCCTGACTCCGGACAGCTACTGAGAATTTCTTGACGGAAAAACTCAATAATTGATTTGAGTTTCCTTCCCTACAAAGCGGCAGGACCTGACGGTATTTCCCGGCACTCCTACAGTGGGGAGGTAAAGACCTAATGGTCAGACTTCTTGCCATAATGAGAGCACGTCTTGATTTTCATATATGATCCTAGAGGACGGAGAAAAATGAAAGGTACGTTTATATCCAAACCAGGTAAGAGTGACTATACGGCCCTAAAATATTATAGACGCATTAGCCTCACATCATCGTCATAGATTTAAGAGATTCGATGCTAATGAGCATGCACGCCGCACGATAAGCTACATGTCTACAGCTCGACATCGACAGGGCTTCACAATGTAATACAAAGATTGAAGGGGCCATCATAACAAGGAAATATGTCTAGGATCCTTCATAGTTATAGAAGGTGCTTTTGACAAAACGAACTTCTCGAGCATAAAGATTGCACTAATTAACATATGTCGAACCGAGGTGGATAAATAACGAACAATAAAGATTGCCGGTGAATCACAAGAAGTTCGAATTATGGAGGAGCTGCCAGCAGAGTGGAGTTTTTTCACCTCTATTGATCTATGATCATTAATGAAATCATCAGTCAATGCCAACCACTTCTCTACAATTGGTTATGGAGATTTACCTGACAATACTGATCTCGGAAAAAACATCCGAGATCAGTATTGTCAGGTGCAAACGACCCACGCGGCTCTCCGTATAGTGGAGATATGGTGCACGAATTATGATTTAACCGTTAACCCAAATAAAACGGTTATAGTAATGTTCACACAAAAACGAATGCTGAACAACTATCATTTCCCAAGGTTTATTAAGTTTTTCAGCACACAACTCCAGTTATCTACTAAGTAATCAGTAATCTACTGAGGAAAAATATTTACGTATTACCTTAGACAGTAAACTCAACTGGAATAATCACATAGAAAACAAAATTAACAAGTATGATTAGCAAACGATGGGGTCTGAAGCTAAAAATTATACTGTGGCTGTATAAAATTGTAATTCAGCCCATGACTACATACGGCGCTCTGGTATAGTGGACCAAAACAAATGAAGCCACCACTATAAAGAAGCTTCAGCGTTACCAAATACTGGCATGTATGGCTGCCACAAGCTGCATAAGAACTACATCAACAGCAGCTTTAGAGGCTATACCGGAGCTAACCCCGCTTCATCTACACATACAACAAGAAGCGAGTTTAGCTACCATTAGATTTAAAACCTTAAATATTTGGAGTAAGAGTAGTTTCTCATTTCTTCTTTTTCCTCAATTGATAGAATGTACTCAAAAATTTCTATCTTACAAGCCAAGTACGATAAGATCCCCAAACAATTTGTAGTAACCAACCAGCTTGATTAAAACCAATAGAACTTAGAGTTTTCACGGATTGTTCTAAAACAAATGAAGGTGTAGGATCTGGATCTTTCTCGGAAGACTTCAATATCCACATATGTACACCGCTGGGTATCACACAGTCTCTCAGACATAATGTATGGGTATCATGCATGTAGTCACAGAAATAGGAACTAGGAAGGTAAAAGACTTCTCCATCATAATACTGACTGACAGTATGGTGTACTACAAGTTCTGCATTGCAATGTGGTGAACTCGGGTTTAATATATGATGGAATCAACGATCAAATAGGTATATAAACACAACAATGTGACTCTGCAATGGATCAAGGGACATAGTGGATCCAGGGGCAACAACGCAGCGGACGCTGGTCAGGAGAGTGTCGACTATGGCCGTTATAGGGTCGGAACCGATCATACCAATTCCTTTTGGTACCGTTCGTTCACTGGTACGTAAAAACTGTACTAATCAACAGGCTCAGCTTTGGAAAAATCTAGTGGACGGTAGGCAAGCTAGGAAGACCTTGCCAGAAATAAACAGTCGTATAACCAAGTGCTATTCCAGGATATGGGTCATTTAACAAACACTTGCTTACGATAGATGTTACAGATAGTCCCCTGTGCAGGGCATGTATGGGGGAGGAGGAAACGGCGGCCATGTGTTGCTGGCATGTCCGAAGGTCACTACATATAGAGCTAAACATCTCGACACGCCGGGATCACTCCCCGAAGTTGCTCGCAACATCAAAGAACTGTTGAACTTTTTTTGGGGAGATTTTATGGCTCGAATAATTATAATATTCCTGCCCACACGCAAAATACGCGCTCAGTCGTAAAGTTGCGGAAAACAGCCCGTCGTAATTCGTAAACTAAACTAAACTATATATGTACTTATTTAATGTTTTAATATACTTAAGTACTTACTTTATTTAGCCCTGGAAATAATTTCCTCCTTAAAATGACTGCTCCATAATAGCTCCCACACATTCCTTGCCTTCGATTTTTCTTGGCAGCGGCCAGACGAATTTTGAGAGGGGCGACGCGAGAGGGGGGCCCATAAAAATTTTATATCTTCGCGTCTGCGTAGAGATGTGGAAATTTTTTTTTGAATCGATACCGCCGGTCTGGATCGTGGTGTAATGCTATTAGATTATATATGCGCTTTAAATAACCTCAACAAGTGCCCGTTGCACTATCACGGCTCTATATTTAATAATATTATTCATTAAATAGAGGGAGATAGAGCAGTGGCTAAGCAATTGACTTCGATATATTAAAGTCACGGGTTTGATCTCGCAATGAACTAATATATGTTTTTTAAAGAGTAAGTGTGACAAGCGATCACATGTCGGTAAGTAGGTGCTGTGGCCCATAGACATCTACATCAAAACGCAGATGCGCTGTCACCCCTGGGTATTTTTTTTTTTTTGTTTTTTTGTCATGGGTCATACCAAAAAGGTCAATTAGCGTAATGATTGAAATCTTGAACGAATAATGCTATTTTGTTTTGTATGGTGAGTTTAGAACCAGAGACCCTTTTTACTGGTTCCATTCCAAATCAGTCCTCAGGGCTGACAATGCATCTGTTCTGTATTTTAATTCTTAATAGACGCTAGATGAAGACGTCTATGAGCAAAAACATCAACTTACCATAAGGTGGACTATGTGCCCGTATTCTACAATGTTACTTGCTGATTTTCGGTTGATTATAGTACTCGAGTGTATGTACAAGCACAGGTGCATTCTTTATTTCCTCAGTTTCGTAATACGATGGGATGTTAATCCGACAAGATCGGAGAGAACCAACGGCATCGAGATGAAATAGATGGGATTTCGAGTGAATTTTAGTTTATTTCTTATAATTTTTATTAACTCGGGATATTACAGCATGAATATATTATATGAGGTAAAGGTATAAGGAGCATAGATTCTCCCTGTTGGTAAACTGACGCGGTGGTAAGACATTTTTCATTATATTTTATGAGTATAATAAATATGTTTTAAATAGGTTGTCACTCCTAAGAACTTAAAATGAAATGTTTAGCACACATCTGTCATTATAAGAAATACAGCAGGATTATGGAACTGTTTATACATGTAGCTTGACTCTACCATAATACATACCAGCGTAAAATAGCAGCTTAATACCGCTGTCTTTCTTATGATGAGTGAGTAACAATCCGGAGACCCATTTTTACTGGAAATACGAGGCATTCCATCGTAGTCCTCAGGGGTGACGACGCATCTACATTTTGATCCTTAATCAAGGATAGATGTCTATGAGCCACAATATCCACTTACTATCAGGTGGACTGTGCGCTTGATTGTCACCCTTATTCTATATTAAAAAAAAAACACGTAAACTAGTGTAATAAAATAATCTGTAACATTTTTTAAAGTCCTCAACATTAGGATGATCTTCTGTATCGTGGGGACAGTTTACATACTTAAATTTCGCAAGGATAAACATTCCGACCCGGAACAATTATTTGTAGGCCATACAAATACTTATTCGGTTAGGGATTCGAACCTAACTGCGCCATGGACCCACGGAACTATCAATTCAATAATTAGTGATAATAGAACCTAAACTTTAATAGTAAAATGTTTTGAGAACTCCTCTATCGTCTAATTTGGTAAAGGGGATTCACCACCATATAGCGGGGTGTCCTTTCAAAGATTTCGGGAATAAGAGCGAATAAGTCAATATTATGCATTGCCATTAGGAGTAAAGAGATATGGCCTTGTTTAAGTCCTACGTTTAAGTCATAGGCGAACGTATATAGGGCGTTAAAATACTCAACTCAAGTTATAACTAGCAACCATCCCATCGAAACATTCAACAAAGTTGGGACGTGCTAATTTCAGTTTATACCGATAGATGGCATCTACACATTTTCTTATATAATTTAATTTTATGAAAAATAATTCAATTATTGTAATAATTATTGTCAATATTTGATTTAGTTTTCAAAAAATATATGGTTTGAATTTTTAAAAGATAACTAAATTTTACGGTAAGATTACCGAAAAAATTCAGGGAGCTCTCTAAATATGTTAACCAAATTTAAATACATACCTATGTACAATTTAAGTACAAATATTTCACAGATTTTTTGGGAAGTTAATTTGTTAGAAAAATGTAAAGGTAGGTAAACGCTTCTTTCTGAAATATTAGTAATATTTTATAAATTAAATTAGAAATGAATAAAAAAAACAACGGCTAACTCTATTAGTAAAAAAAAAAGTAAAGGGCAAACCACTGAGGCATTGTTTTATATATTTACGTAAGACTCTAGAAACCAGACTTAAATACGTCTATGTTAGAAACAGATTAAACTTTTATATAAATAACGCAAACGCAATTTCTCAAATAAATAGCGTTCTGTAACAAAAAACTTTAACTTGGTATATCTAGCGACATCTAGTGAGCGGAAGATCATTAGCCCTAATTAAAGAAAAGCTTAGTTTCTGTCTCTCTTCGTTCAATGGCATTAGAAAGTGTTTATAGATCAATATTCAAGTAAGTGATAATCAACGATTAATATGTATTTATATTATATAATGAACTCTGTGATTTATATCCTGCCTTTTTAGACGTGTTAGAGCCACGTTCTAGCTTTATTATGGTTGTAGCACGTATGGGTCGGCTCGACCGGGGTACGACCACACTTTCACGAAATACCAGCGTAAAATAGCAGCTTCATACTGCTGTGTTTTGTATGGTAAGTGTGTAGAAAACTGCAAACCCTTTTTAATAGAAACGGGGCATTCTATAACAGTCAACGTGATTATTAATAAAGAATAAATGTCTAGATGTCTATGAGCCTCAGTATCCACATACCATCTGTGTGCTCGTTTGTCGACCTTATTCTATAAAAAAAATATTTAAGCCTGTAATAAGATTGCGATTTTGGTAAGTAATTTAAATTGTATATTTATGTTAAGGGCTACCAGTGTACAGGAAAAATAAAATTTTATACGCGACAAAATGGATCGTTGCTATTCAAAAGGGTTTACGGTTCTATAGACTCTTACTCTTACCTTATACTAGTGGTCTCAGCAGTGGCATAGCTACCGTAGGGCAAGGCGGGGTGCTCGAGGGCCCCAAAGATAAAGGGGCCTTTCGGCCTCTATGAATGATGTTCGAAAAATTTACATTATATCCTAGTTGAATAAAGTATTTTTGAGTTTTTACTTTTTGGCCGTCGATCGACAAAACTCGAATAGGTCGAACTGAAATTACAAAAAATTCTCCCACATCCAGAACGTAAACAAAATATTGCTAAAATAAAATTGTCTACTTCGTTTATTGTCTACCAATACTATTTACTGTAATCTACTTCGTCATTGTTTATTTTTTACGAGCTTACCCCAGCGGCATTGTTCGCCTGGTATGACCAATACTGAAAAGTTTAAATCCGACATGGAGAGAGTTCAGGCGCAGGACCAACAGCTTTACGTGGTTTCAGAGGCACGGGGGTGAGACACCGTTAGCTTCCTGACTCCGTGCATCTACTGAAAATATCTTGAAAGAAAAACCTAATTACTTATTCTGGCCCGACCCGAAATTCGAACCCGAATTTTAAGTGGTAACTACGAAGTTACGAGTACCTATACAATTACAGCTTATCCACTGTTGAAAATAGGCTTAAATAACAGTTCAAAAACTCTCCACTACAGCGCTCGAGTAGTTACGGAGTATGTTAAATCGCCGTAAAATACGTTGAGAGTGATTTTTAAAATAAAAATTTTGAAAGCAATAAAATAATTATCGTGAAAAGAATTATGGTGAAAGTCTGCGCAATAAAAAAATTATAAAGAGTTGTGGCGGCGCTGTGTGCAACAGTTACTTAACATTCCGAATCATAAAAGTATATATAGAACATTAATATCACATGGAGGTGTTGGCCGCCGGGAGTTGGGTCTCCCTCTTTTTACGGAAGAGTCTTTAAAATTTGGACTGTAGCTACAGTGGCGCCACCCTTATTTAACGCTTTCCTACGGACACTTTTTTATACAGAGTCTGTACTCCTTCCATAGACATGTACTTTGGAGAGGGCACGCTGCCGCCAACTCCAACGACAAGTTGATGATTATGTAAGCAAAATGGTTCCATGATGACGTGTTTATATATTTTTTTTGCCTTTTACTAACTATAAATCAGTAAAAGTTTTCATTCCAATCATCATCATTACAGCCCTTCACAAGTCCACTGCTGAACATAGGCCTCCCCCAAGTAATGCCACAAAGCACGGTCCTGAGCCACCTGCATCCATCGACTTCCTGCATGTCTTTACAGGTCGTCACTCCATCTAGTGGGGGGTCGCCCTACACTACGCCTAACGGTACGAGGCTGCCACTCGAGAACCTTACTTCCCCATCGGTTATCGGTTCTTCGAGCTATATGGCCGGCCCATTGCCACTTCAGCTTACTAATCCGTTGGGCTATGTCGGTCACTCTGGTTTTACTGCGGGTATCCACATTTCTGAGTCTATCACGCAAAGAAACTCCGAGCACAGCCCTCTCCATAGCTCGCTGAGCGACCTTGAGCGTCCTCATACGGCCAGCAGTGAAGGGCCACGTCTCAGATCCTTAAGTCATTACTGGTAACACGCTATTGTTGTACACTTTAGTGTTCAGAGATCGAGGTATACCTGACGAGAAGATGTGTCGTAATTTCCCGAACGCTGCCCAGCTGAGTTGAATCCGTCGATTGACCTCTCGGTCGAAGTTGGACTTACCTAGTCGGATTATTTGTCCCAGGTAAACGTACTCGTCAACAAGTACCGGCATAGGTGTGACATGGACATTAAACATGATCTTTGTTTTGTCCATGTTCATCTTAAGACCTATCCGTAGGGAGACACCATTGAGGTCATTGAGCATTGTGCTAAGGTCCTCCAGCGATTCTGCCATAAGGACTATATCGTCGGCAAATCGAAGGTGTGTGATATACTTGCCATTGATGTTAATACCGTATAGTCACCTTTCCGGTCCAGTAGCTTGAAAACGTCTTCCAACGCAGCGGTGAAGAGTTTCGGGGATATAACGTTACCCTGTCTTACACCTCTCTGCTGTTGGATAGGTTTCGAACTCTGGTTCTGTACTTGGATAGCCATCGTAGCCCTACTGTACAAACACTTCAGCACCTCGATATACCGACAGTCAACTTGGCACCGCTGAAGGGACTGTAGCACCGCCCAAATTTCGACGGAATCAAAGGCTTTCTCATAGTCCACATATGCCAATCAAAGTGGCAGATTGTACTCTTCGGTCTTCTGTACAATCTGCCGCAGGGTATGTATGTGGTCTATGGTACTGAAGCCTTTTCGGAAACCGGCTTGTTGGGGAGGCTGGAAGTCGTCGAGTCTGCGTGCGAGACGATGTCGACGAGACGTAATGACTCTTGATAACAGCACGTAGACGCGGCTCAGAAGGGAAATCGGTCTGTAGTTCTTCAAGGGAGCATTGTCGTCTTTCTTAAAGAACAAGACCACCGCACTTCTGCTCCACGCCTCCGGAGTAGTGCCACCATGGAGGACGGAATTGAAGACCTTCTGAAGGACTTCAAGTACCGGTGTTCCACCTGCTTTCAGAAGCTCCGCTGTAGTTCCATCCTCGCCTGGGGCCCTGCCGTTTTTAAGGTGCTGGAGAGCCATTCTAATCTCGCTCAGACTGACGTCCGGGATATCATCGGAATAGTGTCGGGTAAGACTTACTCTTGTATCGTTACTCACACTTGCGTGTGGCTCCAACGATGATGTGTACAGCTGCCCATAGAACCTCTCAATCTCACTCAAAATCTCAGGTGTCCCGGAAACGATGCTGCCACACTCAGCCTTCAGCTTTGACAGTTGGCTCTTTCTGGCAGACAGATCTCTGGCAAAGACTTTGGTGCCCTGGTTCCGCTCGATCGCTTCTTTAATACGAGCTTTTTTTATGTTTTATTGATCCACCAACATTTGTATCATTCCTTACATGCTACATAAATACATTGAAGCGATAAGAACTAAAATGTACAAAAAATTACAGGTGGATACAACATGTAAATAACTTTCTCAGCACTGTGTACCTATTACGAGGAGAAAGAAAGTATTAAAAATTAAAAAAAATATAACTAAATACATATAAAAATATGTAGAAGCGAAAAGGAAAAATCATATTTTATAGAATGTTACAAAGGATGGTCTCTTAAGGTGCGACGGAGCTTGTTAGGTGGGTCGAAAAATATATCTATTTTATCTCTAAATTTGTTAACAAGTTTACTCATTCTAGCAATTGGAGAATTGGAGCCAAACACCGTTATTCGATATTGGCTAGTCAATGGTGTAATCTTACGAGCGTAACGCGGGTAACGAAAGGGAACGCACATATAAAATTTACTTAAAATTTCAGGACAGTCAAAAAAAAAAACACCACTAATAATTTTAGAAGCAAAAATCAAATCAATAATATCCCTGCGGTTTTCGAGAGAAATCATTTTGAAATAGATCAAATTATTTTCATATGATACACGCTTCTTATTACTCCGCTTGCGTATGACAAATGTCTTATAAATCTTTTTTTGGATCCGCTCGATTCTCAGTGAATGTGTAGCGTAATGAGGTCTCCAGAATACAACACAGTAGTCTAATATACTTCTTACCAAACTGTTAAATAAAAGAATTTTAATTTTAGCACTTCGAAAGATTTTGATGTATCTTATGACAAAACCCAACATTCTAGATGCACGTTTAGTAATGTTTTCAATGTGGGGTACAAAAGTTAATTTTTTATCAAATATGACCCCGAGGTCTCTAATTTGGTCTAACTGCTGTTTTTATTACATCCAATGTGATAGCTATAGTCAATAGTGTTACTTTTTCTCGCATATTGCACATAGACAAATATACCTAATGTTTAAGTCCATATGATTTACTTTGCACCATTTAATCAGTTGATCAAAATCGTTCTGTAGCTTTATTGAATCGTTCTCTTCCACAATCGTCTTGCAAATTTTTAAGTCATCCGCATACAAGTACACATGAGACCATTTCATCAATTCTGGAATTTCATTTACGAACACCCCAAACAGAATCGGTCCAAGAGACCCTTGGGGTACACCAGAATTAATATTTTTTAAACCTGACTGATATCCATTCACCACTACAAAAAACGCTCGGTCTTTTAAATACGATTTTAGCCATTTTAACATACTACCAGTAATGCCGTAGGCAGCTAACTTACGAACTAATATGTGATGTGGGACCCGATCAAATGCTTTGCTAAGATCAGAATATATTACGTCGACTTGTTTCCCCGCATCAAGTGCTTCAATTAGTATTTCCGTAATATGTACCAAATTTGTGCTCGTAGACCTAGATTTAACGAAACTATGTTGGCTAGTGGTTAAGTAAAGATTGATATGTCTCTGAATATAAGGACAAATAATTGACTCTAATAATTTAGTAAAGACTGATAATATAGAGATCGGCCTGTAATTTCTTATATAATCCTCATTGCCCGTTTTATGAAGCGTAATGATTTTAGCTATTTTCCATAGAGTAGGAAACTGCCCAGTACAAAGAGAAAAATTGAATAAAATTAATAGTGGATTAACAAGGTGTTCAGCACATCTGACTACAAACACTGGAAGATTCCATCAGGACCTGCTCCTTTATTACATTTAATGCTTTTAAATTTATTTAATAGGGTATCATGATCAATTTTCAGTTGTGCTAGGTGAAGGCTATTAATTTCAATTAATTTCAAGGACTTTGTATGGTCATAAACATAATCGTGCTCTGTACATTTAGTATTTTCAGAGTACACGTATGAAAAGTGTGAAGAAAAAAGTTCGTAAGTTTCCACTCCATCAGAAGTTACCTTCGTACCGTCAGTAATTGATAGGGGATAGGCACCTGAACCACCACGTTTCGCCTTGACAAAAGACCAAAACAGTTTTGAGTTTTTTACTACGTCACACTCTATTAGTTTTATATATTTGTTGTAGCAATTTGTGGCTATATGCGTACATCTTTTACTTAGCAATTGCTGTTCAAGCACATCTCTAGGATTTTTATATTTCTTGTGACGACACCTAACTTTATACTGTTCTTGTAGAGTTCTAATTAGATTCCAATCAAACAAAGGTGGGTAGTTGTTGTTCTTTGACGATTTATTGGGGACAAATTTTTTGATAATATCCCGAATTTTCTGGTAGATAATTTGTAGCATATTATTTACATCTGTCAACCCATCAAGTAGCTTGACCCAATCAGAACTCACTAATTCTAAATGTAATTATACGTTTTCAGTGTTATAAGGTAATCTTATTTCATTCAATCACTTATGTCAAGAGGAGGATGGTGCCTGTCAACTTTACTGACCATCTCTACTAAACAGTTTGGTAAATTTGCAATAACCAAATCAAGTGTTCTATTTAAACTCTGATTCTTTATACGACTGTACTGCTTCAAATCATTGAAGTTTAAAAGTCAATAAATGACTGACTAACAGTAGAAAGCTTGCATTTCGCAGGATCCTCATCTAACAATCTTCAATTTATAGAAAATAGATTAAAATCACCCACTATACAATGTAGACACTTCTCTTCCAGGACGCTAGTACATGTGTCATAAAATTTATCGTAAGTTACACTTTTTACAGGAGCTGATAAATAAATGGCACACAAAGCAATTTGATAAATTGAGTGTGAAACTGGCGCTTCGACTAAGACCCATAAATCCTCTAGATCCGACTCCCAAGCTTTTAAACGCTTTGATTTTAATTTCCTAGATACCGCTATTAAACCCCCCCCCCTCCCTCTTTTTTAGTACTACTGGCAGAAGATCTATCTCTCCTATATACTACATATCTAGGGTCAAAAAGTTCACTACTCGAAACAGAATCATATAGCCAGGTCTCAGTGAGTATTATTATTTCATAGTTGTTACATAGTATTTGATTATAGAAACCATGTGTTTTGGTCTTAAGACCACTACAATTTTGATAGTACAATTTTAGCGTATCGTATTTTATTAAAAACCACAACAGACAATAAGAAAGAAAGGAACGAAAAGAATTACTTAAATAAGTTTTTTTTAGGGTTTCTAAACTTTTACCAGAATATAGTAACTCTCATCAGTCTTCCTCATAAATATTCTGCCATTACGCACCCACACATATTTATATCCGCTCTCCTTTGCTTTGAGTCTAGCCGTCGCATGAATAGCCTTATTCACTGGGGATAGATGTTCAGTTACAAAAACAGGAGTGCTGTGTCCTATTAATCCAAGATGTGTAGCATTAAGTTTGTTTTGTGAGTTCACCTTGTTGTATATTGAGGCCATCGCCAGCATTTCATCGCGAATCCTAGATGAAGCTAGATGCACTATTATAGATCTTGGACGCTTGGATTCGCGACTCATTTTGGCAGTGCGTGTACAATTTAGAATGTCCTTTTCATTCGGAGAGCTACCAATGACTTCTCTCAACTTTCTTATCATTGTTTTAAGATTTTGATTTCTTGACTCAGGAACGTTCTGGAGTTCTAAATTACACTGATGGGAGTGTTGTTCGATTTGATTTACTCTCTGAGCTAATGCGTGTACAGTTCCTTTCAGTTCTGCATTCTCTTTCTCCAAAGTTGTTACTTTTAGTTTAGAGGCTTCATTTTCTTTCTTTATGTCTCCATACTGATCATTAATGAATGTTAAAGATTCCTTAACACTCGACAATTCATCTCTCATTGGTTTAATTTCCTTCGCGAAGAATCCAACCAAGTTTTCATTAAATCTTTTAAATAGTTAATTTTATCTTTCATCACACCTTCTACCACTTGAAGGATGTCTTCCATAGAAATTTTCACTTTTTCGGGATCAGACTGTGGCGATCCAATGGCTATTCTTTTGTTTCCTCTTACGGTACTGACATTTCTCACAGGTGTATTATCTTTATTTGCCGTTTTTGGTTGTAAGTGGATACATTTAGGGCATGCCCATGTCGCTAGTAAATCAGAGGTAATAATTTTACGATCAATTATCATATATGCATAATGATATTTTTTTTTTTCAGATTTAACGCAAACAATAAATTCGTCACAGCTATCATTTTCGGGAAAACAACTTTGCATTAGACATCATAAGTCCACTCAAATATACTTAGGTTACGATCAAAAGACAAACCATACGATCTTGTCCTCGTGGATGCAAATGTATTGCACGGAATTATCGTTGTACTATCAGTATTACCTTATCAGTACTCGATCGGGCGATGCATTACAAACTAGCCGGTCGTATGCGACTATTAATAGTCCACAGTCCTAGTAAGATCGCAGTTTGCGTATCAGGGAGCTCAGCGCACCGGCACTCACAATTATTCCTCTACCGCTCAATGTAAACAAAAACAAACGATTTCAACTTTTCTTTGTTTAAATATACTTTAAGACTAGGTTTTCTTGAGAATTTTATATCACAACACAACCTTTACGCACTATAATTATGAGATCTTATTCATACTAACTTTAAACGTGATTAAAAACTTTCGAAACAAAATATTACTTAGGGAGCACAACTACCGAGCTGCATATATGAAGTTGAAGTGCACCACCTGTGCAGGCACCTTTTAAAACGCTTTGAAGTACCAGTTCAATCTTTATATAAGGTGGGTGGACCATGGAAGGCCATGCTCCTTCGAAGGCCAATTATTAAAATGTCGTAGTTATTGCCATGTGATGACAAATTCTTGGCAGCACGGTCCCTCGCTTCATTGATTTCGGGAATCGCCGACGTTAAAGTAAGATGGGTGTACCATGGAAGGCCACTTTAACAAATAAACTGTTATTTTTCGTTTATTTACTGGATAAATGAAACTAACAAATATTTAAGTAATACTTTGTCTTATTGCGTAACATATAAACCACTTCTTTTTATTGTAGATTTAATCGCTATTTATTAAACTTTAATGTTAAATGACTGGTTTATTATAATGGTCTTCTAAGGAGCCTTGTTCCTAGCAAGGCTATTTGGAAGAGTTCAATGAAACTTAACTGCAATTTAAAAAAGTGGTTTATATGTTACGTAATAAAACAAAGTAATACTTAAATATTTGTTAGTTTCATTTATCCAGTAAATAAACGAATAATAACTGTTTATTTGTTAGAGTGGCCTTCCATGGTACAACCACCTTATATAAATTACGTGTCACATTGTTTGTCCGCGATGGATTCCTAAACTACTTAATTGATTTTAATCAAATTTGCACACCGTGTGCAGTTTGGACCAACTTGAGAGATGAGATAGTTTTTTTTTGGCCATGAGTGACCCACAATTTCTTTTTTACGAATTTCAGTATTTTTAATAGGACATGACAAAGGGTCGTCGAAAAGGGCAGAACAACGTCTGCCTGGCAAGCTAGTAATGTATAAATTATTGCTTAGCAGCGTGTCTTACTAGAAACAGTAAGACACGCTGCTAAAGCTCCGTTTACTTCCAGCGCTTTAAGAAGTCCGCTAATTCGTACTAGTGTTTAAAGGTAGGTTCAGACTAAGCTCTTATATGTAGAATATAGCGAATATTATAAAGCGCAACTATATTGCTAAGCATTTGTTTTTATGAACACGTTCATACTATGCTTTAAAGTATTAGATTGCTATAGCAATCTAATACTTTAAAGCATGCTTATAAGCAACAAATTAAAGCAATTTTCCGAGCTATATCGTACGTTTCAGTCACGGTAATATTATCTATACAGTATTGTAACTCGGCCGCATCTTTGAAATAAATGCCTACAGCCGCGCGGTACATATACATGCGATAGGGCTGGCCTGCCTCCAGCATTTTTACATTTGCCTACTTTGTGTTTCCATTTAGTTTTATGATTGTAAATATACTTTTTTTATATAAACAAATATAATAGGTACTTTGTGAATTGAATAGGAAGTGTTCAATAAAAATTCGTGTCGTTTTTGATTGGTAGATTTAATTAAAAAAACCATGTTTATGTTTGAATAACAAATCGGTCTTATGAATTTGCGACCGAAAAATATTTGCGCCTCGGCTGAGACGTACGAAATGATTTATTATTAAATTTTTAAGTATAAAAAATCCGCATTCTAATATAAAGCTTAATTAAAAATTGTTTTGAGAAACGTGGAAAAGGTGGAGAAAAGGAATATCTTTTACTTGGTTATAGAGGTATCTATATTCTATACCAGGTAAAAAATATTTTGCAATTTATATGTTTGGTTTTAAATGAAGTTCAGATTTATTATTTCTTTATTTCTATTCTATTATTTATTTCTTCCATTTTTTTATATATTCCACAAAATCATCACTGCGGCACAGTCACGACTGTCTGCATGCCGAGCGCATGCCGAGATCGAGGCGCGTAGGCATAGCTCTCGCTTCGTCCGTTTGTATGGAGTTGGAGTACTGTATAGATAAAATTACCGTGTTTCAGTCGCCTCATCACTTCTCCCCCGCCGTGTCGTGAACTTTCTGACGGATCGCCATAAACTAAAACTTGTTATATATAGCATACGTGCTTGTGATTTAGTGAACATTGTGTAAGCCATGCCATAAAGTTTTAGCATAAGAAGTAATGTTACTGTTGTAGCCTTTTAAAATTGCACTGCTGAACATAGGCCTCCCCCATAGATTGGCCCATAGATTTGCCATATTTACCACGTATGGCGGGTGGGCTTGCGACCGCAGTTTTTTTTAGAGAGGCCGTCCCCATCTTCTGATTCCTATCCCTCTGTCACCTCTTACGACATTTCTTACGAAATTCTAACACCGTCACTACACTGTTAATACGGTAATGTACTTTAGTAAATAGTAGAATACCTAGTATAGCGTCGTCCGAACCCAGCTTTAAAATATAGATGTGCCTGCCTGTGTCCTTTAAGACGAATGTAGGCTGATACCTGTTACTTAAATTTATTGTTATAAAAAACAACAAAATGCTAGTATTTACCGCCAAAAAAAACTCATTAAAAGTTGACAAATTTAATTTATAATATAAATAAAAAATTGTAAACACATGTATTTTTCAACCGACTGAAAAGTTATTTATTAGGTTTCTCTATACATTTATATTAGTAAGCTGAAGTGGCAATGGGCCGGCCATATAGCTCGAAGAACCGATAACCGATGGGGAAGAAAGGTTCTCGAGTGGCAGCCTCGTACCGGTAGGCGTAGTGTAGGGCGACCCCCACTAGATGGAGTGACGACCTGGTAAGACATGCAGGAAGTCGATGGATGCAGGTGGCTCAGGACCGTGCTTTGTGGCATTACTTGGGGGAGGCCTATGTTCAGCAGTGGACTTGTGAAGGGTTGTAATGATGATGATGATGATGATACATTTACATAATGTTTATTTTAAAAAATTACTTTCATGCGATTTAGTACTATTCCTTATTAAGCTGTTCATTTTACAGATTATAATATGTACCTATATAAAATAATAAAAAATACGACTCTAGAGAAATAATTAATTACTAATGGGTTAATTATTTATTTCTCTAGAGTCGTATTTTTTAGAATAATTCTATTAATGGATACACATATGCGATTTAGTACTATTCCTTAATAAGCTATTCATTTTACAGAATATAATATGTATATTGAATAATAAAAAGTACGATTCTAGAGAAATAATTAATTAATCCATTAGTATAGAATAATTCTATTAACGGATATATATAAATAAAATTTAAGTTGTTTTTTATGATATCGAAATAGCTGCCTTTTATTGAGCTCAGGGGATTATTTGTATACCAGTATTATGACATAGTTAACCTCCTTTTAATTTTTTTTCTGTTCCCGGGCTTATCTTTGAAATGGCTAAACCGATTTTGATGAAACGTAACAAACATATGCAAAACAACACCAGGAGTGATTTAGGCCATGTTTTATCCCAAAAACTAGTAGACTTTTTGATAACAACGAAAAATTAATAAAATAAATGATCTTTGATTACCTTAAATTTAAAAACGTAGAGGCGCAAAAAATTTGGAATTCTGCTTTGGAGTATAAAAATAAAATAGGACTCATTATAGAATGAAGGTAACCACTGGAGATGAGACCGAAGTTGTAAAGTTTGGTGATATTTGCGCAATCCAAATATGAACCGAATGCCAGCTATTTTGAAGTCTCTCAAGCTTAACTAACTATTCCTCAAGTTAAAAGTTAGTTAAAGTTACAAGCCTATATACGTCCCACAGCTGAGCACGAGCCTCCTCTTATTTCTGAGAGGGTTTTAGGGCAAGGAAGTGTCCGTCGCGCTGCCCCAATGCATGTTAGCGAACTTCACATGTCTTCGAAATATTTTTTATTTCTTTATTTCTCTGACCTGCAGATTTCCCCGCGATATTTCTCTTTATTGCCGAGCACGTGGTAAATCAGCATTAAAAATTTCAATTTAAAATTTCATTGCTGCCGGCGGGGATCGAACCCGGGTTGCTCGTGTACTGTGAAATTTACAACAAGCGCCAACCATCCCGGACGTCAGTCTGAGCGAGATTAGAATGGCTCTCCAGCACCTTAAAAACGGCAGGGCCCCAGGTGAGTATGAAATTACAACGGAGCTTCTGAAAGCGGGTGGAACACCGGTACTTGAAGTCCTTCAGAAGCTCTTCAATTCTGTCCTCCATGGTGGCACTACTCCGGAGGCGTGGAGCACAAGTGCGGTGGTCTTGTTCTTTAAGAAAGGCGACAACGCTCTCTTGAAGAACTACAGACCGATTTCCCTTCTGAGCCGCGTCTACATGCTGTTTTCGAGAGTCATTACGAATCGTCTTGCACGCAGACTCGACGACTTCCAGCCTCCCGAACAAGCCGGTTTCCGAAAAGGCTTCAGTACCATAGACCACATACATACCCTGCGGCAGATTGTACAGAAGACCGAAGAGTACAATCTGCCACTTTGCCTGGCGTATGTGGACTATGAGAAAGCCTTTGATTCCGTCGAAATTTGGGCGGTGCTACAGTCCCTTCAGCGGTGCCAAGTTGACTGTCGGTATATCGAGATGCTGAAGTTTTTGTACAGTAGGGCTACGATGGCTATCCGAATACAGAACCAGAGTTCGAAACCTATCCAACTGCAGAGAGGTGTAAGAAAGGGTGACGTTATATCCCCCGAAACTCTTCACCGCTGCGTTGGAAGACGTTTTCAAGCTACTGGACTGGAAAGGATACGGTATTAACATGAATGGCGAGTACATCACCCACCTTGGATTTGCCGATGATATAGTCTTTCTAGCAGAATCGCTGGAGGACCTTAGCACTATGCTCAATGACCTCAATGGTGTCTCCCAACGGATAGTTCTTAAGATGAACATGGACAAAACAAAGATTGTGTTCAATGTCCATGTCACACCTATTAAAAATAGCTTGGGAGCAACCGCCTTATTCCAGGAGTATTATCATCCATAAATTATACAAAATATTATCTATAGATTTTTAATGTGAGGGTGGACAAATTTATTATTTTCTGAGATTTCGTTTAAAAAGCTTATACATATATACGTTGCCCCAATAATATAATACTTTTTGGATTGTAAATTGATATAATTTCAATGTTGTGGGACGCATATAGGATTTGAACTTTACTTTTAATATTTAATACACAAATAAGTTTATGATAGATACGGTTACCATAAATGTTAGTTACATTACCAGGAAACGGAAGGACGAAATGTGTTGATCAACAAAAATTACACTTCTCATTTCCATGCACAAACATAAACTGGTTCCGCTTGAACAAACTGGTAACGTCTCGAAAATTCGCGAAAACTGGCGAAGCTGGTCGTTGTAGAAAAACGGAGCGTGCCTTTCACTCGATAATTATGAATTGATTTACATATATGAAGACTGTGATAAATTTATGAAGAATTCATTAGTATAGATAGGATTAGGATTGGATAGCAGTCGATGTGAATTTATTTTTTCATAGATTTTTTTTGTAAGCAGGTTTTATAAGGTTAAATTACTGTGAACGGCATACGGTGCTCCGCCTTTTTCGGCGGAAGCATTATCGAAAGGAACGATAATAGAAAAAAAACATACGGGGCAAACAAGGCTGAACAAAAATCTCTCAGATTGTAATTCATAATAATGTCTTCGAGACCGGTCACACCGACCAGTCTCAACGGAGACCAGCCATCTACGTAGTACAGGAACAGTCTAACTACTACTCTTCTTAGGCTGTGGTACAGGAGTATAGTGCAAGAGTGACAAGTGTTCTCCCACTCTCATACTCGTAGTCACATCAGCATTCGAGCTTTCGCTGGACTAACATGATAGTCAATAATAATTAATTTTTTATAGCATTGTGTGACTATTAGGTATTGGGTTTGTGGATGCTGTGGCCCATAGACATCCACATTTATCCTCAATTAATAATCAAAATGCAAATGCGTTTTCACCCCTAAAGACTAAGATGGAATGCCTCGTTTCCAGTAAAATAGGTCTCCAGTTCTCTACACCCACCATTCGAAACACAGCAGCATTACTTGCTATTTTAAGCTGGTGTTCTGTGAGAGCATGGTCCCGCCTAAGTCGAGCCTACTCATTCATGCTACAACTATAATATGGCAGCAGCGAGACTACCGCGTAAAAATCTTTCTTATATTATCCCTGTAATTATAATTTATAAATCATAAAATCAACTATTTTTACGTTACGATTTTTCATAAATCGTTCATTATTTCATATAAAATAAAAATATTATTCTTATTTATGTTTGATATTCCCGTGCAGTGGTGGTTGAGAATATCCACTATCCCATGTCTTTCCGTGGGTGTCGCCTCTTAGCGACAGAGGGAGACAGGCAGGAGATGGGCAGCAGCATCTTCCTGATAACAGCAATCATACAATAAAAAAACCAGGGTTTCCTACCCACTCGTCAAGCGTGGTAACTACGGCAAACATCCCCCCATGAGCAACGACACAAACAACCCCCAGTCCCTGCCGCACCGCTATTCCTGGCTACGGTGGCGACCATCGTAACGGCGGGGCAGGGGGGTACTAAGAATCTCCGGTGGAGGTTCGGTTGCCACCTACGACGACTCTACCTGGCAACATATAACGCGCACGCACCCTGAGAACTGACTAGAAGATCCTGGAGCTGGAAGAAGAGGTAGACAAGTTGCGCTGGCATATTATAGGATTATCCGAGGTCCGAAGAGAAGGGGAGGACACGGTAATCCTTGAATCTGGCAACTTGTTCTATCACCAGGAGGGCGGCCATCTGACCCAAGGAGGTGTCGGATTTATCGTCCACAAGTCTCTCGTCAACAACGTTGTAAAGATTGGGAGTGTGTGGACGAGGGTTGCGTACCTGATACTCAGAATCACCAAACGGTATTCGCTGAAGGTCATACAGGCTTACGCATCAATCTTGGCAAATAATGATAAGGAGGTGGAGGTAATGTATTTGGATATTTCTAGAGCCATGCATTTCTCCGAAACCCACTATACGGCGTTGATGGGACTCCAACGAAAAACATGGCACAAGAGAAAGCGGTGAGCTGAAGTTAGGGAAATTTGGAATAGGGACGCGGAACACCAGGGGCTAGTAGCTGGCCGACTTTATGGAGAAAGAGGGACTCTTTATGATGAATTCTTTCTTCCAGAAGCGGCCACACAGAAAGTGGAACTGGTCGAGCCCCGACGGTTCGACAAAAAACGAGATATACTTCATTATAAGAATAATCCCCAGGAAAGGGATAAAAATTATATCCCTTGCTCAGTTTTATCCACCCTGCGAGCATGGGCGGGAGACAAAAATTATATCCTGCAATTATATCCACCGACAGGAGATAAATCGATCTTATCCCCATAGTATATACCCGTTTGACATAACGAGTAGACATATATCTCCCCGTCCGTAGCACGGGGCCAAAGGAAAGAGAAACAATTAAAGGGACAAATTTATCCTCTTTTGTGGACGTGGGTTTAAGTTTATCTTCAAACCATTTTAATACAAAGAAGATGTCTCGAGCCTATTGCTTCATTTTCGTATCAGAAATTGAAAAACAAGAAAGAAAATTAAATCGGCGATCGATACGTGATCAGAATACTTAATCAATTGGAATTCCCCGACAACGAATTTCTACGCCGGTTTCGGATGCTCAAAGATGGTGTTTTGTATTTGTGTAAGGAAGTCTATGAGGCTTTAAAGTCTATCAATGCTGTGGATGGACTACCAGTGCATATTAAGTACCTATTACAACCACCTTGTGCAAAAACATCGTATATTTGCAATCAATACATGTGGCTAACTTATCTTAATATTTTGTTCTAGGTAGGTAGTTTACATCTTTCAGTCTCTTGGCAGATGGTAGTTACCAGAGAGGTACGAGTCAAGACCATGGCATGGCTGTTGTTCAAACAACAAATAATCAGCAAATACTTGACCTAAGTTATTGGGGCCATCATTAGAATGTGGGGAGCAATATACTTTAGCCTCTTGTGTAGGTAATACAAGTTTCAGGAAAAGGGTGGTCTACATTCTAATCTAAATTGTTCAACTGGTAATAGCAAACAAGTTATAGTTTAAAAAAAACTAAAACCTAATAATCAAGTTGTTTTTAAATAAAGTGTAGTAGTATTATATTCATCTAATATTCCCCTTTACCCCAGAAATAACTGTAATGCATATGTGCCACAATAGTCTTACAGGTGTTCCTTTGAGACTATAGTCGTCTCGGTTAAAGATTCTACAACCTTTCAGATTCTAGTCACCCCCTAAACATTAAGTTATTGATTCTCAATAGCTCAATGCCATTATTTAATTACATTGGTTGTGTCAACAATACCCAAGGCGAGTTCATGGTCAAATCATATTTAAGAGGATAGAGTAAGTCAGCTCAAATTCTAATTTCGTCCCCACTTGCCCGCGCGTCGTGTGTTGACATGTTTGTAATCACTAATACTGTACGTCGAAAGGTCGTTAGACACTTATTTCATTAGGTTTATCATATTTATGCCTGTTTCTTAACGCCAAGTCAGCCGCTTCTTATTTTTATCACGGTTATTTCCCATTTTAATTTTACGTCGTACTGTTGCGTAATGTATATTCTGATCGTAAAGCCTCATTTACATTCAGCCCCTGCCACTGCTCCTCGCGCTGCCGACAATACTTCTCTAAATACTGCCGTAGCAGGATCGCGGGAAGTGTGTATTCACACTCTGCCCTACCACTCACATCGCTTTCGGCTTTCGACTATGGCTTTCAGTTTATACAAAGGTACTCTGTGACTATGGCAGACGTCGAAATAATTACAGCGTCCGCGCTGTGTCTTCTTGCAATACAAAATTATGTTAATAATTTAAAAAGATATCAAGTTCAAAAGAAGATAGATAGATAGATAGAAAATTTATTAGCGTAAAAACATGGTACATAAGATGATCAATGACGTGGAACTGACATGTTTTGCCATAATTGTCAAGCAAAAATGATATGAAATACAGCTAATTACACAAACCCAATGTTATATTTTAAAATTATTGCATTGCTTAAAAGTTAGGTACAAACATTCTTTTTCAATTAAAATATTATGTATTAATTAAATATTTATACAGATCTATGCTATTTGAATTCTTATACAATAAATTGTTCATAAATTATTAATTGAATTATTACATTATTGTTACATAAATAATATTAAATATTATATGAGATTAGTTAAGCTATTTTTATTTTAATAATTACACTACAGTATAAATTAATTCATAATTTTAATTACAATAAAATTATAATTTAAAAATCTCAGGCTATTATGCAAATATTACCTTTTAACTTATTTTACATTTTAATTAATAAATAATCAATATGAGTTACTAATCGTTTTTAGAAATAAAGTGTCAATGTTCATTAATTCCTTAAACTAAATTTTATATTAATATAATAAATTTGACGAACTTATAATTAATTACGTACATAGGTACTATGTTAACTCAAAAAGAAAATTCGTATTCGTAGAAGATGATGAATTGTGGTTTTTATCGTTGAAATCCCATATAGTTTTTTCTGATTCCAGCAGTTCTAAAAACTTTATTGTATTTTAATTAATCCACTCGAAAGGCATTTTGGTAGATCGTACTTATTTAATAACAAGACGGCACGCACATCCGTTCATCCAGGCGCTTGGCGCGAAGTGAGCGATGGAGCTGAATGTGAACACTCACTGCCGCTCGCGCTGCCCGTCCTTTGACTTCGACATTTGAGGGATCGTCGGGCAGCGTCAGCGGCAGCGGCAGTGTCAGCGCGAGTAGCCTGTTTACATACTGCCCTGCTCACTGCCCTGCTCACTACCCTGCCCAACAGGGCTGAATGTAAATGGGGCATAAATGGGGCATAAGCGACACAACCTCCCCGTCCAAAGGCCGAGGCGAAGTGACCGTGCTGCAGGAATCACGCTTCAAAAGGCCAATAGTTTAGGTAATTTCTTTTTACAGTAAAAATAATGGTATTTTAAAAAAAGTAAATAACATAAGCACTGCTTTATAGTTAGTTCAGTTAGTATGCAAAGTTTCATGATCTTATTTAAAGTATTTTATGAATAACAGCGGTTTATTGTTTATTTTGGAGGTAACTTTGGATTTTTTTTCTATCGAGAAAATTTTACGAAATCGTGTTTTCGTCTTAACATAATCCTTAACATTAATCCTCAACTTTACCATATATTTATTTCAAAATTAATGCTGCAATATTTTCGGCATTACGACGGATCTTGCTAAGCCATTTGATATTATATTTCCCCCTTAATGATAATAGAATCGGTCCGTACTATATTTTAGGTATAATGTTTTAAAATAAAGTTATCAAACTTAGTAAAGTTACAATTCAAAGGTTTAAATTAAGAAATATGTTAATAATGCTTTAGCAAAGCTTGTTAAATATTTTAAAGGCTAATATATACATAATATTCGGAATACAAATAACACGAGACTCATGATCATAAAATTATTTATTCTTTGTTTTATTTGAAAATGTAATGCATTTTCACTCATCATGCTTCATCATTTTCAATTAAATTTTATAATATTTAATAAATATTTGTGATTAAGAGTAGATATCAATTTTGATGTAATTTTTAATTTTCTTATAATGGCAGTAATTACGGGGATAAGATTTTTTTTTTAATTTCCTCCAGAGGTTACACCACCTCCAAAGGTCCTTATTGTACAGTTTCACAATTTGACTTAATTCTAGACACATATTTTTTAAAAATGCAATCAAAAGCGAAGTAATTATATAATAAAGATTTAATACAGGCAATGTATACTTAACTTAAATATCATACAAAAGAAAATAAAGAAAGAATTAGAATAATAGAAAAAATAAAAACAAGGCAAAAATATCCTTAAACTAACCATAAGAATTATTATAAATGACATATTGTTTAACAAAAATTATTAACAGTTTAGCGATATAATAAACAAAAGGTTAAAAAAATATAAGTTAATGTAAATCAACTTAATCTTAAAACAAAACAAAACAAATTAAAATATAAATAAAAACATAAGTCACTATAATATTTCTATAGTTTGTACACTGCCTATATAAATTTTCATTTACAATTTTACTATTTTACAATGACACATTAATTATCTACAGTAGTCTCTAATCGCCAAAGTAATATATTGTAATATTTAATGTATTGCACATTATTAAGGCGACACCGTGAAAAAATGCACCTCCTTTTATAGAATAGTATAGGATTATGACGCCACTAACGAAAGTGGAATTTTGATATAGATAAATTCATGTCTTTATTTTGAATTTGATTGTTCAAAAACACGATTGTAAAATTTTGACTCGATCATAATTATTTGCGAAAACACCTCTAAAAAATCACTATAGTTGAGATTACAACGAAATTACGTAATCTATTTGCTTGGGAATCACTCAAATATATTCATAACATCAATATTCATAATTTATTTGTTCACTATTTTGATTACTTAAGTCAATAATTTTTAAAAAATATTTTAAGAATCTGACAATTTCTAAGCGCTTTTGATCGTTGCGGGTGCTACGCAATTTTAGACGTTTTTTCCAAGTTTTTATAGAAATTATGTATTCACTCGGATTAGTACGGCGATAGCCTTTTCGATGTCGTCTTAAAGGAAAGACATGAAATAATAATTTAAACATTTATGTTAATAATATTAAAAGAGAGAAAAAAGGTATATACAAAAAAGAAATTATCAAACATGTCTACTGACAATAATTATAAATATACCCTGTAACCCTGTTTATATATAACCCTATATATATAACCCTGTTTATAGCTTATATAAATCAGCTAGCCGAAACAAAAGCGACTAGTCCGATTGCCGGTGCGTCTTTAATGCCATTGGGGAATGCATGCTGTGTGCGTAAGGGCAAGCGACACTGGAGCGAATTATATGCCAATGTGTAATGCATGCCGTACTACGCCCTGGCAAGTGATGTCGGTGAGAACGATGTACCGTAGCAAGTGCCAGAAGTCTGCCTTATAAATCTGCGGTAAGTTGGACTGGTTTGCAGGAACTGAAGGCTGCAGAAGATGATTCTGAGTAGTGAATGGTAGGGGTTCTTGAGGATAATGACGAAGGCTTGAGAAGTTGTAGTTTCCGAAGGTTGTTGGTTGCGTGTTCAAATCACGTCGAGATTTCCACTGTGGCCGTAGATGGAAAAGGGGAGATCTCCCGCCGGGTAAGGTGTTCTGCCCGAGGAGCGGCCAACGCTCCGTGTGATAGTTTTTTTTGCGCCCGAAGCAAATATGGGCAACCCTCCGGAAAGCGGGGGAGGGAGGTGGTGAATGCTGCGTGATTGTGGAGACCCACTTGCTTTGGGTGGTTACGGTTAGGATAGTAGACGCGACCCTCTTGAAGAAAGGAGGGCGCACGTGTGATAGTTTGGAGTCGTTCTATATATACTGTTTATGATTCGGAACGTTGATAGCGCGATTTAGGCTTTGGTGTGTTTCACGTGTGGCGCGACGACAGCACCGCCACTGTAGAAAAATCACAAAGTAATTCTATTCCATGAGAGGACATGGGGAAAATCAAACAACTGGCTAAATAGGGGTTACGTGAAGTTGAAATTTGGCTAAAAGATAGACTTTTCTATGTTAATGCTTTTAAAACCACATAACTTCTTGTTTTATTCCCTTTTAAAAAATTGTATTAACAAACGCACCTACAGTGAGTAAGTGGCTACTAGCTACCACAGTCCGTGGACACCTGCAGAAAACATCTAGCAAAGAAGGCTGCAGTGGCGTTTAGCTCAATATTTTTTTCATAGGATTGGGTGAAAAAGTCCAGCTGATGGTAAGTGGTTGATGTGGACCATAGACATCTACATCTATCCTCGATTACGAATCAAAATGCAGATGCGTTGTCACCCGTGAGGACTAAGATGGAATGCCTCGTTTGCAGTAAAAAGGGAGACCCTTTCTTCTTTTTTACACTCACCGTACGAAACACAGTAGCATCAAGCTACTATTTTACTCTGGTATTCTGTTAGAGCGTGGTCCTTCCCCGGTCGATCCTACCCATTCGTGACTATAATATAGCGGCAGCATGGCTCTACCGTGTAAAAAAGTATATGTTTCAATGTCATTGCGTCATTATTATCAATGCACTTTATCGATCTGTCATTACTTATGGGATTTGTTCATGGAGTGGTGCAGGCAAAACTTGCTTGATAGACGCTGAAAGAGAACTTTCTGTTATTACTATTGGTACTTTCACTGCCGTATAGAAGCAGACATACCACAACACTAGTTTAGTACAAAAAAGTACAAGTTTTACCGAGAGAATTATAACATTTACATATTAATGAACTAGCTGTTCTCAGCGACTTCACCCGCGTGTGATTTAGGGTTTAAATTTTGTTGCGCGTAAAGCTAATTCTATTTCTAAAATAAAACGACCCTAAATTACTCCTTACTTAATAATATTAGCCAGTGAAAGCCCCGTTAAAATCGGTCTGGCCATCAGCTGGATGTAGAGAGATTAGCCGGGAGAAATAGACAAAAATTTAAAACATTGTGTTTTTGTTATATGTACCGTTTATACTTTCATATGCATTTAGTAAAAAGCTGTTATTTTGACACTGCATTTTTATTTATTTGTATAAATATTAATGTATTCTACAGTGTAGGAGTGGTTTACGAATAACCCCTCCCTAATCTCGTCTCCTCTCCTAATGTCGTCGCGCCACAAGCGAAACGCACCGAAGCCTAAATCGCGCTAACAAAGTTCCGAAAAACTGCGCTAAATATATATAGAATAACTCTGTACTAACACACTTTACGCCCTCCTTTCTGTCTAGGAGGGTCGCGTTCGTATACGGCTTAGAGATCTCTAGTCAGATCGTTAAGCCAGTTCCTAAAAGGTTGGGTTTAGTGGGTAAAAGTCACCACATAACCACGCAGCCGGCTGCGTGGTATCCTATGAGCATTCCCAACCTCCCTCCCCCGCTTTCCGGAGGGTTGCCCATATTTGCTTCGGGCGCAAAAAAAAAAAACTAACACACGGAGCATTGGTCGCTCCCCGGGCAGGACATCGACCCGACGGGAGATCTCCCCTTTTCCTTTCACGGTCAAAAACGAAGAAACCTATGCTCAGCTATGAACGTTTTAAGCTGGTTATGTAAAATGCATCAATTCCAATACCTTATCTCATATCGTCTCGGGGAAATCATAAGAAGCAACTGAGGTAAACTGAAGGAGATGGGCAGTAGCATTTCCCTGATAACAACTAAAAATAAAATAACCGCGGTTCCAAACCGAGTCCCAAGCATGGCAACTATGGCAAAATCGGGAGGATATAAGACCATTGCTTTCTTTACAATATTTTAGAATTAACATCGATAGTGTTATCGGAAAGCTCCGAACCCGCTGCTTAAAAATAAAACAACGAAAAATCGAACCGGTCCTTCTTAAAAACCTGATATATAAATTATGCATTTGATATCATGCTAAAAATAGACGTGAGAAGTTGGCTTTCTAAATTTGGAACATCAATCAACGGTACAAAATCGGTAGCTGGTTGAAAAAAGTGCCATAAAGAAGTGGCGCGAAAAAACCGGACAGCCAGTGTCTAATACGCGTTCTAAAAATAGCTGGCCCCGATTAACGCTAGTGTGGGGATGTTAACAAATATAACGTATGACACTGAATATGGATATCGGACATTTTTAGATGTAGATTTTGACATTTTCTTTCTTTGGTAATGGACTCGTAATATAGTACTTTCGCCTTTTATAATAATTTGTTAAAACCTCTACCAAATTATGTTGATGCATCAAATTGGATTTTTGGAGATTTCGACGACAGCTTAAATCTGAAGTAAAACTGTTGATAATAACGACAAAAGAAGTTCTTATATAGGGCGTTAAAGCGGACAAATTAACTTGAGGGATATTCAAACTCAGTGCACTTGTTTCGCCACTTACAGTAAAATATCGCGAGGAATAACTAATGGAATAATCTAATAAACAAAATCATATTATTATTACTGTTGCGTGCGTTTCTGGATCCGGTAGCCAGTAGATTATGTTGTTGTTCAACTAGTGTGGTGCCGCAGCAAAGGAAAATCTCCTAACCTTTAAGCTTAAATGGGACGCGGGCCGTACCGGATTGTGACCAAGATCAACGACGTAACCTACTGGATACAGAAAGGCGCGCAACATTACGTATCAAAATCCACTTCAAACCAATTCCCGCCAAAAACTCCATTTTGACATTTAAAACGCTGGTCCTTCCCCGGTAGAGCCGACCCATTTGTACTACTAATACTAAACCTACGTAAAACGTAACCTTTTTAAGCAATTTTTGTTTAAGAAACATTTAAGCGTTCGTAAAGAAAGACTTTGTGTATTTTCGAGGACTTTGAACTCTGTCTCTAAGAACGAATTAGACTCTGTGGAGTCGAGAAAATGGTATCATTAGCTTATTTTTGTTCCTGCAGTTTTCTATGTGTACATTATTTTTTATTAGGGGGTCATTGTAGAAGCGTGCTCGTCGCGACCCCTGCCAGCCCTTTTTAGGGCTGCAATTCTACACAGCTGCGCACCCATGCAAACGAGGGTTAGGGCGTCCCCCCCAAGGCGACGCACACCAGCTCGTCCCCGTTGGTGTGGAATGCAGTGCGCAAAGCGGCGATGGGGACCGCCACCCGTCACGCATAGCCCGACACGGCGGAAGGTGGAGGACGGAGTGCAGAGTTGGCGCGTGGAATGTTAGAGGGGGCATGAAAGATAAAACGAATGAGTTGATCGAAATAATGAAAGAAAGAGAATTAGATGTCGTGTGTATGTCGGAGACCAAACGGAAAGGCAGTGGTACTGAAGAGCTTCCTGGCGGGACGTTAGCTATATGGTCCGGAGTCCCGGAAAGCGAGAACGCCTGCCAGGGAGTGGGAGTGCTGTTGTCGTCCCGGTTGGTCGATCTTATGACTGAATATAAGGTTGTGAACTCAAGACTTCTCTGGGTTCGCTTCAAAATGGGACTGACGAAGTTATTCCTTTTGGCTGTTTATGCGCCGGTAGCTTCGACGTCCAGGGCTGAGCTGGAGGAGTTTTGGGAGAATGTAAGAGAAGTTCTAGATTTGGTTAAGGGATGGGTAGGTATCGCTCGACCAGGATACGAGTCGGTGCTTGGAAAGTTTGGCGATAAAAGGGTTAATGATGCTGGCAAACTTATACTGGCTGTATGCAAGGAAAAGGGTCTTCTTGTGACAAACACTATGTTTAATCACAGGAAAATCCATATGTACACTAGAGAAAGAAAGAATGAGAGAAGTATGATTGATTTGTTCCTGGTGGATGACCGACTGCGAAAACAGGTGATGGGTACACGAGTGTTCAGGGGTGCTGACCCGGGAACGGATCATTATCTAGTAATTACTAGATTTAGGGGTTTGTTCGCGGGTTGGCGCTACCGGACGGCAGTAACAGAACCACAGTCGGTCTGTCGCATCCGAAGCTGGAAGCTTCAGGAAGCGGATACTAGGGACAAATATCACACGAGGGTAGCCGAAAAGCTTGACACCATCGATGGCAGGAAAGAATGTGTGGAGAGAACATGGCAGAACCTTAGGGATGGAATGGTAAGTGCAGCGGAAGAAGTATGTGGAACGACAAAAAGAGGTAGTAGTAAGAGAAGAGATGCATGGTGGAATGATGAAGTGAAAGAAGCTGTAAAAAGAAGAAAAAAGCATGGTTAGACTACTTGGCCTCTAGTAACGATGAGCATATGAGAGAGAAGATGAAAGAAAGATTATATCTTTCTTATGCTGCAGAAAGTTCATGCGAAAACATTGATTGAGGAAGTACGTGAAAGGTGTAGAATAGAAGCGGACGAGAGGTTGTCGCACAACTTTAGGGAAAACTCCAAACTCTTCTGGAAAGAGGTTGGAAGGTCCCGGAGTGGTGCGACAGCCTTAAGAATGAACAAAGTGCTTTCGAGAACCAATGACGTCCTTTCAGAAAAATCGGACGTCATGCAGCGATGGAGTGAATTTTATAGAGAAATGTATGCGTGTCATGATCTTAGTGAAGGATCCGGGGGTGACGCCGTGACTGGCACGCCAGGTACGGACCTCGATGACACTGAGGTCATCAGCATGAAAGAGATTGAATGTGCGATTCGAAGTTTGAAATGCGGTAAGGCTGCGGGACTAGACAGAGTTACTGCTGAAATGGTCAAGTACGGTGGGCCTCGCGTCTGGGACAGCTTTCATCTGCTGTGCAATTTGTGCTGGCGGACGGGAGATGTCCCGGATGATTGGCGATCCGCGGTCATTGTGCCTTTATATAAAGGTAAAGGTTCACATTTTGACTGCGGGTGCTATCGGGCGATCAACTTGACCAGTTTAGCAAATAAAGTTTACTCGAAGGTTTTGACACGCAGGATGCAAGAGAAATCGGAAAGATTCTTATGGGAGGCACAATGCGGATTTAGACCTGGAAGAGGATGCACGGATCAAATGTTTTCTTTCCGCATGATCACGGAGAAGCTTCTGAGTGTTAACCAGAGGATTTTCTGTGCTTTTGTGGATCTGGAGAAAGCATTTGATAAGGTTATAAGGAAGAAAATGTGGGAACTGTTGCCGGGATATGGTGTGGATGGTCGATCGTTAAGGGCTGTGCAGTCAGTCACTTTACTATGACTGTAAAGCCTGTGTGCGGGTAGGGCATGACCTGTCACCCATGTTTAGCGTCCAAGCGGGCGTAAAACAGGGTTGTGTCATGTCTTCCTGGCTGTTCATACTGTATCTCGACAGCTGTTTACAGAAGCTGAAAAATAGCCGTTTGGGTGTGAAATTGGGTGACATAAAAGTTAATTGTCTGCTGTATGCTGATGATGCAGTGCTTATTGCGCCATCAGAAGCAGAACTGCAGGCATTAGTCACGTGTATGAAAGAAGAATGTGAAATTAAAGGTCTCCGTTTGAATGCTAATAAAACTAAGGTTCTGGTATTTGAAAAGGACGAAGAGAGAACGAAATGTGAAATATGGGTAAATCAGGAATGTCTAGAACAGGTAAATGAAATTGTATACTTGGGGAGTGCTTTCAGCCGGGATGGAAGATGTGATTTAGATGTGGATAGGCGTGTCGCTGCCGGAAACAAAGTCAATGGTGCCCTGAATGCATTAGTCAAAAGGCAAGGCGTGGTGAAGAGTGCACGCTTTGCAATACATAACGCAGTGTTGGTACCGACTTTGTTATATGGCAGCGAAACCTGGGTATGCTAGGAGAAGCATAAAAGCAAGTTGAATGCAGTGGAGATGCGATCTCTTCGTAAAATGTGTGGCGTTACCATAGCCGACCGAAAGCGAAACAAAGAGATTCGCAATATGGCAGGATTGAAAGATGACCTTATCACAAAAATTGATAGGGGCGTACTCCAATGGTTTGGGCACGTTGAACGAATGAGTGAAGACCGAATGGTGAAGAAAATATATAGAGCGAAAGTAAATATTAAAAGGTGTCGAGGTAGACCGAGACTAACTTTCGAAGACCATGTGAGCAAATTGCTCGAAGAGGGGAGGGTCAAGAGTACTCGGATACCTAGACGTGCATGTATGAAGAAGTTAATGAACCTGAAAGAAGCGAAAGAGGTATGTAAGGATCGTGACACTTGGCAATCTGTTCTCTCTCGCTACCCCGTTAGGGATTGTGCGTGACGATAAGTAAGTAAGTAAGTACATTATTTTTTTATTAAATCTTCTTTTGTTTTTGTAAACGTAGGTACATTAATTTTCCGTAAATATATTTATTTTAAGTTAATGATATATTTATTTCTCAAAAATTTCTCTGAGAGATTCTCTGAGTTTAAGCTTACAAACAGATCCTACAGAAATGCTGCAAAGAAAAATAGTTTCTAATTGGTCGCATTTCCCCATAGCAAAATTCCACAAGACATTATGCTATGGAAATAATTGAAATCTATAGTTTATTATTATGTAGCTTCCACGACGCTAGTGAGAATTTTTAACTATTTTACAGCATAAGCTACTGAGCTTAGTCCGCTCGCTAGTTTACATAAACTCATACAGGGGCTCCATTGAAGCTTTGCGTCGAGATTAATGCCGCGAAAAACGGAGATTATTGTTTAAGGTCCGATCTATAATTAAAAAAGCTGAAGGTACTCCGGGTTTAACAATGACATCTGGACGTCAGTCATCTCAGTCCCCCGTGACCATGGGTGCTGGAAAGCGCCCGAAACGTCGGGAATTAAAAATAAAAGTAAATAAAAAGTAAAAATAAACGCGATAAAATCCGTAAAAGTAGTTTTAAACAATTTAATATCACTTTTATTTTTGATAAAAGTTATAATTCCTTATGGATCACATTCCTTTGCATTTTGGTCTAGATTATTGTATCATTGGGTTTTACAAAATGACAAAAATTTCGTCGTTCCTTTTCCGGTCAGAGAAACAATCGCTTTAGACAGTAGTGATCCAAAACATGTTGAAGTTTGACAAGAAATAATAATAATTCAAAATGGAAACAATTTTAACCACTCTTATTGTCCTGAGATATTTAAAGTTTCAAGTCTCGAACTCAACGGGAAGTTAGTATAACACTTTCACTGTCCGATTTTCAGACACAATGGTAACACAATAGCAAAAATTCTCAATAACTTTATTGTATTCCATAGGTTACAACAGGTGTTACGTAGTTTTGTGGTATTTCTCTAGATCCTGATGGGCACAGCAATATTATGAAGGAGGAACATTATTTCTACGTGGTAGAGCCATGTTGACTCATATTAGTAGTATAGTTGTAGCACGAATGGGTCGGCTCGACCGGGGAAGGACTACGCTCTCACAGAATACCAGCGTGAAATAGTAGCTTAATGCTGCTGTATTTCGCATGGTGAGTGTAGAGAACCGGAGACCCTTTTTACTGAAAATGAGGCATTCCATCTCAGTCCTCACGGGTGACAACGCATCTGCATTTTGAATTGTAATGGAAGATAGATGTAGATGTCTATGGGCCGCAGCAACCACTTACCATCAGGTGGACTGTGTGCTCGTTTGTCAGCCTATTCTATTAAAAAAAAAATTATTTTGTTTTATTATTATGTTGTTTACTTTCATATCTCGGCTTTTACCGGTTTATCTACTAATAGCACGGGCCTAAGCCAAGTGTAGTGTAGTGTAGTGTAGTGTAGTGTAGTGTAGTGTAGTGTAGCATATTAGTGCTGGATTTGGTATTATCCTATGAACTACCTTATTCAGTTACTTGTGTGTTAGGTTGTGAGGCAATTTGTCTAAGTATGGGTGTGGTTTGTTCTTCAGCTTGCAGAAACTTCCTTACTATTCTGCATGTATTCAGTATTACAGCTTTCTGTAACAGTTTGTATGTGTTGGGTGGTAGATTTAAAGTTTTTATAGATTGGTGCAATTGCTTCGGTATTACACTGGTTGTCGATAGTACAATGGTCACTATAATTACTTATTGAAGATGCCAGAGTCGAGTTATTTCATCTTTAAGTTCTGCATATTTAGAGAGCTTTTCGGCTACTGTAGCTTGTAGATTGTGCGTATTAGGGACTGCTATATCTATAAGGTATCTGGTTTTGTTAGTTTTATTAATCAATGTAATATCTGGTCTGTTACAGTGAATTGGTGGTTCAGTGTGTGAGGATAGCGCGGTCGAAGTATATCTTCGTTTTGGGGGTTTTCTATTACGCTTTCTGGGTTGTATTTATAATAGGGTTCAATTGAGTTTATTAGGTTATGTTGGTGGGCTAGTTTTTGGTGAATAATATTTGCAACTTGATCATATCTGTGTTTGTAATCTGTTTGGGCTATTGCTTTACACGCACCTGTGATGTGTTCAATAGTTTCTGGACAACTGTTGCATTTTCTGCACGTATCAGAATTTAAGGTTTTTATAATATGCTTTTGGTAGTTCCTGGTCTCTATTACTTGATTCTGTATAGCAATCATAAAGCCTTCAGTCTCTGGGAAAAGTTCGCCATGAATCAACCATGCGCTCGATGCTTCTTTGTCGACATTATTTTGGCTTATATCATGTCGATGTCTTCCATTTAGAGACTTATCAGCCCACTCGGTGATTTTTGTTTTGTCGTCGGTCAGTTTTTCAGAGTTTTGTGTAATGTTTTCTTTTAAGTTGAAGGGTGTTAATTTATTATCATTTTGTACTATAACCTTGTAGAGTGTGGAATATTCTGATTTGTTGAAAAAGTATCATCGTCTGAGGGTCGTAATTTGCTTGTTATGTAAGTTTATTATATCGATTATTCCCCTGCCACCTTCTTTTCTTGGTAATGTCAGTCTCTGTAAGCATGACCTTGGATGATATATTGGATGATTTGTCGCCTCTTAAGACACCCCAGGACGATATGAGCTATTCTCGGCAGTTAAAAAAATATAATTTTCTTAAGGCTGACTTTTTTTATAAAATATGGTGACAAGCGAGCACACAGTCCACCTGGTGGTAAGTGGATGCTGTGGCCCATAGATTAGGTTTTGATTTTTAATCAAGGATAAATGTTGATGCATTTATCCTTGATTAAAAATCAAAACGCAGATGCGTTGTCACCCCTGAGGAAGATGGAATGCCTCGATTCCAGTAAAAAAGGATCTCCGGATCTATACAGTTGCCATACGAAACACAGCAGAATTAAGCTGCTTACGCCATAATAAAACTTCAGTGTGTTTTACATGAACTTAGAAAATAACAAAATATCTGAATACAAAATTTCGTCCAAATCATTTGAACCGTTTCACATTATATAATGGGGGGGGGGAGGGGGCTAGTTTAATTAAGTCGTTCAGTTATTCGTATGTATAAGATACGAGTTTGTTGTCTTTTAAACTTTGCAACACGTGTAAGATTTGAATTGGGGTAGCTGAACGCATTATAAATGTCAACACGAGATGTGTGTTGACGTTACAATCGTTTCCATATTTCGCACGCAAATTATTTAGAAAATGCCAAATTGCACACTATTTACAATTAAATATGTATTACAATCTGTCTGTCAACACAACGAGTCGGGTTTGTACTTTGTAGTAGTGATAATACGACGTAATTTCTTTTATGTGTGCTCCCGGTGACGCCTATCCTCGTACAAATGAAGGTTGACAGCCATTCTTTTGTATATTATAGTATTCTATGGTATGCACATTAGCCAACAGTCAGCCAATCGTTTGCGAAAAAATTGTAGTTAGTAAGCAACTCTTGAAGTGAGTAGTTGCGTAATAAAACCTATGTTATTATTATTGCTATTAAAAATCCGCCATACTGCCATAAGCCAGAAAACTATAGCCATCGACGCTCTCAGCTACTCACAGAAACTAAACCGGGCCGGACATCGTCGTGTTGTCTTCTGCGTGGGCTCGATGCCCAGCAGATCGGCACACTACAATGTGCCGGTCCTGGGCGCCTATGATGGTAAAGGCGTACTATAGTAGCGTCTTTTGTCGCAGTCCGGTAAATTTGTAGTTAAAAGAGGTTGTCCTGATAATTGTGTTTAAGCACAGTTATTTTGTCGAAGCTGGCCTTTCTGCGGCATTGTGGAATTTACTCGACTCCCTAATCTATATAGGGAGGAGTTCTCTTGAATAGGGTCGCCCGCCCGGCGGCCGTGAGTGCAACGGCGCGAAGTCGTTGAGATGTTCGTGTGGCCCGTGTTCGGCACGGTCAAACAAACCGCACGCCAGCCGGACCACGAATTCCTGGAGGCTCTTAATCTTCAGATTGGCCGCTATAACGTCATTCCGGACGTAGCAACCCGCACCGACTACGGTTCGTAATGACAAATTCTGCTGGGCCTGAAGTCGCCGCTTCTGATGATCGCTCATGAGTGCATACCAGGCCGGAGCAGCGTATGTTAGCAGGGGTCTTATGTACATTTTGTAGATGGTCAACTTCGACTTTGTCGGTAACTTGGATGTCAGGACAGGACGGAGCATTGTCTGCGCACATCGAGCTTTGCGTATAACAAAGTCGACGTGGGCAGTCATGCGCAACATCCTGTCGATACGGCATCCAAGGTAAGTCACGGCCTTCTCATATGCGATCTCCTGGCCTCTGAGGGTTAGCGGTGGTGGTAGATTTCTATAGCGGCGAGTGAGCAGAGCGGTCGTCTTGCTAACATTGACGGCCATCCTCCACTCATCCAACCATGGTGGCAGCAGGTCCAACAGACGTTGCATCCTGGCATCTGCGATATGGGCTCTTCTGGACGACGTGAAGTATGCGCTGTCATCCGCAAAAAGCCCCAACTCACCGTCGTCCTCCCATTCATGCAGGTGCCCTGCCAGGTTAGGTATGTCATTAGTCTAAGCCGCGTACAGGGCTGGAGACAGACAGCTGTCCTGTGGCACACCAGCTGTTATGGGTTTTATTGCGGACTCGGCGTCCTCTACACAGACGTAGAACTTCCTGTTTACGAGGAAGGACGCCACTAGCCGCAATATAGCAGGAGGGACACTGGTCTGATCGTCTAACTTATAGAGTAATCCAGTGTGCCACACCCGGTCGAACGCCTTTTCGATGTCGAGAAAGACGCCCAACGATGTGCGGCCGCGGTTGTGCTCGGCCGCAAGAGGTGCAGCCTCTTCAGTGGTTGCTGTTGAGTGGTCTTCATGGTGGGTGGATTAGTTTCGGGAGTGGGTGCCATTGTAGAGTAGACCTATCTCTACAAGGACTCTATTGGGCAGCTGTCGTAGTGCAGCGTTGGTAATCCCATCGTGCCCCGGCGCCTTCCTCGGTTGCAGCAGGGTTACTGTCCTCCGCAGATCAGCGGGGCAGATGAACCACTCTCCTGCACGCGGCTCTCCTTCCGGATGTGGATTTCCAAGAACTCCGCACTTGCTGGGTTCGGCATAAACTGCTCCTCGAAGTGCTCAGCTAGGATATCCGCTCTGCCCTTGGCATCGTAACGTTGTTCGCCCGCGTTGCTGGTCAGTGGGCAAACAGGTGGTCGGGTTTTCGTTAACTGCCGGTTCAATTTGTAGAGCGACGCGTGATGTTCATCAGCCTTCCAAATGCGCTGCTCCCAGGCCTCTCCTCTGTGGGCCTGTATTGCAACCGACAGTTCGTCCGTTATGGTGTTCAATTTTGTTTTTATTCTAGGACAGCGAGTGCGCGCCCAGAGCTTTCTCAGCGCTCTTTTATGTCTTAGCTGCACACGTATATTTAACTTCAGCTCTTCCTTTCTTCCCGAGCGAGGGACGATCGTAGAGGCCGCGTTGAGGGCCTCCTGGATGCTCGCGGTTATTCTGGTTGCAGCGGCCTCTACGTCGTCCGCTGAGTGGATCGGTGTGTGGACTGGAGGCCTCTCCTGCAGGTGTTGGTGGTAGAGCCTCCAGTCGATCTTAGTCTTACCAGCTCTGGGTGGCGAAGTCACTGCCTTAGTGCCAAGGGTTATCAGAATCGGGAGGTGCCGTGTATTTAGGTCGTACATCACTTTTACCACTATAGTACACACATGTGCGTCGGTTCCTCGGGACCTAGAACGTCATAGTTGTGGTTCTCAGCATCGTCGTATAGCTCACAACCCGGCAGGTTGATCAATCTTGACCCCCACGCCAGGTGTTTGGCGTTCAGGTCCCCGGCGATGATGGTGGGTGTCGTACCTTCCATAACCGTCCGGATGTCTGAGGAGTAGAATGGAGTCCCTGGCGGGCGGTATGCTGCAAAAATCCTTAGTTCCTCGCCCGCCGCCTCCATTTTTATGCCGATTGAACGCATCGTCTGGAAGTCTGGTAGGTCCAGCTCTTGGTGGACGATGTCTCTCCTCACCAGAATCGCTGTCCCTCTATAAGCGATCTCTTGAGGATTGACCTCGTCCCTCCTGTAGATAGTGTAGTTAGGCAACTTAAGATGCGTTGTTGGTCGTATTTTGGTTTCACCCAGCAAGATCACCTGGATGTCCTGCTGCTGAGCGACCGTGCGGAGTTCATGGATCCTTTGTTGAATCCCGTCCGGGTTCCAGTAAAGCAGACGCAGGTTACTGTCCTCCGTAATGCCTTGCCAGTAGCGTTGCCAGCGCCTTCATGACGGCAGTAATGGGATCTGTCCCGGCCCTTGTGTCAGCCAGGACTTGTGTACCGACTTCGATGGCTATGCCTACCAATCTGTGGATGGCATCAGCCGTCTCGAAGCCGGACGTTGGTGGTCTATGTTGTGAAGGCACTGGTCTCGGGGCATTTGTGGTGATCTTCTCTCTTTGGGCAGAGCGCGCTCTATATGTAGAGCGGGCTCTACTTTCTGGTAGAGCCCTCTCTGGTGCTCTACCAGTCATGGTTGTTGATGGTGGTCTTGCAATAACCTGCGCCTGCGAGGCTATCGGTCCTGTAGTTGTAGGGGTAGAGGTACTCACAGCCTGAGGAGGGGGCTGTTCAGTTTTCCTACTCCTGTTCCTCCGCCTCTTCCTTTGGGAGGGTTGCTTCTCCGTGGCGTTGTTGGCAGGAGGTTGGAGAGTCGCCCCCGGTGGTTGCCCTTTGCTCTGTGGGTTCCACCGTTTCCATTGGTGCTGTGGGAGAGGGTGGGGGGGGGGGGCTGGTTGTCTATCCTTTCCTCTGGTGACTGTGGCCCACCCATTCTCCTGAATGGTAACAGCCTTTGGGCGACTCTGGGGGATCCTCTTAGGGTTCTCCGGGAGTAGCCCAGGTAGATCGATCCATGCTTCCTGGCAATCCTCTTCAGGACTGGGCAGCGGCGATCGTTGGCCGTGTGGTTTTTTGAGCAATTAGCGCACTTTGGATCTTCCTCTCTACCCCTTGGACAAAGGCTGGCGATATGCTCCCCAGCACAGCGAACGCATTTCACTGACCTGAAGCAGTTTTTTTTTATAGAATAGGGTGACAAACGAGCACACAGTCCACCTGATGGTAAGTGGATGCTGCGGCCCATAGACATCTACATCTATCCTCCATTAAAAATCAAAATGAAGACGCGTTGTCACCCGTGAGGACTGAGATGGAATGCCTCGTTTCCAGTAAAAAGGGTCTCCGGTTCTCTACACTCACCATACGAAATACAGCAGCATTAAACTACTATTTCACGCTGGTATTCTGTGAGAGCGTGGTCCTTCCCCGGTCGAGCCGACCCATTCGTGCTACAACTATACTACTAATATAACTGCAGCATGGCTCTACCACGTATAACGCAGTTTGCGGAGGAGTCCGAAAACCTGGCAACGGTGGCATTGTGCCGGTCCCGTCTTTCTCTGCCAGGCTTCGATGACGACTTCTCTCATGTAGAAGAGCTCGTCGTACGTCGCCCTGCTCAGATGCTCCAGCTGTGCGTAGTAGAGGCGGCTGCCTCGATCTGCCTCTACGTGGTGGTATGGACTTCACATAGGTGATGGGGACGCCTTTTGCTCGGATAGCCTCCTCAATCATCTTGGTATCTGTGCCCACTGGCAAGCCCCGGATGCCCACTTTAGTGGGCTTCTCCTCTGCCGGGGTATAACAATACCACGACATAGTTGGGACTTTCTCGGAGAGCTCGACCATATATCTCTGTATGGTTCGAAACTCCTCCGGACTCTGGGGTGCGAATCTTACACCCTTCCCGAACGGACGGGCATTAGGAGGGTGGCCCAATTTCTTATTGAGCACCTCGAAATGCCTGGTCCAGTCCGGGAGGCATTCAGCAACAATCGGCGGGTATCTGGTTTTCTCCTTCTCTTTCTCAGTTCTCTGAGGCTCCTCCACCGATTGCGGTCGTGGCATTGCAGGGGCCGCAGCCATGTAAGCATAGCTCGTTGACGGCCGCTGTCCATCGTCAAGAGCTAACCCGGACGGGTTGGTAGTCTGCACCGGGGATGATCTTCCGGCTGATGCAGCGAGGGTTGCGTACGTTGTAGAGCCCCAGCTGTAGGACTCCTCACCTCCTTGCTCGTTTGGAGGGGTCCGGTGAGATAGATGGTGGCTGTTGTGGCGGTGATGGCGATTTAAGAGGTGAGGTATGGACCTTCTTCCTAGTCGTTACTTGGGCTCCTCATCATCCGATGATGCTGATGATGGTGTATCTGATGAGTCCTGAGAACCGATGCGCTGCCTCTTCTCATGGAGGGAGGCTACGGTTTCAGGAGGTATGTGCCTTCGTGGCGTCTTCATAGGCCGCTGTTGTTGGGAGGGCAGCGGTTCACGCCCAGTCGTACACTCAGGTACGATGGGCGAGAGCGCGGCCCTTGATGCGGGCTCCTTACCCGGCGACGAAGTCTTGCGGGTCGGTATTTGCGAGTAGGATGATACTACTCTCATCCTCTCAGAGTTAAAAATGTCTCGATAGGCGTTTGGCCTCTCCAATACGCCCGGGCGATCTGGTGGTTTCCTCGATTTAGGAGGAGGCTCCCCTTTATCTTTATCTGACATGTTTCCCTACCTAACAGTCAGCGGTAATCTACTAATGGCCCTATCTAAACAACCAGCCGATCGGCAACGGATGGTAATGCGCGACGCGGATGGTGGAGATGATAACGGTTGACTTTCCACACTTGGGGCACTGCCTACCCCTTTTGCAACAAAAGGGTTGGGGGAAGTGCGGTGGTGGCACTTTAAGTACGCGACTAGGCACAATAGACACGATCGTCTTAAAGTGCCAAGAATCTGCCTAGGGGCCTGTGGCCTCGACGCCTCATGGAATCAGCGGACTCAACGATCGGCGGCGTATGTCGTACGGGCGGTTGTATGTGCTCACTGCTAAACACAAACAACGCACACCTAGGAGATCCTTGATGAGATGGCCGGACATACGAGTATAGCCAGACTTACTGACAATCGCTGGACCATAAAGACAACATCATGATTAGAACCATCAGGCCAAAGAAAAAGAGGTAGATCAATCGCGCGCTGGACAGACGACATTATAAAAATAGCAGAGGTATCCACTGGATGCGAGTAGTAGAGGACAGAAAACATTGGTCATCTCTGGAGGAGGCCTTTACCCTCCGTTAATGAGGGGTTCTTGCAATCGTACACATACACCAAAAAAACTAATTCTAGGTTTTTTTTTAAATATTATCAGAATTTATTGAAACTTTTAAAATGCATTCTTATAATGGGCTAAGACAACTACTAGAAGTAAGAAGTAATTTATTGCAATTAATTAATGAATTTGCAAGTCTTATAAACCTTTTTCTATTACAAGCACATAAATATCAAAAGTAATACTTCACACTGCGACAAATAATTTTTGCATGCACACTGTTTCAAACTGTAAATCTATACTATGAAGCAAGAAATAAAAGGCTTTTTTATTTTTATTTTATTTATTTTATATATCGCTCTGTCTCATACCTGCTGGTCAATATAATATATCTCAACAATAACACGGATTATATAAGAAAATAACGGAGAATATACATAGATCAATAAGTTTTGAGATGCTCGGAATTTAAAAATGGAACGCACTCGTGTTATGTTTCTAAAAAACAAATTTATTTAAAAATAGAAATACTATGTTATTTACGTATTATAATATTCAGATTAATTAAAATACGCTTAATTCTTACTAAAATTGACGATTGAAATACCATTCAAAGTTATCTTGAATTTTGGGTAAGTTTGAACTCTTTTGTTTCTGAAGACTAAAATATATAATATTGGACTTATTTGGAGCTTGGGTAACATTAACTAGCGTTTTTAATAAGAAAATAAAATTATGCTCTATGGCCAGTCGTTTGCAGTACAATTTTTTTTATATCACTTGGGGATGCCATATACAAACTAAATGTACCAAAAAGGAAGATACAAAAACAAAAGTTTTATACATTTTTAACTGTATTTATTGACTTAAATTAATAAAATAAAATTTTTATTAAAATACTCGAGCTTTTTGGGTTTCATTTGAGATCAAAAAATATGTATGTTAAGATGACATTTCTCATTAATATTTGACTTACAAAAAATCTTACTTTCCCCACTCCATGAATAAAATTTCATCTTCTATGTATGTTATACCACCTTTCTTGGAGATTTGATGTTCTTTTACGATACTTACTATATCCGATACCTTTACTTTTAATATCTCGGCTTTTGAAGGCCACTTCCAACCTCCTAAAAAGGATTTTTGGAAAGCTGAAACCATGACAGTCGCGGTTGACAAATTTACTTTTCGTATTTGTCCTAGGAACCTGCTCCCTTCATTACTAAATATACAATAAGCATCTTTCGCCAAATCTCTAACAGAATTATTTTTTTCAGTGTTATCTTCCTTGCTGGTTAGTCCACTCTTATGTGACGTAGAGGCTGTTGAGTCACCGCTAGGTTCCACAACATATTCTTCTACAATAGGCACATCCTTATCTTCCCATAATATTTGTTCTTCCGACTCTCCAGTTGTAAAATCTCCTCGGATTGTTATGACCGGTGGCTCAACGTCTTGTTCGTGAAGCACAGATAGATTATCACCTATGTCAAGCATATATAAATCTTCAGCTAGTTCTGGAGAAGGTGGTCTGTGTATCATAGCCTCAACGACGAACTTTGCGTGTCCTCCAATGTTTTGTGACTTAAGTTCATTTCCATCACCTTCTTCACCATGCTCAACAGTATCAACGACCTCATTGTTTTCACTGTCATTTTCTGTTGATAAGACTTCTCCCTAAGGAGCAGGATCCCTTTGCTTTCTCTTTTTCTTGTTTTTTGATCCCATGGGCCTGCCACGTTTTTTAGACTGGCTGGTTTCTACTTCATTTCCTGTCTTCGTTTTGGCTGTTTTTTCGCTTTCTTTATAATAATTTTCCACTTCTTCAACCGACATACTCTTCCCTGCTACAACAGGTAATTGAAATTTCTTTCCTTTGGTTACTGTATTTAAATTCGATTGCCTCACATTTTCTATATAATTAACAAAACTTTCGCTAATAGTGTCGCTTATGTCCACAGTAGAGGTATATGCTGGAAGTTTGTTTAACACAGTATCTGGAGACAATGGATACAAACCACAACTTTTAAATCCTGCTCGTAGATTTTCAGATGAATTGGAATTTCCATTTTGTATTATTAACTAACTGGGCAAATAATGACTTCGGAAGAGCCAACACTTTCTTGCCTCTGCAGGTTTGACGATAATCATTAAGTACTTTTCTCCATGCCGATTTTACTGCCGAAAAATAGCCTACATCAAGGGGTTGAAGAAGATGTGTCGAGTTAGGGATTAAACAAATGAACGAAATATTATTTTCAGCACATAAGCTCAGTGCTTTAGGAGATATGTGCGCGCTTAAATTATCACACATTAATATTTTTTTACCCTCATCTTTTTTCACGAATGGAATGAATTGGTTTTCTAACCAATCTTCAAAAATTATTGTCTCCATCCATCCTGATTTTGAGACTGCCATTCTGGAACCTTCAGGGGCTTGATATAGCCAATCAGACCAAAGTTTTACCCTTTAAAAATAAAAATTGGTAGAGCTCACCTGCTGCATTACCACAGACGACTATGGTAAAACACGATTTAGAGCTGTTTTTTGTTACATCAGGGTGCTTGCAATCTCTACGAAATAGCAATTTCTTTTTTCCCGGGATCGTCATGAAACCCTGACTCGTCCATGTTATACAAATTTGGAGGAGTCACTCTCCTTGGAAAAATTATTAAAAAATTGTTCAACTTTCTCACGATTAACTTGAGCTCTTTTTCTCGGGATATTATGAGATAGTTTCTCCTTCAGTAAAGGGTTTCTTTCTAAAAATAATGTTCCCCATTCATAACCAGGCATATTGTCTCGGAATTGCGGCACAATCCTGTTGTTTTTATTTAGGTGATCTCTGACGATAATCCTTAAGTCTAACATACTCAATGATAAGCCCATATCACTCAACAGTAACAAATGATTCTGAAAGTTCTCCTCCCCTTCTGCGGTAAATGTTATAGGTCTTCCGATATTTTTGATATGTTTCTTATTTAATTTATAATATAATGTTACATGTGGTATATTATAATGTTTGGAAGCATCCATCCTAGACATGGCACCTGACCGAATTTTATTAAGTGCCTCTTCTAAAATTTCTGGAGTATAATTGCTTTTAGTTCCATATTTTCTAACACCAGGCTTAATTTTAAAGGATTTTCGCGGCATTGTACCTTTAAATAAAAAACAAATATGTTCATGTTTTTTAACATTTGGTAGCAACACATTCAAAGTTACCCCATCTAATAAAATACTACCAGGGTAACATTGAATGGTTCAAAGTTACCCAAAAATTTGTTATTTTTTTCTGTATCAAATGATTATCAAATATATGGGTAAAAGGGTTAGTAAATTATATGTTAATTGACAAAAAGATAGGTTAAAACTGTGCCAGTAATATTAAACACAAAACTTACCCTCTTCAGTTACGATATCTTTAAAAAAATGTAATTTAAATTCACTAATAAACTTTGTTGCAGACAGACCTTGTTTTTTTTTTTTTTTTTGCGCCCGAAGCAATTAAAGGGCTACCCTATACGTAGGGAGGCGGAAAATGCATTACGCATACCACGATAGCCGGTCTATCGTGGTTATGAGGGGCTCACTGTCCTACCGGGGACCCTAAGTGATACCCTCTAAAAACCGCCTTTGGGGACAGGCAACAGGGCTGATTAAGCTCTATTGTGCCTTATCATGAGCGACCCTCTTTTGGGAAAAGAGGGCGCAGGCGGCTAAGTGCCGCTGAGGGAGTGCCTACGAAGGCAAGTTAATGTTAGATATTACAATAATTTTATTTAATTAGAGTTGGACTGAGCTGCCAGGAGACAGTTCAGGTCGTTTGAAAGTTTATTAGGCGGGTCCGAGAGAGAGTTTCTCGGCCTGCGGACACGATAGCGAGAGGGGGGTGGGGCTGCATAAGAAGCTGCCTCACGAATTAAGTGGTTTGGGTGCGATTCTGAGGCTTTGAAGAAGTTCTCAGAGAGTTTTTTAAGAAATTGTTGAATTGTTGGGAGCTCTAAGTCCCGATGAAGGTCGGCATTGCGGACGTACCACGGTGCGTTCGCAGCTCGACGACAGAATAGGTTCTGAACTATTTGGAGTTCATTTAAAATGTTAGGGTTTGCGTGGGCAAAGACGGGGCCCGCGTAGGACATGACTGGTCGTATACATACCTTGTAGAGTGTACGCTTGTTTCGAAGGGACATTTTACTGTGTCGGCCCAACATACTGTTGAGCCTACTCAGATAAAATCGTGCGTGACGAGTTACTCTTTTGACGTGGGGCTTGAAAGTGAGCCCTGTGTCTAGAGTGACACCTAAATATTTGGCGGACGTATGCCAGGGGACAGGGGTCCCTAGCATACGTATTGGTGGAGTGTTTTTGAGACGGCGTCGTTTATAATCGAAGTGGACGGCGGAGCTCTTCTCCGGGTTCACATCGATGCGCCATTTTTTGAACCAAGCTCCTAGGTCATCAACTGACTTTTGGATCTTGTTCCGTATAAGGGGTAGTGAGACACCTTTGCAGTAGATGGCAGTGTCATCTGCAAAGAGGGAGAGTTGAACACCTTTCGACGGGATGGGAATGTCGTTGGTGAATAGGATGTACAGCAGAGGAGCAAGTACTGAGCCCTGAGGGACACCAGCCTTGATAGTTCGCTGTGAAGAGAGCGTGCCTTCGTGTCTGAAACGTAAGGTACGATGTTTTAAATAGGAGGCCACGAGACGAACTAGACGATCGGGGAGACCTATTTTATAGAGCTTGTAGATAAGGCCTGTGTGCCAGACTCTATCGAAAGCTTTGGCTATATCGAAAAAGACCGCGATGGTCTTATGACGACGAGGATAGAAACCGCTGAGGATATATTCCACAATGCGGTGAACTTGTTGGGGACATGAGTGTTTGGCTCGGAAGCCGAATTGATGGGGAATGATAAGAGGGTCGCCGTCTGTGGGAAACAGGTAGCGCCTCATACGACTTTGGATGACTCTTTCGAAGAGCTTGCCCATTGCCTTGAGGAGGCTAATGGGGCGATGGCTGGAGGGGGAGGTTGAGAGGCTTGCCTGGCTTGGGAATTCCAATCACAGTAGCCTCTTTCCACGTAGTGGGAAAATAACTAAGGTTGAAGCAGGCGTTGAAGATAATAGATAAAAAGGTTAACACCTGCTCGGGAAAGTGTTTTAGGGCTTGGTTGGAGATGCCATCCGCGCCCGGAGCCTTTTTAGGCTTAAGTCCTTTGATGAGGGATGAGATCTCATCATTGGACACAGAGATAGGTTCGGAGGCCGTGGGGGGTGAGTTCCGGCGGCGGACCTCATCCTCCACTGCCTGGACGTGTGAGGGGTCGACGGGTTGAGAACTGGGAGAGCATTGAGCGGCAATGCTATCTGCAAAGCACTCAGCCTTTTCCTCGTCCTCGAAGGCAACCGTGCCGTCGGGACGGGAGAGAGGGGGAGTGTGGGTGATAGCGTCTATGCGGAGGGCTCTAGCCATCTGATAGTACGCTGTGTGAGATGGAGAGATATTCTCCATGAGCTTACTCTTTTCGAGGTCTCGAAATACAGAGAGGCGGAAGCGGAGTTCTCGTTGAAGACGATTGGCCGCGCGCCTATATTCGGGGGTGGGATATTTTGCTGTTCTCCGGAAAGCAGCTTTTTTGGCTTTTAATAGGTTGCTAAAATGTAGGGGAAGCCCACTATTGTTAGCAACCGGGACGACCCTTTCGTTCTCCTTAAGGGAGGATTTAATAAGGGTGGAGAGTGAGTCGACCGCGGTGTCGATTTTTTCGGGACTATCTAAGTCCGACGGTAGGGAGATGGTAGAGTCCTGTGAGTCCAAAGCTTTAGCTAGGGACTCCTTGAATCCCTTCCAGTTAGTGAAGGTTTTCGTGTGTGTTGGGGGAGGTGGCTGATGGCCAAGAATGAGGGAGACCGGTCGGTGATCTGATCCTAGATCGTCTAGTGTCTCGATTGCTCCGAGGTTGAGAGAAACTCCTTGGAGTAACGCAAAATCTAACACATCGGGGGCGTGATCGGTGTTATCGGGGGAAGTGAGTAACACCGAGAGGACTATGGACGGTAATATCAAGAGACTGCGTAATATCGAGCAGTATCTTGCCACTAGGGGACGTAGTGCGGCATGTCCATTCAGTATGCTTGGAGTTAAAATCTCCAAACATAATGACTGAATTGCCTAAAGATAAAATGGCCTCAAAATCCTTTTTGAGGGGATAGGTTCCTGAAGGGATGTAACAGGAGGCTATGAGGATGGACTGATGTCCAGTCATAGCTAGCCTGCATACCGTGGCTTCCATGTTGGTAAGCTGCGGAGTAGAAATGGGCGAGCAATGAAGTGTCTTCTTGTAATAGATGGCCGTTCCGCCGCCTCGGCGGTCAGGTCTGTCGTTACGAAGAAGAGAGAAGTTTTTAATAGAAAGGCCTCTAGTGTCCTTAGCTTTGAGATTAGTTTCCTGTAGGAGGAGGAGAGACCTTGTTTTCGCAGACGTGCTAAAATACAAACTGACATTGACAAGTACAGTTTTTTTTTGTTAAATATAGTCTATACATTCCACTGTTTAGCTCCACACGATACCTTCTCTATTTGGATACTCTAACTCTTGTACAGTTGTAAAAAATATTTAATTGTTAGTGAAGTTCTATTCAAAGTTACATTGAAATTCAAAGATACCCAAGTTGATGTAATAAAAATAAAAATAGAATACTTTTTTATTGTCTAGAGTCTTAAAAACCGATTCCTTGGTTTTTACTGACATTTCTTGAATTATTTGTGCAATATCTAAGTACACCCGGCGGCATATTTTTATCAAGAGATTTTTTTTAAATCAACACAACACGTGACAACTCCACAAGCGCTTAGCGAGTGACTGATAAAAGTGCGGTGTATGCACCGCAGTTGAGTGGAACAGAGTAGTGAATGCAGTGTCGCCTCTAGTACGTAGTACATAATAGCTCAATGATCTTAACCGTGAAAATTTGCGCGCTATGATCTATTATGATTTTAAATTTGGTTTAACCGAATAATTAAGTTTACAACGGTTACAATCAGCATTATGCCTCTCACTATCACGCGTCACTCATCACACACCTTTCAGCTCAGCTCCATCACGCGCAACAATTCTTAGGTGGTTTGCTGAATTCAAAAGGGGTAAAATTAACCTTAAATATCACCAAAGAACCAGGCCCCCTAAAACAGCAGTAAGGGCAGAAAATGTATGAACTACTGAAATGTTGGTGCGAGAGGACCCATGCATCACATATACGGACATCGAAAAGATTGTAGTCATTAGTTCGCGGAGCATATTCATACCAGGATGGTATGAATATGCTCCGCGAACTAATCATCCTACATCAACATCTTGGAGTGAGGAAGCTTTGTTGTCGATGGATCCCTCGTTTGCTCTGCGAAAGCGTAAAACAGACTCATGTGGATTGGTGCCATGAAATGCGTCTAAGTTTTGAAAACAGGGCATCTAGGCATATTTCAGAAATCGTTACTGGTGACGAGGCATGGATCTATCAATATGATCCGGAAAATAAAAGGCAATTATCGGTATGGGTCTACTCAGAAGGACAGTTACAGACAAAACTGCAAAGACCTCGCATCGTAGGCAAAAAAATGGTGGCTAGTTTTTTTTCGCGGAGCGGACATTTGTCGACGTCAATGCTGGAAAATCGTAGGTCAGTCAACATTGAATGGTATACTTTTTTTACTTTCTATAAGCCGGTGCTTGATCACAATCCCACCTGGTGGTAAGTGGTGATGCAGGCTTAGATAGTAAATCGCACTGTCTTACCGTAACAAAAGCCTATTCACTCTTGCCTTGAAGATGCCCCGATTGTATTCGGACAGAAAAATAGACGCCGGCAATACTACAGTTGCATTACCCAAAGCTTTTCAAGATGTGCGGGAGAGAAGACCAAAGAATTCCCTTAGAACAAAAGCATTTATTGAGGAATCTGGTGTTGAAACTCTAAGTCATCTACCCTACAGCCCTGACTTAGCTCCTTGTGATCCTTTTTGTTCCCAAGAGTCAAAAAATAAAAGGAAGGTTGTTTTAAAGCGCCGAAGAAGCCGTGACTGTCTACGAAGAAGCGATTTCAGATCAAGACTGGTGAAAGTGTTTTCAGAGTCGGTTTAGGCGTATGCCACTTTGTATAGAGCATGATGGAGAATATTTTGAAAAGATGTAAAATAAATATTAATAGTATCTACAATACTTTTTGTATATCTCAAAACTTATTGAGTGTCCTACGTAAGAAAAGTAGATATAAGAATATAACCAATTTCACCCGTTAGTTATGCCCGCCGTTATACACGTTTTATGCTTTAGCCGCTGCACTGGCAGATAATTAGTAACGTCGCACCAGCCGCGGTTGCCCGAATACTGTTTTATAAAAAATAGAATAAAGGTTACCTAACGATCACATAGAGCACTTGATGGTAAGCGGATACTGTGGCGCAGACATCTACATTTATCCTCGATTAAGAATCAAAATGCGTTTGCGTTTGGACCTGAGGACTAAGATGGAATGCCTCGTGTCCAGTAAAAAGGGTCTTCCGATCTCCACACTCACTATACAAGACAAGAGCCATAGAATACTATAATACACAATAGAATGGCTGTCAACCCTATTTTGTACGAAGATTGGCGTCGCCGGGAGCACACATACGAGCAATTACGTCGTATTATCAGTTATCACTACTACAAACACATTTTAGACTTTTGATTAATGTTTTTGACACATAATTATTTCTTTATTTTTGTTTCTTGTATTCACAAAATATAAATAGTTTCGACTTACTGGTTGTAGAATATGTTTCCTTTATTTAAATTCCATTTCCCGCTGTTTTTTCGACACGTAGTTATTGTACAATTTGCCATTTTTAAAATAATTTGCATGCAGCGACGCTTGACACGGAAATTGGAAACGATTGATTGCGTTGACATTTATACGTGTGAATTGACATGTAAGTGACATTAGTGGCTACACGGGCTTCGCCCACTCCCCCGTTCTATTATGTATGTATTATAGTATTCTATGACAACAGCACTAAGATACTATTTTACGCTGATATTCTGTGAGAGCGTGGTCCAACCAAGGTCGAGCTGACCCAATCGTGCTACAACCATAACATAGCTGCAGCATGGCTCTGCCATATTTAAATCTCTGTGAGCTTAAGCCGACTTTACGAACAATGGATCCATCACAAATAATCCGTCTTACGTCCATCCAAATTGCTATCATATTCCGGCAAGTTTGCGGGCGTTACAATAAAACTGAGGTCTCGTGAGTTTTGAAATATTGTAGTTTAAAGAAACTTAAACAATACGCATCGATCATCAAGTGTAATGATCCTGATAACTATTTTCTTTATCCTGGCGATCCTGATCAGGATACTAACTATCCTTATTAAATTATCGTATTGTCATCGGTCCTTCGAACGAGTGCAAATTTTCAAGTCAATCGGCCGCCTACAAGTTGGTGAAAGTTATATATAAAGATTCCTTTAAAATTTCCGATTAGTTTTTTGTATGCCTTTAGTATTATTTCCTTTAGGATTTTCTTTTCGTGAAAATTATATTAAGAGATTGTTTTATTGTCATTATATATTTTTTACTAGCTTCCTCCCACGACTTTGTTCGTCGGGTATGGAGTAACATCAAAAATTATCCCACGGGATCCTTTTTTAGGGATTAAAGTATCCTATGTCTATTCAAGATCAAGCTCAACCCGTGTCCAAAATTTCATTAAAATACAACCCGTTTTTTTTTTTTAAAAATTCACATTTATTATATTATTGGGAATTACGATTAAATACTGTCTGCTGCGTTACACTTAAACTTAAAATTATATACATAAAAGAAAATTATATTAAAAGATTCCGTTACATACGTAGATAGATATACTCACGAAGCTAATAAAAGCGTGTTAAAAATGTCAGTTCCTCTTTCCTATACCGCTGCGAGCGCGAGTAAATATTGCTCTATCAGGTCTTAGCCTTAAGTCTACTCAAAAAGGCAAAAAAATTAACTTTCGATAAAACAGTAAAAGCTAGCTTCAAAAACCTAAAAGATTAAAATAATTTCAACATAATAGCTTTTGAAGTCGGGGCTTTCTCCTATAAATAATAGTACCCGGATGACCGAGCTTTGCTCGGTTTTTTTAAGTTACATTTATATACAGATTACATGAATAATAGTTTTTGATCTTATTGACATAATAGAAAAAACTGAACTGGTTATTTGAATAAAAGATCATGAGTGCAATTAGATTAATTAAAATTTTCGTATTTTTAAAAAATACTAAAACAAAGGGCTCGAAATAATAGATTATCTCACAAAAGAAGGAAACTTGAAAAAAAAAAAGGAAAAAAGGTCGGACTCAAGACGGGACGCGAACCACGGAACTCCGATATCACGCCCGACCGACGTCCCATCTGAGCTATTACGATCGTTAGTAACCTGTCAAAATTTACCTTCTTATATTGTAGCAGTTTTTTTTATTGCCTGAAAACACGGACAAAGGGACATTTTCTAAAAATAAATCCTAGCTAGATCGATTTATTGCCCCCGAAACTCTCGGGACACTAAATTTTATGAAAATCGTTGGAGCCGTTTCCGAGATTCCGATTATATATATATATATATATATATATATATATATATATATATATATATATATATATATATATATATATATATATATATATATACACACGAGAATTGCTCGTTTAAAGGTATAGGATTCTTAGCACCAGCTTCAAAAGTAATTAAGTGGAAATTATTGTTTTTTTTTGTAGACGGCTTCTAACTTTTATGAAAATTTTAATTTACCATTGAAATTGGTAGAAAAATATTGTATTAAAGACAATATAATTATTTTTGAAGGCGCCGAGGAGCAGTAGTTTAGCAATGTGTTACGGCGCGTGAGGCCGCGGGTTCGAATCGCGCATGGAACAAGAGTTTTTGTAGCCCACAAGTTATTTTACGGCGGTGAATTCGTGTTTCCACGATACTTTATAATTTTAAGGTGGCGTTAAATCTCGTGCTGGCTTTATCACTGAAAAGCAAAGTCAATGAGTGTGTGTGAATGACACCACGAGATTTAACGTCTTAAAATTCAATAGCGTTTGAGTATTTGGCCAATAGAGTAAATAGTAATACATTACATCTTTTTATTACATTTTGTTTGAATTTCAAGATCCCGGTATCAAACTCTACTTGCCCAGCAAGTTTTAAGATAATTGATAGAATCAGCTAGCTTAGCGGTCAGCCGCCGTAGAGTCTACATCACCTGAGGATGCCTTGTGTAGAGGCGAAACTCGTGTCGTATTTACGTCGATGGTGTGTCTTTCCTGGAATGGTGGTGTTGGGAGTAGTGGTGCTGGGACTAGTGGTGACGGAGTTAGTACATGCAATTGAGGGAGGGCGGGAGGTGCTCTACAATCCGGTAAGATTTGGGAGTTGCTTTTTTTTTTTATGTTTGGATTTGTAATCACTATAAGTCTCTTATTTTTTTTATTTGGATATAAAAAGACAATAGTGCCTGGTATTGTGATTTTTTAGCATGTAAGTTTTGTTATAAAAAGACTAGAACTAGTGCTAAACAGATCTATGTCTTAAATATTTGTTATAACTGTTGGTGGAACGATATATTAAAAGAATTACGTGAATAGTTTTTTTTTAAACCGAGCAGGCATGAAGAATGGTAACGGATGTAAGGACCGCACAAGAAAACGAACGCTTGCTGGAAATGAAATCCTAGACAAAACAGTCGGTGAATCTATTGATGAATTTAGAATTTTATGTTTGTTTGTTTTTTATGAAAACATTACCTCGACACTAGGATGTTCTCCTGTATCGTGGGGGTAGTTTACAAACATAAATTTCATAAGGACAACCATCCAGACCCGGAACAATTACTTGTAGGCCATACAAATACTTGTACCGTGCGGGATTCGAACCCGCGGCACTTAGCGCTGTAACTCATTGCTAAGCCACTGCGCCACGGAGCCGTCAATGAATGTGTAGGAGAATAATGTCAAAGATTTGTCATCTGTTAAAAATAGCTATTGTGTTTGTACAATACCTCATTTTATAACATCATATATAAAAAAATTGTACCTTTTCTATTCTTCGTACTGTAAAAATCATGGATTGTACGTACAAAAGAAAAATATAACTAATTGAGAGTAATCATACCCTAATTTTGTCGAAGGCTTTATAGAAATTTGTGTGCGGGACATCCATCTGAAGATTGTTATCCATGGCTCGTTGCAAATATTCCGTGATAGTTACCATATTCGTATCAACATTTCTGTCGTTGAAAAATCCGTGTTTGCTCTTGAAAACACTTAAAATGTCGTTTACATAGTTAAATTAAACTAAATGAAGTGACGAACTGGTAAGGCACGCAATAAGTCGATGGATGCAGTTGGCTATTACGTGGAGTTGTGAAGGGCTGTAGTGATGATGATGATGATGATGAAATTATCCTCGAGTAGCTAACATGAGTAAGTCGATTTTGGTTATTTTTTATATAGAATTGGGTAACAAACGAGCACACAGTCCACCTGATGGTAAGTGGATTCTGTGGCCCATAGACATCCACATTTATCCTCAATTAAGAATCAAAATGCAGATGCGTTGTCACCCCTGAGGACTATGATGGAATGCTCCGATTCCAGTAAAAAGGGTCTCCGGTTGTCTACACTCACCATACGAACATTACGCTGGTATTCTGTGAGAGCGTGGTTCTGCCTCGGTCGAGCCGACCCATTCGTGCTACAACCGTAATATAGCTGCAGCGTGGCTCTACCACTTTGTAAAATGTAAACTGGTACACGACAGTAGACGAACGACGGAATCGAAGCCACGACTCTTTAGATTACAGTAAACATAGGGCCATTGAGGTTTTGAAGGTTATTGCTTATATATGAGATATGCCATCTTAGTACTCTGGGTTGACAACGCATCTGTGGCTTTCTTTGTTGGTGTCCATAAACTGCAGTAGAAACTTACCATCAGGTGGACTGTGTGCTCGCTTGTCACCCTATTCAATAAAATAATTATTCCCAAATAGTCTCGCTAGTCGCTAAAAATATCGGATAAAGTTTTGATTGTAACTATTCCAGCTTTTAACTAATTAGACGAGCTTTTAATATTCCTCAGGCCGTGTTTCCACCTGCAAGAAGTACTTTTACGAGATGTGTCCGACAGTCTATTAGACAGCAGCTGGCAGGTGATAGTTTGTCTCGCGTTTCCTGCGGGTAGTTGCGAGTGTATTGATTGCAAGACCGCGTTTTCACCTGCTTGAAATTTTCTACAAGCGAGTGTCCAATAATCTGTCAGATAGTAGCTCGCAGATGTAAACTACGTAGCAAATGTATTCGCGACAGTTTGTCAAGCGTTTATGGTTAAGGAATAATACATATACCTAACATGGGATATGGATATGGCAAATAAATTCTAAGGCCGGGTTCGCACCTGAAACAATATTCTAAACTAAATTGCCACAACCTTCGCGACATCCATACATCTCGGGTTTAATACCACTGCGATTAGTCGCTATAGTATGATTCGCGAGCGTCTCACTAGCAATTTATGGCAGAAAAAATTGCCAGATTTCATTAGATATATAAACACTATTGCAAGAAACTTATGCAAGACGTCCGTGAGTGCTCTTGCAGGTGAAAACCGCTGCCATAGACCAATCAATATAGTCCAAAACTTAGAATTTTAATTAAATTTCTATTCATTGTGTCATAACGTCGATTTCAAAATGTGAAATTATTTTGAGCTCGGCTTTTACTTTTTTATAACTCTATTTTTTGAAGAATTTATGAGTTTTATATGACAGTTAATTTTCGTCGCGTAGGTCCGCTATAAATTAATATGGCATATTTTTGTGTCAAAACTTATCACACCTTTAAAAAAATCAGAAAGCGTATATATGTTTTTTGAAAGCTCTTTTACGTCGACTTTCTTCTATATGAGAATATATATATATATATTATTACGAAACGAGCTGTTCCCCGCGATTTACTATTTTTAATATATTATAATCATTTATTATATATTTATAACTCCGCCAACTGCCTTAATACAGCTACTGAGAATTTCTTATCAGTAAATCTGATATTTTGTCCTGATTCGAACCCAGGACCACATGATCCATCAGTCGCGTTCACGACCATTAGATCAACGACGCAGTCAAAAAGTAAGCCGAAGTCGTGATCGGCCGGCCATACAGCTCGAAGGCTTGACAACCGAAGGGAAAGAAAGGTTTTTGATTGGCAGCCTCGTATTGGTAGGCGAAGTAAATTGTGTCTCCCCACGAGATGGAGTGACGACCTGGTAAAACATGTAGGAAGTCAATGGATGCAGGTGACTCAGTACCGGGCTTTGTGGCATTCTTAGGGGCAGGCCTATGTTTAGCCGTGGGCTTGACTCGATGATTTTGATCAATACCTAAGTTCACCTGTGGATCAAATCTAAATGTAAAAGTATCAAAATCTAAAAGTATAGTATACCTAGTCTTCCAATTAAGTTCCTGTAAGTAATTGGGCAATTGAAATAAAAATTATTCCAATTGCCCAATTACTTACAGGTAAACACCGTTAAACCATTATTATTTAAAAAAAAAACAGTTTTGTGTAGGTAAGTATGAATAAGTACACAAAAAAATATTTAAAAACTTAAGGAATTGTATCTAAGAGTAATTTTTCTTTTCATAGAATAAGGGTGACACGAGCATATAGTTCACATGATGGTAAATGGACGCCGGGACCCAGAGGCATCTACTTCTATCATGAGTTAAGAATCAAAATGCAGATGCGTTATCACCTCTGGTGACTAGGATGGAGTGCATCGCTTCCAGTAAAAAGGGTATCCATTTCTCTACACTCACGATGCTAAATACAGCAGCATTCAATGTTATTTTACGATGGCATTGTGTGAAAGCTTGGTCAATCCCCGGTCGCTCCAACTCATTCGTCCACCATCTAAAATCTCATAAATTTATCATATCCGTGTTTACATCGTCTTCGTTTGACTTTTCTAGAATCGAACACTGCTTCTCAACAGTTTTAATTTAATCCAAAAAATTGAACAACGAAGTGTAAAATCTCTAGACCTTGTTCCATTTTCTTTTCGATACATAAATATTCACGAGAAGATTTTCTTTTAAAACTAGTTTTGAAACTCGTTTCAAAAACATAATAGTGCGCGCTTTTGTACGTACGTTAAAGTTTGCACGTTCCTGAATACAAACCAGTCGAGGTCGGTAACTTTTACGTTTAGGCCTGCACACGTGTTCTTTAAACTAATATATAATCAACTGCCGCACAATCTATGATACTAGAAAGTAGGTAAGAGTTATAACGGATCGTATATTTATCATATTTTGATATTTATTCATATTTAAATCAATAAAAAAATTAAAAAAAAAATCTGGTCCTCCGAACCGGATGTTACAACTGTTTTATTTGAACAAGAATTCAATAAGTTTGTACTGCAACAATTATAAAGAACTGGCTGCACCCGCGATTTATTTATTTATTTATTTTTCAGTGTAACACCTTCCAACTAAGGTAACAATGGGTGGACTTGCAAGTTTTTTAGAGCCACGCTGCAGCTATATTAATGTTGTAACGTGAATGGGTCGGCTCGACCGGGGAAGGACCACGCTCTCACAGAAAATCAGCGTAAAATAGCAGCTTAATGCTGCTGTGTTTCGTATGGTGAGTGTAGACAACCGGAGACCCGTTTTACTGGGATCGAGGCATTCCATCTTAGTCCTCAGCGCTGGCAACGCATCTGCATTTTGATTCTTAACCGAATGTAGATGTCTATGGGCCACAGCATCCTCTTACTATCAGGTGGACTGTGACTGTGTCTATAAAAAAAAGTCGTCATTCCCTGGCAGTTAATCCGTAGCGTGGGTGATCTATTGTGGCAGGTGTAAACTTATTTTATGATCTTTAAAAAATAAAATAGATAATTCATCTTTTAAAATATCGATTACATACGCTCAAACATGAATCATCAACGTTTCCTCATAATTATATGCAAATAAATCTATAGTAGATTAGTTATAATGACATATAATTAATCATCATTAAAAATAAAACTAGTTAACATATATTTAGTTTCTTCATTTAGTTGTTATTTCTTATAGTAATAATCATTATCACCATTCTTTCATTGATTGCAGCCTATCATAGTTCAAGGGGGATATTTGTCATAGTTGCCACGAATGGCATGCGCGTTGGCAACCGCAGCTATTTATTTTTATTTTTGCTGTTATTAGAATAATGCTTCTACCCATCTTCCTGTTTAATTCCTTCTATCGCCTTCAGACATCCGGATTTGCACGGGATAATTATCGACGATAATTATATATTGATAATTCATCACTGATAGTTACGTTTATTCCTGCGTGTGATATTGTGCGTAAAATCTATGGCGTGTATCCGAACGCGGGTAATATTGTGCGTCAATATTTTTTTGGCATAATGACAAATAATATTGATTTGTTTAATTCTATTGTTACATAAAGTGTTATTAATTTATATATTGATTTATATATATATATATATATATATATATATATATATATATATATATATATATATATTTAGTATTATTAATTTAGACTGATAAAAGAAATGACTAAGATGGAATGCCTCGATTACAGTAAAACGGGTCTCCGGTTTTCTACAATCACCATACGAAACACAGCAATATTAACCTGCTAATTTACGCTGGTACTCTCTGAAAGCGTGGTTTTTTCCCGGTCGAGCCGACCCACTCATGCTACAACCATAACAGCTGCAGCGTAGCTCTACCTTGTAATAATTTGTAGTAGGTAAGTGTTTGGTGAATAAAATATTTTATGTTGCATTTGTTACATAGATACCTAGTCTAGATTATTAGATACTTAGTTAACAACATTGAGTTATAATGTACTACGTACTACATTATAACTCAATGGTTAACAAGAGTTATTCCCTTTTCATTTATTTTTAATATTCCTACCTGGACAGACTAGATTTTTTTTAATAAAAATAAATACCTACTTTTAAATTTTGTTATTAAGTTAAAAATGATAACTTTTTAAATTTTGTTATTTTAAGTTTAAACACAAGAGCAAGTGCCCGGTAACCGATTGTCACACAATTTGCTAAGAATTATATAAGAATAAAATAGGAAAAATAAGTTCTTTAAAAAACATACTAAGAACCGGGAATCCCTGTTCCGAATCTTTTTTTTTTTAAATCGGGTACTAAAGTGTTCGGGTAGGTGTGAAAAAAGTAACAACTAAATTTTGTGCATCTCTGTAATTTTATTTATTTATTTTAGTTATTCAATGTGTACAGTATTTAATATTTGTTAAGTATCAACTAAAATATCATATACGCAATAAATTAAAAACCTGCCATAGGCTGCTACCACTTTTCTTACAAACTTCAAGTTGAGTACAATACTTAAAAAACATCTCAGTATGGAAAACATATTTGAAGTATCACTGGAGAAGACACTTAATCAGAGGTTGGATGAGTTTGAAGCGAGACTAGAGGGGTCATCAAAGGACTTAAGCCTGAAGGACCTAAGTTCTGACTACATCAACTTCAAGAATTTTGTCTATTCAACATTTACATTACTGCGGCAGCAAATTAACCATCCTAATTGTTAATGTGGATGCCATTGAAAGTAGACACAGAAAGAAGTTTCTGCTGCTGGGAGGAGTGGTCGAGAATACCAATGAGAATGTCCGCGAATTGGTAGCTTCACTCAGTGGAAGAATCTTGGTATCCAAAATTGTTCTAGTCACGTCGCTGCAGGTATGTCATCGTCTTGGCACAATATCTAATGGTCGCCCTCGTCCGATTCTAATAAAATTTGAAGATGCTCCATTACGTCGGGAGGTATGGGCCAAGAAGGCTTTGCTCAAGGGTAGCCCATATGTGTTGTCAGAATATCTAACACGAATGAGGCAGTCTTTATTCTTAGAGGCCCGCAGGCACTTCGGCATTAGGAATGTGTGGACCTTGGACGGGGTGATCAATGTCAAGCTTCCTACTGGATCCCGTTACAAAGTGTTTACAACAACTGATCTAGAGAAGCTGACAACCAAACACAAAACTGACGTAGAACGGGCTACCTCGCTTCCAGCCTCAGATGTCATTTCCAAAAAAGAAGGATCTAAATCCAGGTCAACAACTACTTCGAAGCGTGCAATCAGTAAGAAGTTGTGATTTATCGTAATTGTTTCCTAGTCTGTACATAATGGCATTGCACTTTACGATCAGCATCATTCTTGCTGTATTTATAACTTTTTCGATTTCATTTTATGATTTTGGTGCTGACAGTAAGCTTTAATTTTACGTTCACCGTATGAAATATTATTGTAGTACATATTTGGTACGAAATAGAGTTGAAGCGTATATACTAGAACAGATCTAGGGACTAAGTATTTAACGAGACTAGGTTACACCTATTCCAACTTTTAAAATACTCGATCCATCTAGTCTCACTGTGCCTACACGTCGTACTCGTATTTTGTTGCCGTATTTACTAGGCGCTTACGGTCGTGTTTGCCTAAATCATTAGTTTGTCAGTCATTTGAATTTGAACCATATTTCAATGCTCATAAATGTAACGTGACGCGCACTCGTGTTGTGTAAGAATATATTCTGTCCTTGTTTAACTACATTATTCCGCGGTCTTTCTATCTTTGTCTATCAATACTCGAGACTCGAGACTAGTCGGGACTCGGGACTTCAACCAGATACTAGTACAAGAGTACAAGGCAGACGAGTGTCTGTTTATAGTACGGTATGGACTCATGCGAATGTGATCTCGGTGGACGCTGTATTCATGTTTCCATGACTACGTTACGTAAACAATTTACGTTTCCATGACTATGTCATATATTTTGATGAATATAAATTATTATATAATTAATATAAGTAAATGTATCATGCTTGCTTTCAGTAATATAAAAATGCGTTCATTTACTCACATTTACAAATCTATATATTTTATAATCGTTCTTATGGAGTAAACTTCACCAACTTTTTTTTAGAACTATTCTTTTTTTAATGTTTATTTATAAGAATTACACAAACAATATTCTAAAAAAATATTATAATTTGTCTCGTTACTATTAAGATTATATGAGAAATAATATATGAAAATAATCAACTTCAAATTCTCCCTTCCCTCATTATGAGCTACTTTATACTGCATCAACCTATTATAGAATTATAGCAATACTAAAAAAAAACTCATAGCAGCTTAAAATCAATAGAGAGATACAAAATCAATAGGTGAATGTTCCCATTCTAGAGTTTTTCAAATAAATTGACAACTTTAAGATAAAAATCATTTAAAACAAATATTAGAAAGTATGAAATTATTCCGTAACCGCACCATCCATCTACACGTACTTTGTAGTACTACATATCGAGTAAAGAAAGTAGGTTAATGGCGGAAGGGAGCTTTTGAAGTAAATTATCTTAATTTATATCTCGTATAATCTCAATCCTCGTAATTTAGTAACGAGAATAATTATAATATTTTTTTTTAGAATTATAGTTGTATAATTGTTATAAATAACATTTAAAAAAGAATTATCAGGGGTGTCTACAAAGGAGACATCATATTTTGATTATTTTATGTATTGGTTTTGTACGTGATAGATTAAAGTGTTTATTCAAAAACTAACTAGAAACACTCACGCGTTTATTGTTTAAAAAATGGCTCCTAGAGTAAATAGTGTGGCTTGGGATCATTTTACGGACAAAGGTCAATATAAATACGAAGTGCGTACAGCAATGAGAACATTTTTAAAAAGAATCGGAACAGTACCACCTTTCAACAATACGAGCGAGCACGAAACCGCTGTAATCAGGTGGTAAGAGCAGCCGAACGCCGCTACTTCCACAATAGTATTTCAAACTCCTCTTCTGCAGATATATGGAAGTTCCTTAAATCCCTGGGATTTGGAAAATCACATTCCAATTCTCTAATCCCAAATATTTCACTCAATGACTTGAATATACACTTCTCTTCTGCATCACGTCTGCATTTGACCACCAAAGCTACGACTCTCCAGGAACTTAATTCCATGCCTTTGTTATCATGTAATTCTTTCTACTTCAGTTCAGTGACTGACGATGATACTAGAAAAGCCATACTTTCAATAAAATCTTCCGCAACCGGATATGATGAGGTGAGTAGACCTATGATACTTCTCATACACGATATTGTTACTCCAGTTCTCACTCACATCATCAATTTCTCCCTCTCTACTGGTATTTTCCCTAAGTTATGGCTAAAAGCTTTTATCTTGCCTCTTGCGAAGGTACCCAATCCATCCCTACCCTCCCATTTTAGACCTATTTCTATACTGCCGTTTCTTTCCAAAGCCCTTGAATCATTAGTACACAAACAAGTCACCTCTTTCATTTCGAAATACAACTACCTTAGTACATATCAATCTGGCTTCCGCCCGGGACATAGTACCACAGCGTTACTTCAAGTTACAGAAGTTTTTAGAGAGGGCATGGAGAGGTCATGTTTGACTGTTCTGGTCCTTATTGACTTTTCAAACGCATTTAATTGTGTCGATCACGACTTACTCCTTGGATTACTTTCACGCCTAAACTTCTCCCCGTCAGTACTGAACTGGTTTTCCTCTTATCTTCGCGGTCGCCAGCAGGATGCTCGGGCTGGTCAGGATTTTTCCGACTAGTGCGATCTATATCTAGGTGTACCGCAAGGCGGCATTCTCTCTCCTCTCTTGTTTTCGTTGTTTATGAATCTTCTAACTACCCACCTTCAATGTTCTTACCACCTCTATGCTGAAGATCTTCAGTTATACTCACAAGCGTCCTCGGTTGATTTTGATTGCTACCGTTATTGCAGCTATTAATCAGGACTTACAACGCATTTCAGACTGGTCACAGCGATTTGGTATAACGGTAAATCCCAGTAAATGCCAGGCTATTATCATTGGTAGTCGTCGATTGGTGTCACAACTTAACATACCTGATCTACCATCCATTTGCTACGAAAACTGTGTAATTCCTTTCCGCACTAGTGTCAAGTATCTGGGTTTAATTATTGACCTGACCCTTAGTTGGAGGTTACAGGTGTCCGAGATTTGTCGTAAAGTCACAGGCATACTTCGTTCCATCTATCGTCTTAAGTTCTTTCTGCCTCCTTCAACTAAGCTTCTACTCATCAAATCTCTAATTCTTCCATTATTTGACTATGCCGATGTTTGTCTTTCTAATATCCCTCAGGAGCTGCTAAGCAGGTTGGACAGGTTAATAATAATAGTAATATTCCACACTATCACACAACGCCATCTAGTCCCAAGCTAAGCAGAGCTTGTGTTATGGGTACTAGACAACTGATAAACATACTTATATATTTCTAAATACATAAATATTATAGATAAATTACACCCAGACACAGAACAAATGATCGTGCTCATCACACAAACATTTGTCCTGGGTGGGAATCGAACCCACGACCTCCGGCATAGCAGTCAGGGTCACTAACCACTAGACCAACAGGCCTGTCTATGTAGGTTACTTAACAACTGCATACGATTCATCTTTGGTCTGCGTAAATACGATCACGTATCAGAATTTCGCTCCCAATTAAAGTGGTTGACTATACGCCAGCGCAGAGATTTTCGAATGCTGTCCTCTCTGTTTTCAGTTCTTAATGATTCTTCCTCACCCCTTTACCTAAAAGAAAGATTCCAATTCCGTAGTGACACTCATTCTCTCAATCTCCGGTCTTCACACAATTTATTACTGTCTACTCCTCTCCACCATTCTGGGTTTATGTCAAATTCTTTCACATTAACTTCCATCTCCCTCTGGAACAAATTGCCTGTTGACCTGCGCATAATACCTGCTAAAAACGTGTTTAAAAGAAAACTATACGAATATATCCGTAACCAACAAATTTGTGTCCACTTACTTTATATGTTTATAGTTATTTGTATATAAATTTATGGAGATATATATTTATATATGTATATGTGTATATATATATGTATATACATGTGTAGTTTAAGTTTATATATATATATATATATATATTATATGTATGTGTAGCATGTACATTTTGAATTGAATGAGATCATGACAACTTTACTGCCCATAACTCACTCTCTGTTCTACCCAAGGTTAGCTGGTAGAGAATGCCATATAGCATTAAGCTCGCCTTTTGTACAAAATCTTTGGTGCAATAAAGAATAAAATAAATAAATAAAATAAATAAATAAAGAGAGGAACTGGATCGGTTACCCGGCAAGCCCGGAATTCAATTGGAGTGATCCGGCATAGGACTAATCGCTTTATGTAGTTTGCTGGGGCACGGTGTTGCGCTTAAGTTCCAGGCTCCGGGCTGCTACTGAGTATTTCTTGACCGAAAAACCCAATAATAGATTTTGACACGACCCGGAACCATGTGACGAGTGGTCCGTGTTTACGACTACCAGACAAACGAGGCCGTCAACATTATACACAATAGTTTTATTTTTTATAGGTGACAAACGAGCACACAGTCCATCTGATGGTAAGTGGTTGCTGTGGCCCATAGACATCTACAACTATCCTCAATTACGAATCAAAATGCAGATGCGTTGTCACTCTCAGGACTAAGATGGAATGCCTCGTTTCCAGTAAAAAAGGGTCTCCGGTTCTCTACACTCACCATACGAAGTACAGCAGCTATTTTACGCTGATATTCTGTGAGAGAGTTTTCCTTATCCGGGCGACCATTCGTTCTACAACCATAACATAGCTGCAGCGTGGCTCTACCACGTATAAAAATATTTTATACGTAAAAAATAGTGCCTTCTATATACACTATTGGGATTAATGCTAACCTATCTCTTGAGTTTCTTCCGGCAGAGTCACTTAACCCACGCAGAGTTGGCCGTGCGAAAAACATACTGAGATCTACACCGGTCACCCTAATCGTCTGGTCCAACGCTTAGTTAATGAAAAGCGTAAAATAAGCAGACTGGAAAGAATAGTGTAAAAATTTATTACATACGGTAGCAATATGCTTGATTTCTGCCGCTGAAGAAATAATTGTGGAAATATCTTTTTAAATTTTGAAGGGTTATATTGTTTAATTAGTAATCGTAATACATTCATTGGATTTGAATGATAACCCATGACTTTTCAATAAATTGGTCGGTACAATACACACCTGCGGAGCGACAGGAACCAAGCTTACGTGCCGATAGTTTAGGTAATTTCTTTTTACAGTGAAAATAATGATATTTTAAAAAAAGTAAATAACATAAGCACTGCTTTATGGTTAGTTCAGTTAGTATGCAAAGTTTCATGATCTTATTTAAAGTATTTTATGAATAACAGCGGTTTATTGTTCAGTTTGGAGGTAACTTTGGATTTTTTTTCTATCGAGAAAATTTTACGGAATCGTGTTTTCGTCTAACATAAACCTTAACATTAATCCTCAACTTTACCATATATTTATTTCAAAATTAATGCTGCAATACTTTCGGCATAACGGAGGATCTTGCTAAGCCATTTGAGGTTATATTTCCCCTTAATGCGCTGCTATACCGTCGGTCAGATTGCGCTTGTTCGAAGGTGTGTATTGTACCGACCAATTTATTGAAAAGTCATGGGTTATCATTCAAATCCAATGAATGTATTACTATTACTAATTAAACAATATAACCCTTCAAAATTCGAAAATATATTTCCACAATTATTTCTTCGGCGGCAGAAATCAAGCATATTGCTACCGTATGTAATAAATTTTTACACTATTCTTTCCAGTCTGCTTATTTTACGCTTTCCATTAACAAAGCGTTGGACCAGACGATTAGGGTGACCGGTGTAGATCTCAGTATGTTTTTCGCACGGCCAACTCTGCGTGGGTTAAGTGATTCTGCCGCAAGAAACTCAAGAGATAGGTTAGCATTAATCCCAATAGTGTATATAGAAGGCACTATTTTTTACGTATAAAATATTTTTATACGTGGTAGAGCCAGGCTGCAGCTATGTTATGGTTGTAGAACGAATGGTCGCCCGGATAAGGAAAACTCTCTCACAGAATATCAGCGTAAAATAGCTGCTGTACTTCGTATGGTGAGTGTAGAGAACCGGAGACCCTTTTTACTGGAAACGAGGCATTCCATCTTAGTCCTGAGAGTGACAACGCATCTGCATTTTGATTCGTAATTGAGGATAGATGTAGATGTCTATGGGCCACAGCAACTACTTACCATCAGATGGACTGTGTGCTCGTTTGTCACCTATAAAAAAATAAAACTATTGTGTATAATGTTGACGGCCTCGTTTGTCTGGTAGTCGTAAACACGGACCACTCGTCACATGGTCCCGGGTCGTGTCAAAATCTATTATTGGGTTTTTCGGTCAAGAAATACTCAGTAGCAGCCCGGAGCCTGGAACTTAAGCGCAACACCGTGCCCCAGCAAACTACATAAAGCGATTAGTCCTATGCCGGATCACTCCAATTGAATTCCGGGCTTGCCGGGCAACCGATCCAGTTCCTCTCTTTATTTATTTATTTTATTTATTTATTTTATTCTTTATTGCACCAAAGATTTTGTACAAAAGGCGAGCTTAATGCTATATGGCATTCTCTACCAGCTAACCTTGGGTAGAACAGAGAGTGAGTTATGGGCAGTAAAGTTGTCATGATCTCATTCAATTCAAAATGTACATGCTACACATACATATAATATATATACACATATATTATATACATATATACACATATACATATATAAATATATATCTCCATAAATTTATGTACAAATAACTATAAACATATAAAATAAGTGGACTCAAATTTGTTGGTTACGGATATATTCGTATAGTTTTCTTTTAAAAACGTTTTTAGCAGGTATTATGCGCAGGTCAACAGGCAATTTGTTCCAGAGGGAGATGGAAGTTATTGTGAAAGAATTTGACATAAACCCAGAATGGTGGAGAGGAGTAGACAGTAATAAATTGTGTGAAGACCGGAGATTGAGAGAATGAGTGTCACTACGGAATTGGAATCTTTCTTTTAGGTAAAGGGGTGAGGAAGAATCATTAAGAACTGAAAACAGAGAGGACAGCATTCGAAAATCTCTGCGCTGGCGTATAGTCAACTACTTTAATTGGGAGCGAAATTCTGATACGTGATCGTATTTGCGCAGACCAAAGATGAATCGTATGCAGTTGTTAAGTAACCTACATAGACAGGCCTGTTGGTCTAGGGGCGCCAAAAATGCTTACCCCCTGGACAAGCAGCGTCGAGTCACAACTTCGCAGGAGATTTTTGACATCTGTGGCGATGATCTTGACGATATTTATTCTCGCATTGTCACTGTTTTTTTATAGGACAAGGGTGGCAAACTAGCACACAGTCCACTTGATGGTAAGTGGTTACTGCGGCCCATAGACATCTACATCTATCCTCGATTACAAATCAAAATGCAGATGCGTTGTCATCCGTGTGGACTAAGATGGAATGCCTTGTATCCAGTAAAAAGAATCTTCGATTATCTGCACTCACCATACGAAACACAGCAGCGTTAAGCTGCTGTTTTACGCTGGTATTCTGTGAGAGCGTGGTCCATCCCCAGTCTAGCCATCTATTCGTGCTACAACTATAACGGTTATATAGCTGCAACATGGCCCTACCACGTATAAAATACTGTTGATGAAACATGGCTCCGGCTGTACGATCCAGAGTCAAAACAGGGGTCAATGCAGTGGATTGAAAAGGTAGAAAAGCCGCCACGGAAAGTCAAAGCATCCAAGCTCAGGGCCACCGCTTTTTGGGACTGTGATGGAATTTTATTAACTGACTACCTTCCTAAAAATAGTACAATGAACTGGAACTATTACGCTGCATTGTTGATAAAAGTGCGTCAAGTGGTTGGGTGGTTGTCAAAAAAAGAAGAGGAAAACTGGCGAAAGGATACCTGTTTTTGCGGGACAATACGCCCGTGCACACTGCGCGAGTTGCAGGGCGTGCCCTGAACAAAACTGGATTTGAAGAAATCGATCACCCACCATACAGTTCAGACCTAGTCCCCAGCAATTTTTACTTATTTTACAAATTTGAAGAAAGACCTCCGCGGACGAAGATTTTTGAGTGAAGAAGAAAAGAAGGCAGCGGTAGACGAGCATTTCGAAGACAATGATGGTGAATATTTTTGCACTGGATTAAAAACCCTTATCATAAATGCAGGGAGTGCATTGAAGTAGATGGAAATTGCATAGAAAAATATATTTTATATACCATTTTATCAGCATTTTTAATACCCTAGGCTCAAAACTTTTCAGCAACCCCTCGTATTATGACAAGCTGTCTAGCTAATCTAGAACTCATTGTAACACGGTACGAGTATAAACAATCAGCTCCAAAAAACACGTCTAGTAAGTGTGAAGGACTTCGAATGAATGTACTATTCCGTATATTATCTTATCTGAGTAGTATGTGATACTTTCAGATAATTAAGTTTTTATATATACGCAGATAAATCGTACATGTGTACATAGTCTATTATCGTTCATGTGTACTTAGTCTGTGACTCGTTTAACGGTCGAATTTCGAACAAGGCGACAACTAGTTATATAATACAATATTTCCGTTTCGAATACTAACACTCCTGGATACATAATCCAGATCTCACGATTTTTAGCCACTTCTTTGAGGCCACAGACACAAGAGAAACACCTTGCCAAGGCCAACGAACTCGTGTGTTCTTTTAGGAATAACACGCACTTGAGAGTATGTCGCGGGTACGCACTATCAAGCTATCAACAGGCACGTTCGAGGTTTTCTTAGTTGCTATAACAGAAATCATAGTAATAAGACAATAGAAGTCACATAGACGCGTGACATTGTCGCCGCTAATTTGGGTTGGCGAACATCATTCACCATTTTGTGATTTAGTTTCGCGGGGAACGTCGTACTTGAATTTATTTTATTATAAATTTATAATGGTGAACTGCAGCATAATCAGTTGTAAAAACTCATCAAGGACTTGTAATTCAACTAATAAAGGCATAACATTTCATCGGTAAGTTGATTATTTACTATTTATTATTGTTTTAACTAATTCACATCTAGATGAATACTTTACAATGATATTTACCTTTGTAAACTTTAATGTTTTACTTTACGAATTACCATTACCATTGGTGCTTTTGTTCTACCGTAATGCGCGACAAACGCGACGTTGACAAACTCGCAAAGCAATGTAATGTGAAACATTAGATATTGTGCATTGCATATGTTTTTAATACGGTAAGATGTGGCGACATTTAACTTGCTTTTCGAGGCACGGGGACGCAACGCCGTCAATATCCTGACTCCGATTTTGGTTCGACCCAGGTACACACGGTGAACAATAGGCGCGCTTGTCCAGTGGTCTTGCTACTGGACAAACGAGATAGTCTAGAAGAGATGCAATTGTCTGTAGGCTACAGCATCCACTTACCATGAGGTGGAATGTGCGTTCGTTTACTATTTATTACATTGGAAAAGACTATTTTTTGGTTGTTTAAGTGTTTTTTTATGTCGCGTGAACATAAGAAATCACTACTGCACGATCATTAAAAAATCCGGCTTCACATCTGGCTATGACATTAAAATTAAGTAAATCTATATCTTAGTAAAATCTATTCCGTTTTTCTTATCATATATTTTAATACATTAGATAAATATGCAAATATAATGTAGTATATATTTTTATTTCTATGGGCCACAACTACCTCTTAGCATAAGGTATTATTGAAATTCGGTAGATCCGGATAGATCACATCCTGATTACGTCCTACTTGTGAACAGGTGCTTGTTGAGGCTGCACCGCACCTGCAGTTCGATCTAGACAGACACATGGTAATGTCTAGATCTTCTTTTATAAGATATTTTTATAGGGGTGACAAACGAGCACAAAGTAAACCTAATGATAAGTGGATGCTATGGTCAATAGATATCTGATATATCCTCGATCAAGTATTAAAATGCAGATGCGTTGTTACCCGTTAGGACGATAATAAAATGCCTCATTTACAGTTCGAAAGGGTCTCCGGTTCTCTGCACTCACCATACGAAAGACAGCAGCGTTAAACTGCTGTTTTACGCTGGTATTGGTGGACCTTCCACGGTCGAGTCGACCTATTTGTGCTAACTGGCAGCAGCGTGGCTCTACAACGTATCCCCCCAACCCCTTGTATATATGGATTCTATAATACTAAAATTCATGAAAAATTTACGATAGTTCTCGATATTTTAGGGTCTGTGTTTTTAACCACTCACTATTTTACTAACACGCTCATACTACTTAGATCGCTTCTAGGAGACTGAGAACATTGAAATTTGGCATCGGGGTAGATCGAGATAGATAGATACAAAGGAAATCTGAATTCTATAAATTATAGATATTCGGTGATAATGAAAATTTTAGTACGGCCATGAATCGTAAGCACAAGGAAAAATTATTATCATCATCATCATCATTACAGCCCTACACAAGTCCATAGTTGAACATCGACCTCCACCAAGGAACGCCACAAAGCACGGTCCTGAGCTACCTGTATCTATCGACTTCCTGCATGTTTTACCAGGCCGTCACTCCATCTAGTGGGGGGTCACCCTACACTTCGCCGACCGGCAGGAGGCTTCCAGTCGAGAACCTTTTTTCCCCATCGATTGGTTGTTGTCTTACCAAAGAAAAATATAGATTTCCAATAAAATCTTGGACCTTTAAAGTTTCAATTGTTTTCATTGAATAACCAATTAATTATTTTTGTTTCTTTTATTTTTATTTTTTTAGTTACTCGACTCCAACGTGTCTGTAATACCTTTATAACGGCAATTCATACGGCTTTTACAACAAACATAAACAACACGAATTGATCATGAACTGTAATGATAATGATAATTACTTTATCCTGGCGATCCTGGTCAGGATACTAGTATAGTTATTAAATTATTGTATTGTCATCGGTCCTTTAAACGAGTGCAAATTTTCAAATCAATCTGCTTTCTACAAGTTTATGAAAATTACATTAAAGATTCCGTTACGTAGATAGATGGATGGATACACGCGAAGCTAATAAAATTATTTTTCATTTAATAAATATAGTCGCATGAAACGGTATATCCTTGGGAATGAGGTGCTTCCAATTTTTTTCATTATGCATTCAAAACAGCATTTTTTTGAATGCATAATGAAAAAAAATAGTTTTTTAAAGAAATTGTCTTAATAGGTTTTATGCGGGTGCTTTCCAAGTCAGAGGTTTACCCAAATTAGTAAAAAAAAGTTTTTTTTTTATAGCACTGGCTGATAAACGAGCAAACAGTCCACCTGATGGTAAGTGGATGCTGTGGCCCATAGAGATCTACAAAATGTATTCTTAATTAAGAATTAAAATGCAAACGCCTTGTCACCTCTGTGGACTAAGATGGAGTGCCTCGATTCCAGTAAAAAAGGGTCTCCGGTTCTCTACACTTACCATATGAAACACAGCAGCATTAGGCTGCTATTTGACGCTGGTATCCTGTGAGAGCGTGGTCCTTACCCGGTCGAGCCGACCCATTTGTGCTACAACTGTAATAAAGCAACAGCGTGGCTTTACCACGTGACTTCATTGCATTTTTTAAGCTCAGTGCGTTATTTGCATGACGATATAAGACGTGAACAAGCATTTTAAAATGTTTACTTGTCTGTCCAGGCTGATCTTCGGAACAAATGAACCGACTGTAATGAATCTTCACGCAGCAATGCCAGAAGTGATCTAAGCTATATTTTATACCAAAAACATGTAGATTTTTCTAAGATATCGAATAAATGGTTTTTGACGATTATCTTAAATCTGAGTAACGCGACATTAATAGACCCTATCCAGGATCCAAAGATGGACGGGTTGCTAGTTTAATATATAAAAATTAATATTTTTAACTTCCCGCTAAAAAAAATTTCAAAAATCGGAAGTTATTGTCTTTACTCCGTTTTTAAAAAATTGAGTTTTAATCAAATCTTGACGTTTTCAGGTCATAGGGAGCCACCCTGACAATTTTTCGATGGTGTCTGTATGTCTGTATGTATGTGTGTGTGTCTGTGTGTGGATGTATGTAAACCTCTTATAACTTTTGAACAGTTTTACCGATTGAAATGAACTAAGCGGTTTTCAAGTGTTTAATCAAACTTAGATTTCCTATGAATTTTACCTAATCGGACTGGTAGATTTTGAGAAATCTTAAAAATAATAATTTTTAAAAACTGTTTTTTTAAACAACTTTTAAACGGCTTTACCGATCGATTCCAAAAACTAAATCGGTTGATTCGTCCGTGAGATATCGTTAACGAAAAATTTTGAAACAGTTGATTTTTTTTAATTACTCCGATATTTCATATTCAACGTCATAATTTGGTGAAATTTAGAGCATTTTGCATTTGAAATTAGCGGGAAGTTGTGGTTGTGGTGGCCTGCAGGGTCAACCAATTTTTAAATTCCCAGTAGGAAGTTATAGTAATGGGTCCGATTTTAAAAATTGGTCTCCACGTTTCAAGGTCTTTAGAGTCGAATAGTATGGTTTTTAAGAGGACGTCCGTGTGTGCACATGTACGTATGTATGTATGTATGTATGTTCGGATTCAATTTTCGCCTCGAGTATCTCGAGAACAAAGAGTGATATTGACATGGGACCAGTTTCATTTAACGCATAATTATGGAACTTAGACCTCATTAAATTTCGAGCAAAATCGGTCAAGTCGTTTTTTGTGCCGAATGAAAGATTGTATTAAATATTAAAACATATGATATTTTTTCATTCTTTCCATCGGGAAGTTAGTCGTGTGGGCCTATCGCGTCGCACCTAGACCACTTTTTTTGTTCGTATTTAAGGGGGAAATATAACCTCAAATGGCTTAGCAAGATCCTCCGTTATGCCGAAAGTATTGCAGCATTAATTTTGTAATAAATATATAGTAAAGTTGAGGATTAATGTTAAGGTTTATGTTAGACGAAAACACGTTTCCGTAAAATTTTCTCGATAGAAAAAAAAACCAAAGTTACCTCCAAACTGAACAATAAACCGCTGTTATTCATAAAATACTTTAAATAAGATCATGAAACTTTGCTTACTAACTGAACTAACCATAAAGCAGTGCTTATGTTATTTACTTTTTTTAAAATATCATTATTTTCACTGTAAAAAGAAATTACCTAAACTATCGGCACGTAAGCTTGGTTCCTGTCGCTCCGCAGGTGTGTATTGTACCGACCAATTTATTGAAAAGTCATGGGTTATCATTCAAATCCAATGAATGTATTACTATTACTAATTAAACAATATAACCCTTCAAAATTCGAAAATATATTTCCACAATTATTTCTTCGGCGGCAGAAATCAAGCATATTGCTACCTTATGTAATAAATTTTTACACTATTCTTTCCAGTCTGCTTATTTTACGCTTTCCATTAACAAAGCGTTGGACCAGACGATTAGGGTGACCGGTGTAGATCTCAGTATGTTTTTCGCACGGCCAACTCTGCGTGGGTTAAGTGATTCTGCCGCAAGAAACTCAAGAGATAGGTTAGCATTAATCCCAATAGTGTATATAGAAGGCACTATTTTTTACGTATAAAATATTTTTATACGTGGTAGAGCCAGGCTGCAGCTATGTTATGGTTGTAGAACGAATGGTCGCCCGGATAAGGAAAACTCTCTCACAGAATATCAGCGTAAAATAGCAGCCTAAAGCTGCTGTGTTTCATATGGTAAGTGCCGGAGACCCTTTTTTTACTGGAATCGAGGCACTCCAACTTAGTCCTCAGAGGTGACAAGGCATTTGAATTTTAATTCTTAATTAAGAATAAATTTTGTAGATATCTATGGGCCACAGCATCCACTTACCATCAGGTGGACTGTTTGCTCGTTTACCAGCCAGTGCTATAAAAAACTTTTTTTTTAACTTATTTGGGTAAACCTCTGACTTGGAAAGCACCCGCATAAAACCTAGCAAGACAATTTCTTTAAAAAACAATTTTTTTCATTATGCATTCAAAACAGCATTGTTTTGAATGCATAATGAAAAAAATTGGAAGCACCTCATTCCCAAGGATATACCGTTTTATGCGACTATATTTATTAAATGAAAAATCCTTTTATTAGTTTCGCGTGTATCCATCCATCTATCTACGTAACGGAATCTTTAATGTAATTTTCATAAACTTGTAGAAAGCAGATTGATTTGAAAATTTGCACTCGTTTAAAGGACCGATGACAATACAATAATTTAATAACTATACTAGTATCCTGACCAGGATCGCCAGGATAAAGTAATTATCATTATCATTACAGTTCACGATCAATTCGTGTTGTTTATGTTTGTTGTAAAAGCCGTATGAATTGCCGTTATAAAGGTATTACAGACACGTTGGAGTCGAGTAACTAAAAAAATAAAAATAAAAGAAACAAAAATAATTGGTGATTCAATGAAAACAATACAAACTTTAAAGGTCCAAGATTTTATTGGAAATCTATATTTTTCTTTGGTAAGACAACAACCAATCGATGGGGAAAAAAGGTTCTCGACTGGAAGCCTCCTGCCGGTCGGCGAAGTGTAGGGTGACCCCCACTAGATGGAGTGACGGCCTGGTAAAACATGCAGGAAGTCGATAGATACAGGTGGCTCAGGACCGTGCTTTGTGGCGTTCAGCAGTGGACTTGTGTAGGCCTGTAATTATGATGATGATGATGATAATTTTTTTCTTGTGCTAACGATTCATGGCCGTACCAAAATTTTCATTATCACCGAATATCTATAATTTATAGAATTCAGATTTCCTTTGTATCTATCTATCTCGATCTACCCCGATGCCAAATTTCAATGTTCAAAGTCTCCTAGAAGCGATCTAAGCAGTATGAGTGTGTTAGTAAAATAGGTGTTGAAATAATACTAGTTTTTACGGAATTTATCGCGTAAATTTTAACTTTTTAAATACCCGACGTTTCGAACGCTTTACAGCACTCATGGTCACGGACAGGACTGAGATGTTCAGACTTCAGACTTCCGACTTCAGACTGTGAACACGTACAGGATCGCCCCCGTCACTACATCAGATTTGATAGACCGCAGATCCTCGCTAAAGAACACCGATTCCTTCCAAGGATGATTCGCGAGGCTATTGAAATCAAAAAACATCCTAATTTCAATAGAGAAGATGGCTGGGTGCTACCATCTGCTTGGGATCCTATAATAAATAAAATTAAATCCCAACCCAAGCATACAATTGCAAGACTTCAAGATACCGTAAGTTCATACTGCATAGATCGGAACAAAAGTTAAATTTTAATCTATAGTAACCGCGGTTAACTATGACATATGGACGTTGAACATCTCAGTCCTGCCCGTGACCATGAGTGCTGTAAAGCGTTCGAAACATCGGGTATTTAAAAAGTTAAAATATACGCGATAAATTCCGTAAAAACTAGTATTATTTCAATGTGTAGTGTTCGCGTAAATATAAGAAATCATTAAAATAGTGTGTGGTTAAAAACACAGACCCTGAAATATCGAGAACTATCGTAAATTTTTCATGAATTTTAGTATTATAGAATCTATATATACAAGGGGTTGGGGGGGATACGTTGTAGAGCCACGCTGCTGCCAGTTAGCACAAATAGGTCGACTCGACCGTGGAAGGTCCACCAATACCAGCGTAAAACAGCAGTTTAACGCTGCTGTCTTTCGTATGGTGAGTGCAGAGAACCGGAGACCCTTTTGAACTGGAAATGAGGCATTTTATTATCGTCCTAACGGGTAACAACGTATCTGCATTTTAATACTTGATCGAGGATATATCAGATATCTATTGACCATAGCATCCACTTATCATTAGGTTTACTTTGTGCTCGTTTGTCACCCCTATAAAAATATCTTATAAAAGAAGATCTAGACATTACCATGTGTCTGTCTAGATCGAACTGCAGGTGCGGTGCAGCCTCAACAAGCACCTGTTCACAAGTAGGACGTAATCAGGATGTGATCTATCCGGATCTACCGAATTCTGTGGCCCATAGAAATAAATATATATATATATATATATATATATATATATATATATATATATATATATATATATATATATATATTACATTTTATTTGCATATTTATCTAATGTATTAAAATATATGATAAGAAAAACGGAATAGATTTTACTAAGATATAGATTTACTTAATTTTAATGTCATAGCCAGATGTGAAGCCGGATTTTTTAATGATCGTGCAGTAGTGATTTCTTATGTTCACGCGACATAAAAAAACACTTAAACAACCAAAAATAGTCTTTTCCAATTTAATAAATAGTAAACGAACACACAGTCCCCCTCATGGTAAGTGGATGCTGTAGCCTACAGACAATTGCATCTATTCTAGACTATCTCGTTTGTCCAGTAGCAAGACCACTGGACAAGCGCGCCTTATTGAACATGTGTACCCAGGTCGAACCAAAATCGGAGTCAGGATATTGACGGCGTTGCGTCCCCGTGCCTCGAAAAGCAAGTTAAATGTCGCCACATCTTACCGTATTATAAACATATGCAATGCACAATATCTAATGTTTCACATTACATTGCTTGGCGAGTTTGTCAACGTCGCGTTTGTCGCGCATTACGGTAGAACAAAAGCACCAATTGTAATGGTAATTCGTAAAGTAAAACATTAAAGTTTACAAAGGTAAATATCATTGTAAAGTATTCATCTAGATGTGAATTAGTTAAAACAATAATAAATAGACTTTGATTCCGTCGAAATTTGGGCGGTGCTACAGTCCCTTCAGCGGTGCCAAGTTGACTGTCGGTATATCGAAGTGCTGAAGTGTTTGTACAGTAGGGCTACGATGGCTATCCGAGTACAGAACCAGAGTTCGAAACCTATCCAACTGTAGAGAGGTGTAAGACAGGGTGACGTTATATCCCCGAAACTCTTCACCGCTGCGTTGGAAGCCGTTTTCAAGCTACGGGACTGGAAAGGATACGGTATTAACATCAATGGCGAGGACATCACTCACTTTCGATTTGCCGACGATATAGTCCTTATGGCAGAATCGCTGGAGGACCTTAGCACTATGCTCAATGACCACAATGGTGTCTCCCAACGGATAGGTCTTAAGATGAACATGGACAAAACAAAGATCATGTTTAAAGTCCATGTCACACCTATGCCGGTAGTTGTCGGGAGCACGATGCTCGAAGTTGTTAACGAGTACGTTTACCTGGGACAAATAGTCCGAATAGGTAAGTCTAACTTCGACCGAGAGGTCAATCGACGGATTTAACTCGGCTGGGCAGCGTTCGGGAAATTACGAAACATCTTCTCGTCAGGTATACCTCAATCTCTGCAAACTAAAGTATACAACCAGTGCGTGTTACCAGTGATGACTTACGGATCTGAGACGTGGTCCTTCACTGCTGGCCGTATGAGGACGCTCAAGGTCGCTCAGCGAGCTATTAAGAGGGCTATGCTCGGAGTTTCTCTGCGTGATAGACTCAGAAATGACAATATCCGCAGTAAATCAGAGTGACCGACATAGCCCAACGGATTAGTAAGCTGAAGTGGCAATGGGCCGGCCATATAGCTCGAAGAACCGATAACCGATGGGGAAGAAAGGTTCTCGAGTGGCAGCCTCATACCGGTAGGCGTAGTGTAGGGCGACCCCCCACTAGATGGAGTGACGACCTGGTAAGACATGCAGGAAGTCGATGGATGCAGGTGGCTCAGGATCGTGATTTGTGGCGTTACTTGGGGGAGGCCTATGTTCAGCAGTGGACTTGTGAAGGGCTGTAATGATGATGATGATGATGAATAACAAATAGTAAATAATCAACTTTCCGATGAAATGTTATGCCTTTATTAGTTGAATTACACGTCCTTGATGAGTTTTTACAACTGATTATGCTGCAGTTCACCTTTTCAATCCACTGCATTGACTCTTGTTTTGACTCTGGATCGTACAGCCGGAGCCATGTTTCATCAACAGTATTTTATACGTGGTAGGGCCATGTTGCAGCTATATAACCGTTATAGTTGTAGCACGAATAGATGGCTAGACTGGGGATGGACCACGCTCTCACAGAATACCAGCGTAAAACAGCAGCTTAACGCTGCTGTGTTTCGTATGGTGAGTGTAGATAATCGAAGATTCTTTTTACTGGATACAAGGCATTCCATCTTAGTCCGCACGGGTGACAACGCATCTGCATTTTGATTTGTAATCGAGGATAGATGTAGATGTCTATGGGCCGCAGTAACTACTCACCATCAAGTGGACTGTGTGCTAGTTTGCCACTTATCCTATAAAAACAGTGACAATGCGAGAATAAACATCGTCAAGATCATCGCCACAGATGTCAAAAATCTCCTGCGAAGTTGTGACTCGACGCTGCTTGTCCAGGGGGTAAGCATTTTTGGCGCCCATCGTGCTTACACCTTGTGCATGCGCAAATGAGTATGTAAGATATCGCCGATTTGTTCCTTGCTAATGCCTATGGCTTAAGCTATCTGCCACAACTTGATTCGCCGATCTTCTAGAACAAGTTTCTTTACTTTTTAAATATTTTCTACATTAACGGAAGTGTTTGGCCGCCCTGACCTCATCTTCTAGCAACTACCTGCCATGCTTGAATTCTCAGCCCTAACGTTTTACGATGGAAAATGAAGATCTAGACTCCTCGTAAACTATCGACATTTCAAGTGTTTCCGTCGGCGTTTTGTTCTTCTTTGTGATGAATTGTATGACAGCTCTGTACTCCAATTTCGCGCAATGCGCGGATGACTGTGACAGTAAGTGACTGTGTGTTTTTTACGTGGTAGAGCCATGCTGCAGTTATATTAGTAGTATAGTTGTAGCACGAATGGGTCGGCTCGACCGGGGAAGGACCACGCTCTCACAGAATACCAGCGTGAAATAGTAGCTTGATGCTGCTGTATTTCGTATGGTGAGTGTAGAGAACTGGAGACCCTTTTTACTGGAAACGAGGCATTCCATCTTAGTCCTCACGGGTGACAACGCATCTGCATTTTGATTCGTAATCGAGGATAGATGTAGATGTCTATGGGCCACAGCAACCACTTACCATCAGGTGGCCTGTGCGCTCGTTTGTCACCCTATCCTATAAAAAAAAAACATGAAAATGTTTCCGTATTAATTAGAAAGAAAGAAAGAAAAAAATATTTTGACACAAGGCATCAGAACACGGAAACAAAGTCAAAACAAAAAAAAACAATTCAAGAAGGTATTACCAGCCAATTAAAATTATGAAAAAATCTGTGTTATGATATAATATAAATATTTAAAACTAGTGCCTCATGGTGGTGCCATGAGATAGGAACCAATTCAGCATGACGTCAGGTTGGAAACCTAACGCCGATTTTCTATTGGCCCCCTGGATCGCATTCTTCTTCACCTCCGAAACCAGTTACCGTGTACTTCCGCAAGAACAATCAGTATACGTGAGCACTAAGAAAAAACATATATAAGTACTTATATAATAAATGATTAATAAAATAGATATGATACAGCGCGTGAAACTGTACCAACATAATAACATATTAAAAAAAAACAGAAAATGTACCTATCAAATATAGGACATGTTAGTGTTAGTGTTAACCATGCCTAGGTTTTTCGTGCATTTAATAAGTACTGCTTTAGGTGACTTTCAAAACTAGTAATAGAGCAAAGCCGCCTAAGAGGTGGTTAATTACTTAAAGCATAATGATGCTAATAATGTGAAACTCTGTATGCATACTGAGGAGGGTATTCGCAAATTAATAATACACAACGCAAGACAATAATGACATTTGAAGGTACTTAACCTAGAATTATCTGCCAGGTAAAATCGTAGACAGAGAAACCTATAGACAAATTGGGTGCGTTTGGCAGAAAAAAGCGCTAGCAAGCGCTAACAAGCGCTAAAATAGTTTTCGGCCAGGACACGATTGCTACTTCAGTAGCGCTGACACAATCCGCCATTTTGCTTATTTAATTTGTTTATTTTGAAGTAGAGTTTATAAGTTGTTTTAAGCAATATTAGTTTTAAGTAATATAATGACATGAATAGACATATACATGTTATTAAAATTCATGATTGGTAAGTTTTTAATATGAATACTTTACAAACATATATTTAAATTAGGTTAGATTCCCCGGTTAAAACTAACATCGTGTCCTGGAGGAAAATAGCTACTTACGATTTGACAGCGGTTACCGCTTACGATCGCCATTTTGTTTACAAGCGCTTGCTAGCGCTTTTTTCTGCCAAACGCACCCATTGACACCTTCTTTCGCATACTCACACGAAATAGATAGATTTACGCATACGTCTTGCATAGAAATGAGATAGAGCGGTGTGATTGTTTGTCCCTTTCTCCGTGCCGGTTTTTTTGTTTAGCAAACTCTACAGTTTGCTAAACAACTTTGATAGCGTAGCGATTTAAGGAGTTTACAAGTTGGTTTAAGTGAGAAAAAAGTGTTTTGTGAGCTTAAGATTGGTGAATCTTGTTCAGTTCAGTTCTTAGAATAGTTAAAATTTTTATTTAAGTGTGTTTAAAAGACATAAAGATTATTGTATAACCTAAAAATTGGTTATCGTCCTTTCTCACTCGAGGCCACGCCGATCATTAGTCTATAGGTTTCTCTGCCTACGGGTAAAATCCTATGCCATATTTGTATATGATGCAGATATATTTGAATGAGCAGATAATAGTCACCATCTTTCGATTTATGTCTGTGCTTACAGTTACTTAACGATAAATTATCTGCGCTGTGTGAGTTAGTTCATTGAATTTCATAAAGAGCGATATTGAAAGATATGCGCTCAGATACAACAGATATCTTATCGTATCTGCGTAGTGTGTGACTCGTTTTATTATTTAAGTTTTTTAGGTTTGCATATTAAGCAAGCTGTTTTTCACTTTTTATTGCACATTAAGATAAAAACAAGCATATCTACTAGGATGATCAACATTTTTTTTATTGAAAAGGACACTTATCATTGAGGTATAGTAATGCCTTCCTTTTTTTCAATTTTATTATGATATGAATTTTAAATTCATTAGTAGCCAGGGCCAGAAAAAAAACTAATTTAAAAACTATACCCAATTTTTATTTAAACTTCACATTTGGCGGGATTTCGCTTCGTATGCAAAATGGGAAAACTAGAACTTCATTAAAGAAATTCTACAAAGAGTGTTCTTGAAGAACTGCAGTATACTTTGGCAGACCATGCCCCGTCTTATTCTACAGTGGCATACTGGTGCGCTGAATTTAAACCGCGCCAGAACCGCCTGCAATGACGACACTCGCCCCGAGTGGTCAACAACGGCCGTAACGAAAGAAAACGTTAAAAATCAAAAAAATTGTTAAGATCGATGTGCGAACATCCATTATTTAAATGAAACTTTAAAGCTTTCGTTTAGGACAATTCAGTTTATTTTAACTCATACCTTAAAATTCAAAAAAGTCGCGCGCTGGTTTCCTCGAATGTTAACAGACGCCCAAAAGAAAGTAAGACATTTCAAAGCTAAATTTAGCAATAATTAAAGAAGATCCAGATTCTTTTTGCGGTTGTTTCGTAACAGTAGATGAAATGTGGGTACATTATTTTGATCCCGAGATGAAAAACAAAAGCAAGACATGGAAAAGACCGTCTTCCGCGCCAGCCAAGGGATTCAAGGTGTCTGCGTCCGCTGAAAACATAATGGCCCATGTCTTTTAGGATTCGAAAGTTATAATACTGATCGACTATTAAGTAAAGAAGAGAATAACCGGAGCTTATTACGCATCGTTAATCAAACTGCGCGAAAAACTAAAGAATAAACGTCGAGGAAAATTGCGTGCTGGAATGCTTTTTCATCATGATAATGCCTCTTCCCATCGATCTGATGTTGTAGGATGTGCCATCCGACCTGCTGAGTCTCAGTTGTTGCAGCACCCTCGGTACATTACTCGGACCTAGCTCCGAGTGATATTCACCTTTTTACTCACCTGAAAAGCACTTTCGTGGTATAAAATATAACTGCATCAATGTGGTGATGTGTGCTCAAGCCTTTTAATCCAAGGGCATTAACCAACTTTTAAAACACTATTCAAGGTGTATAGCTTAAAAGGCAATTACGTTGAAAACTAAACTATAGGAGTTCACAAGCTTGATTGTGAATGTGGTCTTTCTTACATAGGACATATAAAATAATCGATAAAAACCCGCGTTGAAGAACATATAGCTGACGTGAAGCACCGACGCTCCGGGAAATTTGCAGTCCGTGAACATGTTCAAGATCGTCCCCGCCGTTACATTAGATTTGATAGACCACAAATCCTCGTAAAAGAGCACTGATTCCTACCAAGGATGATTGGCGAGGCTATTGAAATAAAAAAAAAACAACCAAATTTCAATAGAAAATAATGGCTGGCTGCTACTATCTGCTTGGGATCCTATATTAAATCCAAACCCAATCATACAACTGCAAGAGTTTAAGATACCGTGGGCTCTTTTTGCATAGATCTGACCAAAAATTAATATTCAAAAACTGAAAGTAACAGGCCTTACTATGACATCGGACCGTCAAACATCTCAGTCCCCCCGTGGCCATAGGTGATGAAAGCAAAAGTCGAAAATTAAAAAGTAGAAATTAAACGGGATAAAATCTACGAAACTAGTTTCATTTAACGTGTAGTGTTCGCGTAAATATAAGTAATCTTTATGATTATCTCGAAGTCAAAATATTCGCGAAGATTTTGCTCAAGAAATTGACCACTTTTACTTTTAAACGTGGTAGAGCCATGCTGCAGTTATATTAGTAGTATAATTGTATCACGAATGGGTCGGCTCGACCGGGGAAGGACCACGCTCTCACAGAATACCAGCGTAATATAGTAGCTTAATGCTGCTGTGTTTCGTATGGTGAGTGTAGAGAACCGGAGACACTTTTTACTGGAAACGAGGCATTTCATCTTAGTCCTCACGGCTGACAACGCATCTGCATTTTGATTCGTAATCGAGGATAGATGTAGATGTCTACGGGCCACAGCAACCACTTACCATCAGGTGGACTGTGTGCTCGTTTGTCACCCTATCCTATAAAAAAAACCAATGCGATAATTTTGTTGACGTATATATTATATGTATGAGATATCAAGATGCACTAGATGGAGTGACGACCTGGTAAGACATGCAGAAAGTCGATGGATGCAGGTAGCTCAGAACCGTGCTTTGTGGCATACCTTGGGGGAGGCCTGTTGTTGGCGACGCGCCTATAAGAATATTTCAATTTATTAGTTAACCAATTACGAATAGCTTCTAAAAAGCAAATTATCAAGCAACAATATTCCGATAAGAAAATGCTTAGTTGAATCTTAAAGAAATCTTGAATTAATGATATGAAGGTCTTGGGTTCGACTCCCAGGACGGAAAAGTTTATCGTTTTCTTAGTAATATCACTTAATGAATTCATATAGGGAATTTTAAGGTATAAATTATGTTACCGGATTTGTTCCCCGGTTGAAATCATCTTTCCAATAATGTTAATTTAAAGAAATATTAAAAAAAAGTTAGAGACCAGGATTTGTTCCCCGGTCGAGATGATCGCTGTGCATAAGTAGAATTAATGGAAATTAATTGCATAAGTATTGTCTTATATGAATTTGATATGTTTTGTATGAAAACAAATGCCTATTTTCTATGATTGATTTATGAAAACATTCACTTATATTGTTTGATAAGAAACATGATAACTGATAAGAATCTGATTAGAAATAGTTTTCAACGTTTGAGAATTGAGTAGAATCATTTATTCACCTAGTATTGTTGATATTAGTGTATACTAAACTTTCCATTTTTACTGATAGTCGATAGCCGTGCAAAAGTTAGTTGTTCAAATAGTGTGAGTTCATAGACGCACGCTAGCCACGTACTTAGGAGGCCAAATATGTAGAAATTTAAATATTTGCAAATTTCAGCAATTTATGTAAAAATGACTTGTAAAACATTTCAGATTAATTGTACGTGTAAAAGAGGTGGATTCTGTGTTATTTTTATGTGAAAATTCCTGTGAATAAGTGAAATAATGATAGTTTTGTATAAGAAATTTAAAAGTGTTTTAATAGTGAAACGTATAGAGAAAATGTAAATTAAACTATTGTATTAGTTAAGATGTGTATAACTTCAAGTGGAAAACATTGTTTTAACTTTCCATGTTAAATATTTAAGACATTTCAACTTTGAACATGTGAGTAAAATAAGCATATTTTGTTAAATAAATAAAAGGTTTTTTTGTGATATAAAAATGTAATGTATATCGTAGTATAGATATTTTTTGTGCTATCTTCATAAGTAAATTGTATAAATGTATGTCTTATACAAATAAAGTTATTGAGTAAACCGTGAGAGAGTGATTGAAGTGAGTGAGTGAATTTGTACTAGAAATTGATGTAATTGAGTTGCGCAAGCGCACAAATGGCGTGGCTCACTTTCGCGTATAGCTCTGGGGTAGCTCAGTAAACGAGTTTTCTTGCAATTCGTTAACGTTGGTAAGACGACCGCTCTGCTCACCCGCCGCCTCAGAAACTTACCACCACCACTAACTCTCGACGGCCAGAAGATCGCGTACGAGAAGGCCGTGACATACCTCGGGTGCCGGATCGACCGGGCGCTGCGCATGACTGCGCACGTCGACTTCGTCGTCCGCAAAGCCAGATGTGCGCGGGCGATGCTTCGTCCGGTCCTGGCATCCAAGCTGCCCATAAAGACCAAGCTCCGGATATACAAGATGTATATCCGGACTATTACCACCTACGCTGCTCCGGCCTGGTACGCGCTTCTGAGTGACACCCAGAGGCGGCGATTACAGGCTCAGCAGAACCTGTCATTAAGGACGATTGTCGGAGCAGGTCGTTACGTCCGGAATGACGTCATAGCGGCCGATCTGAAAGTCGAGACCATCACCGACTTCGTGGCCCGGTTAGCGCGCGGCATGTTTGACCGTGCCGATAACGGGCCACATGAACATCTGAACGGCTTTGCGCCGTTACACACCCGGCCACCGGACGGGCGACCTCTTCCAAGAGAACTCCTCTCTATATGTGATTAGAGAGTTGAGTAACAACCCACAATGCCGCAGAAAGGCCAACTTAGACTTTGATAACCTCTATAGATTACCTCCCTTTCCGTAGTCGGTGAACTACGGAAAGCAAAATTCTTATCCGGCTACATAATATATGCAGCATAACCACGCCAAGATAGGCAATAAGTGACTGCCCCATAGTTATGGGGTATGAGGATATCCGGGTAATGGGGTATACCCCGAGGCCCGATACCTGCACGTACTTAGGTACGTACAGAAGACATCAACGTTGCAATTCGTTCTGGGAAGTTCGGGAATCCTTCGGGAATCGTTCGGGAAAAGTGCAAGACCAGCAGTTAATAAGAAGAAGAAAGAAAAAGTGTAGGGAAGTGATAGGGAAAAGTAATTACTCTCTCACGGAAGGGTTTGAAGATAATTGCTGTTTTTTTTGCCAAGGAATTCTTCCTTCAAAATAATACAATCCACATCGAAGAATTAAGGCGTTGGGACCGGGACGACTTCGGAAGACCCGTAATTCCCGCCTGAACCCATTTTCTGAAAAGGAAGAGGTTATCGCCCTTGTGTGTTACTCCGTTGCGGAGATCACATACGTTGTTCCCGAACCCAACGTAGGCGTTATAGGAGGCCCGATCGAGAGAAGCCTCGATTCCCCCCTTCTGTTTCTTTGTTTAACGTTTGTCTGGTTCCTTTTTAAGTGGTCCTTCGGAGCAGGATCAAGGAACCAGCTGTGGACTGCTGGTTATGGAAAAAGAAGACCTTCGGAGCCGAGTGAAGATCAGCAACCGAAGGAAGCCAGAGTTTTGAGCTGAAGCAACAGGACCAAAGGCCAGAAGACCAGGTCAGCGCAGTAGGACTGGACCTGGAACTACCGGAAGAAAAAAAACCGGGATTGCGGCTTGGGGCGTGTGCTCGCATGGGGCACGTATCGCAGCCAGGTGCAGGTGCCTTGTGAAGGCGCTCATCGTGGCCAAGCAGGGCTTGGCATCACCTGTCGGGCAAGCGTGCTCGGCATTTTCCTGTCGGACGATCGTGTCCGGCATTTTCTGTCGGACGACCGTGTCCGGCATTTCCTGTCGGGTCATCAGAGGGTGCAAGAAGAAGAAGCATCCACCGCTGCTGCTGCCAGGCGAGGGTGCTCGTGGGCACCTGACTGCATCGCGGCCGGAAGAGGGCGCCTGGACGAGGCGTCACCGGTGACTGGGCGACGCAGCGCAGCATACATCCCGACAACCTAACGGTGTCAAACGGTCGGGCTCTGGCACAACACCTTCAGGTGGAGCAGTTCTCTCGAGCGAGACTGCGCTTGCACTACCGCTCGACTGTTTCGTCATATTCCTTGGCGGGACAGTTGCTAAACCTTTCCTCCATTCCATTCCTGTACGACTCCATCCCTGGACGGCTCACCTCGGTAGGCCCCGTTTAGGATTGATAGGGCTGATAGAGTTGTTATGGTGGTAGTAAGGTTGTAGGGTTGGGAGATAAAGGGGGGAGGGGTAGTAGGTTAGGTTGGGGTGTAGAAGGGTTGTAGGTAGGGGGTTGTAGGGACCGTAGGGACAGTTAGGGACCGTAGGCCAACAATCACCTTCCTGCAAGATTAAGAAGGCACAAGACCAGACAGAGAGGAGCGAAGGAAGCAGGACAAGAACAGGGCTATCAAGAAATGCTAAAGAGGTGGAATCATCTGGAGCGACCACAGCTACTGCTTCGAGTGGATTAACTCCTTCAAGTGGAGCCACCACCGATACGTCCACATGCACGTGGGACTCAGGGGCGCCCATGGCAACGACAAGCAACAGGACGGACACCAGTGGTACGCAGGCCAGCACCGCAAAACAATCCGTTATATCCAGGAGTGAAACGGTAGTCGAAAAAGTAGGTCAAAGGACCGAAGAAGCGGCATCGTCAAGGACAGTAATCGGGCACACTAGTGACAAAGGGTCACAGAGAGGTAGTAGGTCATCGCGATCGGTGAGGCTGAAAGTCGAATTAGAGGCGCGGATTAAATTCGAACGCTCAGAGCTCGAACGAGCACAGGCAGCTGCTGCCTTAGCCAAGTCTCAATTGGAGTTGGCACGTCTCAACCGAGAAGAGGAGATCGACTCGAGTGAGGATGATGAAGAGCGGAATACTCAGGTGGAACCTTTCGTAAGGAGTTGGGTTCAACAGACCATAATGAGCGCGCCGGTTAGTGTAACGCAACCCGATATTACTGATAAGGAAGCGTGTAAAGGATCACGCCGCAAAGGGGCGGAGATCGAGCGCAACCAAGGAAATGCACAGAAAACACACGCGAGTGAGGTGTCAGAAATGTCAGATTGTGAGTGCAATAAAGATAGCGGGTAAAGATAAGTCTTCCCAGCTTCTTTTCCTCCATGAATTATCGGTGTTCGATGGAGACCCGGGTGAATGGATAGTTTTCAAAACGGTGTTTGAAGACACGAGAAGCCAATTTTCAGGGGTGCAGAATGTCGCACGCCTTAGGAGGGCATTAAAGGGCACCGCTAAGGAAGCGGTTAAGTCGTTGTTGTTTACTTTGTGTGAACCTGAAGAAATAATGAACGCTCTCGAAAGAAGATTCGGTAGGGTTGAGATGCTCATTTTAGCCGAAATCGAGAATGTAAGACGTATGCCAAGATTGGCAGAAGATTGCCGGAATATAGGATCGTATCGATCGATCTTTTGCAAGTCGTATTACGAACGTGGTTGCCACAATACAAGCATTGAATCAACCACAGTATTTATACTCACCGGAGTTAGTAAACCGCATAGTCGAGAAACTTGGAACTATGATTAAATTTAAATGGTTTGAATATCGAACTCAGCATCCTTTGGAGCCAGAGTTACAGAAGATGGCCAAGTTTTTAAATTTATTACTTACTTATCTTCACGCACAATCCCTAACGAGGTAGCCGGAGAGAACAGATCGCCAAGTGTCACGATCCTTACATACTTCTTTCGCTTCTTTCAGGTTCATTAACTTCTTCATACATGCACGTCTAGGTATCCGAGTACTCTTGACCTTCCCCTCTTCGAGCAATTTGCTCACATGGTCTTCGAAAGTTAGTCTCGGTCTACCTCGACACCTTTTAATATTTACTTTCGCTCTATATATTTACTTCACCATTCGGTCTTCACTAATTCGCTCAACGTGCCCAAACCACTGGAATACGCCCCTATCAATTTTTGTGATAAGGTCATCTTTCAATCCTGCCATATTGCGAATCTCTTCGTTTCGCTTTCGATCGGCTATGGTAACGCCACACATTTTACGAAGAGATCGCATCTCCACTGCATTCAACTTGATTTTATGCTTCTTCTGGCATACCCACGTTTCGCTGCCATATAACAAAGTCGGTACCAATACTGCGTTATATATTGCAAGGCGTGCACTCTTCACCACGCCTTGCCTTTTGATTAATGCATTCAGGGCACCATTGACTTTGTTTCCGGCAGCGACGCGCCTATCCACATCTAAATCACATCTTCCATCCCGGCTGAAAGCACTCCCCAAGTATACAATTTCATTTACCTGTTCTAGACGTTCCTGATTTACCCATATTTCACATTTCGTTCTCTCTTCGTCCTTTTCAAATACCAGAACCTTAGTTTTATTAGCATTCAAACGGAGACCTTTAATTCCACATTCCTCTTTCATAAACGTGACTAATGCCTGCAGTTCTGCTTCTGATGGTGCAATAAGCACTGCGTCATCAGCATACAACAGACAATTTACTTTAATGTCACCCAATTTCACACCCAAACAGCTATTTTTCAGCTTCTGTAAACAGCTGTCGAGATACAGTATGAACAGTCAGGAAGACATAACACAACCCGGTTTTACGCCCGCTTGGACGCTAAACATGGGTGACAGGTCATGCCCTACCCGCACACAGGCTTTACAGTCATAGTAAAGTGACTGCACAGCCCTTAACAATCGACCATCCACACCATATCCTGGCAACAGTTCCTACATTTTCTTCCTTATAACCTTATCAAATGCTTTCTCCAGATCCACAAAAGCACAGAAAATCCTCTGGTTAACACTCAGAAGCTTCTCCGTGATCATGCGGAGACAAAACATTTGATCCGTACATCCTCTTCCAGGTCTAAATCCGTATTGCCTCCCATAAGAATCTTTCCGATTTCTCTTGCATCCTACGTGTCAAAACCTTCGAGTAAACTTTACTTGCTAAACTGGTCAAGCTGATCGCCCGATAGCACCCGCAGTCAAAATGTGAACCTTTACCTTTATATAAAGGCACAATGACCGCGGATCGCCAATCATCCGGAACATCTCCCGTCCGCCAGCACAAATTGCACAGCAGACGAAAGCTGTCCCAGACTCGAGGCCCACCGTACTTGACCATTTCAGCAGTAACTCTGTCTAGTCCCGCAGCCTTACCACATTTCAAACTTTGAATCGCACGTTCAATCTCTTTCATGCTGATGACCTCGGTGTTATCGAGGTCCGTGTCTGGCGTGCCAGTCATGGCGTTACCCCCGGATCCTTCACTAAGATAATGACACGCATACATTTCTCTATAAAATTCACTCCATCGCTGCATGACGTCCGATTTTTCTGAGATGACGTCATTGGTTCTCGAAAGCACTTTGTTCATTCTTAAGGCTGTCGCACCACTCCGGGACCTTCCAACCTCTTTCCAGAAGAGTTTGGAGTTTTCCTTAAAGTTGTGCGACAACCTCTCGTCCGCTTCTATTCTACACCTTTCACGTACTTCCTCAATCAATGTTTTCGTATGAACTTTCTGCAGCTTATATCTTTCTTTCATCTTCTCTCTCATATGCTTATCGTTACTAGAGGCGAAGTAGTCTAACCATGCTTTTTTCTTGTTTTTTTACAGCTTCTCTCACTTCATCATTCCACCATGCATCTCTTCTTTTACTACTACCTCTTTTTGTCGTTCCACATACTTCTTCCGCTGCACTTACCATTCCATCCCTAAGGTTCTGCCATGTTCTCTCCACACATTCTTTCCTGCCATCGATGGTGTCAAGCTTTTCGGCTACCCTCGTGTGATATTTGTCCCCAGTATCCGCTTCCTGAAGCTTCCAGCTTCGGATGCGACAGACCGACTGTGGTTCTGTTACTGCCGTCCTACCGGACGCCAACACGCGAACAAACCCCTAAATCTAGTAATTACTAGATAGCGATCCGTTCCCAGGTCAGCACCCCTGAACACTCGTGTACCCATCACCTGTTTTCGCTGTCGGTCATCCACCAGGAACAAATCAATCATACTTCTCTCATTCTTTCTTTCTCTAGTGTACATATGGATTTTCCTGTGATTAAACATAGTGTTTGTCACAAGAAGACCCTTTTCCTTGCATACAGCCAGTATAAGTTTGCCAGCATCATTAATCCTTTTATCGCCAAACTTTCCAAGCACCGACTCGTATCCTGGTCGAGCGATACCTACCCATCCATTCAAATCACCACATACAACAGTTCTTTCGTTTCCCTTAACCAAATCTAGAACTTCTCTTACATTCTCCCAAAACTCCTCCAGCTCAGCCCTGGACGACGAAGCTACCGGCTCATAAACAGCCAAAAGGAATAACTTCGTCAGTCCCAGTTTAAAGCGAACCCAGAGTCTTGAGTTCACAACCTTGTATTCAGTCATAAGATCGACCAACCGGGACGACAACAGCATACCCACTCCCTGGCAGGCGTTCTCGCTTTCCGGGACTCCGGACCATATAGCTAACGTCCCGCCAGGGAGCTCTTCAGTACCACTGCCTTTCCGTTTGGTCTCCGACATACACACGACATCTAATTCTCTTTCTTTCATTATTTCGATCAACTCATTCGTCTCATCGTTTACCTGGGACAAATAGTCCGACTAGGTAAGTCCAACTTCGACCGAGAGGTCAATCGACGGATTCAACTCGGCTGGGAAATTACGACACATCTTCTCATCAGGTATACCTCAATCTCTGAAAACTAAAGTGTACAACCAGTGCGTGTTGCCAGTGATGACTTACGGATCTGAGACGTGGTCCTTCACCGCTGGCCGTATGAGGACGCTCAAGGTCACTCAGCGAGCTATGGAGAGGGCTATGCTCGGAGTTTCACTGCGTAATAGACTCAGAAATGAGGATATCCGCAGTGAAACTAGAGTGACCGACATAGCCCAACGGATTAGTAAGCTGAAGTGGCAATGGGCCGGCCATATAGCTCGAAGAACCGATAACCGATGGGGAAGAAAGGTTCTCGAGTGGCAGCCTCGTACCGGTAGGCGTATTGTAGGGCGACCCCCCACTAGATGGAGTGACGACCTGGTAAGACATGCAGGAAGTCGATGGATGCAGGTGGCTCAGGACCGTGCTTTGTGGCATTACTTGGGGGAGGCCTATGTTCAGCAGTGGACTTGTGAAGGGCTGTAATGATGATGATGACGATTCGTCTTATCTCTCATGCCCCCTCTAACATTCCACGTGCCAACTCTGCACTCCGTCCTCCACCTTCCGCCGTGTCGGGCTGTGCGTGACGGGTGGCCGCCCCATTGCCGCTTTGCGCGCTGCATTCCACACCAACGGGGACGAGCTAGTGTGCGTCGCCTTAGAGGGACGCCCTAACTCCCGTTTGAAGGGTGCGCAGCTGTGTAGAATTGCAGCCTTGAAAAGGGCTGGCAGGGGTTGCGACGAGCACGCTTCTACAATGACCCCCTAATTTTTATTTTAATGTTAAATAATAAATTTAAATTTATTGAGTGAACAATTTGGAACGTCCTTAAGCAATGAGAGTGAGTAAAATAAACATATTTTGTTAAATAAATAAAAGATTTTTTGTGATATAAAAATGTAATGTATATCGTAGTATAGATATTTTTTGTGCTATCTTTATAAGTAAATTGTGTAAATGTATGTCTTATACAAATAAAGTTATTGAGTAAACCGTGAGAGAGTGATAGTACAAATTGATGTAATTGAGTTGCGCAAGCGCACAAATGGCGCGGCTCACTTTCGCGTATAGCTCTGGGGTAGCTCAGTAAACGAGTTTTCTTGCAATTCGTTCGGGGAAGTTCGGGAATCCTTCGGGAATCGTTCGGGAAAAGTGCAAGACCAGCAGTCAATAAGAAGAAGAAAGAAAAAGTGTAGGGAAGTGATAGGGAAAAGTAATTACTCTCTCACGGAACGGTTTGAAGATAATTGCTGTTTTATTCCCAAGGAATTCTTTATTTATTTATTTATTTATTTAAATAGATACACCATCGACAATATCGGTAAACATTGTTACAATCAAAAATACTACATTTTTAGATAAAGGATATGTCTTTACAGGTGTATACATCAATGTAAGAGAAAAAAAACTAAACAACATATAAACTCTAAATCAAAAAAGAATTAAGCTAATCAATCAAAGTAAAAGCACCACATCCAGTAATAATTACAATAAATAATAATTTTGAGTCGTTATTCTGGCAAGGCAGGTAACAATAAGTCTTTACATTTTCTTTTGAATTCACGTTCGGGGTCGCTAAAGATGTCGATGTCATGATTGTTTAAGCTGTTGTAAGTTCGCATACATCTGCTTAACGGAGAAAACTTGCCTAAATTGGTTCTACTGATGGGAATATTGAACAAATTAGTAATTGGGTGTCTAGGAATATGATAAGGGATTTTAAAGTACACTTGCTGCAGTAAACTTGGCGAAATTAACTTACCGTGTAGAAGTTTATGTAGCGTCATTAAGTCTAAAAGTTTTCGTCGGTCAGCCAGTGAACTCATTCCAAGATAAGAAAGTCTAGAGTTATAATCTTTATAGTATGGACAGTTTTGAACTTTATATGCTATGAATCGAGTGAAGTTTTGTTGAATACGTGAATTTTATAAGAAGGATTCCATATCACCGAGGCATATTCTAAACTGCTACGAATCAATGCATTATAGATAGTTATCAGAGTCTGAGCATTTTTGAAATCCTTACATGTACGTTTGACAAAACCTAACATTTTCCATGAGCGCGTTACCACATTATCTATATGTTCTATAAAGCTAAGTTTGTTATCAAGAATGACCCCAAGATCACGGGTGGATGAAGATTCACTCAGTACCTCTTTATTAATGAAGTAACAAGTCAACAGTAGATTTATTCTTTGTGAATTTAATGTAGGTACTCTTACGAGGATTAAGTTTCATTTTATTACTTTTGCACCATTCATGGATAGCATCAAGGTCATTTTGTAAAGATAGAACATCATCCTGGTTTTTAATAGCTTTGAACAATTTTAAATCGTCGGCGAAAATGGAACAGTGGCTGAGCTTAATGTTATGTGTTATATCATTAATAAACGCCAAAAAAAGAATAGGACCAATATGTGAACCTTGTGGTGCGCCTGATAGAGCCACATAATCATTAGACTTGTATCCATGCAATACGACACTTTGTAATCTATTTTTGAAATAAGAACTTAGCCAACGAAGTAAATTCCACGCTTGCACGCCGTACGAATTTAATTTAGATATAAGTAAATGATGGTCCACGACATCAAATGCACTAGAAAAATCCGTGTATATGGAATCCACCTGCATTTGACCATCCATTGCACTTGCAACTTTCATGACGTAATCCATCAAATTGCTAACAGTAGATTTATCTTTAGAAACCCCGTGTTGTGCCTCTACGATAATATTTTTTAGATGATTTGTTAAACTTGGATAAACTAAGCGTTCAAATATCTTTGGAAATAAGCTTATAATTGAAACCGGTCTGTAATTTTTAACATTATTTTCATCTTCTTTCTTGTAAATAGGTATAACATTGGAACGTTTCCAGTCAGTTGGAAAGGACCTGGTTAATAACGATTTACTAAAAATTTGTTTTAGAGGAAGAGTTAGATATTTTGATGTCATTTTTATAAACAGAGGAAGAATGCCGTCAGGACCCGCTCCTTTGTAGATATCTAGCGACTTCAGTATACTCAGGATTTTACGTTCTGTTATTTCTATATCATGCAAAGATCTTTGTGGATACACATCGAACAATACAGGAGCTGCAGTGCACTTGGGTTGGGAGAACACAGATGAAAAATGTTGAGCAAAAATTAGCCGAGAGATTGTCTAGGTACATTTCTTCTGGAAAACCATAATCGCAGGATTTCCGATGACGGACGAACGACCAAAATTTTTTAGGATTAGACTGAATGGATTTTTCGGTTTCCCGTATATAATCTAAATAATTCTTGGAGACCAACGACTTAACCCGGTAATTTAAGAGCTTGAGTTCTAATGTATCTCTTGGATTTTTGTAAATTTTGTGCCTTAATCGGATCTTTTCTTTTTCTTTTATTAGTTTAATTAAGTTCGGCGTAAACCAAATAGGAAACTTTAAATTACGCGGCTTCGTTTTTGGTACAGTTTCATCAATAATGGAATAAAGTATTTTGTAAAACCTAGACACCATGACATCGACCTCCTGACAATTACTAAATTCAAAACCCCAATCAACTCTACTTAACCTAGAATTTACTTTGGTATAATCAGCCTTTTTAAAATTGTGAGTAGCAAAAGATTTATTATTCAACAAATGCGGTACTGACATATTTACATTTATCTCTAAAGCAGGATGATGACGATCAGTTTTACTTATTGGACATGGACATTCAGTAACATTTATACTCTTAAGATTACTTAAAACAAGGTCAAGGGTTCTGTTATTAGCGTTTTTCACAGCATTAAATTGTGATAAATTATTTAAAGACAAGAAGTCAATAAACTGAAATCCTAAATTACAGCAATAATTGTTAGGGGTTAATTTGTTTACGGATTTGGTAACATCGGTAATCCAATCTATAAAATTCAAATTAAAATCGCCCAATATTATTGTGTCGTTACTACATGATTGCATTACAATATTGCAGTTGTCAAGAAATCCATCTAATAAACTATTAGTTAGTGGAGGGGGCAAGTATACTACACAAAACAAGCAGTCCACGAGTTTACCATTAATATTCACTCTCACCGAAACCCACAAGTCTTCATAACAGCTCTCAAAGTGGTTAACTCTTTTAGAGTACAGTTTCTTCGATACTGCTACCAGGACACCTCCGCCTCGCTTGCCAGCGAGATGGGTAGAATTGCGATCACGTCTATAAACATTGAAGTTTGCGCCGAACAGTTCCCTGTCCGATACCGTGTCGTCAAGCCATGTTTCTGTTCCCACTATTATATCATAATGGGTAACCAGTGAAGATAGTTTAATGTTGTCCGTCTTAGTTTTCAGACCTCCGAAATTTTGATAATATATATTGAATTTTATTTTGACAGTTACGGTCTTAGTAATATGGCGTATCAAATTATGTAATTACAAGTTTTTCAAAGAGTCGTGGCATTTAATTTGTTTTGCAGGGGTATGATCTTCTTTTCGCACAAAAATACGACCATTACGGATCCAAACATATTTATAACCCTTTTCACGTGCAATTTTTCTGATGCTAGCATGTAGTTTTTTGTTCTGAGGGGAAAAATGTTCAGAAACATATACGGGTTCCACCATATCCCAAATGAGAAGAATTAAGTTTATCTGTCGTGTTTTTCTTATTAAAACTGGAAACCGCAGCCAATATTGCGTCACGTTTTATTGTGGACTGCAATTTAATTATGATGGAACGGGGACGATCATTGTTATCATTCATTTTTCTTACTCTAGTGCCCGATAGTACTTCAGAGTCCATCAAAGGGACGGAAATAGTAGAGCAAAGTTGTTTCGCTAAGGACAGCAAATTTTCGGACTTATTTTCCGGAACGCCGTTGATCTCAATGTTCGTTTCCCGAGAGTGCTGTTCCATTAGGTTAAGTCTATCTGAGATATCTAATACTTGACTGGATAGCGTTAAATTCTCTTTAGTAACCACGGTAAGTCGATCCTGTAAATTTTTTATGTCAGAATTCATCCGGTCATATTGAGAGCTAAGAAATTCCACACTTTTGCCGATTTCTCGTAAGGTAGCCAATTCGCTTTTAATTTCATCGAACTCCTTAGAAAAATACATCTTGACGGCTGATTCAACAGCCTCCGTCACAGACTGCTGTATTTCTCGACGTATAATATTGACTAAAACCTTATCGTCCATGATAGAAGAAGAACCAGAAGATAATGGTTGTTTCTCTGGGATTAGCGGTTTGCGTTGAGTTAAATTACATTCTTCAGAGTCTTCGGTTATCTGATCAGATGCAGATGAAAGCGAATCCATACGACAGCCTTGTCGTGGGGTGTTAGTATTGTCGAACTTCCTTTGTTTACTTTTGCATGTTGGGCATTTCCAATTGTCTTTCTTTTCCTTATCCATAAGGCAAAATAACTTGTACGAGTAATTTACGCATTCAATATCATAGGTATCATTGCATAAGCAGCAAGACAAAAATTCGCGGTTTGTGATTTTTTTCGAACAGCCCGCACAGTATTTCGCTTTTGGAGGCATTTTATTTAAACTGAATGCAAGACAAGCCAAGCAAAAGTCACCCAAAAGCAGATAAGTTAAGCTCCAGTATGCAATATTATTTTGTTGCAAGCCGTTAGTCAATCCCGCTCACAGGCCGTATCTAAGGTAGGATGTTGTGACAAAAAGGTCGTTAGCGCCGTGCAATTAGCGTCGCTTACGCGTTTTTGTCGACACCTTGAACGTAATTTAAATTTGAATGATCGTTTATGAACTGAACTGTTATTGTTAGAATTTGAAGTAATTTCCACTAATTATATCGACGGGTACACTATACACAGCCACAAATAAACACTTAACTTCAAAGCTATGAAGTTATTGGAACTTTTAGTGTATTTAAACTAAGAATTTAAATATTTTTTTTGAGAACACAAGCGTTGAGATGTTGTTCATTTGACGTCACGGACTTAACGTTTTCTTCCCTCAAAATAATACAGTCCACATCGAAGAATTAAGGCGTTGGGACCGGGACGACTTCGGAAGACCCGTAATCTCCGCCTGAACCTATTTTCTGAAAAGGAAGAGGTTATCGCCCTTGTGTGTTACTCCGTTGCGGAGATCACATAAGTTGTTCCCGAACCCAACGTAGGCGTTATAGGAGGCTGGATCGAGAGAAGCCTCGATTCCCCCCTTCTGTTTCTTAGTTTAGCGTTTGTCTGGTTCCTTTTCACCTGTGTTCAGCAGTGGACTTGTGAAGGGCTGTAATGATGATGATGAGATATCTGTCTACAGCATTAAATATATTAAACAATAATCAAGTAAGTACTAATTACTGGTATCTTTGGGATAATTAAAAAAGTATATTTTTTATTTAATTTATTTGCTTTTAAAAAGCATATACTATTAATAATAATTATTGTGTGTATCAACAATAAGAAAGTGTAATGTATATACGTTCTATACATTACACTTTCTAATATTGTATACAACATGTAACATAATTAACGCACTTTGAGAAAGTAGTTTGTTCAGAATAGTTTACTGAATCGATTCCTATCATTTTTAATATAGGTAATTTTTTATCCCAAAAATAATTAAAACTACGTAAATTACAGTCACATTAAATATGTACAGTCAAAACAAACTGAAATGGACCGTAACTTAAGGCAATAAGACTTTTAAGAGTGCAGTTTTATTTGTATTATTACGAATTCTGTCATTAACAGCCTATGATACCTCACACAGATGTAATCTGTGGATACCTAAGCTCAAATTCTAATTTCGTCTCCAATTTCCCGCGCTACTCGTTCGCACACTGCGAACTCGTTCGCATACTATGCGTAGCTCGAGGTCACGCTCTATCGAGCACTAAGTAAGTAATAAAGTTTTCAGTCATAATTTAATATTACTCGTAACTTATCATTATATGAACATAAAATTATATGTCGCAAATTTAATTTCATTGTACATACTACCGGCATATTCTTACAAAAAAACTACATTGTAAGTTTATAAGATTACACTATATATATATATATATATATATATATATATATATATATATATATATATATATATATATATGTATGTAATACGAGGCGAATACTATATTGTAAATTTATAAGATTGTAAAATGCAAAGCGTAAACTTACTACCAAGCTAGGGTTGCCCGTTCTTTAAACCGAAAAGCCGGACAGACCATCCAGCTTAGCCGGATATTTTGGTAAAAGGGCCGGACACCCTTAATTATTTAGTCTTAGTATAACACGATAATATATTTTTAAAGTAAATCAATGTTTATATCATTTACCATAAAATCTTAAATTAAAATTGAATGAATCAGTGTTCTTTATTATTAATCATTCAATATTTATTACAATATTAATTTCAATTATTGCAATAGTATGTATTTAGGTACTTAAAAATGTAAAAAAATGGTCAAATATAAAAAGCCTGACAAAAGCCGGACAGGCCGGACACCGTCTATTTTGACCAGACACGCAATCAAAAAGCGTGACTGTGTCCGGCTTTATCTAGACACCTGGCAACGCTACACCAAGCCAATGCCTACAGAACTTCAGTACAATCACGGTAATTTTATCTATACAGTATTCCAACTTCATACAAACGGACGAAGCGGGAGCTATGCCTACGCGCCTCGATCTCGGCATGCGCTCGGCATGCAGACAGTCGTGACTGTGCCGCAGTGATGATTTTGTGGAATATATAAAAAAATGGAGGAAATATTCCGAACTTCATTCAAAACCAAACATATAAATTGTAAAGTAGTTGCAGGTATCTATAACCAAGTAAAACATATCCTTTTCTCCACCTTGTCCATGTTTACCAAAACAATTTTTAAATAAGCTTTATATTAGAATGCGGATTTTTTTATAGTTAAAAATTTAATAATAAAGCATTTCGTACGTCTCAGTCGAGGCGCAAATATTTTTCGGTCGCAAATTTACAAGACCGATTTGTTACTCAAACATAAAAATGTTTTTTTAATTAAATCTACCAATCAAAAAACGACACGCATTTTTATTGAACACCTCCTATTTAATTCACAAAGTAACTATTTTATTAGTTTCATAAAAAAAGTATATTTACAATCATAAAACTAAATGGAAACACAAAGTAGGCAAATCTAATTAAAATTCTGGAGGCAGGCAGCCCTATCGCATGTTTACAAACCGCACGGCTGTACGCATTTGTTTGAAAGATACGGCCGAGACAATACTGTTAAAGATAAAATTACCGTGGTACAATGGTGATTCGCGCTTGACTAGTTTTTTGTAGCAGTAGAATTTACGCAGTGGCTTAGAATCGGTTTGCAAAATTTCTATATAGGTATGTATATGTAGGTACTTGCACAGACCTGCTACCAACATAATTACGTACGTAAACGGCTGTTACATTACATACATACACGGCGAAAACTATAAAACTCAAGCTTAGTACTAAACCAACAATGGGCAGATCCTTCCACTATAAGAGGAAATTTCCAGTAAAATCAATTTGAGATCAGCTGATACTGGAGACGGTAGTTTGGTAATTATGTAGCCACGTGTACTAGTAACATATCTGTTACATGTTTAGGTAGGTAGAAAATACTCACGTACTCACAATTTAGCTAAAGCTAAACTATCAAGGTACGTCAGTACTCAATAGGACTATAATTTTTATGTACTTATGTAGTAGGTAGCACTATAGTAGTTATTTTTTTTTAAAAACGTGCCCCCACACTAGGATTTTTTCTTGTATCATTGAGGCAGTTTACAAATATAAAATTATAAATTGCACAAAGAGAAACATCCAGATACGGAACCCGTAGTTCCGTGCGGGATTCGAACCCACGGACTCCAGCTCAGCAACTCATTGCTAAGCCAGTGCACTACGGAGTACCGATAATGTAAGGACGGATAAGTATTTTAGTTTTATTTCTTTATAGGTAGGTACTTACCGAACACAATTATATTTTTTTATTACTAACTAAGTGCTTGGCTTCTACACTACGGGTCGGGGGTTCGATTCCCATAGGGAACAAATATTTTATTGGCCTACAGATAGTTGTGAAAATTTGTGTTTGTAATCGCACCGTCTACGATTCAGGAGAAATCCTGGAGTGGGGCAACTTTATAAAAAAACAATTACTACTAATTTTGTTGAATATTGACAAAACAAAAACAAAACTATTTAGGTAACTTTCTTTTTTTTTCATAAAGTTGCACCACACTCGATTTCTCCTGAACCGTAGACGGTGCGATTACAACCACAAATTTTCACATACAGAAACACCTGTGACTAGCAGCGCAACAACCAATCGCTTAGCCACTGCACCAAACCTGTCATATGCTAAACTACATAATATTGTAATCACTAATACTGTAAGTAGATAGGTCGGTAGATACTTACTTCATTAAATTTATCATACGCTTCTTATTTTTATTACGCTTATTTCCCAGTAAATAACATAAGCCCTGCTTTATAGTTAATTCAGTTAGTATGTAAAGTTTCATGATCTAATTTTAAGTATTTTTTGAATGCCAGCGGTTTATAATTCGGTTTGGAGGTAACTTTGGATTTTTTTTTCTATCGAGAAAAAATTATGGAATCGTGTTTTCGTCTAACATAGCATTAATCCTCAACTTCACCATATATTTATTTCAAAAACAATGATGCAGTAGTTTCGGCATAACAGAGGATCTTGCTAAGCCATTTGAGGTCATATAGGCCCTTAAATAGAAATAAAGAAAAATGAACTTTATTTCAGGCACGTTAAAGTCTGTGCGTTCGTGGATTTGTACTGTGACCACAACATTCTTCCGGAATTAGTATAACTAATTTGATAATCAGTGCATAAAAATGTTTAACTAAAATTCAGTGTATGTATTATGATTATAACATAATATACTAATTGGAGTGTCTGAGGGTGTGCGTTAATTACGTTACATATTGTATATGTGTATTCTTCACACACACAGTACAGTAAACCGTATCTACACCTTTTAGACACTTATTCTTTACTCATTTTTATTTTTAAACCAAGCGTGAAACGACAACGAGCACGACGTGCGATGTGTATAGTATAGTAGACGTGTATGTATAGTATACCCCAAGTGCCTCCACCTACATTCGGAATTTCGTTTCGAAAACCTGTTTCGGAATATCCATTCGGGATTCCGTAAATACATCATACACATACGTTTATTTCCCTTCGGAATAAGGATGGCCGCATACATACGGAATTCCGCACGGACAGTTACAATTACTAAAGCTCCCCTCGCTCTCGTCCCTGACACTAGATGGCGCTAGTGCCGGGTACATGACGTCGACTTAGGCGCGTAACACTATTATCTGCTTTGATGAAAATATTTTGAAATCATGAAGTTAAAGTAGGATCTTTACAATGTCGTGTTGCGATGCGATCTCCTACCAAAAAATGTTTTTGACGGCATATATACAATATGTAACGATTAATTACGCACACCCTCAGACACCCCAATTAGTATATTATGTTATAATCATAATACATACACTGAATTTTTAGTTAAACATTTTTGTGCACTGATTATTTATCAAATTAGTTATACTAATTCCGGTAATATCATATACCATATCATATTCACGTACAAGGTGCCTCTCTTCTCTCTCTCTCTGTCCTCTTATCTCTTCTCAATCGGCATGTGTAGCATTAGGGTTGTCACCTTGTGACGAATAATGTTTACGCGAACAAGATAATGTAGAATAATCTAGGCGACGACGCGGTGCGTGAGACACGGCCTTACGTGTTTTCCGGGTAACCCGCGGTAACCTGTGGTCACAAACAACAAAAAACAAAAGCAAAGTTACAGCCTATATACGTCCTACTGCTGGGTACAGGCCTTCTCTCATTCCTGAGAGGGTTTTTGGTCAAGAAAATTGCGGAGACTGAAAGAATAGTCTGACCGGGGAGTGACCTCGCTCTCACAGAATACAAGCATAAAATAGCAGTTTAATGCTGCTGTGTTTCGTATGGTGAGTGTAGAGAAAGAGTAATGAGATTTCAGCTTAGCCGTCGCATGTGACAAACGCATCTGTATTTTGATTCGTAATCGAGGATAGATGTAGATGTCTATGGGCCACAGCAACCACTTACCATCAGGTGAACTGTGTGCACACTGTCAAACTTCATACTATTAAAAACAAAGCTTATTACAAGTCAATGTTTTTGTCAATTGTTTCGGGTCTGGATGTTTGTCCTTGTGCAATTTATGTTTGTAAACTGCCCCATAATACAGGAGAAAATTATAAAAACGTTTTATAAAAAAGTAAAGAAAAAAAAATGTTTGGTCAAAATTCCACCTGATAGTAAGTGTCACCTTCACCGCCGAGCACGTACCCGTTTAGTGCTGTTCACCGCCTACTCAGGACAGTATCAAATTAGATACCAAATACTGCCATATGAAAAAATATATTTTTTTGTTAAACAAAACCAAAGACTACAATATGCAATGAATAATAGAGTAAAAGACAAAGATATGCTCTTTTATTTTAAACCATAACCAGGCAATGTTTCTTAGAAAAAAAAAAGAAATCACTCTGAACTTTCGGCGTTCCACGTGTCGCATTGCAGTAGGTGCTCCGTCTTTTTTATAGAATTTTATATTTGTGTCTGGACTAAAAACGAAAGTATTATACTTTTTTTATATTCCTTGTTATATAGTAAACACGTAGATATATAATTTGTGGCATAAAAAGTGAAAACTAAGTGCCAAAAGTACTTCGAAATCGAGAAGGCCCATTTTAGTGATTGGGTCAAAAATGTGTTATTTTTCCAATTCTCATTTATTATTAGTGTAAAATGTAGCTAAAAATAGTTTTATAACATATTTCAGATAACTTGACGTTGTATTTATTTCAAATTCACACAAAAATATATTTGAAATATTGTTCGAAATGTCACACAGATAAATATTATATTTTTTTATATTTTGCTATGAGTAACGAATAAAAACACATAAAACATAAAATATACATATTTACAAACATTTTCGTGTAAATTTCTCCAAAAACAAAAGTGTAGAATTCAAATTAGTAGTAATTTTGGCATTAAAAGTGAAGTATATACACTATGCTATAAAGGGTAATTTATGAATTTTATTACAATTTCTAGCAACTAAAAATAATATTATTCGATAGTTTATACATTCAACAAGAATTACTGTAAGTTTTATCCATAAATATTGTCTCAAAGTGAAAATATAGCAAAATTTGCAAGTTAGCAAAAAATTTGCAATTCCCGCCATTTTAAGGTCGCGAGCTAACGGGAGTATAACATGTCGCGACCTCTGAGTTCCTCTGAGCTTACGGGATCAGCACTTATATAAAATTGCAACTAACAATTAGGTACATTGGTTCCGGCCTGAATCGAACCCAGGTTGCTCGCATACTGTGAAATTTACAGTGAGCTCTTAGGCCCTGTAGATTTGTACTTAAAATCGGTATAGGTATGAAGGAAATACAATATTTAATCAATTATAGTTTTTATAATCTCTTTTTATAACTTTAAGAGAATCGAACGGAATAATAAACTAAAACCAAATGGGAAAAATGGACATTATGTATATTTTTTTAATCAAATAATCGTAAATCTAATTTTACGATCCAATATTTATCTTTTAAACTAATTTCGACGCCTTTTTTTAAACGTGACAAACGAGCACACAGTCCACCCGATGGTTAGTGAATGCTATGGCCCGAAAACATCTTTATCTATCCTCGAGGACTAAAATGGAATGCCTCGTTTCCGGTGAAAGGGTCTCCGGTTCCCTACACCAAGCGAAACACAGTAGCGCGTGCTCCTTCCCCCGGTCGAGCCAAACCACATGTGCAACAACCATAATATAGCTGCAGCATGACTCTACCACGTAGACTTAAATTTTCTACGTCGTCAATTAATCTTTTTGCATCTAACAAATCAGTGGTGATTCACACAACACAACATGCGAAAATATGCGCTCAACATTCTCTTAGGAATGGGGTAATGAGCAATTAATTAAGATGAAACTAAGATAACAAAGGAAACATTTTAGTGTTATCGTCATACTTTAGGGAACTGACAATATCCCAATTCAATGTCATCAAGAATTTATTTTTATACATATAACAAAAACCTTGTGTATTCCGTTAAGACGACACATCGAAAAGGCTATCGCCGTACTGATCCGAGTGAATGCGTAATTTCTATAAAAATTTGAAAAAACGCCGTCATAAGGTCTAAAATTGCGTAGCGCCCGCGACGATTAAAAGCGCTTAGAAATTGTCAGAATCTTAAAATATTTTTTTTTAAATTATTGATTTAAGTAATCAAAATAATGAACAAGTAAATTATGAATATTGATGTTATGAATATATTTGAGTGATTCCCAAGCATATAGATTATAGATTAAGTAATTTCGTTGTAATTTCAACTATAATGATTTTTTAGAGGTGTTTTCGCAAATAATTACGATCGAGTCAAAATTGTACAATCGTGTTTTTGAGCAATCAAATTCAAGATAAAGACATGAATTTACCTATATCAAAATTCCACTTTCGTTAGTGGTGTCATAATCCTATACTATTCGATGAAAGGAGGTGCATTTCTCACGGTGTCGCCTTAAGTGCGTTATCAGAAACAATATTTGAACGTACTAAAATAACTTCACTTCAGAAAACTCGACCACATTTTTTTAACAGTAAATTTTGCCACATTATGCTAATTATGGTTGTAGCACGAATGGCTCGTCTCGACCGGTACCACGCTCTCACAAAATAGCGGCGTAAAATAGCAACTAAATACTGTTGTGCTTCGTATGATGAGTGTAGAGATTCGGAGACCCTTATTTACTGGAAACGAGGAATACCATCTTAGTCGTCAGGGGTGACAACGCATCTACGTTTTGACTCTCAATCGAGGATAAATGTGAATGTCTGGGCCACAGCATCCACTTACCATCTGGTGGATCGTATGCTCGTTTTGTATGTCGTATTGTATATAAAAAAACTTAACTGTCAGCCACTGCAGAGTCTACTTCACCTGAGGATGCCTCGTCGTACTATCGACGCTGGTGTCTTTCCTAGTGTAGTGGTGTTGGGAGTAGTGGTGACGGCGATAGTGCGCTCAGTTGAGGGATGGCTGGAGGTGCTCTTCAAATTAACTGTGTATAACGCTTAACTTTATTTCATTATAATGAATTTCCGCAAAGTAACGCCTGATTCTGTTGATTGATTTTAAGTTTGTTGAGTAACCTAAGTTGCAGTGCAATTTATGTATGTTAAACGGTTCGTTGAATCGTTGGAGTTTACGTGTCATGGAGTTGACCACGCTTAGGTAAACGCAGTGTGGGACGTCCCCTGGCTAGATGGAGTGACGATCTGCGTAGGGAACCTATCAGCAACTGTTCATGTGAAGCCGAAGATTGGGCTGAATGGCATGGGTCTTGATAGAGGCCTATGTCCAGCAGTGGACTGCAGTAGTCTGATGATGATGATGGTGGTGGTAAAACTCCTCCAAGATACAGAAGTAACTTGTGCGGTTATAACTAGACTTTAGTTAAAAATATTAGATTATTGAAGGCCATAGCAAAGAGCAATAACAAATATAATTGGAAAAATAAATAAGATTTAAAATTAATATGTACTTTATTTTCCTCCTGTATTTCTCAAAAGTACTATATTTTTGGATCTATTTTGGGAAGAATACTATATTTGTTCAAAAAGGTGTGACCAAATATACTATTCATTGCATTCATTGCATTGGGTGTTACGAGTTTGTAGTGTGTGTCTGTGTGCGTGCGTACGTTTTTGCGTGAGTACGTGCGTGCTTGCGTTTACGCGTGCGTGCGTGCGTGCGTGTGTGTGACGTCATAGCTCCTGAACAGATGAACCGAGTTTGATTTATGTAGTTTGTTTTTTGTTTGAAAGGTGACTCAATCGAACGTGTTCTTAGCTATTGATTCATGAAAATCTCTTTAGCTTTTTGAAGATCGTCAGCTCTCTTTTAGTCGGTGGTTCTTAAAAAAAAATGTAGTTATTATAAGAAATATCCTGTCGAGAGTTCCAGTGGCAAACAAACTATTACCTAGATTCTGCCTTATCTACACATATACTACACATATAAATGACAAAGTGTCTATTTATAACATCGAAACAACTGGTTTTTATTGAGCTTAGGTGTCATTTGCATGATATTTAAACATGAATAACCATTTTGTAGTTTTTTATGTCTTTCTATCGAGGGTAATCTTCAGAATGGCTGAACCGGTCGTGACAATACCTTACGAAGAGATAGAGAGCAGAGCATAGCAATTTTCTTACCAAATTTACAATATTACTTACCGTTTGTTTCAGGTATTGCAGGTCGCGGAGTACATTCCAGAGTAGCGTCACTACCGATTGAAATTATTTTGCATTAAGAAGCCATTTAGAGTCTAATCGGCAACGCACGACCCACGCTTCTATGATACCAAAGTTTTGAAATTTACAAAAGTATTTACAAAATGGTGCCCCAACAGTACTGCCTCAGGTGGAAGCACCATCACACCAATGTCCAGAACATGTTCGCGCAGCTGTTGGAAAAAAGGTTAGTGTACTTATTTTCATATTTCTGTTGCACTTCTTTTATCTATATACGTCTAGCTTGCCAGGCAGACATTGTTCTACCATTTTCGACGACCCTTTATCACGTCCCATTAAAATCCTTAAATTCGCAAAAAAAAACTGTGGGTCATTCACGGGCAAAAAAAAAACTATCCTATCTCTCAAGTTGGACCAAACTGCACACGGTGTGCAAATTTGACTAAAATCGGTTAAGTAGTTTAGGAACCCATCGCGGACAAACAACGTGACACGTAATTTATATATATTAAGATATACGTCTAGCTGTTCCCAGCGACTTCGTCCGCGTGGAATTTATTACAATTGGATTTCATGGTTTTTTGTGTGTGTGTGTGTGTGTGTGTGTGTGTGTGTGTGTGTGTGTGTGAAACTAACTATTTTCTGAAATAAAAGTAGCCTAAGTTACTCCTTATAACATCAGCTATCTGCCAGTGAAGTCCTGCCAAAATCGGGCCAGCCGTTTTGGAAATAAGCCGGCAGAAACAGACAGACAAAAAAAATTTAAATGGTTTTTTTTGGTAAAAACATTTAGTAAAAAAATCTGTTATTTTAACATTACGAACACACACTGGTGGTCATTTCGGTGGTTTGGACGTAGGAGGAATGAAAAAGTGGTTAGAGTTACAAGGCGTGCATGCTGCAGTAGCGGCAGAGTGGGCAAGGGACACCCGAGATTGAAGTGGAACGGGCTACTATTATAGGCGGTAGAGATCCTATTTTATATCAACATTTATTTTGATTTTTCGGTCATCCAGAAGTTTATATTTTAATTTCACCCGGTTCCGGAATAATTTCTCATATTATTTCACAAGAAAGTGGAAAAAAAAGAAAGTTTTGGATATTTAGGAATAATTTATGCTATAATAGCAATTGGTTTATTAGGATTTATTGTTTGAGCTCATCATATATTTACTGTAGTAATAGATATTGATACTCGAGCCTATCAACCCATTCTAACCGGGAGCGGGTTAAATGGGAAAATTTACATAAGTACCCTTTATCGACTTCTGTTACCGAGAGGCGTGTATGCGTGGAAATGTGGATGTGGAAGAAATGAGAGAGGTGTCGATACACCGACTGTCACCTTAGCACCGCCTAATGTGCCGCCCAAATTTCGACTGAATCGAAGACTTCCTGATAGTCCACCTACACCAGACAAAACGGCAATGCCATATTATTTAATTCTAAACTTATCAAAATTTGCGGCCCACTAATTATTTATAAAAATAATGTTTGTTTGTTCGTATTTTATTCGCTGCCATACCGCTCATCAGGTTGCGGTAAAACTTTGTCAACGTATTGTTCGTACTTCCGCGAAGGTTATAGGCGTTACCATTCAACCTCAATGATTGTCTTATCATTCGTAATTAAACAATATAACTCTTCCAAATTCAACATGATATTTCCACAATAATTTCGTTTGCGGCAGCAACGCGCCTGGTTACCAGCTATATAGCTAGATATAAAAAGCCTCCGCCCAGCTAGCCCGCCTTGATAAATATCCGAGCTGGTTTTAAAAACAGTTATTCATAAAATTAAAATGATTTCGATGGATTTATTCAGTCCGCTAATGCAATTAGTTGGTATATTGCTAGTGTTATTGGCTTTTTGTGTAAATTTTGTATTTAGTGTAATTTTTAAATCAATTAAGACAGAATGGAGATCTAATTTAAAATCGTAAATTTGTAACATTAACGTTAGTTTTATCTATGCAAATATATTATGTTATATTAATTTTGTACATTAACTGCGATGGTACCTCGAAATACATAGAATAGAAGGTGAACCTGGCATATACATATCTGGAGCAAAAGTGAAGCCCCGGACGCAATACTTAGATCTATGTATTGCCTGAATGGCAAAACGTCTCAGCTAACAAATGAAAGCAAAGCAGTAGTTTACAAAACTATTTTGAAGCCAGTATGGACTTACGGAAAAGAACTCTGTAATAGCAACATAGAAGCTATTAGATCTACGAGTATGTTCAACATTCCAATATGCACCCACAATAAATATATTCTTCACGAATTGAGGTTCAACACTGAAACAAGAAATCGCTGCTCGAAGCTTAAACTGCCAACAAAAATTAACTTTACCATGTTAATGCTCTGGCTGCTAAATTAACGGGTTCTCGAAGTACCATTTACACAAGACTGGGAAGGAATGGCGTTTAAAATCTCATGGAACGATTCCCCAAACAATAGTGAGAGTGGTCGATGGACAACTTCCTCTCCTCAAACAAAATAATAAGACATAGCTCAGACAAATTGATACTCGTACCTAAATGTGCTTGACAAATTGCTGTATAAACGGGATATACTAAAAAAAACCATTGTTATATTACTTTAGGTTTAACTTTCCAAAAAATAATTACTTACGCTAAATAAGTGCGTTATTATAATCGTTTGTGAAGCCCTTTGTGACTCACGTACAAAAAACATGACATGGCCAAAGTATAGTCGAATTTGTAAACACGACGGTGTTGCATTTAACTTGTCATGCTGCGGCTACACTGAGAAACGGCAATGCCCATAAACGCAACAATTATTGCCTTAAATTTAACGCGATAAAGTGAACACTTGAACGGTCAACGTCGTTTCTATTTCAACGCCGTTGAACGGCGTTAAACTTGCCGTTGAACGGCGTTAAATTTTCCTTGAATTTCAAGCGAGGTGGACGTTGACGCAGGTACTCTATATTTATTAAGTGTAATTTTTTATTATATGAATATATTTTATCATTGCCAAACGTAGAAAAAAGAATACAAAGAAAAAGAAGATGGTGGATGCTGCATATGAATATGTTTATTAATTTAAATTCTATTTTATTTTTCCGCACCCAAATTGGTTCTATAATAACCCATTAGGCTTTCCTTTTTCTTTTTAATTTCTTCAATAGATTTTTGAAAAGGTAACAGTTGCATAATTCGTCGCCAAGCATCATTTTGCGATATACGATTTTTAAACTTAAGGCGGTACCCCGACCAAAACCTTGCAAAAGTGCCTTTTTTAGAGACTATTATCTCATTAGTTATGAGAAATAAGCTACATCTAAAAGCACATTATTAATGTTCGATATCCTATCATCACATTTCACGTTCTAATTTGTTTTTATGTGTTATAAATACATTTAAAATCAACTTTTAAAAAACAATTAAAATTACTGATTACATGTATCTGTTGCTAAAGTCAATGCTCTAATTATTTGAGGATTATACTAATGGATAAATAATTTAAAAATCTGTATTATTCACGTTTTATTTCACTTCTTAAGTACGCTTTTTTTAATTGAAATAATTCCAAAAATTCGGGCGTATTTTTACGCGATATATTAGATAGAGCGCGTGGATTGTATCGGACTGAACGCTCAAGGTCGTTCGCTAGGGGAAACGTCTTAAATTTCGGATCCCACAAACATGGCTCTGTTTGCAGGATCTCGATAAACGTTGTAACTTTTTCATTATTCCACTCCATCGCAGCCACACGTGCAACCTCGTTGTACTTACCGTGCACAATGAGACAAACGTAGTTTGGTCGCTTCAACGCGATAATTCGCGCGTTAATCCTTTGATGTACCGCCACTCTAGTTATCGCCAAACGGGAAACGGCACAGTTAATGCCGTTGTCAAATCAGTTGTAAGTGGCGATAAAGCCATACGTGGTAAACTACTCTGTCTTAGCGTATCAACAGCCCTTAAGCTCTTGCCTTTAAGACGTCCAGATTGTAATCGGGCTAAAAGACAGGCGCAGGCTAATGATTCCACTCCTTTGCCGTACACAGTACAAAAGACGAAGCAAACCGTTTGGTTTTATACTTAAAATATCGACAGCAAAGTTTTGGAGACTGGAGACCTGCCGGCCTTGGAACATTCTCCGTCCTCCTACACGGCTTGACCGGAGGAACGCAACTGCTGATAATCAGGTTCCACGTTTGAACCCGGATTTGGGTATGATCATTTATTGGCTTTTTCTGACACAACACAGGACATTGTCAGCACCCCCGTGCCTTGGTATGTTGGTGCACAACCAACACGGCCGTTGACCGTTGATCCTGCGGCTGATCAGTCTCCGATCGTGTCCGATTACACTACTGCTGTATTCTGTGAGAGCGTGGTCCTTCTCCGGCCGAGCCGGCCCGTTCGTGCTACAACTATACTACTAATATAACTGCAGCATGGCTCTACCACGTATATAAATATAGTATTCAAATATCTTAATAGTATTCAAATAGCTCTCTAAACATAATAGAAGCATGTTACATTAATATTACAAAGAGACACTTAAATTTTATTGATATGTAACATGTATAGAACTCGTAATATATAGATAAGCGATCGTAAAAAAACATTATAGATTCACAAATTTAAATGTAAAGGGCATATACACGTGCGGCGACTGCCATGCTCGCGATGCTTATACGCAGTTTATTATGGCGTTAATATTATTTTAATGACGATTTTATCTTATAGACAAATGAACTGACTATAAATTGTACATTTACATCTGGAGTCACTCAAATTTATTTTGAGAGAGTGAGGGAATACAGAGTTCACTGTCATTGAACTGTGCACTGTTTATTGTTTTTATGTATGTAAAATGTTTATTGTCCATAAAGTGTAGAATAATTATATTACTAGACTAGTTTTTTTTCCTATTGGTACAAAATAGTTACCTATTTAAAAACTTTGCGGTTGGTTAAGTGAGTAAACTTAAAACATTAGTCATTTTTGTAAAAGTGGGTACACGTAACACAATTTATACAGTATCTTGAAAATTTCAAATAAGAACTTGTGTCAATTAATAGGAGTCAATTTTTAGACCTCATCTAGGAAACCGATTTCGACCCCAAGGTGTCGACCACTTTGGGAATCTCTGAACTAGCAGATACCCGGCCTGTTCAAATACGCTCAAAACAGAAATACTTTTTGTATATTGTTGACAAAAAAACCAAATATTGTTTATTTAACTTTTTAAATTTAGTGGTCTATCTTCGGATTAGCTTGTGGCACATCGGTCGGATGGTTTCAAAGTCTATAACGGACAAAGGTAGACACATTCATTGTGTTTTATATAGATAGATTATATAATATCAACCCATACATAAGCAGAAACTTTTAAGCAAGTAACGGCTTCACCGATTGATTCCAAAAACTAATCAGCTTTTAACCTTGAAAAACCACGTCGATCGCCGGCGGCCCGGTCAAAGTAGGTTGATTCGTTCGTGAGATATCGATAACGAAAAATTTTGAAAAAATTAATTTTTTTAAATTACTCCGATATTTCATATTCAACGTCATAATTTGGTGAAATTTGGAGCGCTTTGTATTTGAAATTAGCGGGAAGTTCCAGGGATGGCCTGCAGGGTCAACCAATTTTGCTAAGTGAACCGATATTGATAATTCTTATTTTACTTGAAAGCTGGTGCTTCTCGTGTCGTCTCATATATAATTTAATCAAGATCCGACCAGTAACGTTTGAGTTATCCTTAATAATGCGTAGTTCTTCAATATAAATAAAATGAGAACATCATCAGTTTTCATTTTATTTTTATTGAAGTCGGTTGTACAAAATTTTTAATTTTACCACTTGTTTGTATATGGTATGTATGGTATTTTCGATGCTATATATTCTCTGTTTTTGTATTTTATTTTGATATTTAAATGACCATACTGTTTCCAATAATATGCCCGAACCTTGGTTACCCACATCGTGGAATTTGAAACACGCGTCCTCTCGCAAAACCGAACGTCTCGCGATAACCTTCAAGCACAAATGTCGAATTAAATGGTGTTTATTATTTTTAAAATAAATTTTGAATGTTGTTTTTTTTAATATTTTATTTTTCAACCGGAAATCATACCGACGTTCCCACCGATTTTAAGAGGTTTCTGGGTATTGTTCTTGGATATTTACGATGCGTCTTCTAGTATTTTTGAATTTTATTTGAATATCCAAATTAAATCTGCTTCGATTTGATCACCTCATCAACACATCAGATTTGATCGACCACAAATAAAACACCTACCTACCAAGGATGGTTTGTGGCTCTACTATAACGAAATGACTTTAAATAACAAGCGTTATAACATGGTAGAGCGACACTGTAGCTATGTTATAGTTGTAGCTCGACTGAGTCGGCTCGACCGGGGAAGGACCACACTCTCACATACTTCCCTACGCTCACCATACAAAACACAGCAGCATTAAGCTACTATTTTACGCTGGAATTCTGTGAGAGCGTGGTCCTTCCCCGGTCGAGCCGACCCATTCGTGCTACAACTATACTACTATGTAGTATAACTGCAGCATGGCTCTACCACGTATGAACTAGGGATAAAAATATGGTACTTTTCGTACAATATTATTATTCTATAATATATTTTAGAATGGACTGAAATATACTACGATACTATGTATTATAGTACGGGTGGCAACCCGAGTTCCGATGTATTTTCAAATTAAAAAAAAAAAACTAAAGCGGTCACCGCGATACAGTGTCGGATTTTGTAGAATTTCCAAAATCATCCTAATGAATCTTAAGTTATTTGAATGACGCGTCAAACAAGACGCATTTGCATACTTAATTAGATCCACTGATAAAGTTTAGTTAGCTGTCGCTGCATCGTGACGTCAATCAATACGACATTTATTGCTTGCACGTTTGCCGTGGTAGCTCAGATGGTTAGTGCTCGCTGTAAATTTCACAGAACGCGATCGCCCCGGGTTCATCCCCGCCGGTACTAATGGAATTGTTAAATGTTATTTTAAGGGATGATTTATCATGTGCTCGGCGGCGAGGAAAATATCGTGAGGCGACCTGCATGTCTGAGAAATAAGGAAAAAAATATTCCGAAGACATATGAACTTCGCCAACAGGCACTGAGGCAGCGCGGCGGACATTTCCTTGCTCTAAAACCTTCTCAGAAATGAGAGGACGCCTGTGCCCAGCAGTGGGGTGTATATAGGATGTAACTTTACATTTACTTGCACGTTTTCTTGTAACATTTTATTCGTTTCGTCGTGGTAGCTCAGATGGTTAACGCTTGCTGTAAATGTAACAGAACGCGAGTAACCAACCAATTGAATTGTTAATTGCAATTTTAAGTGCTGATTTACCACGTGCTCGGTGGTGAAGGAAAACATCGTGAGGAAACCTGCATGTCTGAGGAATAAGAAAAAAAATATTTCGAAGACGTGAAGTTCGCCAACACGCATTGGAGCAGCGTGGCGGACACTTCCTTGCCCTAAAACCCTCACAGAAATGAGGGGAGGCCAGGGAGATAAGCTGGACAGCCTTATATTGAGGTGCTGGAATGGTGTACACATAGGCACAATACGGGGGTCAGACCAGGTGTTTTGTTTTGTAGGTCGAAAGTAGGTTAGGTTAGATAAGGTACCAACACAGATTTTTTTATCAATTGGTAGACCGGTAGATTTTGAGAAATCTCAAAAATAAAAATTTTGATAAACTATTTTTTTGGAATAACTTTTAAACGGCTTTACGGATCGATTCCAAAAATTAATCATCTTTTAACATTGAAAAACCACGTCGATCGCCGCCGGTCAAAGTAGGTTGATTCTTTCGTGAGATATCGTTAGCGAAAAAATTTCAAAAAAAAGATTTTTTAAAATTACTCCGATATATCATATTTGACGTCATAATTTGGTGAATTTTAGAGCGCTTTGCATTTGAAATAAGCAGGAAGTTACAGGGATGGCCTGCAGGGTCAACCAACTTTTATTATATCCTTCTTCTAGGGCAATTGGTAAAAATCGAAGGTACGAGCATTGCTACGAGACCTTAGCCCTCGAGCCACCACCACGTCTCTGGATTTAATTTGAAAACTATCCTTTTTTTAAATAAATCAATTTTTTATTGTATCTGTGACCTCAAAACTTCAAGTTTCGAAAAACGGGATAAAAACAATAAATTTTCTTCGCGGGAAATTTGAAGCGTTTACATCAATCGTTTGCTTCTTAATTTTGTACATATACCACGTACAAATAAATAAAATTGAAGTGTCTGTTTGTAATCTCAAAATAACAGCTTTTAACGTCAAAATAACAGTACTTACAAAAAAAAAACACAATTTTTAAAAATTTTGTCCGCCAGTCTGTTTGTCCGGCTAATCTCCGAAATGGCTACCCGAATTTGTCAGGATTTTCACCGACAGACAGCTGATGTTATAAGCAGTAACTAAAGCGGGCTACATACGACACGATATCGGTGGCGATCTAGGGTGGAGTAGTGGGGATGCCTCCTAGATTGCCTCTAAATCGTGTCGTATGTAGGGCCATCCTAAGTCGTGGCCGATATCGCCTCCTTAATCGGCTGGCAGGAGCAAAAATGCTTCCTAGATCAGCCGATGCTTCCTAGATCGGGGCCCCGCCCCCTCCTTACTGCGTGTGTGTAGGCGCATCGGCCCGATTTCTTTTGGCAGTCGCTGCCGGCAACCCTCGCGGAAGGAAGTTAACAAAACAGTGATACTGAATGGCCTTTTTTATATAACACAATTTTTACATTTTAATCATATAAACGGAGTAGAAGCCTATGGCACTGATATTTTACAAAAAACCAAAAAAAAGTGAATAAAATAAATAAATTAATTGAAATTTTATCGAAATTCAAATCATATCCACCCTAGCCTGTGACCCTGCGAAGTGACATGGTCAAGAATGCCTACTAAACTAATTTTTTTATTGCCGTTCGTAAAGTAGAGTGTATGATGTAAGTAAGGAGAAGATAAAGCCTCTCCTCAACAACTAACTCCTATTCCAACGCTATCAACACAAGACCGCACTCATATCTCTTACAACTCCACAAGACCACACTTCGATCTCTTACGTGCCTTCATCCTCTTATCAACAACTAACTTCTACTCCTTCACCATCTCCACATCAACAAACAAGTTATAGAAAAGGGAGTATGTCCGAAATTAAAGGTTTCTTTATGTTTAAAAAAAGATATAAGCTATTTTATTTTCTGATAGTTTTACTCCATAAATAAAGATTACATTAAAAAAAAAGTATACATATTATTATACAAAAGTATTTTATTTCCTTGTTTGTTGTGTGTAATACATAACCAGATTTTTACCAAAGCAGAAATGTACAAAGAGAAGAAATAACTAAATAGCATAGGTAGGAGAAATTGACGTTTTTATATAAGTGGCGAAATCATTTCTAGAAGGTTATAAAAACTGTCTTCATCCATCCGGAGAAAATTAATCACGTCCTTGGATTACAGGCCATTTAGTACGTTTATGTGGCTTAATTTTTATCTCTTTTGGAGCCATTTTTTCACCCAGCAACTTCTCTTTTTCTATTTTCGAATAAATTAACCGAGATGGCTAATGCCAAACCAACACGGTGGTGTTTTAAGAGAGTCGGAGGTATTTTGAAGAACTCTACCGCATATGCATTCCGCTCCAAGTCCGAACGCGTACTGCTAGGCAGGCCCGTGTGTAAGGTCTACCCCGATAAAAGCCCCGATTTCTTTCCACCCTAGATCGCCACCGATATCGTGTCGTATGTAGCCCGTTTTAGGCTACTTTTAAATTAGAAAAGTTATTAGGGTTCTGCGCAAAAAAATTAAAACTCTAAATTACACTTTTTTGTATAAGATATGGTGACAAACGAGCACACAGTCATGGTAAATAGTTGCTGTGGCTTATAGACACTACATCTATCCTCGATTACGAAACAAAATGCAGATGTGATGTCACGCGTGAGGAATAAGATGGAATGCCTCGTTTCCAGTAAAAAGCGGGCGAAGTCACGGGGAACAGTTAGTCTGCACATAAATAATTATGATAGGATTCGTCCCAAATGTAAAGCATTTCTTTTAAGAGTTTCAATACATGAATCGTAGTCTCTCTTTCTCTTAAAGCCATTCTGATTAAAAACGCACACTAAAAACATGCGTACGTACGCTTCGTTCGTTGTGAGTTGACTGTAGATAAGGTTAGCTTTTTAATAGTATAAGGGTAGCAAACACACAGTCCATTTGAAGGGTAAATGGATGCTTTGACCCATAGACATCTCTACAACTATCCTCGATAATGAAGCAAAATGCGATGTGTTTCACCCCTTAGGACTAAGATGGAATGCCTCGTTTCCAGTAAAAAGGGTCTTCGGTTCTCTACACTCACCATACGAAACACAGCAGCATTGAGCTACTATTTTACGCTGGTATTCTGTGAGAGCGTGGTCCTTCCTCGGTTGAACCGAGATCCAAATTAACTAGTTCATTTATCTACGTCGAGTGTATCACCGAATCATTGGTTAGGTTTAAGCTCGTCGCAAAATGTTATGATTACTTAAAGAGCTATTTTATCACTCTGTCATGTATAATGTAATATATGAGATATTCTATCAAATACATAATATTGTCTCGATGGAATGATCCGTACTTATGTAATCAATAAACTTCGCATTTTATCATTCATAACAATTAGTACTTGATTAATTTAAGTTTTCAGTTCATTTATGAACGATAATGAAATATATGTACACAAATATGATTGGTGATGCGGTGTTATGATGTATACAGCCATCTCTATCAATTAATTGTCACATACAACATCTCTATCAATTAAAGAAGACACGGAAGATGAACTGTAAGAAAAGTGCCAGTGGATCTATTGAACTAAATGATCTGCTGATACACGAATGACACGTAATCTTTTGATTAAAAAGATACTTTCATCTCAGTTATGCGTTTGATCTTTTTAATTTCAGTGATGCGTTTTGCTCACGTGACAATGTTAAATTTCTGTCTTCGCGTCCAATCTGAACGAAGACTGCCAAATTACACTCTTTAAAAAAAAGTGTGTTATATTTTGTGGTAAGAAAAGGCGGTGCTAATTTTAAGTTTTAATTCAGTAATTAGCATCTCGTCGTGTAACGAGTCCGGGTGGATCCTTTTCCCACGGTTTGAAGCAAAATTAAAAAAGTACTAAACTAATTATAATGTATGAATTCGCTTTACGTACGTAATACGTTATGTTGATTTTTATTTTAAAATGTTACTGATTTATTTTTTAAATTTTTTATTAATCGTGAAAAATTTACAAAATGGATGATTTATTTATTTAAGTGTCTGTCTTTTTTAATAATTTATAATAAATTAATAAAAAATCAATTACATATTCAAACACACATTCCAATTTATTAATTTGTATAAATCATGGATTGATAATGACTACCTTGATATTATAATTAAAAATATTTATTGGCCCCACACAATATTATATGTTTTATTAATAGTCGTTTATTTATATATACGTGGTAGAGCCATGCTGCAGTTATATTAGTAGTATAGTTGTAGTACGAATGGGTCGGCTCGACCGGGGAAGGACCACACTCTCACAGAATACCAGGGTAGAATAGTAGCTTAATGCTGCTGTGTTTCGCATGGTGAGTGTAGAGAACCGGTGATCCTTTTTACTGGAAACGAGGCATTCCATCTTAGTCCTCACGGGTGACAACGCATCTGCATTTTGAAATGAGAGATATAGATCTCTATGGGCCACAGCAACCACTTACCATCAGGTGGACTGTGTGCTCGTTTGTCACCCTATGCTATAAAAAATATATATGTATGTATACAATATGTAACGTAATTAACGCACACCATCAGACACCCCAATTAATATGTTATTTGGATTATAACATAATTAACACACACACACACATATATTATATATATATATATATATATATATATATATATGTTAATTATGTTATAATCATAATACATACACTGAATTTTTAGTTAAACATTTTTATGCACTGATTATTTATCAAATTTTGTATACTAATTCGGCAAAAATGTTGTGGTCACAGTACAAATCCACGAACGCAAGGACTTTAACGTACTTGAAATAAAGTTCATTTTTGATTTCTTATATTTAAGCGAACATTGCACATGATTAAAACTACTTTTACGGATTTTATCGCGTTTATTTTTTTACTTTTATTTTTAATTCCCGACGTTTCGGGCGCTTTCCAGCACCCATGGTCACGGGGGACTGAGATGACTGACGTCCCGATGTCATTGTTAAACCCGGAGTACGGAGGATATGATCACAAACTGCAGACTTCCGGGAAGTCTGCAGTTTGTGATCATCCTAGATGGCCCCAACCATTACATCAGATTTGATAGACCACAAATCCTCGCGAAAGAACACCGATTCCTACCAAGGATGATACGTGAGGCTATTGAAATTAAAAAACATCCTAATTTCAATAGAGAAGGAGGCTGGGTACTACCACCTGCTTGGGATCCTATAATCAATAAAATTAAAACTAAACCCAAGCATACCACTGCAAGACCTCAGGACATAGTCAGTTCATTTTGCATAGATCGGACCATAAACAATAATTAAAAAAGCTGAAGGTACTCCGGGTTTAACAATGACATCGGGACGTCAGTCATCTCAGTCCCCCGTGACCATGGGTGCTGGAAAGCGCCCGAAACGTCGGGAATTAAAAATAAAAAGTAAAAAATAAACGCGATAAAATCCGTAAAAGTAGTTTTAATCAAGTTCATTTTTCTTTATTTTTATTGAATGACAGAATTAGTAATAATACAAATAAAACTGCACTCTTAAAAGTCTTATTGCCTTAAGTTACGGTCCATTTCAGTTTGTTTTGACTACAAAGTATAAAAAGAATGTCCACTCCCCCACACCCGCCGTGGGTGTCGTAACAGGCGACAGAGGGAAACACCAGGAGTTGTGCAGACCAAACAACTATGGTTGTCCAACCGTCTGATAGGCGTGGAAACTATAGTGAATGTCCCCCTCGTGAGGTATTTTAGACGTGGTGGTCACTATAATATTACTGCAGCAAGAATTTATATGAGACAACCCCAGAAGCGTAACATGGCTGCAGCACGAGTGTGTCGGCTCCACTGGGGAATGACCTCGCCCTCAAAGAATACCAGCGTCGAACAGCAGCTCAATGCGTTGTGTTTCATATGGTGGGTGTACAGAACCGGAGACCCTTGTAACTGGAAACGAGGCATTACATTTTAGTCCACAAGAGTGGTCTGCACGTTGAAGATAGATGTCGATGTCTCTTTGAGCCACAGCATCCACTTACAATCGGATGTACTGACGTGCTCGTTTGTCACACTTTTTTCATAAAATAAAAATCATACGCGTGTGATAGACAGCTTATGATCTAATGAGAATGTTATGAGGGAAACGTAACTTGAACTTTATAAACATGTGGAATGAACAGTTACTGCAAGAATGCCCAGGCATACATACGTATATGCGGCATATCTACAGTTGTGGGGCTTTTGCTAACCAATCCGTTGAACGGTAACTGTTCACTGCTTACACGTGGTAGGGTCATAGTGCAGCTTTATCATGGTTGTGAAACATATGTGTTGATTCAACCGGGGAAGGACCACGCTCTCACAGAATACCAATGTGAAATAGTAGCTTAATGCTGCTGCGTTTCTTATGGTGAGTGTAGAGAATCGGAGAAGTTGACGCCCACACGCTCGTCCTCGCCCAACTACACCACGAACACCCCTTCTTCCACTCTGCCATCAATCACCTTTTGTGACAACGCATCTTTATTTCAAATCTTAATGGAGGATAGGTGTAGAAAGAAACAGCATCTTCTTACCATCAGGTGGACTCTATACACGTTTGTCACCCTTAAAATATACAAATAAAAACATTTTGGCGGTGCAAGAATATCCCCTGTCCCATATCGTCCCGTGGGTGGCGGAAGACGTGACGGAAGGAAACTAACCAGGACAACAGCTTCTTCCTAATAACAACAAATATAAAAAACTGTGGCTGCCACCCAGCTTGCCAAGCGTGGAGACTGTGGCAAATGTCCCCCCTATGATACAGTCTAAGGAAAGGTCTGTGCGCAGCAGTGGAATTTAATAGTCTAATGGTAAATGGTCAAACAGCCTATACAGTGTCCCACCGCTGGGCACAGGCATCTTCTATTTTCTGAAAGGGTATATTTAGGGCAAATCATCGAAAACCGGGGTTGCTCGCGTGTTGTGAAATATGTAGCGAGCGCTTAACCACTGTGTTACCATGGCTGTAATTAGGGTTGCCAGGTCTTAAAACCGAAAAGCCGGACAGACCAGCTAGCTTAGCAGAACATTTTATTAAGAGTGACCACCCTTAATTTTTCAGTCTTAGTATAACGCGATGATAATTTATTTTAATGTAAAACAATGCTTTTATCATTCACCATAAAATCTTTAATTCTAATGAAATAAATAACAATAAAATTGAATAAATTAGTCTTCTTTATTATTAATCATTCAATTTTCATTCCAATATTAATTTCGATAATTTCAGTATGTAAATACAAGGGAGATGTAAAAAAATTGTCAAATAAAAGCCGGACCGACCGGACACCATCTAATATGGGCGGACACGCAACCAAAAAAGCCTATGTCCGGCTTTATCCGGACGCCTGGAAACGCTGGCTATAATTATTTTAAACGTGATAGAGCTATATTGTAGCTGTAGCAGAATGGGTCGGCTTGACCGGGGAAAGACCACACTCTCACAGAATACCAGCGTAAAGTAGCAGCTTAATGCTGCTGGTTTTCGTATGGTGAGTGTAGTCCTTTTTACTAAAAACGAGGTATTTCATTTCATCGTAGTCCTAAGTGTTGACAACGCGTCTGCATTTTGATTCTTAATCGAGGATAAATGATGGAGAAAAAACCAACGAGGCAGCATAAAAATACTGGTATATAATCAAAAAATATTTTAATTAAATATTTCTACCAATTGCAAAACTCCTCTTTATTTGAGATTGAAAAAACCTTGGTATACCATACGTCAGGATTTGTCCGAATTCTGCGACGTGGATTGAGAATGCACAAAACCAATATTACATCATCATCATGTAGTGATAACCCTAAAGGAAGCCGATTGTGATAAGCTACAATAATATTTTATGAATAAATAATTTAGTTTATTAATAAATTATCCAAATTACAAGCTACAATAATATTTTATGAATAAACTAATAAATAATTTTGTTTATTAATAAATTATCCAAATTACATAGATTTATTAGGTTATCTACTATATTACGGTACACTTAAAATAAATTAAAATGGACGAGATGTATCTAATCGAGAGTAGTCATTAAAAATTTAAATATATGCCTAATAAATGCCCATAGATGTATTAATTTAGTATATATTAATGTTATCTGCTAATTTGCTTATAAGATCAGTTGGTTACAGAATATATTAGCGCCTACTAATTGTTTTATAGATTAAAGGTGACAGACGAGCACTTGAGTCCATCTGATGGTAAGTGGATGCTGTGGCCCAAAAGCTTCAGGACTAAAATGGAATGCTGCATTTCCAGTAAAAAGGGTCTCCGGTTTTCTACACGCACCATACGAAACCCAGCTGCATTCGGCTACTATTTTACGCCGGTATTCTGTAAGAGCGTGGTCCTACCCCGGGCAAGGCGACCCATTCTTGCTACAACCATAATGTAGTTGAAACTTGGTTCCTCCACGAATGTTAATTGAATTAAGACTTTGAATAAAACTATTATTTACGGATTTTATCACGTTTAATTACTTTAAGTTATTTTTATTATACCGACGTGGTCATGGTCACGAAGGGGGGTGGGGGACTGAAATGTGTGAGTGCCTACAGTTTTTTGAATATTAATTTTTGGTCCGATTTACGCAAAACGAGCTTATAGTGAGTAATGAAGTCTTGCACTGGTATGCTTGGGGTTTGGGTTTAATTTTGTTAATTATAGGATCCCAAGCAGATGGCAGCACCCATCCATCTTCTCTATTGAAATTTGGATGTTTTTATTAATTTCAATAGCCTCACGTATCGCCTTCCTTGGTAGGAATCGGTGTTATTTTGCGAGGATTTGTTTATCAAATCGAATGTAATGGTGGGGACGATCTTGAACATGTTCGCAAACTGCAAACTTCCCGGAGCGTCGGTGCTTCATGTCAGCTATATGTTCCTTCACGCGGGTTTTTTTGACGTTGTTTAACGTCAAACATTTCAGTCTCCCCCGTGACCACGAAACGTCGGAATAATAAATATAAATTAAAGTAATTAAACGCGATAAAATCCGTAAATAATAGTTTTATTCAATGAATGTTGTGTTCGCGAAAATTTAAGAAATCATTATGAATTAAGACTGTTACGTGTTATAGCTTGACACTCACACATTGTTCTTTTTACAGAGCGTTTCTGCGACGTGACTCTGTACTGTTCGTCGAGCTTCGCCACTCAGGTCTCCAACAAGGACACCGTGGAGCAGCAGATGATACGCGGGGTGTCGCTCAGGGCGCACAGGTTGGACCGGATCTATTTAATATATTATATTCTTAGTTTTCTACACAGAAGAAAATTACTTGTGATAAAAACTAGAAACCACCAACAGTTATACCTTTCCCATCAATGCAAAACCCGTAGCTCAGGCGTTTGATATTAAACGCGGGCATCTTTAGTGCGATGTGCGCCGCCTTTGATATAATTGTTAATTGATTGACTGACGTCCCGCTGTCGAAGTTAACCCGGAGTACCTTCAGCTTTTTAATTATTGTCTTTGGTCCGATCTACGTCGGGGCGTCAGTCACCTCAGTCCCCCGTGACCATGGGTCAAGCACCCGAAACGTCGGGTATTAAAAATAAAATAAATAAAACGCGATAAAATCCGTAAAAGTAGTTTTAATCAATGTATAGTGTTCGCGTAAATATAAAAAATCATTTTGTTAATTGATATTTAAGTGCCGATATAACGCGGTCTGGGTGGTAAAGGAAAACATTATAAAATAACCTGCATATCTAAAAAACAAAAAAAGTATTTCAAAGACATGGGAAGGGGAAGTCCGCCAACACGAATTGGGGCAGCGCGGCGGACACTTCCTTGCCCACAATCCCTCTCAGAAATGAAAGGTCTGTGCTCAGACGTGGGACGTACAAAGGCTGTTGTAATGTAGAGTAGCAAAATATTATTATTTTAAAGAGATCAGCGTATCTATAGTCTATTAAAAAAAAGAAGAGGCTAGTAAGAAAAATATTATGGAAACAGCGAAATAGCGGATAATATGAAGATGAAAGAAATTGCGTGTAACATGAATTAAAAATAATTGATGAGAACAATTTAAAAAGAATAGAAGAAATTTAAGTCCAGCTGGCCAAGGCGAAAATATTATGAAAAATTTGTCCAAATAACACAAAAGAATATCGGAGGGCCATGTAGTGTACGAAAGGGTGTTAATAAGGAAGCATGTGTTGCTCTGTCTAGAACTATTTAATTTGCAAAGATTTTGTTCTGAAACCGTGTAAAAGTTATAATGAAACAATTTTTTTTCTAAAATAGTAAATCTTATGCAACGCACCTGCATTTTAATTCTTAATTGAACATAGATGTAGACGTCTATGAGACACAGCATCCACTTACAATCAGTTGGACTGGGTTATCGTTTGTCTATTTAAAAAAAAGATTGAAATCAAGTTATGTCCGGTAGCGACTGACATTTGTCACCTGCTCAAGTTTACTATCTTAATGTAAACTTTTTTTATTTCGTTGACCGTGACAGATATGTGAATTTCCGATTCGGTCGTACATAAATTAGCAATAAATAACTTTTATTGCAACTTAACGCCAATGGTTTTGTGTTTTTTTTTAAAGTTTAACAAATTATTAAAAAAAAAACTAATTTGATTTACTAGCGATCCTGACTCTCGTCATCATTGACTTATATATTACTAGCGTAAGGACCGGGCCGACCGAACAACTAAAACGGACCAGTGCGTTGGCCCTAAAATTACAGTTTAGGGCCAACGCGAATCGGTCGACAGTGGTGCGCGCGCAGGACAGATTTGTCTGTCACAAATATGTCTAGTTGCGTGGTAAAAGAATGCAAAAATTACGATACAAAGATTTAAAAAAACATGGGATATCGTATTATCGGTAAATAACCTTATATTAATTTTGTTACAGTTAAATTATTATATAAACGCATTTTTAAAGTTTTATTTTACAGTTAGTTTAGTTACGTTACCAAGATTAAGCCAGAGTAGCATTCAGACCCTCGAAAATATCGTATATGGAAAATAAAATTATACTATTTTAAAAAAAATTATATCACGTTTGACGTTTCATGTTTTTTTTCCCATGTGGCGGGATTTTGGCGTCACGCTTCTAGTTTATCTATACGTTTCCGTTTTTGAGGGTTTTATTTTATTTCTGTTTAATTTTTGTCTAAAGAACTTAGTGTAAGTTAAATTTTGAACATTGGTATTTGGCACCTAATATATTTTATATTCAGTAAGGGTAAAAGTGAAAAGAGTACTAAAGAAACCATATCTGCTTAAGTGAATCTGAAAATCTGATTCATAAAATATTTTGAAATTCTGTTTTCAAGCCTCGCTTCTGGTGCATGGAGATTTTTTCGTGGTAGCCCCTCATTATAGTTGTATCAAGAATGCAACATAAATGCATCGATCGAGCATCGATTAACCAGAAAGGGAGCTAATTCTAATTTCATTAAAAAAACGCGGTACTCATGTATAATACAGAAATTCTCGATATAGTAGGGTTAGTATTAAAATCTAAAAGTACCCAATTATAATACAATTCGATCTTTATTTAAAATTATGGTATTTTCGCTTAGTATTATTACGATACCATGTACTACTAACTAAGAAGTTGGAACAACTAGGATAATTATATTACGAAATCCGACCCTGGTTTCGTCGTGATTTGTAATGACGTTTATATTACGACATATGCGCTATTTTTTCTTGTATGAAAAAGTTGTGAGTAAAATATTTAGATGGGCCTATCCTTCTTTTTGAATTCATTGCTCGTCATATGATTTCTGAATCTCGACTATAGTGCCACGCACCGGGTACAATGGTGAATCTAAACCATTCTCAAAGCAACTTAATCTTATATACAAAGTCTTATCAAAATCGGTCACATACACACGGACTATATTTTTATTTATTTTTTTAAAGAAAAAGAGTGACTAACGAGCACACAGTTCAGACGGTAAGTTGATGTTGTAGCCCATAGACAACTATATTAATCCTCGATTAAGAATCAAAATGCACATGCGTTGTCACACCTGAGGATTAAATGCAAATCCTCGTTTCCAGTAAAAAAGTTTCCCTGGATTTCTACACTCACCATACGAAACACTGCAGTATTGAGCTGCTATTTTACGCTGGTATTCTGTGAGAGCGTGGTTCTATCCTGGTTGAACCGACCCATTTGTGCTACAACCATAATATAGCTGCAGCGTGGCTCTACCACGTATGGTAGACATTATTTTGCGTTCATCGAAGTAGGTGGTCTATTTCCGACTCTTTCCATGAAATACTATATGTTTTTTAAGTGTATCTACTGTAATCCTTCAGAAAAATACTATAATCAGCCGAAGAAATGTTGGCAACCCTACCTATTGGTATCCCGCATAATATTTAATAGCTAGCATATCCGTACACAACGCTACCCAGATCCTAAAAGTTTTTATTTCATAAAGACCTAAAGTAGCCGACGAATTAAATGTCAGTGTCATATGAGTTAACAATTAACCATGTCTATTTTAACAGTTAAAAAAAACAGAGAAGGTTCTATAATTGGTTTATTTATTATAATATGTCACCGATTTTTCGGCCACGGCTAAACAGATGTGTGATTTTATTATTAAGTTATATTTAAGTTAAAAATAACACTTATAAATTTAAACGATCTTACAAACAATTGTTAGTAACATTTCTTGGAAAAAAATTTATTGTAGTTACTCGTACATGTGCGTGAGCGTACGCAGTATCGGGTAGTCAGGCTTTTCACCGATAACTGATAACTCTGAGAATTCAGTTGGCGCTCCCCTGCACCGTGCGCAGGGGGGGGGGGGGCGTTGGTCACTCTAATTATATTTAAAACTTGTGATATTGTTCTGAACATTCAACGGGAACAATTAAACTTATAATAAAAACTAAACCTGACTTCAAAACTAAGAAAATAATTATTATTTTCATATAAATAACTTATGAAGTGTTTTTCATTCACCGACTTCAGGAGGATGATTATGAGGACTATTAAGGACTATTATTACAATTCCGTAGCCGACTGCAGACAGCAGAGCAGCAAGCGACGTGTTGTCGCGACTCCACTGGTTTCTATGTAGTTCTATGAAATACGTTCCGTAGCTAGCGACACGGTTGCCTAGCGGCAGACGACACTATAGTATAGCCCGACCTCAGACAGTGTTGCCAAATTGACGGGTTTCCCGCTAGATTTGGCGAGTCAGCGAGGTTGGTAACGGGAAAAAATTGTGCTTAACGGCTAACGGATTTTTGAACGAGACGGTCATGGAACTTCTAACCTCCTTGGGGACGATTATAGGTATCTATTATAAAACGGATGTATGTATATACTTTTTTTAAATTTATTAAGAAACCAACAGCGTTCTATATAGTTTACATTAAACAATAGTATTTTTATAATAAGGCCAATAACAGGTTTCCATTAATTACTATGAATATAGCATACTACGGTCGTAATAATTAGTAGCCAGTAGGTATAACCTCATATTTACACTTAAAACATTAAGTTGAATTGTTGCACCTGTTCCCTCAGGCAGCACGCACATTCGAATGTTTCTTAAAAAAAAATCATGAAAAATATGTACATATACAATAATGAAATCATTAACATCACACACTGTTCAACGGCAACAAACAAATACACACGAATACACACATGTTATTTATTTTAACAAACAAATACACGAGGACACACTAGTTATTTATTATACACTAGATTAGCAGTATAATATTATTATTTTACTTTATTTTAAGTTATAAATTATGTTATGTTATTTAATTTTATTTTGGGTTTTAGGTCTAAGACTTTCAATAGCTAAGCGCCTAAAAGCGTTCTTACTGTGGTTAAAAATATCAATTTCTCCAAAAAATTCCCAATGATACCATCTTGAGAATATGTAAACACGTCAGAGTTAAAATCGATACAAATGACATTCTGCAGGTTAACAGAGTATCCCCAAAAGTAAAACTGCCATGTCGATCCAGGGTGATTATTGCCAAAATGAAATCAAGGCTCCTGAAAGATAATCTAATATCTCTATCCCGTAAAAATCGTCTAACCACTAAGGACATTCGGCTAGCAGGTGAAAGCAGACCAATTTTTATCAATGAGCACTTAACCTCTCACAATAATCAGCTCCTAAAAAAGTGCAAAGATTTTGCTAAATCGAGTCAGTGCCAGTTCGTCTGGACAAAAAATGGAAGAATTTTTGTGCGACGAAACGATACATCTCCTGGTCTGCAAATATTCGACGAGGAGGATCTCAAGAAAATTATCACCAAACAATAGTTGATGTCGTTTTTATAATTTTATTATTTTTTCTTATTGGTTTTGGTGTCTATTGTTTGTTTACCTTTACTAATCTTTATCACAACCGTAATAATATAAAAATAGACAATTTAATTGTTTTCCACAATAATATGTTAAATGAAGAAACGTTTTGGTCCCTATTTTCTCTGAAGTTAGTCTACTCTGTGGTCAAGCTAATTATTGTTATATTTTGTACTTTTGCATTTGCACCTATTCCCTTACGCATAGTGCACTACAGCTTTATATTGGTTTGTCGATTAAAAGGCAGGTACTGTAACACACATATTTAAACTTATCGGTTCACTGTAACAAACTAGTAAAGTCAAAGACAAGTTTTTTTTATGCACATATCTTTTTTGAACTTATGAGGATCTGTAATATCCATGAGTACATAATGGCACATCAACCAACCTCTCTCATCATTGTTTCTAATAAGCAAAGTACTACGCAAGCAACCACTACTAATTATATATATCGGCTTTGGGGAGTGTACGGCGTTCTGCATCTGCGACAATTTTATTTTACAATACCGCCAACATGCCCGCAAAATAATGTGCCTATCGCTTAGTAGTAGAACATTACACTCTATAAGTAAACACTTTAATATTCTGTCACAAACACACATAAATCCTTTTATTATAAAAAAACAATATTTATTCGTTGCTATTATTCTGGAGAAATAGTATTTTAGCGTGTGCGAGCGAAAATCTCATTACGCAACAATTAATAAAAACATACAATTAACATAAACTACTTGTAACCATAATTTTACTAATAAATGTCCGTGGCTATTATTTTATTTTGATAATTTTTTATTTTATAATTATGCCATTCGTTTCCGGTAAACTTATTAGACAGTTACAATTTATTAAATTAATATATGTTTAAATGGCGGTCCAATATAACAAATTAGGGAAAAAATTTTCTATTTATTATCAAAATGCTCGCGGACTGAGAACAAAATGTTTACAACTGCGACAGCAAATTTTGTGCAATGAATATGACATTATTGTAATCACAGAAACCTGGTTGCATGATGGGATCTTCGATCGGGAATTTTGCGATAACAGATATGACGTGTTCCGCCATGACCGTGATCTGGACTTAAGTTGTAAAAAAATTGGGGGAGGTGTTATGATACTGGTGCGCTGCGGACTAGGCGCGACGCGCTGCGAAATCGCCGCCGCGGTCGCTGCGGGTCTCGAGCCACGCACGGAGATTGTGACGGTGTCGGTGCCGGCGCGTGCGCTCACGGCCGCTGCTGACCTATTTATTATCGCGATTTATATTCCACCTGATTCAGGGCGTATTCCGGGAGATATAGAATGCCTACTGCAAACTCTTACAAGTACAATAAGCACAAACGGTTTACAGGGACATTTGTTAGTGATAGGCGACTTCAATATGCCATGTATATCATGGCACAGGGATGGCCCTGTACATACAAGTGGTTGTAATGTGGATGTGAGGGACACTGGAAACAGACTGACAGAAGAATTGAGAAGAATTGAGTTTTCTAGGGTTAAAACAATATAATACCAATATAAATCAAGCTGGCAATACATAAGACCTTGTATTTTCCGATCTTCCATTGGAAATCACTAACTGCACCTCAACCCTGGTTAATATTGATCGGGCTCACCCAGCTCTTGTAATAGAGGTCTTAGATATCACATTTACCCCTATAGTTGAAGCATCACTCCCAAAGCATAGCTTCGACAGAGGCGATTATGACAAAATAAATGAAGCGTTTGGTAACATCGATTGGCTATCTATGTTGGGCTCGTGTGGAGCTGAGAACGCTGGTAATATTTTTTATGATACCGTTAATAACATAATCTCAAAATATGTTCCTTATAAAACAACACATGGCAATCATACTTATCCATTCTGGTACAACCAAGCTCTTATTAAAATAATAAAAGAAAAAGCGAAGGCACATAAAAGGTGGAAAAAATACGGCAACTATTTAGATTATGACGAATTTTCATTTCTAGGTAAACGACAACAACGCGTGACTGATCATTGCTTCAAAAATTTTACAAAACAGGCTGAAAAATCTATTAAATATACACCAAAGGCATTTTGGTTTTATATAAAATCTATGCGCGGAGGATCGAACTATGCCAAACAAATGTCATACCGAGAAAACACAGTATCCAACGGGAGAGACATATGTGCTGCATTTAACGATTTCTTCAAAAACGTCTTCGGAGCCCCATCCACCGGGTCTACAGAAATTGAGTGTGATAGCATAGTTGGTGACGCCATTTCCAAAATTCTCAAAAGTCTCTGGTAGAGAAAAGATTAAATCTCCTCGACGTTTTAAAGGGAGCTGGATGTGATAATATTCCACCATTATTCTGGCGTAACTGTGCAAAGACTTTATGCACACCTATAGCCCTTATATTTAATATTTCACTTCGCGAGGGAGACTTTCCTAGAATTTAGAAAAAAGTACACGTGGTGCCTATACATAAGAAGGGTAGCAAAAGTAAAGTTGAAAACTACAGGCGGATCTCAATCTTAAATACAATTAGTAAAGTCTTCGAAAAAATAGTTTTTGATACCATATACCCTGTTATAAGTAAAGGCCTTCCAGCTACCCAGCACGGATTTCTCAGACAACGCTCCACTGTCACAAATCTCGCGTGCTTTTCGAACTATGTATTATCAAATATGGATGGCGGCGGGCAATTTGATGTGGTCTACACGGATTTCGAAAAAGCTTTCGATCGTGTGGACCACGTCATTCTTTTGAGAAAACTTCAGATATTGGGTATTCACGGCGATCTGCTCAGGTGGATCGAATCCTACTTACATAACAGGTCACAAGCTGTGGTGGTGGGGGGATACAGATCGGATTTCATTGACATACCAACAGGTATACCCCAAGGTTCCCATTTAGCTTACCTCTACGATATCATCAACTGTTTTACGTTTACACAACATTTAATGTACGCTGATGATAAAAAAATATTCGTCAAGATTCAAACTGAAGAGGACTGTTTTAAAATGCAACTTGATTTAGACGCCTTATTAAATTATTACTTAAAGAACAATATAACAGTTAATATTAAAAAATGTGAGTGCATTACTTTCACGAGAAAACCCAACCCAATATTATACTGCTACAACTTTAATGGAATACCAATTCATAGAACATCGACTGTGAGAGATCTTGGCGTATACTTCGATAGTAAAATGCTTTTGTCTGACCATGTTGACAAAATAGCGGACAAGGCTTTTAAAAATCTAGGATTTGTCATTAGGTCACGCAAACTTTTTAAAACATAAGTACCTTGAATGCCTTATATAATGCTTACGTTCGCAGTGTCATTGAATATGCCTGCCCGATCTGGTCCCCTCAATACGCCATTTACATAAATCGTCTAGAGCGCGTACAGAAAATATTTATCAAGCATCTTAATTATCGCGAACATAAACCAGCCTTACCAACCTATCAAGAGAACTGTGACCGATTTAACCTACTTAACCTTGAAGATAGACGTAAACTAGTGGATGTATGTCTACTGTACGACGTAGTGCACGTACGCATTGATTGCCCCGAGAAGGCGGTACCCTGACCAAAACCTGGCAAAAGTGCGTTTTTCAGAGACTATTATCTCATTGGTTATGAGAAATAAGCTGGTTGCGCGGAAAACCATTCGCGTTTTTTTTTTAATTTTATGACGGTAGGACTTGCTGAATCATTATTCCTTTCCAAAACGATATCATTCGTACCCTCCTATCGACACATCGGGGTGGTGGGGTGGGAGGGGAAAGAAGACGATTCTAGAACATCGCGTAATCATCGGAGCCGAGGATATATAAGACACGCGCGACCGACGCGCACTCTCTGTCTTCCCGCCGCAGCCGTCGTTGAACTACAACGCTTCTCTCCTGACGCACCCCTGGGGCCCCAGAGTGTCTGTCCAGAGGAGGTTCCGGAAGTCGCCGCTATAGTGCTCTAAAGGATAGAAGAACCCCGGTGAGTCAATATTCCTTAATTTACTGCCTGATTAATATAATTGTTTAACCCGTTCCAATTCTGTGTTCTCCTAATCAGGCAGGATTCCTTTTCATCGATTTGGCAAGTAATAGTTTAGTTTAGGGAAGAGCGAGTGCATTGTACCGCATGCTATAGTAGTCGCTTTTGCGTAAGCGTGGAAGCAATCGCATATACAGTCCACTTTAGTTAATATCTCGCGTAATAGGTTTAGGGTTTGACCGAGGAACTAGATTTTCGGCAGCCTTAAACACGTGGCTCCAACATAAGCTACATCTAAAAGCACATTATTAATGTTCAATATCCTCATATTCCACGTTCTAATTTGTTTTTATGTGTTATGAATACATTTAAAATCTACTTTTAAAAAATGACTAAAATTATTGATTACATGCATCTGTTGTTAAAGGAAATGCTCTAATCATTTGAGAATTACACTAATGGATAGATAATTTAAAAATCTATATTCTACACGTTTTATTTAATTTCTTAAGTTCGCTTATCTCTTTTAATTGAAATAATTCCAAATATTCGGGCGTATTTTTACGCGATATATTGTAGCGAGAGCGCGTGGATTGTATGGGACCGAACGCTCAAGGTCTCTCGCTAGGGGAACCGTCTTAATGTGCCTTTACGACGCGCTCGCCGCGCCACTCGCCGTCTGCCGCCCCTGTTAAGTGTGCCGCGCGCTGGTACTACGAGTAATTACGCGCGTAATGCAACCCTCTCGCGTCTACCCAGCCTTTACAACGAATTTTTTGGAGAAATTGATATTTTTAACCACAGTAAGAACGCTTTTAGGCGCTTAGCTATTGAAAGTCTTAGACCTAAAACCCAAAATAAAATTAAATAACATAACATAATTTATAACTTAAAGTAAAGTAAAATAATAATATTATACTGCTAATCTAGTGTATAATAAATAACTAGTGTGTCTTCGTGTATTTGTTTGTTAAAATAAATAACATGTGTGTATTCGTGTGTATTTGTTTGTTGCCGTTGAACAGTGTGTGATGTTAATGATTTCATTATTGTATATGTACATATTTTTCATGATTTTTTTTTTAAGAAACATTCGAATGTGCGTGCTGCCTGAGGGAACAGGTGCAACAATTCAATTTAATGTTTTAAGTGTAGATATGAGGTTATACCAACTGGCTACTAATTATTACGACCGTAGTATGCTATATTCATAGTAATTAATGGAAACCTGTTATTGGCCTTATTATAAAAATACTATTGTTTAATGTAAACTATATAGAACGCTGTTGGTTTCTTAATAAATTAAAAAAAGTATATACATACATCCGTTTTATAATAGATACCTATAATCGTCCCCAAGGAGGTAAATACGAATGGCATAATTATAAAATAAAAAAATATCAAAATAAAATAATAGCCACGGACATTTATTAGTAAAATTATGGTTACAAGTAGTTTATGTTAATTGTATGTTTTTATTAATTGTTGCGTAATGAGATTTTCGCTCGCACACGCTAAAATACTATTTCTCCAGAATAATAGCAACGAATAAATATTGTTTTTTATAATAAAAGGATTTATGTGTGTTTGTGACAGAATATTAAAGTGTTTACTTATAGAGTGTAATGTTCTACTACTAAGCGATAGGCACATCATTTTGCGGGCATGTTGGCGGTATTGTAAAATAAAATTGTCGCAGATGCAGAACGCCGTACACTCCCCAAAGCCGATATATATAATTAGTAGTGGTTGCGTAGTACTTTGCTTATTAGAAACAATGATGAGAGAGGTTGGTTGATGTGCCATTATGTACTCATGGATATTACAGATCCTCATAAGTTCAAAAAAGATATGTGCATAAAAAAAACTTGTCTTTGACTTTACTAGTTTGTTACAGTGAACCGATAAGTTTAAATATTGTGTGTTACAGTACCTGCCTTTTAATCGACAAACCAATATAAAGTTGTAGTGCACTATGCGTAAGGGAATAGGTGCAAATGCAAAAGTACAAAATATAACAATAATTAGCTTGAGCACAGAGTAGACTAACTTCAGAGAAAATAGGGACCAAAACGTTTCTTCATTTAACATATTATTGTGGAAAACAATTAAATTGTCTATTTTTATATTATTACGATTGTGATAAAGATTAGTAAAGAATATAATAATAAAAACGACATCAACTGTTGTTTGGTGATAATTTTCTTGAGATCCTCCTCGTCGAATATTTGCAGACCAGGAGATGTATTGTTTCGTCGCACAAAAATTCTTCCATTTTTTGTCCAGACGAACTGGCACTGACTCGATTTAGCAAAATCTTTGCACTTTTTTAGGAGCTGATTATTGTGAGAGGTTAAGTGCTCATTGATAAAAATTGGTCTGCTTTCACCTGCTAGCCCAATGTCCTTAGTGGTTAGACGATTTTTACGGGATAGAGATATTAGATTATCTTTCAGGAGCCTTGATTTCATTTTGGCAATAATCACCCTGGATCGACATGGCAGTTTTACTTTTGGGGATACTCTGTTAACCTGCAGAATGTCATTTGTATCGATTTTAACTCTGACGTGTTTACATATTCTCAAGATGGTATCATTCAAGTCCTCGTTGATTGATTCTGGTATACCGACAATTTCAATATTTAGCGTTCGGTCACGTTGCTCGTTAATGTTCATTTGTCGATTTAATTGTTGATTTTGTAGTTTAAGATTATTAATTTCCGAATTGAGGTTGTCGATTTTCTTTGTGAGCTCAAATAGTACTTCAAACTTTTTAGTGGTTTCATCATGCCAGTCAGAGTTAAACTGCACTGATTTTGGAGTGTGATTATTTCTTTTTGCATTTCGGATTGTTGTGCACTCAGCACTGCGACACATGATTTTGCTTCTGTATATTCCTTCCGAACATTTTTAATCTCTGTCTTCAGTTCCAGAGACTTTTCTTTTAATATAGTAAGATCTTTCTTAATAATATCATTTAATGTGTCGTTTATTTGTGATAAATTTTTATCTATCACTTTGGTAGATTGAGTTCTGAAAAATAATCCATGTGTGTCAAGAATCGATATCAAGTCATTTTATTCTTAATATTTCCCTAAATATTAAGAATAAATTCAAAGGGAAAGAAAACTCGAAAATCTCTACTTGACGGTTTTTGACGGGATTGTAGTGTTCTCTACAACGGGAGCTAGATTTTAATGTTGGCAACACTGACCGCTGATCAGTAGTGCCGTCAACGCCCGAGCGACAACACGTTAAATTTTTCTTAAAAAATGAGTTTCATAGATTCCGAGGAAGAGAAACTGATAAACCAGGTGTCCCAATATCACCCACTGTACCTTCTCTCAATTCCTCGGTATTTAACATGGAACGTGTTTCTTTTCGTCGTTTCTCCTTATATTTGTATAATAAAAATAAATCATCATCTTCTTCCTCTTCTAACAAAAGATGCAGAAATAAATCGCGATCGCTAATTTCAAGCACGTCAGACATCATGTCTCAGTCTCACTGAACACTCGGAATAGACTGGACACGGGCAGCTGCCGCCTGCAGTCGGCTACGGAATCGCACCTTTATGAGGAAGTTATTTTATCTGTTTTTGCCGCTTTTTAAGTTTAATTATTATTTATTTAATTCAGAAACGTTTCCATGGGTATTTTATTAACGGACTTTTATTAGCTTCGTGTGTATATAGTTATCTATCTATATATATAAGTATATAACACAATATTTTAATGTAATTTTCACCAACGTGTAGGCGTCCGATCGACTTGAAATTATGTACGATGACAAAACGTTAATTAAATAACTTTATTCTACTATCCCGATCAGGATCGCCAGGATAAAATAAAATAATAAGAGGCTTTATCTGTATGTGTTAATGTCATGTAATTTTGTAATCAGTATAACAATACAGTTTTCACCCACTTCTAAAACTCTGATTGATTTGAAATTTGCGACGCGATTTCAATACAATAATTTCATGACTATGACCTAGAATTCCCACTAGGTTCATCACAGCTGGTGATTAATTCGTGTTGTTGTTTATAGTTTTTTAAACTCCAATATCTATCTATATAAAACACAAAAAAATCTAATTATGTCCGCTATGACTTTGAAACTATTCAACGATGTGCCCCAAGTCAGTTTCATTAGAAAGGCAATAAAGCGAAGATGATTTTAACCACTAACACAATGCTTAGGCGCTATATGAAAAAGTTAAATCTCAAAAATAAAATTTTGAAAAACTGTTTTTTTTTTAATAACTTTTAAACGGCTTTACCGATCGATTCCAAAAACTAATCAGCTTTTAACTTTGAAAAACCACGTCGATCGCCGGCGATCCGGTCAAAGTAGGTTGATTCATTCGTGAGATATAATTAACGAAAAATTTTGAAAAAATTGATTTTTTAAATTACTCCCATATTTCATATTCAACGTCGTAATTTGGTGAAATTTGGAACGCTTTGCATTTGAAATTAGTGGGAAGTTCCAGAGAAGGCCAACCATTTTTTTTTCTAACAAATAAACAAAATGTATCTTTAGCTAATTATATTATATTCATAATAATATTACGTTAGTTACTTTCTTGTTGCTATTTTATTAAATTAAATTGAAATAAATTATAAACATAAATAAAATAATTTATTATTTTATGTTTTTTTCTAGAACAGTTCATCGTACGGGATAGATATAAAAATCCATCTAGTTCAGCTGCTCCACGTGACCGGTCGATGATATATTTTACGTCAAAGTAAAATTACAGTCTATATTTCACACGTGACAAAAGTCACAAAAGTGAGAGGAGTACTGTGCCAAGAAGTGGGACTGTTTGGCAGTACTCCTCTCACTTTTGGGAGTGTTTTAGGGCAAGGAAATGTCTACTGCGCTACGCCAATGCATGTTGGCAAACTTCATATGTTTTCGAAATACTTTTTTATTTCTCAGACATTCAGGTCTTCAAATCAGCACTTAAAATTGCAATTAGCAATTTCATTGGTGCCGGCGGGGATTGAACACGGGTTGCTCGGGTACTGTGATATTTACAGACAGTGCTAAGTCACTGAGCTATCACGGCTCACATCAAAGTAACTGAATAGTTATAGCGCCATCTATAGTAAGCCGTAAGGTACAGTACTAGTACTTTTTGCGACACCCACGAGAAGAAACAGTTGATAAGTTGAGAAGAAATTGTTTTGTTTCTTGTTTGTGCGTATAGTGGTGGCGCTATACACATGTCATTCTCTGGAAGGAAAATCTGCCAAGAGTGCAGCCATACGCCGTTACAGGGAAAGTCTGCACGTAGGCCTCCCCATAGAGGGTCTAATGCATTACACTTGCCACAGCTGCAACGCTGGCAGGCGGGTTGGTGACCGCAGTTATTATTTTTTAAGCTGTTATTAGGAAGCTGCTGAACTTCTGGTTTGTTTGCCGCCTGTCACCTCTTACGACGCCCACGGTACGATATGGGGTTGTGGATATTCTTACAACACTAATGTCCTCCAGACCGCAATTCAGTCACGGCGGCCAGCCTCAACGGAGGCTAGCCATCTGTGCAGGACAGGATTATAGTGCCCGAGTGTATGCGCAAGCACAGGTGCACTCTCTATTGCCTCACTCTCATAGTCCGATGAGACGGTAAACCGACACGACCGGAGAGAGATCAGGTACAGGACCAACGGCTTTACGTGCTTTCCGATGTACGGGGGTGAGACACCGCCAACTTCCTGAATCCGGGCATCTACTGAGAATTTTTGACGGAAAAACTCAATTAACAGATTTTTGGCCCGACCCGGGATTCGAACTCGGGACCTCACCATCAGCGGTCGCACTACTACGACCACTAGACTAACGAGACAGTCACCACTACTTTTACACACTACACGGTCAAGAGCACATCATGATTGTATGCAATACTTGCTAATCGTTGTCTTCATAGTAGTGCTAGCAGCATGTTCGGAACTCCTGGGCGCACTGCTGGGAGCCCACGAAGCGCACGGGGAGCCTGTGCTCGTCATAGATGGCGCGGAACCCCGACACCTTCGAACGCTCCTGGACTACATGTACACCGGCGAGATGAGTGTACACCATGTGAGTATTGATCACATTGTTAATAGGTCCAAAGCCTCATGCCAAATGCAAATGTCATCTGTCACCCGTGAGAACTAAAATAGAACGCCTTTTAACTAAAAAGAGTCTCCGTTATGCTGTTTTCTTACGCTGGTATTTATCACCTGTGGTATCACCCGGTCTGTCATCACTAGCAACCATAACCATATGGTGACCCATTATATTTTTTATAACAACTAGAAAGCCCAGATGTGGTAGTTCAGAGTAAATTCATCATGCCCGGTTTCTGAAGTTCCCAGTTATATTCCCATTTCCCATTAGCTATTGATTCAATTTTTACCACGTGCTCGGCGGTGAAGGAAAACATCGTGAGGAAACCCGCATGTCTGAGGAATAAGAAAAAAAATATTTGGAAGACATGTGAAGTTCGCCAACATGCATTGGGGCAGCGCGGCGGACACTTCCTTGCCCTAAAACCCTCTCAGAAATGAGGGAAGGCCTGTGCTCAGCAGTGGGATGCATATAGGCTGTAACTTTACTTTTTTAACTTTTATTGATTCAATAAAGTTATCTATAAGATATCCGTCGGTTAACTGTCATTGCGTTTCTGAATACCAAACCAACCGTTCAACAAACATGAAACCAATAACAAGTTCCATAATTTGCCACTAGACGAGTCTGTTTCGACTCATCGAAGACATCGAGTCTAAAATTGTTTTTTTTTTATTTCAATTCTTCAATTATACTAGTATTATTCATAAAATATTCTTTTTTGAGGCTAAATAAGTGAATATGCACTGTTTTAGCAATAAATTAAGATAATTCAATATTTATCAGAGACTCTATGGAGGACATCATTGTACTGTCAAATTGTTTAAAAAGAAAACATCATACTCACCGTAGACCACTGACCTCTATATATACAAGTACGCTGGACTGGCTATACACCATGACATGATGAAGCGATTTAATTTCCGCCATTTTGGCGCTGACAGCAGAAGTGCACGTCCACGGAACTAATAATAGTGATAACACAGTGTACCAAATTATATCGATAAAAATTCTATACCCTACCTATACCTAAATAAATAGAATGGACTCTATGGATAGATGGACTCTACCCGTAACGTCCATTCTATTTATGTATCATAATAATATAATGCAATTATTCTTATTATAAATATTCATCATCACTAAAACCCTTCACAAGTCCACTGCCGAACATAGGTCTAAATAGGACCAGGTGGAATAGGTTAAATACCGTGCGTGCCCAAGGAATGCCACAAAGCACGGTCCTGAGTTACCTGCATCCATCAACTTCCTGCATATCTTACCAGGTTTTGACTCCATCTAGTGGGGGAACGTCGTACACTTCACCTGCCGGTACGAGGCTGCTACTCGAGAACTTTTTTCCCCATCGGTATTCGGTTCTTCGAGCTATATGGCCGGTCAATTGCCACTTCAGCTTACTAATCCATTGGTCGATGTCGATCACTCTGGTTCGGCTGCAGATATCCTCATTCCTATGTTTGAACCCTTGAGCATAGCCCTCTTCATAGCTCGCTGAGCGACTTTAAGCTTCCTCATACGGCCAGCAGTGAAAGACCTCGTCTCAGATCCATAAGTCATCACTGGCAACACGGACTTGTTGTACAATCTATTTTTGAGGTATTCCTGACGAGAAGATGTGTTGTAATCTCCCTAACGCTGCACAGGCGAGTTGAATCCGTCGATTGACCTGTCGGTCGAAGTTGAACTTACCTAGTCGGACTATTTGTCCCGAGAAAAATACTCGTCAACAACTTCAGCTAAGTGCTCCCAAAAACCACCGCCAAAAGTGTGACATGGACATTACACATGACTTTTGTTTTGTCCATGTTTATCTTAAGACCTATCCGTTGGGAGACACTATTGAGGTCATTGAATATAGTGTGTAGGTCCTCCAGCGATTCTGCCATAATGACTATATTGTCGACAAATCGACGGTGAGTGACGTATCCTTTCCAGTCCAGTAGCTTGAAGACGTCTTCCAATACAGCAGTAAAATATTTCAGGGATATCACGTCACCCTGTCTTACACATCTCTACAGTAATTGGATTAGTTTTGTACTCTGGTTCTGTACTCGGATAGCCATCGTAGCCCTTAGACCATTCAACAAAAAATTATTAAGATTAAACTATCTACACAAAATAAAAATAAAGAACATAGTTTCTAAAATAATTTATTGTCAACCGTTCATTTAGTTCTAGTATTGTAAAGAAAAACAAATCAGCTGCTATAATTACGCTTATTCTAATTACCTACAGGTCTGTCTATAGACAGTAAATAAATATTTTCTACTATATAAAATATTTATGTTTGTTCGTACTTTCTACGATGCCATACACACTTGTGCGAAGGTTATACGCATGGTACAATTAACTGACACTAGGTGGCGTACAACTGCTATTATACTGACTATTTATTTGAAAGTTAGAGAAAGTTATATATCATTCTATTTCAATGATTGTATTATCATTCCTAATTGTTACGGATCGCCGTAACGCCGTTCGAAAAATGAATAAAACGCGTTGTTCTTGCTTATATCTTCGTCCTGCCCAAGCAAATTAGAACCTGTTTGGTAATTCTGCCCACTGTTCTCTTCAAAGTACAAAATCTTACAAGTGCTTCCTGCCCAGAATAATAAGAACAAAAAAAAGGTCTTGCATAAGATGTAGATTTTTTATATTTTTTTATGGCAGTAAATAGATCATAATGAAACGATTCACGCTATTTTTAAAATCATACATTTTGTTCTTTTTACAGTACAATGGGCAGAATTACCAAAATGAGCTGTATTTTATTTGTCCTTCATAAAAGACACTGGGTACAATAGGGTAAATAAAACAAGAGTAACTTTTTATGTTATTTATTATGTATTTTTAATCAGTCTTGAATTTTCATCTCTTTATTTAGTAATTAATGTACTAACTTTTATGGCAGCCTCTCTGGACTTAAAAATAATTAAACAATTCAAACAAAAAATAAAATTAACCAAAACCTTCTCTTAATTTTAGTAAACTTTAAAAAATCAAATCCTTTTAAAAAATAGTTAGGAATGGAAATCAGCAAAGCAATTTCTTTGCTTAGTTAAGTACAAGTTTATATGACATGAACTACATTTAAAGTGTGTTTTGTTATAATGGCAGGACCTGCACCTGAACTGTTTCTCTTCCAATATAGGCATATGTTTTGCCTAAGAAGTGCGGCGGCTCTTATTTGGAAGAGTAATAGTTTGTCTTCCCCTTTTTCGTGGAATATTCTGGTTAGTCTGTAGGTCACTATCATCAGAGCTCTCTTGATTGTTTGTGCTTCGAAGGATTTCTTCTAACAAATCTTCCCCAAGTTGTAATTTAAATTCTCGAAGCCTCAGTATTTTTTTAACTGGTACACCTTTTTTTAGCTCATCTTTTTTAAATAGAAGCCAACCGTTACTGACAGCCAAATCAATCATATGAGACAAGAATCTCTGTGTCCATTTATTAGTTTTGTATCTATGAGGACAGACTGCAAGTAAGCGATCGGCTAAATCAACGCCACCCATATTTTTATTGTATTCGCGTACAACTTGTGGTCTTGTAACAGTTAGTTAGTTTTTGTTTTTTTTGCACCAGCGTTGACAGAAATCCGAGTTTTCCTCGGCCTCAATAGTCGATAAAATAATAACTGGCTTGTTGTCAAACCATTTAGTAACAGCCAATTTACCATCTGGCCTCACCAGCACCTGAGTGCTTTCTCTGCCTTCAGACTTCATTATTCGATCATCTTTTAGCTGACACCCATGTGGGATACGGTTTTTCATCAAAGTACCAGTACAAAGTATCCCTCTGTCGTAAAGTTCATCTGCCAGTTTCTGAGAAGTAAAAAACTGATCGAAATATAGCACGTGACCCGGAACTAGCTGGTCCGCAAGTGCCAGTACAGCCTTTTCTGCTAGACTGAAGTTAGTGTTTTCGTATTGGGGGTAAGTTGTATTTCCCTGATAAATGTCAAAGTCGCATACTACTCCATTCAGATTTGCCAGCACGAAAGCTTTCAAACCTGTAGGGTGTGGTTTTCCAGGACAGTACTGCCTTATTCCGCAGGTCCCAGTGAATGGAACTATCATTTCATCCACAGAAATATTTTTATTTTTATTTTGTAGACGACAACCTTTCTGAACATGATCAATTAGTGGCCTCATTTTAAAGACTTTATCTTTGGCTTTTTCTTCAGGTGTGATGTCATCATCAAAAACAAATTTCAACGAGTTTCGTAATTGTTGGAATCGATTTCGCGACATATTATCAGCCACAACTGGAATCAACCATCTTTTCGACCAGTACATTCGAAGAATTGGATAGTAGATACTAGCCATTATTAAACACAATGCAATATAAATTTTCAGTTCCGACAATGTTAAATTTAAACTGTTACCTGTTAATTTAACAGCATTTTGATTTGTATTCTCGACATATATTGTTAATATTCCGTCGTCGAAGTACTGGCCAAAATAGTAAATCTTGGAAAAATGTTCTGAATTAACGGTCTGGTATGACGGTTCTGTTAAAAACGTTGAATAGGGGAAATTCTTGCTGAGACCAGTCCGTAGTTGACGGTATATTGTCTATTCTGCTGCCAGTGCTGTTACGTGCACGCCCACGCGACCTTCCTCTTGACCGTCCACGAGAAACTCCCCGCGTGCCTCGCCTAGTCCTTCCGCGAGCTTGTATAAATGATGTACTTATATCAGGTCAATCACTTTCTCCCTCCGTAGAACTCATACTGCTTTCTGGTCGTACGAATTCCGGATCGTCGAAATCATCATCGGAAGGCACGAAGTCCCCAATATCGGAATCTTCTAATAAATTGCCGATGGTTTCATCATCCAATTCTGCGAAAAAATCACAATTTACGAAAAAGTTCTGCCCGATGTGATTTTTGCATCACATAATATTACTGATGTTTACTAAAAATACAATTATTAACGAAAATCAAAAATTGTTACAAAACTCAAAGTATTGATTATTTAACTTTAATCCTGTTTATTTTTAATAAAGAAAAGCTACCGATCTAAATGATAGTAAGAGATTAAACATACCTCTTCTCCGACGTGACTCCATGTTTAACACGTAAATGGCTTCTGACGTTAATCTGTTGTCCATTACTCGAATAGATTTAAGGTTCACTTATAGGTTATAACCTAACCAATCACAGGAAACTTCAAAAATGACAGCTGAGTAGAAAATACAATTTCTAGGCGCAAAATTTGAATATGTGATTTTTGAAAGACAGTGGGCAGAATTTAGAATTTTACAATATTTTAAATGGGCAGGAACAGTGAAGTATGTTTTGTGATTTTGAAATCACAATGGGCAGGACGAGGATATAGGAGGCAAGCGGCGGTGAGGAGGAACTTGTACTTTTTTCTTCTTGTAGTGCCTTTTCAGTGGCTGGAGAGCGACGACGGACCCTACCGGCCGGTCCGTCTTTTATATGATTCGGCCGCTGCTGGCCAGCGGACCCTTGCCTCACCCCCGCGCCTTTCTTTATTTCTTTAAAACTCTTATTTATTAACAAACATAATCGAATATGTAATATTCTGACATCTATTTCTTATACTATTATGTATACAATAATTATCTTACACTCTAAAAGGTTTTAAAGCTTGTAATTTACAATTTTTAAGCTGAGAACCCTGCCCCGCACCTCAGCACTATAAATATAAAACGTCGTGGCGCCCTACAAATCCTGTTCACCAACGACATTCCCATCCCGTCGAAAGGTGTACAACTCTCCCTCTTTGCAGATGACACTGCCATCTACTGCAAAGGTGTCTCACTACCCCTTATACGGAACAAGATCCAAAAGTCAGTTGATGATCTAGGAGCTTGGTTCAAAAAATGGCGCATCGATGTGAACCCGGAGAAGAGCTCCGCCGTCCACTTCGATTATAAACGACGCCGTCTCAAAAACACTCCACCAATACGTATGCTAGGGACCCCTGTCCTCTGGCATACGTCCGCCAAATATTTAGGTGTCACTCTAGACACAGGGCTCACTTTCAAGCCCCACGTCAAAAGAGTAACCCGTCACGCACGGTTTTATCTGAGTAGGCTCAACAGTATGTTGGGCCGACACAGTAAAATGTCCCTTCGAAACAAGCGTACCCTCTACCAAACCATTTAATTCGTGAGGCAGCTTCTTATGCAGCCCCACCCCCCTCTCGCTATCGTGTCCGCAGGCCGAGAAACTCTCTCTCGGACCCGCCTAATAAACTTTCAAACGACCTGAACTGTCTCCTGGCGGCTCAGGCCAACTCTAATTAAATAAAATTATTGTAATATCTAACATTAATTTGCCTTCGTAGGCACTCCCTCAGCGGCACTTAGCCGCCTGCGCCCTCTTTTCCCAAAAGAGGGTCGCTCATGATAAGGCACAATAGAGCTTAATCAGCCGGTTGCCTGTCCCCAAAGGCGGTTTTTAGAGGGTATCATTTAGGGTCCCCGGTAGGACAGTGAGCCCCTCATAACCACGATAGACCGGCTATCGTGGTATGCGTAATGCATTTTCCGCCTCCCTACGTATAGGGTAGCCCTTTAATTGCTTCGGGCGCAAAAAAAAAAAAAGCGCCCTACGCATTCCGCCTGTGGCATCGCTTCCGAGCGGTCGCATCCAGGTAGTCCGCGCTTTCGGTCCTGTACGGTAGTGCTCTCCCGCTCTCGCGCCCCCGCTGTCCCGCTCGCGCTGTACAGCGCCGACGCAGTGCTCAGTCCGCCGGCGGCATCGGGGGTGCCCCCGCGCCTTTCTTTATTTCTTTAAAACTCTTATTTATTAACAAACATAATCGAATATGTAATATTCTGACATCTATTTCTTATACTATTATGTATACAATAATTATCTTACACTCTAAAAGGTTTTAAACCTTGTAATTTACAATTTTTAAGCTGAGAACCCTGCCCCGCACCTCAGCACTATAAATATAAAACGTCGTGGCGCCCTACGCTGCGCCCTCCTTTCTGCCAAGGAGGGTCGCGTTCGTATATGGCTTAGAGATCTCTAGTCAGATCGTTAAGCCAATTCCCAAAAGGTTGAGTTTAGTGGGTAAAAGTCTCCACATAACCACGCAGCCGGCTGCGTGGTATGCTATGAGCATTCTCAACCTCCCTCCCCCGCTTTCCGGAGGGTTGCCCATATTTGCTTCGGGCGCAAAAAAAAAAAAAAAAGCGCCCTACGCATTCCGCCTGTGGCATCGCTTCCGAGCGGTCGCATCCAGGTAGTCCGCGCTCCCGTACAGTACGGTAGTGCTGTCACGCTCTCACGCGCCTCCGCTGTCCTGCTCACGCGGAACAGCGTCGAGGCTGCCGCTGAGTCACTTCACGCTACAGTTCTTGCCCCCCTGTCTTCGGGCAGGGAGGTCTGACTGACCTCCGCTTTTCATTTTCACTTTTCATTTCATTTTCATTTATCATTTTTATTATTCTATTATTTTATTATTTTCTTGTTATTCTTGTATTATTATTACGTGGATAGTGTGTCGTAGTACGTCTCGCGATCTAGTCCCTGTTCTACCGAGAACAGGGACCCGTCCTCATCTTTACCAAGTTTAGCTTACTGCCCCAAAATGGCCACACCCAGCTTCGCTGAGTCCCTCGCCGCCCTCCTAAACCAATATGGTTTAAATGGCAATGAGACGGTCCTCGCCGCCATCGCCACCATCGCCGCCCAGGCTCCCCTCCCTGCCCCTCAGGCACACCAACCGCCGCCAGTAATCGCGTCATACCTCGAAACGAGGAACTCCTTTGCCCCCCCTTGAATCTGCCCCCTTAAAAATGGAGTACGCATGCTCCGAGTCCTCGGCGCCGTCCTCCCGGAAGAGGCGCGCCACTACTACAGGCTCCGGTTCATCGGAGTCCTCTGACTCCGACGGAACCGGGGAGTCCACATTCACTGCCGTCAACTCCAAGCGCAACGGAAAGCGCGCCGCGATAAAACGCACCCCGCCTATCTCAGCGGCCCCTGCCGCTCCTCCAACTTCCGCAGCCCCCGCCGCTGCCGCCATCCCGCTCATGTCCCTTGACATCCCAACCCCTTCCTCTCGATGTGCTCCAGTCCTTGCTAAGAAGCAAGTCCCACCCCCTGTCTTCCTAAGAGACAAGGCCAAATTCACCAAACTGTCGAAAACCTGCTACGACGCAGGAATTAAGTACGACAATGCCGTCAACCTCGGGGAGGCTATCAAAATCATCCCCAGCTCGGATCGAGGATTTTCGAAAACTCACCAGGCTTTTCACAGCCGAACGAGTCTCCTACCACACCTACGCTCTCCCGGAAGAGCGTAAAGTCAGGGCCGTCATCCGAGGCGTCCCCTTCGAGTTCTCGAACGAGGAAATACTTGAGGACCTTAAGTCCCAAGGCTTTCCCGTCGAAGCCGTGCACAAAATGCACAGTAGGACGGGCAAAAGATTTAACTTGGCCCTAATCATCCTTTCCAACGTGCCGGAGGCTACAGCCATCTTCCGGCAGGTACGCACAGTGTGCGGCCTGTCGAGGGTGAAGGTCGAGCTCCCACATAGGCGCGGTTTCCCGGCGCAGTGCCACCGCTGTCAACTTTATAGTCACGCGGCGGCCAACTGCTCCGCCCCACCCAGGTGCGTAAAGTGCCTCGAACCCCATAACACGAAAGAGTGTCCCCGGCCCAAAGACGCCGAATCCCCGCCGGCTTGTGTCCTGTGCAAACAGACAGGACATCCGGCTAACTACAGAGGTTGCCCGCGCGCACCTCAACCTCGCCCCAGTCGGTAAGCTCCACCGCCGGTAAATGACCGCTCATTCCCGGCCCTCCAACAACGGCCCCGTCAGGGCCTTTCTCAGCCCACCCAGGGCTTCTCTCGACCCTCTCTGGGTCCCCCTAGGCCCCCTCAAGGCATAATTCGGCCCCCTCCGGGCATCTACAAGCCAATGCAGCCTCCAGTCTTTCCCTGGGGGCCCAAAAAGGCAGACCCACCGCGGACAACCTCGTACGTACATGAAGCAGAGCCCACACCTGACGACTACAACGCACTATATTCCGCTATTAGGAATATCAATGTTAGGGAAATCACCGTAGTAGCACGCAAACTGCGCGCGGCGAAGTCCCCCCAAGAACGTCTCCTCGTTCTCGCTGAACACAACAATCTTCTATTAGCGTTGTAAGTTAAGTTAACTTAATTAACTTAACTTCAATGACTGAGCAAATCGCTTTACCTAAATCTCACGGTCGTATCAAACCTAAGGGTTTATCGCTTGTATCATTTAATATTCGCGGCTTGCGAAATAACCTCCCAGAGCTTAAGCTCTTTCTTCGGAATCGTGAAGTCGATTTCCTCCTCCTACAGGAAACTAATCTCAAAGATAAGGACACTAGAGGCCTTTCTATTAAAAACTTCTCTCTTCTTCGTAACGACAGACCCGACCGCCGAGGCGGCGGAACGGTCATCTTACAAGAAGACACTTCATTGCTCGCCCATTTCAACTCCACAGCTTACCAACATGGAAGCCACGGTATGCAGGCTAGCTATGACTGGACATCAGTCCATCCTCATAGCCTCCTGCTACATCCCTTCAGGAACCTATCCCCTCAAAAAAGATTTTGAGGTCATTTTATCTTTAGGCAATTCAGTCATTATGTTTGGAGATTTTAACTCCAAGCATACTGAATGGACATGCCGCACTACGTCCCCCTAGTAGCAAGATACTGCTCGATATCACGCAGTCTCTTGATATTACCGTCCATAGTCCTCTCGGTGTTACTCACTTTCCCGATAACACCGATCACGCCCCCGATGTGTTAGATTTTGCGTTACTCCAAGGAGTTTCTCTCAACCTCAGAGCAATCGAGACACTAGACGATCTAGGATCAGATCACCGACCGGTCTCCCTCATTCTTGGCCATCAGCCACCTCCCCCAACACACACGAAAACCTTCACTAACTGGAAGGGATTCAAGGAGTCCCTAGCTAAAGCTGGACCTACCATCTCCCTACCGTCGGACTTAGATAGTCCCGAAAAAATCGACACCGCGGTCGATTCACTCTCCACCCTTATTAAATCCTCCCTTAAGGAGAACGAAAGGGTCGTCCCGGTTGCTAACAATAGTGGGCTTCCCCTACATATTAGCAACCTATTAAAAGCCAAAAAAGCTGCTTTCTGGAGAGCAGCAAAATATCCCACCCCCGAATATAGGCGCGCGGCCAATCGTCTTCAACGAGAACTCCGCTTCCGCCTCTCTGAATTTCGAGACCTCGAAAAGAGTAAGCTCATGGAGAATATCTCTCCATCTCACACAGCGTACTAACAGCTGGCTACAGCCCTCCGCATAGACGCTATCACCCACACTCTCTCTCCCGTCCCGACGGCACGGTTGCCTTCGAGGACGAGGAAAAGGCTGAGTGCTTTGCAGATAGCATTGCCGCTCAATGCTCTCCTAGTTCTCAACCCGTCGACCCCTCTCACGTCCAGGCAGTGGAGGATGAGGTCCGCCGCCGGAACTCACCCCCTATGGCCTCCGAACCTATCTCTGTGTCCAATGATGAGATTTCATCCCTCATCAAAGGACTTAAGCCCAAAAAGGCTCCGGGCGCGGATGGCATCTCCAACCAAGCCCTAAAACACTTTCCTGAGCAGGTGTTAACCTTTTTATCTATTATCTTCTACGCCTTTTTTTTTTTTTTTTTTTACGGGGGGGAAATCCTCATGGACTGCCTCTGCCTGGGGACAGGCGGAGGGGTGTGCCGGACTCTTACCGGCTAAAACCACCCCGGTGTCTCCTCGCACGTGCACGCGCGGGGCCGCGGGAATCCAAATTCTTCCGCAGCCCCACACTAGTGCTGGCCCGGTCTGTACGGGCCTCGTCTCCTGCACGGGGTAGTGAGGTGTTCAACTACCCCCTGTATCACCCCAGAGGCACGCGCCGACACCCACGCGTGCCTCCGCCTCGGGTCCATCGAAAGGGGGGCGGGGGCTTCCCCTAGTCCCTCGCCCCTGGACTTATTCATGGGGGCTGGAAAAGGGCGTTGTCCGCCCTTCTCCTGCGCCCGGTGCGCCTTCTGCGGCCAGGGAAGGGAGTCGAGATCTCCCTCTCCCGTTCCGCAGTTTCCTTCTGCGACATCACGTCCTCACAGAAGGACACCACTGCATCCCACGATTCTGCGCTACCGACCATACTCCGCACCAAGGCCGACAGCGACAAATCGCCTCCTACTTCATTTGTGAGGACACGGCGTTGCTCCTCCCAAGCTACACACTCGGCGAGCGTGTGTTGCGCCGTGTCCTCCCCGCAATGGACGCAGTGGCGGCACCGAGCGTCCGGCTCCCTGTCTATGCGGCACAGGTACTTGCCAAAGCAGCCGTGCCCCGACAGCACCTGCGTCACCCTAAACGACAGGGAGCCGTGCCTTCTCCCGAGCCAGTCGTCGAGTACTGGCCGGATCGCCTCGACGATAGCGAGGCCGGCGGTAGGGCGCAGAAGCCTTTGCCGCCATTCCGCCACCAAGACCTGACGGAGCTCCTCTCGGCGCAGCGCGATCTGTCGCTGCACCGGCCTCGAGCCCCGTCCCCGCTCTTCCTCGCGCCATCGATATAGTGACGCGAGTACTTTCGCCTCTAGGTCCCAGGGCGGGGATCCGGCCAGGACGCAAGCCGCCTCGTAGGAAATCGTGCGATACCCGCGGATGTCTCTGACGGCCATCGCCCTCTGCGGTTTGCGCAGAATGGCGAGAGTGCTGGCCGTCATGTCCATCGCCCATACAGGGGCCCCATACAGGGCCATGGACCGCACGATTCCCACGTACAACCGCCTACAGGCAGCGCTCAGGCCCCCCAAGTTGGGAAGCAGCGTTGAAAGTGCGCCAGCTGCACGCATCAGCTTGGGCGCCAGCCGCCGGAAGTGGGGCCCAAATTCCAATCGGCTGTCGAGCACCAATCCCAGGTACTTCATGGTGGACTCGACAGCTATCCGGGCCCCGCCGACCACGATGTGCGATCCCGGTGGCGGCGCGCGTCGAAGGCCATGAAACACCATGGCCTCCGACTTGTTAAGGGCCACATCCAGGCCCAGGCACCGGATGCGGTTCACCACTTGTGAAACCGCAGCCGTGGCAACCAACGCTGCTTCCCTGTGCGAGCTCCCCCGGGCAGTGACGAGCGTGTCGTCCGCATAACAGGTCAAGTCCGCGCCCGACGGGAGCTCACCTCTCAGCACCCAGTCGTAGCCGATGTTCCACAGGAGCGGTCCCAAGACCGATCCCTGCGGAACACCGCACGACATGACGCGTCGACCAGCGCTGTCACGTCCCCAATACGTGACACATCTCTCCTCAAGGTAGGCCCCTATTGTGCGGCGGAGGTAGGGAGGCACGCGATGGTAATTAAGCGCCGAATACAACTCCAGGGTAGGGTGTTGAAGGCGTTGGAGATGTCTAATGACACCGCCAACACCACCCCACCCCGGGATACTGTCTCCTCCGCCAGGGCCCCACGCGCGTAATAGCGTCTATGGTGGAGCGCCCGCGACGAAAACCAAACTGGTTCTCGTCCAGGTCTGGCCCCACTCTGCACAAGTGGCTGACGAGGCGATCCGCGATGATACGCTCAAGAAGTTTGCCCGCCTCGTCGAGCAGCACTATGGGCCGGTACGCGGACGGTGAGTCCGCGGGGCGCCCCTCCTTCCTGAGTAGGACCAGCCTTCCCTCCTTCCACACACTGGGAAACTGACCCTGCTCGAGACATGCCGTGAAGAGCCCCCTCAGCTGGGGCTCCAGCTCCTTCAGAGCCAGGACGAGAGCTCGACCAGGAACTCCGTCGGGTCCGGGCGCTGTGTTCTTGGCCCGAAGTCGCGCCATGGCCGCTCTCATCTCTGCTTGCGTCACCTTGGGGACATCGGTGCTCTCCTCCTCTGGAGAGTCTGTGGCTGAGGGCGAAGCCATCGCCGGGGGAACGTGTCCCACTCGTTCAGGGAAGAGAACTGATACCACCGTCTCTAGCAACTGGGGTTGCATTGTTTGCGTTAGTGGAGGCGCCCAGGAACGCAACTTGCCCCGTACCCAACGGTAGGGGCGCCCCCACGGATCCCGATCTAGGGACCCCAGCAGCTCCTCCCTGGCACGCGACTTCGAGTCGCCGATGGCCAGCCACAGAGTCTCCTTAGACGCGCGGTACACCTCATACAGCGCGTCCTCCTCGGCGGAATCCCGTCGACGCCGTCTCCGGTATTGGGTGTACCGGCGTCGGGCCGCAACGCACGCTATGCGCAATTGCGCGATCTCGGCGGTCCACCAGTACATACAGATATAGATATAGAAAGATGATGGTGGAGGTGCAGCAGGCGCATCACACGAGGGTCGCCAATACTGGCAATGAGGACCCTTGGGGCCTTGCATACAGGTTGGCCAGCGGGAGGGTGCGTCCGCCTGCGAATGTGATCAATGGGATTGCATTCGCGGGTGGGCACCCAGATAGTCTGGGAGTTGCCATGAACAGCCTGATGACTGCGCTCTGTCCGGATGACGACCCTGGCTGTGACAAGCCTTACCACCGGCAGGTTCGAATGCTGGCGGCGTTTATGCCCTCTGGTAGAGCTGCACCTCCACTTGCGGTTGAGGACCTGGGTGGCATAGTCAGGGCCTTGCCCAACACGGCTCCGGGTCTCGATGGAGTGAGTGCGAGAATCGTGAGGAATGTTTGGATGGCTGCACCGAGGGAATTCCACTCGGTGTATGCCAAGTGTGTAATAGACGGGGTTTTCCCCCAGGTATGGAAGGACGGTAGATTGATTGTCATTCCCAAGGGTAACGACAAGCCACTCACTGACGCCAAGGCGTATCGTCCCATAACGCTCCTGCCTGTTTTGGGAAAGTTGCTTGAACGTGTAATTCTAAGGTGTGCTCCTGTGATTAGTCACGGGATATCCGAGCACCAGCACGGATTTTCTCCGGGGCGATCTACGGTAACAGCGCTGCGAGTATTGCTCAGCACGGCAAAGTATTCTCGGGCATGCTACGTGCAAGCTATCTTTTTGGATATTTCCGGTGCCTTCGACAATGCCTGGTGGCCGAGGATGATGGTCAAAGCTAAGAGGGGTGGATGTCCACCTAACATTTATAAAATGTTGGTGGACTACTTCACCTCCAGGCGTGTGGGCCTCTACATCGGGGACCGGGTAGAGTGGAAGACCTCGACCATGGGATGTCCTCAAGGCTCCGTGCTGGGCCCAACACTGTGGAACGTGCTGATGGACGATTTGCTTCGACTCCCTCTGCCTGAGGGAGTTGCCATGAGTGCCTATGCCGATGATGTCACAATCTTGGTTGAATCGGAAACGAGAGCAGGTATTGAGTCCAGGGCCCGGGTCACTCTGGACCTTGTACGGGAATGGGGGCTGAGGAATCGACTGAAGTTCTCCTCCTCAAAGTCTACCACCATGTCTGTTAGAGGGAAACTTCAGCGCCCCCCCGGTTATTAAACTTGGTGGGGAATCAATCAAGTCTGTGACTACCGCTAAGGTACTAGGCGTGGTTTTGGACTCAGGATTATCATTTGTGCAACACGCTTCTGTACCCCGAGCACGAATAATAAACAATTGCGTCAAGAATTCGTATCGAGTCAACTAAGCGAAAACTTATACCAAACTGTGGCTACAGTCCTCGGCAGCACGAACGCTTATCTCTTACTCACGTGTACTCGATACTATACTGTAACTATATGTAAACAAACCTTGTGACTCAATATTAAAACGAACGAATGAAAAGGAATGATTACGTTTATAAATTGATATTATTGTAGTTGTAGAGTCTTTTACTGTGTGTAAAAATAAGAAAAAGTATTGAAACTTATTAATAATAGTGTGTTAATTAATTTAAAACAGTTAATTAACAAAATACTGCTTGTATAATTATTTACGGAGGAACATTTTTATGTTTATAAAACCATGTTTCACGTCTTATGAATTGTGATTTCCGAACGCGGCATTCTTAAGATAAACATATGACTTCGCGCTTCGTGTTGTTTTAATAGTATAGATTGGTTTTAGTTAATTTTTGCTGAATTTAATAATGATGTCGTCAAGAACTAGCCACACAGTTTACAATAATAGTAGATTTTATGTAAACGTAAGTAACTATATTTAAACATGAGTTTGGATTATTTTTCAGTCTGTGTATTCATTGTCTATTGATATTGATTCATTCTTTAAGCAAAGATTATTGTTTATTTCTAGGGAATGGTGATTAATAGAAAGCACAGAATTAGTGCACGGACTACAGTGGTGTATTCAAAAGTACGAAGAGCTACGTAATTTGCTCCACAGCCAAGGAATCGAAGTCTCGGAGTGAAAAAAAGTAGCGAAAAGTAAGTTCTAGTTTCATTGTTCTAAAACCTTCAATACAAATCAAGAGCGCTTAGATAAAGTTTTTATTAATTGCATAGTTCATTTCATGAATTTTGAGTTCACTGTCGTTTTATTTGGTTTGCTTATGGATTGTGGAGTGATTTAAATAAAGAAGTGGCCAAAAATGAATAAAGCTGCTCATAGCACTCATTAAAAATATTTCTCACATACCAAGAGAACAGGGTGCTTTAACATAAATAGAACTTTAGTAGAAATCAACTGACAAACTTTCACTTTAACATGATAATATAATGACTACACTTTCTCAATAAAAATATAAAATTCAGAAAAAAAAAATGTATATTTGAATATAAATAACTTCAGTGTAAGACTAATAACTTATTATTTTACAGCCTATGTGGTTACTGGTTACCTATACAAAATTAATAAAACAGTGATACCTGCAGAGCTACATACAGATTTAATGATTATAACACCTGAAACTCCTGTATGTCTTCAACTACACATGATGTAAGTACGTACATTTTACTTAAATAAAATTAATAATAATAATTTCATAATTTAAGTATTAGTTGTGTGTTAGCATGTTAACTGTTTATTTGAAATTAAGATTAAAAAAAATTTAATAAATAATAAGAATTACTTAAAATTCAAGTTATTCATTATATCTTTTAACCTTTAAATATTTTCAACGATACAATAAGGAAATAACTATGAAAGAAATATAAAAAATTATGTAAAAAGTTTAAGTTTTTCAATCGATCTTTTTCAGATGATGAAGACTAAAAACACTCCTGGCTGCAGCAAGGATCCAGTACTTATCTTCAACCAATCCTAGATTCCTGACGCAACCTACATCCCTAACACCTCCCAGATCCCAGCAGCGCTAAAATCTACTACACTGAAGAAATCTCCAACTGTTCTCAATAGGCAACCCACTTCCATTTTCGCGCCGTCAACCCAAAAAAACATTCAGATCATTAGAATAATGTTATTTTTAAGTGAGAAGAACACAGAACGATAATAAGCAAACAAAGGATGTTTGTAGAATTAGAACAAGAGAGGATTCGACAGAGAAGACGTTGAGCTTCGTCAACATGATACTGAGCTGCAGTTTCGAGCCGTGTGATAACATATATTATAATAATCTGTACTTTTTTATTGTCCATGTTTTAAATAAAATGTCTCCTTGAAATTGTTGAAGTACTTTTTTATTAGAATTTAATATTAATACATAGGAAATAGTTTAGTAGCGACTATCTCATTCCCAGGGGTTATTGTCATCCATAAATTTCTTAATACATATTATATTCATACGTGGTACAGCCATGCTGCAGTTATATTAGATGTATAGTTGTAGCACGAATGGGTCGGCTCGACCGGGGAAGGACCACGCTCTCACATAATACCAGCGTGAAATGGTAGCTTAATGCTGCTATGTTTCGTATAGTGAGTGTAGAAAATCGGAGATCCTTTTTACTGGAAACAAGGCATTACATCTTAGTCCTCAGGGGTGAAAACGCATCTGCATTTTGATTTGTAATCGAGGATAGATGTAGACGTCTAGGGGCCGCAGCAACAACTTACCATCAGGTGGACTGTGTGCTCGTTTGTCATCCTACCCTATAAAAAACATTTTTAAATTTAATATTCGCTTAATATTTTTTGAACTTGACAGTGGACTATATAGATTATAACATACAGCGGGCACACTTGGCAGGTGGGTTGTCAAACGCGGTTTTTTTAATTTTTTTATTGTTATTGAGAGGAGGCTGCTGCCCATCTCGAGTAGGGTAGTGGACATTCTTTTACCGTTAAACTTACAACTTGCACTTTAAATAATGAAAATACTTTCGGCAATAAAATAAATGTTCAATCTCTTTTTCAGGAATAGTTTATTTGTTAAACATAGGTAGGTTTAAACATTTAAAGTCTGGCGTTACAATTATTAGTACGCTATGTTTTGTCTTAAAGACATACAAATATAATGATGTGTTCTTATGAGAATCATGCTATAAAAATAAGATAGAATAAAAATTAATGAAATTGCTACATTGATAAAATTAAATAGATGACAATAACAAAATAATATCATTAGTCAATATAATTGGTCAAAATTATCATTTAAGAACTCGTCAATTTTATAATAACATTTGTCTATATTCATTACTTAAGCACTTTTAAATTTAAATAAGTTCATATTTTTTGTTGTATCAGGTAGTTTATTATAAATTCGTGGGGCAATACCGAAAAAGCTTTTTTTCATTAGTAATGTTTCACATTTTATGTAACATAACTTATTAACGTATTGGGTGCGTATTGGATTCTTTCTAATTATATTTGTGGTGAAATAATATGCGGAAATGTGATCCATCAACACAACCAATAACACCCGTTATCTTGTATGTTTTAAGAAATCTGTAGAAAGTCACAAAAACACTAGTTATACTAAAACCGCCACAGTAGGATTTATCCAGTGTCATGAAGGCAGTAATTACTTGTAGGCCATTCAAATACTTGTTCCGTGCAGGATTCGAAACCGCGGCCCCCTGCGCTAAAATTCCTTGCTAAGCCACTACACCACGGAGCCGTCAAAAATTAGACTAGAGAAATCAACACAGCTAAAAATAAGTATGTAAGTACTTTACATTGACGACGTCTCTCTCAGCCCTTGAAGTGGGCAACCTGATAAAGATATTGGTTATTATTTATTGACTGTTAAGTGCCTCCGTAACTTGAGAGACACATTGGATAACACTTTTTTTGGTTCAAGTTATTACCCATACCGACTAAACGTTGATAATAGCTTGTTGTATAAAATAATAAAGCATAAATAAACAAAAACAGCAGGTCCTTTAATTTTGTACATTATTTTTATACCTTAAGCTATAAGCTTATCGTTTTACTCTCTCTGAAGTTTTCAGAGCAAAATTAACGGCAGAGTAATTTAAATGCATTTTTACTTAATCTGTATCTTTTTTTTAAATTCCAATTCAGAATTATCCGGAGGGTCTTACGTTTGCCGAATAAAAATTCGTTGAGGTATATCACTGGAACGATTTATATATATTTAATTGAAACAGCTATCAAAATCTAATGATTATTAATCAAATAAATAGTTAAAATAAGGGTACATATATATGTAATATACCAATTAGTAATACTTTAAATAGTAAATTTTGCGTACCTTAATTCTCATCTTTGCTTTCTTGCCTCGACTGCCAAATGCCACACAAAATAATAAAAAGTCGTGGATCGCATTCTACTTGTTGTTAAATCAACGAAAACCCCAGGAAAACTTAAAACTAATACTTCTCGATAGCGTTCTCACCGTAAAAATGTCGGTGAGAAAGATTTCGTAGATCTCTACAGTGTATAGACGATAACGTACGTCAAAAAAATGATTCGTGCTACCGATTCCCATACATTTTGTGTCTTACTATACGTTAAACTATACGAAAGCGATACGTAACGTAGCGTTAGATGTTCGTGCTTCTGAATTTTAGTTCCAAATACGCCCACGGAGCGCTGTTCAAATTCCCATACAAAATTTAACTGAAACTAAACTGTGGCGTAAACTATACGATAGATCAAAATGTTCGTGCTAGGGGTACAGATATCTCTGAAAGAGCGACTAAGGGATTTGGCAAAATGACTTGCGTATCGACCTCGTCATGGGGTATTCGATACCCGAGTTTAAAAATTATTTACAGAGGAGTGTTTGTGTCTACGCTCACGTATGCAGCAGAGTGCTGGTATGAGCGGGCGAACATGTACACAGTCCGTAGCGTACTACTGAGATCGCAACGATCTGCACTTGTCTTGTTGACCAAGGCGTACCGGTCCACTAGCACGGCGGCCTTACCGGTGCTGGCTGGCGTTCTCCCTGCTGACCTGGAGGTCATCCGTGCTGGTAGGATGGGTGTGGCACGTTTGACCGCGCCCAAAGAGGAGTTGAGCAGACGAAAGCGCGATATCTGGACTGAGGTGATTGGCGTATGGCAGAATCGATGGGAAAACGAAACGAAAGGACGTGAGTTAAATCGATTGTTCCCGGAGGTGGCGTTGAGACTCAGGTATACCTGGGTCTCACCGGACTATCAAACATCCCAGATTCTCACTGGACATGGATGTTTTCGGAAGAGACTGCATGACATGCGACTGTGTGAAACCAGTATGTGTGAGTGTGGTACGGCAGAGGAGGATGTTCACCATGTCCTATGGGAATGTCCTCTGTATGACGATCTAAGAGCGAAAGTGTTGGATGGGCTGGTTCGAACGGTTCAGGGATCGATTTACTACTCGGATCTCGTCAGCGATGGGGTGAACTACGGGCTGTTGCGTGAGTCTGCGCATAGGTGGCACGATCGCAGGAGAAGGCAGGAAAGGATGCTGGTAGGAAGGCCCGACGACGTAGGCGTTATTGTGCCGTCAGCCCCAGAAGGGGGAGAGTGACGTTAAACTGGGACAAGGAACAGAATAAATATTTGTAGGGAGTCAAGAAAGTGCGCGCGGGAAAGAGCAAGGTGCAAGTACCGCGCGCATCTCCCGAGATTAGGCCCGTATGACCTGAGGGTCGGTGGGGCCATGGGAGGTGGTGGGTCCACCAGTACACCTGGTGCCTTGCGGACCGTTGGCGGACACGGGGCATGGACGCGTCACAGATCTGCGTCATCGCCCCGCGAAATCATAGCGCCACTGCTTCGACGTCGACGGTACCGTCCGTTGCCGACTCCCAGATCCAGGACTGGACTAAGGCAGCTTCCTCGAGTAGTTCCCTGTCGATGCGCTTAAGCGCCCAACGCGGGCCGTCGTTAATCGGGGTAGTTGGATGGCGGCCTCTCGCAGTCTGGGCAGAGACGTCGAACCGGATATACCGATGGTCCGACAACGTCTCCACCCCTACGGCGACACGCCAGTCGCGGACTCGGCTGGCGACAGAGGGGCTGGCAAACGAGACGTCCACTATCGACCCGCCCCGATGCCGCACGCACGTGTATTCCGAACCCCGATTCAGGACGACCAGACCAGTTGTCACTGTCCACTCTTCTAGCACCTCGCCCCGAGGATCAGTGACCGGAGATCCCCACGCTGATGACTTTGCGTTGAGATCCCCGAGCACCAGAACGGGACGAGGGTGATAGCGGCCTACGACGGCGCCCAACTCGACAAGGAAACCCTCAAAGTCGGCGAGACTCTTGTTGGGGGAGAAATACGCCCCCACAATAACGATACCACCCGAGACCGCAGCAACCCAGCCACGGCCCCGAGACGGTTCGATCAGAGTCTCGCCAATAATGGCCACCAAACCGTCAGCGCATCCCAGCCAGTTGTCACGGGCGGGAATGAAGTACGGTTCGGCGACCACAGCCACGTGAATCGACCACTCTGCCAAGCTCTGGAGTAGGAGATCCTGAGCTCTGGCACAGTGGTTGATGTTGCCCTGGAGAAAATGGAACTTTGCCATTATTGGCATTCCATTTCCTTCTCAACGGTCCTGGGCCGGGAATCGCCCGCGGTGCTACTGGCCTGTGTGGGCAGCGAGGTTAACTCGGCAGGCTTGGTGCTCCTCTTCTTTTCTTTTTTTAGCCTCCTTGCTGGTAGGCGCCCCACAGGCCCCTCCACCTACTCTGTGCTCCGCTGGCCTTCCCGCAGAAGAGCAAAGGCTGCAGTTGAACGCCGCGGTGCACAGGGCCGCCTTGTGGCCAGGCTGGCCGCAGCGGTAACAAAGGTCACTACGGTCAACCTCGGCGGTGCACTTCGCCCGGACGTGCCCTTTTTCAAGGCACCGGAAGCACTGCAAAGCCCGGGGCTGTAGCAGCTTCGTCCTTGCCGCCACCCAGCCTACCAGCAATCTGCCGCTATCGGCGATCTTCTTTGCCGCCTCTACAGGGCACCGAACCCAGACCGCGCCAAGTCCGGTGGCATCGGTGCGTATATCGCCGGCCCGCACCTTGTCCGGCGGACACTCTCCGCTTCTGGCAACGGCCGCCACCACCTCCTCAGATGTCACGGAGTCGTCCAGGCCAGCAATCCGCAATTCTGCGGTTTACATTGGTCTGGAGACCCGGACGTCCTCAGGGTTGAGGACCTCTCTCATCTTGGCGGCCAATGCGTCCGCCTTTTCGGCACTGTCGCTCACAGTGCCAGCCACCTCGAACAGCCGCGCACCCGTGGCAGCCTGCCTGAGGGTGACGGACTGAAGGCCAAGATCTGATAATTTAATCTTGGCCTTGGCCTCAGCGATGACTGACTGGTACGTCACGCCACGCTCCACAGCTCCGAGCTGCAATGTTATTGTCACCGCATTGGACCGCGGAACACGTACAGCCGATTTCTTGCGACCGCCTTTGGCAGTCCGCCGCTCAGGTTGAGGAGCCGTCTTTGCGGTTCCACCTGGGGCATGTGCAGCTGCTGCGGCCTTCTTGGCGCCTTTGCGGGCCTTCTTGCGGCCCACGACTTTCGCCCATGTCTCACCCTTAGACCCGGCTGTCGTGGGCTGGTCGCTCGGAGGAGCTCCCTCCGCGGGCTTTTTTTACCCTCCATGGGCTTCCCCTTTTGAGGCGCAAGTCTCGGCGGCTCCTCAGTTCTCCGCGTGTCAGCCGCCAAAGGCGGACGTAGGGTTTCCGCCGGGAGACGCCGAGAAATCGCCTCCAGCCGAGCGTTAACCATGCTCCCGCACTGGAGCATGCAGAGCCGGACAATGCGCTCGACCTCTTCGTCGGTACGAGGGCTTGTCGGTCGCGGTGCGGGAGTCGGGGCCACTACAGATGCGGCATCGGTGGATGTGCATCTCTGCTGCTGCTCGCTCAGTGCTGCGACTTGCTGCCGGAGGTCCTCTAGATCATTTCTGAGGCGGCTATTTTCCTCCTGTAGTTTTGCGACCTCGTCAAAGGCCGTCCTGTTGAGGAGAATGCCAACCGCCTCCCCTGATGTCCGCGGCAGCCTCTTTTAAGCCACGGGTGAACGTGCCTTCAGGCTGCCGGACTTGGTGGCAACCTTCAGGACTAAGTCCACCCCATCCAGAGCCAGCTGGCTCAAGGCCACCGCAGATGGCTCTCCTTTTTCCGCCGCCAGAGCAGCTCATCGTTCGCGAGCGCGTCGGGCCATTTCAGAGACTTCGTCTGCTGCGACGGCTTTGCGCTGTTCCCTCTTGGCGGCGTTGAGCTCCGCCTTTGAACTCCCCAGCGAGGCACAGCTTTCGCCGCCATCGCCAGGGTCCTCCGTAGTGACCCCCATGTCACTCTCTGCTTCACTAGCCGCCGAGGTATTGGAGCACACGAATCGTCCGTGCTTATCCCTTCGCGGCTGCGAAGCACTTACCCCCTCTCGATGCCTGCCGACCCCTTCTCGAAGTCGCCAACTTGGGGGCTGGCAGGCCTTCCTCGTCCGAAGATCGGCACACTGGACGTTTCCTGGCGGAAGACGTCCCACGCGACCTATCCGCGTCTGATTCATCCTGTTTTCCTATGTCTACATTTTTTTTAAAGGTTTATCCATTTTTTTCCCACGAGTGTGGAGGAAGTAACGGTCCATCCGAGCAGAGCCCCCCTTTGCCCGAATAAGCCTATGCATAACCCGTCAAGGGTGTCGGCCCGTACCCTGACGGGGGGCAACGCTAACGACTGAACATTTACCCATCAGCCATGCAGCTCCTCACGGCGTGCCACGCTTGAGCTTCGGGTGATTTTTTATAGAGGTTATCATCCTCGCGACTCCAGGCGGTTAAGCCAAGAGCCCTCGGCCCCTCAGGCGCCGCGAGACATGATCCACGACACGCCAAAGGGATTCCGAGGTTCGAACGGTGGCAGAGTCGATACGGGTTCTTCCCATGCCTGCCCAGAGACCGGGTGAGGGAACTCTGAGCCCATTCTATTCCCGCGATGACGGGTTGCCCGGCGTCGGCAAAAGCCGAGTGCACCTGGCATCTCACCGCGCATGTCACATCCTCTGTTCCTCTCAGTGGAGAGGATACGGGAAGCAACTAGCAGGTACTTGATTCCATTCGGAACCAGAGGTACGCCCAAACCCAGCCAGTTTTGGTCCGCGACGGTTTCCCGCTACCACTCATATCTGAGTGGCATTCCCCTATCCGCCACCTGGGGACGCGCCCGATGGGAGGACTGGCAACTCCACACGGGATTATCTTCAACGCCTGCTTCAACCTCAGTTATTTCCCCACTACGTGGAAAGAGGCTACTGTGATTGGAATTCCCAAGCCAGGCAAGCCTCTCAACCTCCCCCTCCAGCCATCGCCCCATTAGCCTCCTCAAGGCAGTGGGCAAGCTCTTCGAAAGAGTCGTCCAAACGCGTATGAGGCGCTATCTGTTTCCCACAGACGGCGACCCTCTTATCATTCCGGATCAATTCGGTTTCCGAGCCAAACACTCATGTCCCCAACAAGTTCACCGCATTGTGGAATATATCCTCAGCGGGTTCTATCCTCGTCGTTATAAGACCATCGCGGTCTTTTTCGACATAGCTAAAGCTTTCGATAGAGTCTGGCACACAGGCCTCATCTACAAGCTCCACAAAATAGGTCTCCCCGATCGTCTAGTTCGTCTCGTGGCCTCCTATTTAAAACATCGTACCTTTCGTTTTAGACACGAAGGCACGCTTTCTTCACAGCGAACTATCAAGGCTGGTGTCCCTCAGGGCTCAGTACTTGCTCCTCTGCTGTACATCCTGTTCACCAACGACATTCCCATCCCGTAGAAAGGTGTTCAACTCTCCCTCTTCGCAGACGACACTGCCATCTACTGCAAAGGTGTCTCACTACCCTTCATACGGAAGAAGATCCAAAAGTCAGTTGATGACCTAGGAGCTTGGTTCAAAAAATGGCGCATCGATGTGAACCCGGAGAAGAGCTCCGCCGTTCACTTCGATTATAAACGACGCCGTCTCAAAAACACTCCACCAATACGTATGCTAGGGACCCCTGTCCCCTGGCATACGTCCGCCAAATATTTAGGTGTCACTCTAGACACAGGGCTCACTTTCAAGCCCCACGTTAAAAGAGTAACCCGTCACGCACGATTTTATCTGAGTAGGCTCAACAGTATGTTGGGCCGACACAGTAAAATGTCCCTTCGAAACAAGCGTACCCTTTACAAGGTCTGTATATGACCAGTCATGTCCTACGCGGGCCCCGTCTTTGCCCACGCAAACCCTAATATTTTAAATGAACTCCAAATAGTTCAGAACCTCTTCTGTCGTCTAGCTGCGAACGCACCTTGGTACGTCCGTAATGCCGACCTTCATGGGGACTTAGAGCTCCCAACAATTCAACATTTTTTTAAAAAACTCTCTGAGAACTTCTTCAAAGCCTCAGAGTCGCACCCAAACCATTTAATTCGTGAGGCAGCTTCTTATGCAGCCCCACCCCCCTCTCGCTATCGTGTCCGTAGGCCGAGAAACTCTCTCTCGGACCTGCCTAATAAACTGTCAAACGATCTGAACTGTCTCCTGGCGGCTCAGGCCAACTCTAATTAAATTAAATTATTGTAATAACTAACATTAATTTGCCTTCGTAGGCACTCCCTCAGCGGCACTTAGCCGCCTGCGCCCTCTTTTCCCAAAAGAGGGTCGCTCATGATAAGCTCAAGACAATACAGCTTGATCAGCCGGCTGCCTGTCCCCAAAGGCGGTTTTTAGAGGGTATCACTTAGGGTCCCCGGTAGGACAGTGAGCCCCTCATAACCACGATAGACCGGCTATCGTGATATGCGTAATGCATTTTCCGCCTCCCTACGTATAGGGTAGCCCTTTAATTGCTTCGGGCGCAAAAAAAAAAAAAGCGCCCTACGCGTAGCTTCATTTGCTCCGCAGCCGCGTCACGATAACATGCCCTGTTAATGTTACAATTATCTTTTTTACAAGAAAGGTAATTTATATGAATGGTAATATGTAAGAAAGGTAATATACAATAAAGGTGATATGCAACAAAGGTAAATTAACTATAGAGTACAATTTACATTTTAAAATCTATGCTAACTCTCGTTATTTATTCGATGCCTTTATTGGGAGAGTTATTGCATAGTTACAACATCATTCTTTTTTACTTATCGAATATAAGTTATACATGTTTAACAAAATAAATACAATAATTAAGACTACGGCTATTTTTCTGTGTTGTTGTATGCACCCTAGCTAGTTGTCGAACCTCGCTGGTCGCGACCCCCGTGGCTCCGCCCACCGCCCCTGAGTTGCTCAACCAATGCTGGTTACACTAAGCAGGTATCTCGTCGCTTGCGTCGTGCATATTCTCCCGCCGTCGCCACGCTGCGATCCCTCTGGTAGCACGACGATCTTCTTTGTTGGTCTGCGTAGTACATGCCCACTGCTAGTGGTTACGTCCACTACTCGTACCTCTCCGTCGACGCCAGGATATACGTTGCTTATTTTTCCCCTGGGCCAGATGTTGCGCGGTAGATTGCAGTCACGAATGATGACCAGGTCTCCAATCTTTGGCGATGCGCCTATGCTGCTGGGCTCCCGCCGGTGTTGGAGTAGGGGCAGATATTCCTTTACCCATCTTCGCCAAAACACGTCGGCTAGGGCTTGAGCTCGTTTCCACTGCTGGCGGGCCGTCACGTCGCTCTCGCTGAAGTGTCCCGGTGCAGGTACGTGTGAGTTGGGACCGATGAGGATGTGATTCGGCGTGATGGCTTCCGGGTCTCCTGGGTCAACTGAGACGTGTGTAAGAGGTCTTGAATTGACCGTGTTTTCGACCTCGGCGAGCAGGGTCACCAGTGCCTCGTCACTGGGATAGCGTTCGTTGAGGGTGACGCGTAGGGCTTCTTTCACGGAGCGAACCATTCGCTCCCAGGCGCCGCCCATGAATGGTGCTGATGGTGGTATGTACTTCCACACAATTTGTCGACACGTGGTTTCGTTCTCGAGGGCTGCGAGTGCTGCTTCGGCCAGCTCCTTGTCGGCTGCCTTGAAACACGTAGCGTTGTCACTCCAGATTTCTTTTGGGCATCCTCTTCTGCTCATGAAACGCCTAAGCGCTGATACGGATGAGTCGGCGCTTAACGAGTGGGCCACCTCTATATGTATTGCTCGTGATGTCATGCAGGTAAATAACGCGCCATAGCGTTTTTCACGATGTCGTCCCACTGTGACTTCTATTGGCCCGAAGTAGTCCAGTCCGGTGTATGTAAACGGACGTGCGTGATGAGCGAGACGCGCGGACGGCAGGTTTCCTGTAGACGGTGAAGTAGGCTTGGCTTTTCTTAGACGGCACGGTAGGCAGCCTTTGATGACAGTTTTAACTACTGGACGTATTTTTCTTATGTACAATCTCTGTCTTAATTCGTTCACGACTGTTTCCACGCCTCCGTGATGCAACCTCTCGTGTACGTGTGCTATGTATAGACGAGTGTATGCATGCTTCCCGTCTAGTATGGGAGAGTCGTACGTGACCTCCTCTACTTCTGATGCTGCTTTTATTCGACCTCTGAGGCGTAGGGTCCCTTCTTCGTCGACGTATGTGCTCAGGTGGCCTAGTTTGTCGTCGCCTCCTGGAACACTTCCGTTGGCGATCCTCTTGAGCTCCTTCGTGAAGCTTTCCCACTGACTGGCTTGCACCCACAGTTGTTCGGCTCTTATATGGTAAGCGGCTGGTATTCCTACAAGCGATGAGACAGTAGGTGTTGCCCTTTTCTCCTTGGTGGGGGTGTTGCGTCGGTTTGTTCTTTGCCAGCCGGGGTCGCTATCTTGTCTTGCTTTGTTGCGTTTACGCCCAGCCTTCACCACGTGCTTGTTTGGTCTGCACATGTCGATGAATAGGAGGACTCTCGCTGTCGCCCTTATGAGGCGAATCCATTTTGAAAATCTTTCTATTTGTGGCAGATGTGTTGTTGGCGAGTCTTCACTTTTAACTGTGATGTTACATATCTCTCGTTCTTCCCCGGTGTCGTATTGTGTCGTTTTCTCCTCCTGCGGCCATTCGGCCGGTGGACGTTGTAGAAATGGGGGCCCTCGGAACCACCGGTGCGACTCGTCGAACCTTTCTGGCGTGGTTCGGGTCGCGTCGTCTGCCACGTTTTCTTTAGTCGGTAGCCAACGCCATTCGTTCTTTTTGGTCGTATCTTCTATTTCCGCCAGGCGATGAGCGACGAAAGCTTTGTACGCGCGGGGCTCCGACCTTATCCACACTAGTGTAGTACGAGAGTCGCACCAGTATGTCTTGCCCGCTATATCGTCATCGTTCTCACTGATCACGGTCTGCGCAAGACGAGCTCCCAGTAGTGCTGCTTGTAACTCGAGCCGTGGTATGGAGACTGGTTTCAGTGGTGTCACGCGGCTCTTGGCGGCGGCCAATGATATGTTAACGCTGCCGTCTGCTCGTTCCGTTCCCCAATACACGGCGGCTGCGTAGGCCTCCTCGCTTGCGTCGACGAACGTGTGTAGTTGCCGCGTCGACACTGGGTTGTAATCGTAGCATCGCGGTATTCTCAGTTGTTCTAGGGCGTGAAGTGAAGTAATCCAGTCTTCCCATTTTTTCTTTTAACTCTATTGGCAGAGGGTCGTCCCATTCCGTCTTGTAACGCCATGTGTCTTGGAATATTCTCTTCGCTGGGGTAGTCACTGGTGATATTAATCCCAGCGGGTCAAATAATGCCATTATTATGCTCAGCGCTTCACGTTTAGTTGGCAAGCGTTGTTTCTCTTTTACGTCGATCGGCATCTTCATATTGTTTGTATTAAATCCAATATGATCGCTTTGTACATGCCAGAGCAGGCCGAGCGTCTTCTCAGTTTCTTTTCCGCCCAGGCGCACGGTCGCGTCGTGTTGTTTATGCTCTGTCGTTATTTCTTCTATTGTTTTTTCTTCGTTCGATGTCCACCCGCTGAGTACGAATCCCGCTTGTTTGTGGACGTGATCGACTGCTTTTACAGTTTGCTGAGCTTCCGTGATAGAGTGGAAGCTCTGCAAGTAGTCGTCCATATAGTGATTTCTTTTTATGGCGACCGCAGCTTCTGGGTATGCCTCTGAATGTTCTTCAGCATTTTTATTTTTGATGTATAATGCTGTGCATAGTGATGATGTCGCTCCAAAGATGATCGATGTCATCCTATATTCCTTCGGTTGGCCCTCCCGCCGCTTGCCTCTCCACAAGAAACGTAAAACGTCTCTATCTTCTTTGCGCACTTTGATCTGCATAAACATTTCTTTTATGTCGGCGCTCACTGCATACGGATACTGTCGGAACCTCATGATTACTCCGGGCAATGATTGTAATAAGTCCGGCCCCGAGTGAAGCATATCGTTGAGACATATTCCTGCTGTCTTCGCTGCGGCGTCGTGTACCAATCTCGGCGGCTTGTTAGGTTTCGCAGGGTTGATGACTGGGAAGTGTGGCAGATACCATGTCTTTCCTTGTGGCGGTGGCATGGGCGCGCGCTCTGCGTAACCCGAGTTGAAGAGGTTCTGTATGCGTTCTTCGTACTGTAGCTTGAGATTGCTGTCTCGGTCGAGACTCTTCTCTAAAGTGTGCGGACGTCTTTCCGCGTCTTTGTAATTATTTGGTATTTGGAAATCCTTTTCTTTACACAGCAACCCTGTCTCGAATCTGCCGTTCGCCGACCTCCTGCTGGTCTCCCTCAATATTTGCATAGCTCGCTGCTCGGGATCTTCTTTAGGTCTCCTTGGCTCGATGCACAGTGATTCTAATTTGAAATAATTCTTTATTTCTTCTTCTATTGGCTGTGCCTCTTCCCTTTGATGTAGTCTGCCGCAGAAGGTGCCGTCGATGTCAATGAGTTATGACAGCCATGCAGAACCCAGCCCAGGTTGGTGTATGAGGCGACTGGTTGATCTCGACGACCGATGCGCAGTTTTCTAGACACTATGAGGTGCCAGTTATCTTGCCCTATTAGTATTTTCGGTGAGGCGCGTTCGTAGGTGATATCCTCTTTGATATCTAGCAGATGTTGGCAATTCTCCAAGTGATTTTCATTCACGGATTCTGGCGCGAAGTCCAACCGCTCTACCGTACGCGCTGCTTCTATGTTGTGTTCCTCTTGCGCGTGCTTTCCTCTTATTTTAAGGCTGACGATCTTGCTCTTCTCATGTTTCACTTCCGAGCCAACCCCTTGTATCCACATTGCGTGGGCTGGGCCGTCGGCGCCGATGACGTCTGCGATCGAGGCATCGACTAAGGTGACCGTGCTTCCTTCATCCAATAATGCGTATATTTCGACGCAGCTTAGCGGCCCCTTTATTGTTACGGGCGCAATCTTTAGGTAAGCGCGACGGTGTTTGTACGGTCGAGTCGTTGTGATGACCTCCCTTGTCGATGTTGCGGTTTCTTTTTCAGTTTCTGCTTTTCTGTCGTGATGCAGCAATTTATGGTGTTTCATCATGCATCCGCCTTTTCCGCACGGTGAAGCTTTACACAGCAATCGGCGATGTTTGCCTCGCAGACAGCGATAGCAGATATTATACTTCTTCGCTACTTCCCATCTGTCATTTGTGGACAGAGCGGCGTATGACTTGCAATCGGACATTTTGTGTTCTTGTTTGCATTGAGGGCAGCGTTCTTGATATTGTTTCTTGCTTGTGGCGAAGGCACGTTCTATTTTTCTCGGCCTTCGCTCTCTCGGTTCGTTGTCCTCCGTGATGAATTCCAGCAAGGTATACGCGCTGCATTTATCCGCTTCTTCGTTTAAGAAAAGTTAGAACTCAGTCTTAACAAATGTAAATCTATAACTTTTACAAAAAAGAAAAAAACCAGCTCTTGCATCTATTATTTATGTGGTACCCCCTTATCTCAAGAAGTAGTAATCAGGGATCTTGGAGTAACTTTTGACACTAAACTACATCTAAGTATACACATTGAAAATATTATTAACAAAGCTTATAAGATATATGGTTTCGTCATCCGATCTGGTAATATGTTTAAAAATCCATTGACTTACTTACATCTTTATAAATCCTTAATAAGATGTCATTTAGAGTATGCAGTGACTATTTGGAATCCTCTATATAAAAAATATATTGATAAACTAGAAACTGTGTGTTCACACACACACACACACTCTTCTATACCTTTATACTCTTTTATACTTGTTCTTAAGTATTGTCTCCATATGTAGCGGATTCAATATTATGTAGTACTAAACAGGGCATTGCTCTAATTGTTTCATATTATGTCCGGTGGAAGGCGATAGCGTCTGTAATACAGTTTTCAATATAAAACTAGTACAGCCGCTAACGATCAACCATATCCTACTAGTATGTTACTAGTATATTGATGCCTGTAATCGTACTTAATATGGAAAATTTTGTTACACGTTTTTCTGAGAATAAAGATTTTATTTTTTTTATTTTTTTATATTTTAATTTATTTTGTTTTGTTTAGTTTTAAGATTAAGTAGATTTACATTAACTTACTTTTTCTTTTAATTTTTGTTTATTATATTGCTAAACTGTTAATAATTTTTGTTAAAAAATATGTCATTTCTAATAATTGTTATATTTAGTTTAAGCATATTTCTGCCTTGTTTTTATTTTTTCTGTTATTCTAATTCTTTATTTATTTTCTTTTGTATAATATTTAAGTTAAGTATATATTGCTTGTATCAAATCGCAGGTATTACCTCGCCTGTGATTGCATTTATTAAAAAATATATGTCTAGAATTAAGCCCATTGTGAAACTGGACAATACAGACCCTTTGGAAGTGGTGTGACCTCTGGAGAAAATTAAAAAAAAATCTTATCCCCGCAATTACTGTCATTATAAGAAAATTACAAAATACATCAAAATTGATGTCTACTCTAAGTCACAAAGATATCATTTTAATTGAAAATGATGAAGCATGAAGAATGAAAATGTAATGATTTCAAACAAAACAAAGAATAATTAATTTTATGATCATGATAATTATGTTATTTGTATTCCTAATATTATGTATATGTCTTTAAAATATTTAACAAGCTTTGCTAAAGAATTAACATATTTCTTAATTTACACTTTTGAACTGTAACTTTACTAAGTTGGATAACTTTATTTTAAAACATTATATTTTATATGTTAGACCGATTCTATTATCATTAAATATGACTTGACCATGGACTCGCCTTGGGTATTGTTGACACAACCTATGTAATTAAATCATGGCATTGAGCTATTGAAACTCAATAACTCAATGTTTGAGAGGTGAATACAATCTGAAAGGTTGTAGAATCTTTAACCGGGACGACTATAGTCTCATGGGACCACCTGTAAGACTATTGTGGCACACATGCATTACAGTTATTTTTTGGGGAAAGGGGAATATTAGATTGTAATACTACTATTCTTTATTTAGAAAAAAAAACTTGATTATTAGGTTTTTGGTTTTTTTAAAAACTATAACTTGTTTGCTATTACCAGTTGAACAAATTAAATTAGAATTGTAGACCGCCCTTTCCTTGTACTAAGTATCCCCAGTCTGGGATGGTAGGTGAAATATATCAACATGGGTGCAGTCAATAGCCCTAAGAATATCTGGCAGACCATGCTCTGCTAGGTATCCTCTAGCTACATTTTGCCTTGCTTGTTATATGCCCGGAAATGACATTCGCTTCAGTATTAGTCAAATACAAAATGAAAGAAGTAGATGCACTGAAACTTGTGTTTACCTACACAAGAGGCTAATTAAAGTATATTGCTCCCCACATTCTAATGATGGCCCCAATAACTTCGGTCAAGTATTTGCTGATTATTTGTTGTTTGAACAACAGCCATGCCATGGTCTTGACTCGTACCTCTCTAGTAGGTAACTACCATCTGCCAAGAGACTGAAAGATGTAAACTACCCACCTAGAAAAAATATTAAGATAAGTTAGCCATGTAGCGGCGCTGTCGTCGCGCCACAAGCGAAAACACACCGAAGCCTAAATCGCGCTATCAACATTCCGAATCATAAACAGTATATATAGAACTTCTCCGAACTATCACACGGAGTGTTGGCCGCTCCCCGGGCAGAACACCTTGCCCGGCGGGAGATCTCCCCTTTTCCTTCCACGGCCACAGCCACATGTATTGATTGCAAATATACGATGTTATTGGACAAGGTGGTTGTAATAGATGCTTACTTCAATATGCACTGGTAGTCCATCCACAGAATTAATATGCTTTAAAGCCTCATAGAGTTCTTTATATAAATACAAAACACAATCTTTGAGCATCCGAATCCGGCGTAGAAATTCGTGGTCGGGGAATTCCAATAGATTAAGTATTCTGATCACGTATCGATCGCCGATGTAAATTTCTTTCTTGTTTTTCAATTTCTGACACGAAAATGTAGTTGCAATAGGCTCGAGACATCTGTTTTGTATTAAAATGGTTTGAAGATAAACCCACGTCCATGAAAGAGGATAAAATTGTCCCTTTCAAATGTCAAAAGGGATAATTTTTTCTCTTTCCTTTGGCCCCATGCTACGGACGAGGAGATATATGTCTACTCGTTATGTTAAACGGGGATATACTATAAGGATAAGATAATTTTATCTCTTGTCAGTGGATATAATTACCAGTGGTAGAGCCACGCGGCAGCTTAGCTGTTGCTCGTATGGACCGGCTCAAACCGGGGGTAGTACCACGACCTCACAGAATACGGCGTGAAGTGGAAGCTCTGCTTCCGCGTTTCGTCTGGTGAGTGCAGGTGGCCGGAGGCCCAAATCCCCCCCCCCTCCCATCAACATAGTAGCGGAATAAAATGATCATAGACTACCCCAGGAGGGTACTGGCATCCCTGGAGAATCCCTCGCTGAGCATCCATGAACATGTTTCTCCACTCCTGAGCGTAGGTGCTGAGGCTGCCCCGCGTGTTCTGGGGGGGGGGGGGGGAAAAATTCCGCTCAAGACTACAACTGCTCGGGGCAAACGGAGCAACAAGACCAAGGCGACCCCTGACACGCTATCCGTGAATTTCTGCAATATCAGGGGAATTCACTCTAACCTTAACGCCGTCCACTGCCATCTCGAGACGGCGATGCCGGCTCTGCTCTTTCTGACCGAGACGCAGGTGTCCTCTCCGGCTGATGTCTCGTATCTCTCCTACCTGGGGTACAAACTGGAACACTCCTTTGTGCCTCGGGCTTGAGTTTGCGTTTACGTCAGAGAGGACATCTGTTCTCGACGCCTCGGCAGACTTGAAGGTTCGGACCTGTCCATCCTTTGGCTATGCGTAGACAGCGACGACCATCCGCGCGTCTACGGGTGCGCTATAGGTCCCATACCGGTAATGCCGAAACAGATCGACTCTTCGACCACGTCCAAATGGCTACACATTCGTTGCTACAGCAGATGCCCTCCGCAGAGCTCGTTATCCTCGGCGATTTTAACGCCTATCACGCCGAATGGTTTGGTTCACGTTTAACCGATCATGCGGGGAGATCTGTTCATGGTTTTGCCTTGGCATGTGGTCTGACACAACTGGTTACTTCGCCTACGCGGATCCTAGATGTAGAGGATCATGCACCTTCCATATTGGACCTTCTTCTGACCTCTCACCCGGACGGATATCAGATTTCTGTCGACGCCCCTTTGACCATTGTCTTGTCCGGAGTGTGGTGCCACTCACGCTGAAATCGCAGTTGCATTATGAAGGCTGCCGCCGTATTTGGCACTATAGGTCAGCCGATAGGGATAGGATGCGATCTTTCTTTGCATCCTTCTCGCCGGACGATCCCAACGTTGTTGCCGATTCTGTCGCTGATGTTCGATGTCGCTTCAGGGTATGGAACTTTTTATTCTTTCCTCTGTGGTGCCCATCGGAGGCAAATCTCAGCCATGGTTTGGTCGCTCTTGTAAAATAGCATCATGCTATAAGCAGGAGTGCTACCAAGCCTGGGCTGACGCATCAACGTCACGGGATGTAAACACCAGCGCTCTAAAAAAGAAGTACAATTCGGCCTACAGGTCCTTCAAAAGAGTCATTGCCAAGGCAAAGTCAGAGCACAGAATTGGCGAGAAACTAGTTCGCCTTCCGTCTGGAACCCGTGTATTCTGGTCTCTCGCCAAGGCTGTCCATGGGAATTTCTGTCAGCCATCTCTTCCATCTCTGCACAGGGAAGACGACTCACTGGCTCATACCGCAATGGAGAAAGCCGATCTGCTAGGCTCTTTCTTTGCGTCAAACTCGACTCTCGATGACCGAGGGAGTACGTCGCCGACCAACCCACGGTGTGAGTGCTCCTTGTCGGATGTGTGGTATACACAGCGCTCGGTTCGCAAAGCACTCCCCTCCCTGGACATCCACAAGTCGAGTGGGCCTGACGGAATCCCCCCAATTGTGCTGAGGACGTGTGCTCCAGAGTTGGCACCGGTTTTAACGCGTCTTTTCCGGTACTCCTACTCTCTAGGCATAGTCCCAAAATCATGGAAGACGGCTTTCATCCACCCGATCCCTAAAAAAGGCGACCGCTCAGACCCTTCAAACTACCGGCTATGCATACTCCTTGTTCTCCAAAACAATGGAGTCCATTGTAAACTGCCAGCTCATGAGGTACCTTGAGGATCACCAGCTGATTAGTGACCCCCCATACGGTTTTCGCCGTGGTCGGTCAGCTGGTGATCTTCTGGTCTACCTGACTCAGATGAGCGGAGGCGGTAGAGTCCAAGGTGGAGGCATTGGCCGTTAGTTTGGACATTGCGAAGGCCTTCGATCGGGTTTGGCACAAAGCGCTTCTTTCGAAGCTCCCTTCCTATGGGCTTCCCGAGAAATTGTGCGATTGGGTCACCAGCTTTCTTGCAGATCGGAGCATCAAGGTCGTTGTAGACGGTGCAAGCTCCGATTGCAAGCCTATTAATTCTGGTGTTCCACAAGGCTGCGTGCTATCGCCAACGCTGTTTCTGTGTGTTGTCTTCTGCATATCAATGATATGTTGCACACCCATAACATTCATTGCTATGCAGATAACAGCACTGGTGATGTTCTTTACACCGGCCGAGCCAATAATTCTCGGGAAAACGTCTCCGAGTGCCGGGACAAACTTGTGTCTGAAGTCGATTCTTTGCTGAACAGAGTCTCGGATTGGGGGGACTAAATCTATTCCAGTTTAACGTCCAGAAGACAAAAGTTTGCACGTTAACCGCTAAAAAGAACCGCTTTGTCGTATCTTCTCAATTTTAAGGCACTCTCCCCTTGTTGCCTCAGCCAGTATCGGAATCCTCGGCGTCGACATATCGAGTGACGTGCAGTTTCGTTGTCACTTGGAAGAGAAGGCCAAATTGGCCTCTAAAAAGCTTGACGTGCTCAGCAGAGCGGGACAGTATTTCATGCCGGCACACCGCCTGCAACTTTACAAGGCGCAGGGTCGGCCGCACATGGAATACTGTTCCCGTCTCTGGGCTGGGGCTCACCAGTACCAGCTTCTTCCACTTGACCGCATCCAGCGCAGAGCGGCTCGAATCGTCGACGACCGACTGCTTTCCGATCGGCTCGATTCACTGGCACTGCGAAGAGATGTTGCATCTCTTTGCATTTTCTTTCGCATATACCATGGAGAGTGCTCTGAGGAATTGTTCGGATTAATCCCAGCCGCCAAATTTCGTGAACGAACTACGCAGCAAACGTTCCAATACCATCCACACCATCTGGATGCTTGGCGGTCCACCACTGTACGTTTCAAAAGGAGTTTTATTCTGCGTTCGCGCGACCTCTTTGTGGAATAGTTTACCACCGGCGATTTTTCCGGACCGATACGATCTGGGGACCTTCAAGAAAAGAGCTTACTCCTTTCTAAAGGGCCGGCAACGCACCTGCAATTCCCCTGGTGTTGCGGTTGATCATGGGCGGCGGTAGTCACTTAACATCAGGTGAGCCGCATGCTCGTTTGCTCCCCTCTTCTATAAAAAAATCCATTGAGGTATTTATAGCCCTATTTAGGGCTTTTCTTACCTTCTTACGATTCATATTTAGTTCTTTACCCCACCACGGTTGCTTTACCTCGGCATGTCCTGGTGGAGTGATTTCTGGACATTATTCATGGTAGCTAACCATCATGGCTTTAGTAACAGTTGCTACCCGTTCTTCTAGGTGTGATTGATCTGCTATGTTAATTGTGCCCTCAAAACCCGCGAGTGAAGACGTCAGCCTACTATGGTATATTGTTTTATCCGTCTTGCGGGGATTTCTCCATAGTAGTGTATCGGTGATATATATCGACCTGAAGTACGCAGCAAATCTATTATGGTCTGATCATGAGACTTCTTTCGACACATGCCATCCCGTTATTAGTATAGTTGCTCTTTCTGTTGCAAGCGTGAGGTTAATTATTGTGCCATAACGTTTATTTATGAAAGTTGGTTCGGAACGTGTGTTTAAATGATCAGGTTAGTGCTAAATTTATATTCAACAAATACCTTACCTCTTTCGTTGGGTTTATCCATTCCCCAAAGGGGATGATGCGCGTTAGAGTCCATTCCGATCACAATATCTAGTCCGGTCCTCTCACAGAAATTCACCAGCCTGACGAGGTCATGAGGGGGAGGATTGTCTTCTTTCGGCATGTAGACCGAGGTGACGGCTAATCTTCCCTCCTATGTATTTTGTTTATTACTACGGCATACACGTCTCTATAACAGAAATCTGTTAATCGTTTTACACAGATATCCTTAGCAGTATAAATACACGCTCTAGGCTTGTCATGCTCAGAGTTGTAGAATAACTTACCATTTAGGATGTTTAGGCCTTTGACTTTATCAGCCCAAACGCAAGGCTTCTGGATTGGGGTTATGGCCGTCCTTTGTTCTCTTTGTCTCTTTGTTTGGCGTAATTGAGCCGACGCAGTTTCACTGAGGTGGAGGTTGGCCTACATTAGGATAGTTCTGGACGAAGGGCACGCCATTGTTGATCGTGTCCTCCCCGTCCCCGACCAAAAATAAGCCAGCAGATCTCGGGTCTTATAGTCACCCACCGACTCGGAATTGGACGGCGAAATGCAGTCCTCTTCGTCACTCAGTGAGCTGCCGCTGAGCCCAGTCTCCACTGGGGGCTTCGTCTCGATTGTGCAGGCCATTTTTTCACTGGACTTGGCATCCAGTAATTCCGCTCTACCGTTAACCACGGCCCTGGTATACGCGGCTTCCGGATTCTAATCTGACTCTTTGTTTGGTGGAGTATCAAAGAATTTGCCTCCATAATCCTGGAATTTTACGTATACCGCCCCACATACAAAGCGAGACGGCGTCCGATTTTCATCAGGGTCGGGATATGATACTCCGGCGCCGAAACAACGAGGAACCACTCGTCCGTCTGTTTGTCCGCTTTAAGTAGCAGCCTGTCCCTTATGTTTACCCAGCGGTTGTGGTATGCTAGCACACGACCAACGTCCCGTGAGTCCTTCCTGGCATCTTGGGCATCAGGGATAAGGATACCACATTTATTCTCTGTGGTATCTCTGACTGTTTCTTAATGATCAGCGAGGTGTTGAATTTGAGGTCAAGGGTAGTAATATTCCCCTTCAACTAATCCAGAGCCTTCTAATCGTCGCACCATAGCTTCAGGACACCCTCCATTTAAACGGGTTTGCTTATAAAAACTGGACCCGACGCTGGGCGGCCGATCGTTCTGGCTACTCCAGGCCTCGCTTATCATCTTCCTCTGTATAGCCATGAGGATGTCATCAGCTACTTTCATCGTTATGTGCCCTGAACGTGCACACGTTAAGTGCACACCCAAATGTGCTCTGGCAGCAGAGCTGGTTCTAGCAGATTTTGGTTGCTGTTCGAGTCGCACTTTTTTGTGCTTGTCTCTTGGGGAGTTGGACTCTCACAGCATCCTTTTGGCCGCTCTTTCCTTCTTAGTGCTGGTCCTTGTGGCCGCGCCTACTACTTGGGCTGGATTTTCATCTTCTCAGTTTCAGCGCGGCTACTGGTTTCAGCCCCAAGCACCGCAGTGGCAGTAGCTTGCCCAATCTCCTTGGTGTTGCTCTTAGAAGCATCGAGCGCGGCATTTTATCTGCGGCCATTTTCTCGTTGCTTCCTATTCTTATTTTTGGTTTTTGCATCACTGCTTGCTGGGATAGACTTACCTGGTAATCCATCAGGTCGGCAAGTCACCTTTTTGGGTGCCTTGCCCTTCCCCTTACGGCTCACTACTTGCCAGGCAGCAGAGAAAAGGTCATCTGTTCCTTGGGGCTCGCAAGAGTTTTGCTACTCGCGGCCTCTTGCTTTTTCTCGCGTCCAGCTCTTCAAACTTAGAACTGGGTTTAGGAATATTCAGCGGAAATTGCCCCCTTGGTGGTGCCCCATTGCTACCTACGCTGGATAGTAGAGTCCGTGGAACCGCAGGTTTAATGGCGGTTCCTCCTTTTATGTCAGTGTCTAGGATAAGCACCTCTGATACGTCTCCCTCTTTTCTAATGGGCCTTGAATTGTCCATAGTTTATATGTGTTAAACATTCGTACACCCGGCTTTCCACTCTCCATGGAGCCCGCACTTTTGATAATAATTTCATGGGCTACTATTTCCGGGGGAATGTAGGGACGCGAAGTTGGTTCACAGCGCGACATCTGTAGCTCGGTCCAGCTGGCAGATAGAGTTAAAAAGGCCTATCCAATTACCCAAATACTGTCACTTGCTCCGTCAGCGTGGCCCTTACCACAACCTAGCCCTTTTCAGGGAACTAGGCAACCCCCACATCTCTCGCCTGCGACTCTCTGACGTGACGGGACGCTTCGCCATTTGCCTATTTGTGGCTGGCAGATAGGGCCACCGTTTAGCTTGAAATCCAGACCAAATAGGGCATGTTGCCTCTTGACACTATATACCCCGGTGACGATCGGCTCAACCCTCCAGGACTCCTTCATCCTCGCGTACGGCGCTCGACTGCGTAGGTCCTAGCGCAGGTGGGTGTGATAGTCCACCGGATACACCCACTCTCTCCAGCGGAACCACCCCTCTTCTTTTATCCGAGCTTGGGACCGGCTGCACCATAAAGTACAGGCAAAGTTGCGTGAGTTTTTTTTTTGACAAATATTTTATGAGTACTAGGAAGTTTGTCGGGTGATCACGTCAACATCTGTCGCTGGATGGGTGGACCTGGACAATAAATTATGTAGAGCGATTATTTAAAAATGTGTCAAAAGCTCAGAATTCAAAGTGTCTGTGGTCTGTGGCCACAAGCGATCGCAACAAGACCACTTTAAATTTGTTGCATTCATTTAACACAGGGCTATTTGTGAAAACATCAATTTTAATAATTGCGAAAGAGATACCTAATTATGTAATTATTAATAATTTGAATTGATTGTTATCACTCCCACATGAAGAGTCTGAATTTCATGCAATAAGTGAACGTGTGTGGGTTTCAGCTAAAGCTATTGCAGGTAAATAATTACGAAAATTGTAAAATAATCTTTTGTATCTGATGCCATTGAGGAATGTCACCTGTTAATAGAGTGCCGAGATCGCGATTTTAATAGAAGCTTGAACTAAGTAACCAAAGATATGATAACTTACGTGGAACATTGTGCTTTCTTAATAAATTTATATTTCACAAAAATGAACATTTGATTTCTTTGAAATAAAATTTAGCGAAAATTATTAAACACTCAATAAATTTTAAATTCATACAGATCAAAATATCAGTGATTTAACTATCAGTATTTTTATTTAAAAAGGTTTTACGTTGTTAGAAACTGTTTATCTACTGCACACAGAAGAAAAATGAATATAATGTTGCACAGATGATATAATTTTGTTAATATATGAGATTAAATCATTATCACCGTTATCAATCAGTCATTGAACATACGCCTCTCAAGGTTGCAACGCTTGGTTGGTTGGCCACCACAGTTTCTCTTAGGAATGCGGAAAATCAGGAAAGCGGAGGATAGGTTACTCATTTCTCAGAAAAAGCTGAATTGATTTAAATTGTTTTCCTTATGAAATGGATTCCACTTCAGGGGTTAATAGGACCATACATTTTTTTAATAGGTTAGGGTGACAAACAAGCATACAGTCCATCTGATGGTAAGTGGTTGCTGTGGCCCATAGACATGTACATCTATCCTCGATTACGAATCAAAATGCAGATGCATTGTCATCCGTGAAGACTAAGATGGTAAGATGGAATACCTCATTTCTAGTAAAAAGGATCGCCGGTTCTCTACACTCACCATACGAAACACAGCAGCATCAAACTAGTATTTTACGCTGGTAATTTTTGAAAGCGTGGTCCTTCCCCGGTTGAGCCGAGCCATTCGTGCTACAACTATACTAATAATATATCTGCAGCATGGATCTACCACGTGTGATACATATAATGTAACTATTTGGAGAACATTTATTTGTTATTTGAAATTTGAGATATTCCTTAGTCTACCTAAAAAGGAAAATAGATTAAACTTCAGAGGTTTCTAGGTCCATACATATTAAAAAAGTCACCAATAATGATGGGTATATGTTTTTTTTAATGTAACTATTTATATAGAGAGCATATATCTGTTACCGTAAACTTGTGATATTCCTAAGTCTACTTATGAGGGTAAAATAATTGAACAGAATAAAAGGAAAAAGCTGAATTCAAAGTACTTAGTAAAACAAAATAATCTCAAGTTTCTTAAGTTAGGCCGGGAATTTAATTCTTCAACAGTACACCATGTCTTAGGGAATATATCCGTTCTTTTTTGTTGTTAGAAGTTGGTTTTTACGTTTTATTAAATGTTAATTTTGTTCACCTTTGTGAATAGTACATACTGTGTTAAGGTGACAAAACAATTGTTTATAACGAGTTACTGCGTGATGCTATGCAACTAGCATTAATCACAATTGCTTCATCAGTCTCTTTAAAATTCATGGCTAGTCATATGGCCATGCATGCGTTAACTAGATTGTAGGTAACTAGTAGGGCAGGTGCGTATTTACGCGACCAGGTTTTTATACCAGGTATTTACTTGCAAGTACGCCGATTGGTACGTGTACACCAAATCCAATTTTGTCAGCCGATGGCGGACAGAACTACCCGGACGAATACCTCGGACGTGTATGTTCTTACACTGCAACCGTGTACCACTTGTGCCGACATTGGACGTTGCCGGTATTCTTTTCTATTTTCAATATCAGACAGAAACAACAGAATAAAGACAAAATGGTTAAATTAAACTATAAATACACTCAATTAGCACTGTGGACACTGGCAGTCGGGCGAGAAATACCAACAAGTTCGGACTCTAAGGTTGATCGGCGGTTTTCGTGCGTTATCGGACGATGACGGTCGTGTTGGTGTACGCGCTCCCTTTGTTTTACAACTGTTTGATTTGATCGTCCGTGTTCGGCCGTCATCGCCCGAGCAAACTTCGGCCGATGACAGATTAGGTGTATGCGAAACGTAACGCCAACCAAGTGCCGACCCAAAATACTCGCAAGACAAGACAAGTGAGAATATACAAATACTCTGAGTATTTGTATATTCTCACTTTGTCAACACTCGACGCGGTTCTTCTCCTTATATTATAATATATCCTGTTACTGGATCAATGTTCTATCAGGGTATATTTACTTTAAAGGATTGGAAGCTGAATTTGACGCGAGAGGGCGCACTAAAGTAAACATTAGCTCCATAAAGAATTCGTTTTAAAATAGTTTAAGATAAGAAATTAGCTCAAAAGTGATCAAAATAAATTAAATATACTACGAAGAGAGTGAATCAGTGTTTGTGACTATACCAGTTGAACCTAAGTGAAATATTTAACGAATTTAAACAGTGCATAATCTTTTCCGATTTTGTTAACTAGAAGGCATTTTTACTCAGTTAGACTATAAAAAATTAAATGTTGCAAGGAGCCGTCTCAAACAGAACTATGTGTATCAGTGAACAGTGCTTTACTTTTAAATTCGTATAACGACAAATACGTGTACCAATAGTTTGAACTTTAGACCTAAGCACAAAGGTATTATTCTGCTGCTAAATACAATTAGCGCCATCTATTTGCGAGTACCTTAACTTCTTGCTCTGTTGCTGCGGTACGATAAATATAAACGTAAAGTGTAGTCTATAGCTACCTATTAGTGCCGACAAATCACTAAAGATGTCACTATTATGCATAAAGTGTAAAGATTTAATAGAAACACGACATTATCTAGTGTGTAGCAATTGCAAAAACAAATATCACATTGAATGCACTGATATTACAGAAAAAAGATTTCACCTTATGGCAAATGATTATAAAAATAAATGAAAATGTACAAACTGATGGGTGTTGTTTATAGATACAAACCAGAATGAAAAGAGCTGTTACGTAACCGAACGAAATAAGTTTAAAATAAATATACCTACTGAAAATTCTTTTGAAGGTTTATCAGACGAAGAATATTCTTCCTTTATCACAGACAGTAAATTGAACAGAAGTTGTCCAAATATAGGACTAGATCTAGAGGAAGATACACAGGAAATGAAATACAAAATATCACATCTAGAGTTGAAACTGAAGGCTGCTGAAAACGAAATCGAAAACCTGCACTCTGAAAACACTGCTTTAAGTAAACAACTAGCCGAATATGAGCGAAAAATAAAAACGTTGACTGAAATATGTACATCGGACTCAAAAAAGCCTACAAAACAAAAAATCCGGAGGAGTCTAAATAGAACTAAGCTTAGCTTCACCGAGGAAGAAAAGAATAGCCTCCATGATGAAAGCGCAGCAAAACGAACCGAAACACCGTCTGAAAAGCAAAAAATCGTTGATAGTAAAAATTCTGTAATTCGAACAAACCCAAGATAGACACGAGACAGCCAATTAAAAAATGAGTCTATAGAAGAACAACACATATACGAACACAGATTACATATATTTGGAGATGAACAAGGCCGAGGCGTAACCACACAATTATCAAAATTACTAAAAAATAAATATAAGGTGTATGGTGAAATAAAACCAGGAGCTACGACGGACAAAATACTAGAAGGCATTAAGCTCAATTGCTCAACTTACAGTAATATGGACTATGTATTGATTCTAACAGGGAAAAATGACAGTGATTTAACAAAAATGAGTTCCTACCTATTTTACTACCTAAGCCAACTTAAAAATACAAATATTATATTATGCGAAACTGGTAATAAGCGACATAATACTGAAGATATAAATAGAATATTTAAGTCATACAGCGCGAAGCTACCCAATGTTAACTACATAGATTTACACTATACATATTTAGGCCAACCACGTAATAACTTAAGACATCTGTGCCAGAATATACTCCAAGAAATATTACGACTCGACTATAAACATAAAATCAAAAATTATCAAAGTAAAGAGATACAGAAAATGTTAAAAGGCATTAGGCTACCTAAACGGGATATTCACTGTGTCCCGACAGATGTGATTACTAATAACGATAAATTTTTTCGTTAGTACTGCCATAAATCATAATATACAAAATTCGAACATTAAGGATAATTCTGTAACGAAACCTATATGCAAATCACGATCTGATGTAAAATATAACAAATCAGGAAAAAAATACAGCTCATAATATTATTTCAAAACATACAGAGCATCTTCAATAAACAAGACATACTAGAAGCATTTTTGATAGAGTTCCCACAGTTTCAAGTAGGTAATATCTATCACAGAATCTTGGTTAACGCTTGAAAAACTACAGATAATACAATTTTCAAATTATAGGATAGCTGCTTCATTTCGTAGAAAGTTCCGCGTTGGCGACGGAGTTTGTATCTTGTTGAGAGATGTTCTAAAATATGTAGAAAGAGAAGAAATAGCCAAAATGTCAATAGAATATGTAATAGAAGTGTGTGCAGTGGAGCTACCAGAAGAAAATATTTTAATTATAACTGTGTGTTGGAATGGAAGAGAGGAAGACGCATTCTATAATCGGTTACAATATATCTTAAATTATATAAATAAAGAATTTTCTAAATACAGTATAATTATAGGAGGTGACTTCAATATTGACATATTAAAAGACAATACAAAGACTAGACAATTTTTAAATCTAATGCTAGAATTTCAATTTGATCAACACATAACAAAGCCTACTCGTATAACTAAAACACATCAACATGCTTAGACTTAATATTTACAAATTTCTGCAACCTAAAACTAAAAACTAGTGTATTGTGAATTTGGACTTTCCGACCACATGAGCACAATTATAGATATAGAAATAAATAAGCAAAACGAACATAATATATGGTATACAGAAAAAAGAAAAGTTAATTTCAATAATATGCAATACTTTAAATCCAAATTAGAGTCATGCAATTGGTCGGAAATTTTGGAACCTAATAAAAATATTAACTATAACTACAAAAAGTTTAACGATAAACTAATATATATACTAAATGAATGTATACCCAAAGAGAAAATTATAATTAAACCAAGATATAAAAAACGTTGGTTAACCGTAGGGTTGAAAATATCGTGTAAACACAAAAGAATGCTAAAGGTATTGGCATTAAAATCGAATAATGAAATACTTATCCAACATTATAAAAAATATCATATAGTCATTACATCAAAGAAAATAGAATACAGTAATAAAATTATAAGATCAAATAATAAAATCAAAACAATGTGGCATATAACAAAGGAAAGAACAAATAAAAATATTATAAAAGAAAAAGATAACCTTAAACTAAAAATAAACAGTACTTTAACTTCAGACCCGATTTTAATAGCAAATACTTTTAATAGGTTCTATGCTTCGTTAGGCAAAAATTGTAACCCGCCAGCACGTGGTCGAACTGCACAAAAAGCGTCAAATAACTCTATGTATCTCAGCCCAGTGACCCCAAGGGAAGTATATAAAATAATACAAAATTTAAAAAATAAAATGAGCTTCGGGATAGACGAATTACCACCAACCTTAATAAAACATTGCGCAGATGCGTTAGCTCTACCACTTTGTGAACTAATCAACCAATCTCTCACAGAAGGCATTTTCCCAAACATGTTAAAAAGGCATTAATAATACCCATCCATAAGAAAAATTCAAAAACCGATATCGATAATTATCGCCCCATAGCCCTACAATCTCAAAAGTTTTTGAAAAAGCAGTGTTCGAACGTGTGTATAATTTCTGCGAAAAATATAAAATCTTTAGTGAATTTCAGAACGGTTTCCGTAAAAATCGATCTACCATACTAGCAATATATAAATATATTCAAGATATTCTAAAGATATTAAACAATAAAGAATATGCAATAGGAATACTCTTAGATATGACCAAAGCATACGATAAGGTACAATATAATATATTACTTAATAAATTAAATAGTATAGGTGTTCGTGGGATTAGTTTAGAATGGTTCAAATCATACTTACAAGATAGAGAACAATATGTAGAAATAAAATACTTTGATAATAATAAAATAGTAAGAGTGAGATCAAATAAAATAATTGTAAATGCTTCAATACCCCAAGGTAGTGTATTGGGATGTTTATTATTTTTAATATATATTAACAATCGCAGTGAAACTATGGTTAACCTAATTATCTTAGTGAAACTATGGATATCTCTATCTTAGCACCTTGTCGTGACGTAAATAACGTAAATGATATATTATATAAAATATTTGAAAATACTGACCAGTGGATGAAATAGAATAACCTGGAAATAAACTACAAAAAAATTTTTTGCCTTTTTACCGCTATCAAAAAACGCCGATAAAAATTAATTTATCTTACAAAAATACAAAAATCGAGACAGTAAATGAGCACACTCTACTCGGCATAGTTTTGGATAGTCACATCAACTGGAAATCTCACGTTCAGAAAATTAGGTTCCTATCTTTGGATGCCTAACTTCACCGATGGCTTAGAATTCCTCGCCGCGGTGGATAATAACCGAAATAATAATATTATTTATATAGATTGTATTTATATTTATAATATTATAGTTTTGTGATAATATAAAGGAATAATATAAATATAATGAATATTATAATAATTATAACGAATAATAAATAAAACATTTTTGTGTCCTCCTCTGTTCTAATTTGCTATACCCGAATATGGACTCTATATTGTGAAAATTGAATATTATTAATTTCTACATTATGGAATGCAAATAAATATATTGTATTGTGAGTACTTTTTTTAAACGCGATTGTGCTCTTTATTTGTATATAGTTACGGATCAATGTTCTATGCAAGTATTTTTATTCCAACAAGGCTTGAAAGTTTATTATTTAAGGTAACTATTGGTAGTTGTGAAATCTGTCTGGGTTTCCAGATAGAAAGAAAGTTTTTTAACAGTGGTAGAGCCACGCGGCAGCTTTGCTGTTGCACGTATGGGCCGGCTCAAACCGGGGGTGGTACCACGACCTTACAGAATACCGGCGTGAAGTGGAAGCTCTGCTTCCGTGTTTCGTCTGGTGAGTGCAGGTGGCCGGAGGCCCAAATCCCCCCCCATTAACATGGTAGCGGAATTAAATAATGATAGACTACCCCAGGAGGGTACCAGCACCCCAGGAGAATCCCTCGCTGAGCATCCACGACCATGTTTCTCCACTTCTGAGCGGGGGTGCTCAGGCTGGCCTGCGTATTCTGTGGGGGGGGGGGGGGGGGGGGCAAAATTCCGCTTAAGACTACAACTGCTCGGGGCAAACGGAGCAACAAGACCAAGGCGACCCCTGCCACGCTGTCCGTGAATTTCTGTAATATCAGGGGACTTCAATCTAACCTAAACGCCGTCCACTACCATCTGGAGACGGCGAGGCCGGCTCTGCTCTTTCTGACCGAGACGCAGGTGTCCTCTCCGGCTGATGTCTCGTATCTCTCCTACCCGGGGTACAAACTGGAACACTCCTTTGTGCCTCGGGCTGGAGTTTGCGTTTACGTCAGAGAGGACATCTGTTCTCGACGCCTCGGCAGACTTGAAGGTTCGGACCTGTCCATCCTTTGGCTACGCGTAGACAGCGACGACCATCCGCGCGTCTACGGGTGCCTCTATAGGTCCCATAGCGGTAATGACGAAACAGACCGACTCTTCGACCACGTCCAAATGGCTACAGATTCGTTGCTACAGCAGATCCCCTCCGCAGTGATCGTGATCCTCGGCGACTTTAACGCCCATCACGCCAAATGGCTTGATTCACGTTTAACCGATCATGCGGGGAGATCTGTTCATGATTTTGCCTTGGCATATGGTCCGACACAACTGGTTACTTCGCCAACGCGGATTCCAGATGTGGAGGATCATGCACCTTCCCTGTTGGACCTTCTGCTGACCTCTCACCCGGACGGATATCAGATTTCCGTCGACGCGTTTAGGCTCCTCGGACCATTGTCTTGTTCGGAGTGTGGTGCCACTCACGCTGAAATCGCAGTTGCATTCTGCAGGCTGCCGCCGTGTTTGGCACTATAGGTCAGCCGATTGGGATGGGATGCGGTCTTTCTTTGCATCCTACCCTGGTTTGCTTCTCGCCGGACGATCCCAACGTTGTTGTGGATTCTGTCACTGATGTGGTACTTCAGGGTATGGAACTTTTTATTCCTTCCTCTGTGGTGCCCATTGGAGGCAAATCTCAGCCATGGTTTGGTCGCTCCTGTAAAATAGCATCATGCTATAAGCAGGAGTGCTACCAAGCCTGGGCTGACGCATCAACGTCTCGGGATGTAAACACCAGCGCTCTAAAAAAGAAGTACAATTCGGCCTACAGGTCCTTCAAAAGAGTCATTGCCAAGGCAAAGTCAGAGCACATAGGCAGAATTGGCGAGAAACTAGTTCGCCTTCCTTCTGGAACCCGTGCATTCTGGTCTCTCGCCAAGGCTGTCCAGGGGAATTTCTGTCAGCCATCTTTTTCATCTCTGCACAGGGAGGACGACTCACTGGCCCATACCGCAAAGTAGAAAGCCGATCTGCTAGGCTCTTTCTTTGCATCCAACTCGACTATCGATGACGGGGGGAGTACGCCGCCGACCATCCCGCGGTGTGAGTGCTCCATGCCGGAAGAGCAGTTCACACAGCGCTTGGTTCGCAAAGCATTCCTTTCCCTGGACATCCACAAGTCGAGTGGACACGACGGAATCCCCCCAATTGTGCTGAGGACGTGTGCTCCAGATTTGGCACCAGTTTTAACTCGTCTTTTCCGGTACTCCTACTCCCTAGGCGTAGTCCCAAAATCATGGAAGACGGCTTTCGTCCACCCGATCCCTAAAAAAGGCGACCGCTCAGACCCGTCAAACTACCGGCCTATCGCCATCACCTCCTTGTTCTTCAAAACAATGGAGTCCATTGTAAACTACCAACTCATTGAGGATCACCAACTGATTAGTGGCCGCCAATACGGTTTTCGCCGTGGTCGGTCACACTTGGCACAGATGGGCGGGGGCAGTAGAGTCCAAGGGGGAGGTATTGGCCGTTAGTTTGGACATTGCGAAGGCCTTCGATCGGGTTTGGCACAAGGCGCTTCTTTCGAAGCTCCCTTCTTATGGGCTTCCCGAGAAATTGTGCGATTGGATCACCAGCTTTCTTGCAGATCGGAGCATCAAGGTCGTTGTAGATGGTGCAAGCTCCGATTGCAAGCCTATTAATGCTGGTGTTCCACAAGGTTGCGTGCTATCGCCAACGCTGTTTCTTCTGCATATCAATGATATGTTGCAAACCCGTAACATTCATTGCTATGCAGATGACAGCACTGGTGATGCTCTTTACACCGGCCGAGCCAATATTTCTCGAGAAAACATGTCTGAGTGCCGCGACAAAATTGTGTCTGAAGTCGAGTCTTTGCTGAACAGAGTCTCGGATTGGGGGCGACTAAATCTAGTCCAGTTTAACCCCCAGAAGACACAAGTTTGCGCCTTAACCGCTAAAAAGAACCCCTTTGTCGTATCTCCTCAGTTTCAAGGCACTCCCCTTGTTGCCTCAACCAGTATCGGAATCCTCGGCGTCGACATATCGAGTGACGTGCAGTTTCGTGGTCACTTGGAAGAGAAGGCCAAATTGTCCTCTAAAAAGCTGGCGTGCTCAGCAGAGCGGGACAGTATTTCATGCCGGCACACCGCCTGCAACTTTACAAGGCGCAGGTTCGGCCGCACATGGAATACTGTTCCCATCTCTGGACTGGGGCTCCCCAGTACCAGCTCCTTCCACTTGACCGCATCCAGCGCAGAGCGGCTCGAATCGTCGACGACCGAGTGCTTTCCGATCGGCTCGATTCACTGGCACTGCGAAGAGAAGAGAGTGCTCTGAGGAATTGTTCGGATTAATCCCAGCCGCCAAATTTCGTGAACGCGCTACGCGGCAAACGTCCCGATACCATACACACCATCTGGATGCTTGGCGGTCCACCACTGTACGTTTCAAGAGGAGTTTTCTTCCGCGTACAACCTCTCTGTGGAATAGTTTACCACCAGCGATTTTTCCGGACCGATACGACCTGGAGACCTTCAAGAAAAGAGCGTACTCCTTTCTAAAGGGCCAGCAACGCACCTGCAATTCCAATGGTGTTGCGGTTGATCATGGGCGGCGGTAGTCACTTAACACCAGGTGAGCCGCATGCTCGTTTGCCCCCCTCTTCTATAAAAAAAAAGAACCAGAACCACCATCTTACTATTGGTAATACTACTGTCCGCATCACTAGCATTGTATTTGGAATCGGAATTTTTCAGATGGATTTTCTGTTAGAGTATATCAATTGCGGGTGAGATTGATATTTCGTGATAAACAAAAGTCCATTCTTAGACATTCTAGTTTTCTTCCGCGCACAACTTCCCATACCCATACCGATTTTACCCCTGCCTACTCCATTTTAAAGGGCCGGCAACGCATCTGTAATTCCCCTGTTGTTGCAGTTGTTCATGGGCGGCCGTAATCACTTACCATCGGGTGAGCCGTATGCTCGTTTGCCCCCTCTTCTTTAAAATAAAAAAGACATGCATCCCTCCGCTTTAGGCAGGTCATTACGTTTGCAACCACATTTACGATCGCAGTAGCAGACTTGTCGCACCCTGGACTGCTCCATTTCGTCGATATCGGTAGTTTACGTGTAAACACAGACAGTGGTAGAAGCATGCTGCTGCTACATTATGGCTATAGCAAGAATGGCTCGGCTCGACAGGGGAAGTACCACGCTCTCACAATACCAGCTGCTGGGACGAAGCGAGCCTTTCTATATCAGTCCACAGGGGTAACAACGCATCAAAATCTAATCTTATTGTTTAAATACTTACATTAAAAACTTTACCCCTATTTGGTCTTGCCTAATGTCGATTATTATCATCATCTGTGTACAGACAGTATTATAATTACACTTTTTAACTATATTTGTTGAATTATTTCAGGTCGAGCTGTTTCTTAGCAAGAAAAAATGATAAGTGAAATCACTACCGACTGGGGTATGGCTGCCCAATCTATATCATATTTTTTTATTATTAATGTTTAGCACACCCAGGTCAAGGTCAGCAAGGAAACAAATTTCAATTTAAATTTCAAAATAATTCTACTTCTGCTTTTTTTATTGCCAATGTTATTGGCCACTACATTCGCCACTGTGTTGGCCAACATGTAGAGGCGTCGTTAGAATATCCACTACTCCATGTTGTACCATGCGTGTCGTAAGAGGTGACACAGGAAAACAAACAAGGAGATAAACAATAGCTTCTTTCTAATAACAACCAAAGAAATAAAAAAACTGTGCGAGTGGTGTGTCAGGATCGCACCAAATAGAAGTCCCTCTCTCTGCCTAACCCTCTGGGTGACAGGTGTGAGTGTAAAAAAGTGCAGTTGCCAACTGCCTGTCAAGCGTGGCAACTATGGCAAATATCTCTTCCAGCAGACTTTTACTTAATATGATTGTCTTAGAATTGAATCACGACGGTACGGTAGCAGAATGGCGGATTCAAAGTGACGACTTTTGAAATTTGCAGTCGTACCTTTAACCATTAGGCTACGGTTGCTTAATTTTTTTAATTATAATATTTTCCATACACAATTCAATAGGTTGTAACGTTTTCAGGGTCTTGGCACTATTATCAACATTTTAGGAAATTGATGCAACAGTGGAGAGAAGAATCCAATAATATAGTACGATGTTCTAAAATGGCGGGTTAATATATGTTCACCAAAACAGAAACGGACATGGAGGACATAATTGCTATTAGAGATACAGAGCATTAGATTTGTTAAAAAATCTAAATAAAAGAGACATAATAATATAAAAGATAATAAAAGAGAGCAAAAAACTGTTTAATAAAGGGTTATTTTACTACTAGAGTACATGATTGATAACACCTGGTAATGAAAAGATCGCTACCATGCTCTTTCTAAATGTTTTCATACTTAATTGTATAAAATATTATATTGTAAACTAATGTTAAAAAAAATCAAGTTAGAAGTTAATTTGCTCATATCCCAATCACCACTTGTGGTGTTGTTGGGAGTGGTGGTACTAGGATTGTGGTAACGGGGATAGTACACGCAATTGAGGGAGGGGGAGCTGTATTTCAGACTGGCCCGGACACATCATTTCACTTCACTACGCGTGAACGAGCAAATTAAGGTCTAACGTTTCAATTTAACCGATTCTTGCAAAGTAACGCCTGATAAGGATTAAGTAGTTGGACAGAGGACTTTACGAATGCCCGTAGGTCTAGATTCTGTAATTAAGCGATCCTCATCGGGCACTGTTGGTTTTTTAAGAACAATGTTGGACAAAATTTTTAACTTACGAGAAGTTAGCTGTTTGATTTTGTAAACAATGAGGTTGATTTCCATCTTTCTCCGTGATTAATGGTTGGAGCTCAGTGTTACTTGAAAAAATATTTAGCATAACGACATCATCACTAGGTATATTTCTTTGTATCCAATAACAAATTTCAAGCCTTAATCTGGATGTCAGTCACTGTGAAGTTTGATTAAAGGAATTTAAGGCTATCAAATGCAATGTAGGTATGCGGTTCTGTTTTCTTGTCAGAGTTTCTTCCAATCAACTATGTGATTTTTGACATCGTTAATGTCACAAAGTTGATTGGAATCTCGGAGGACACAGCATGTTGGTGGTCAATTACAGACAAAACAGAATTGTGAGGATTTTCTTGTGTTTTGGTAGTATTTGTGTTCATTCCAGCAACTCAATTTCAAAGTAACGAACCTCAACTGCGAGATTAAAATGATACTTTCCACTTTTTTTGAGTCCTTCAACGAAACTCAACTGCGAGATTAAAATGATACTTTCCACTTTTTTTGAGTCCTTCAACGAAACTCAACTGCGAGATTAAAATGATACTTTCCACTTTTTTTGAGTCCTTCAACGAAACTCAACTGCGAGATTAAAATGATACTTTCCACTTTTTTTGAATCCTTCAACGAAACTCAACTGCGAGATTAAAATGATACCTTCCACTTTTTTTGAGTCCTTCAACGAAACTCAACTGCGAGATTAAAATGATACCTTCCACTTTTTTTGAGTCCTTCAACGAAACTCAACTGCGAGATTAAAATGATACTTTCCACTTTTTTTGAGTCCTTCAACGAAACTCAACTGCGAGATTAAAATGATACTTTCCACTTTTTTTGAGTCCTTCAACGAAACTCAACTGCGAGATTAAAATGATACTTTCCACTTTTTTTGAGTCCTGCAACGAAACTCAACTGCGAGATTAAAATGATACTTTCCACTTTTTTTGAGTCCTTTGAATAATACTTGCAGATTTGTTTGGACACAAACCGATCCAATCAAGCGAGAAAATCCTTTTTTTATACAGTGGTACCCCATTATTTAATGGTAGCGCATTTTACAAGAACAATATCTGAACAATATCTGAATAGTTTCACGAACAAATTGTTAAATGGCTGTGAAATATGACTAGTATGAGCAGGTAGTTTTAATATTTTTTTGTTATTTTGATCAACATTTGTACTATATTCACACAATATTTCATTAAATTTATTAATATATTAATTATAAAAACCAACCGGTTTCGCCCGTGAGGCGTCATCATAAGGGTAAATAGAAATAACTAACATAATATACATACCTGCAACAAATGATTTTGAGGGTATTTTATCAAAATCGCATCGGTATAGCTGGATCGTTAGCACTGTACCGTGCCTTAGGTGGCGATAGACGTGGGGTGAAGAGAAGAAAGTATGAGTTCACACGAGATCAATACTTATAGGTCAGATCTTAAGATAGTGCTTCGTGTTATTTTAATATGGTTATCTAGACTAACGTGCATGTCAACGTGAGATAAGTTCGTAATTTGTATTAGAAGAAAAAAAGACGTACTTGTTTATTAAGGAAAATAAAACTACTCTGATAAAGATTCTAGTTCATCCAGGCCATCTTAGTCTTCATTTTCGTTAATTAAGCTTCTGTCAGAGTCATCTTGCAAATTTATTAATATACTCATGTCACGATTCCAGTAATCGTTTTCATTTTTTTTGGACATGGTCGTCAAATTTCCGCCGTTTTTCCGCAGTGTACTCTAAAAACAATTGATCCGAAATTTATTTCTTTTCATCTAGTGAAGACTTCATATTGTTCTGGCCTGTGTTGTTTTTTGTGTCAGCCCAGACCAACTCTATAGGGTTTAGATCTGGATGATATGGCGGTAAGTGTAAGACGGGTGTGTCCATGGGCTTTCAAGAGTTCATCAATTCTGTACACGGGCTCTTTTTGTATTTTACAGATAATACGTTGCAGTAGAGCTTATGACGGTTTTGAAATGAGATTTTTAAAACGAGGTGTTACATTGTTTTGGGTTACATGCTCTTCAACCCTATGGGAAACTTAGCCTTACTAAGGCTAAAATCATAACTGTACACTAAATTATACATTGTATGGAGGCGGGTTGTGTTCAATCGTCAAAGGCGGTGTTTTTTCTCCCTAGTGCACTTAAGAGCTTTTTTGTGGACATGGTCCATGATAGTCATCCGTGTAATTTGTGGAGTTGCGCTGCTTTGTATCCTGCAAAAATATTTGCTGCTTTGTATCCTGCAAAAAAAAAAATAATATAAAGTCGTTTCTAAATTGACTTTGCTCAAATGATGAAACTTAAAAATAAAATAAAATAATAATAAGCAGATTTAAACATGAAACATTTAGCCTAATTATAATAACTTATATATGTTTCTACAAAAAAATGTGTATAATAATATATTCGTTCTATACTTAAGTACCCACAGAAGTGTCGCATCTGAACATATTAAATTCATAATCTATATTTCATGACACAAGATGGCGTCTTAGGAATAATTTGTTTTATTATTAATCTATAATACTTTTTTATTGATTAAGTATCTTATTAACCGATGAAAAGTAATTCCTTGGTTTTTACTGACATTTCTTGAATTATTTGTGCAATATCTAAGTACATTTTTTTTGCGCCCGAAGCAATTAAAGGGCTACCCTATACGTAGGGAGGCGGAAAATGTATTACGCATACCGCGATAGCCGGTCTATCGTGGTTATGAGGGACTCACATCCTACCGGGGAACCTAAGTGATACCCTCTAAAAACCGCCTTTAGGGACAGGCAGCCGGCTGATTAAGCCTTATTGTGCCTTATCGTGAGCGACCCTCTTTTGGGAAAAGAGGGCGCAGGCGGCTACGAGCCGCTGAGGGAGTATAATAATTTAATTTAATTAGAGTTGGCCTGAGCCGCCAGGAGGCAGTTCAGGTCGTTTGTTAGTTTATTAGGCGGGTCCGCAAGAGAGTTTCTCGGCCTGCGGACTCGATAGCGAGAGGGGGTGGGGCTGCATAAGTAGCTGCCTTACGAATTAAATGATTTGAGTGCGACTCTGAGGCTTTGAAGAAGTTCTCAGAGAGTTTTTTGGAGAAATTGTTGGATTGTGGGGAGCTCTAGGTCACGATGAAGGTCGGCATTACGGACGTACCAAGGTGCGTTCTAAGCTCGACGACAGAAAAGGTTTTGAACAATTTGGAGTTCATTAATAATTTTAGGGTTGGCGTGGGCAAAAACGGGCCCCGCGTATATCATAACTGGTCGTATACAGACCTTATAAAGGGTACGCTTGTTTCTAAGGGACATTTTACTGTGTCGGCCCAACATACTGTTGAGCCTACTCAGATAGAACCGTGCGTGACGGGTTACTCTTTTGACGTGGGTCCTGAAAGTGAGCCCTGTGTGTGAGTGACACCTAAATATTTGGCGGTCGTATGCCAGGGGACTGGGGTCCCTAGCATACGTATTGGTGGAGTGTTTTTGAGACGGCGTCGTTTATAATCGAAGTGAACGGCGGAGCTCTTCTCCGGGTTCACATCGATGCGCCATTTTTTGAACCAAGCTCCTAGGTCATCAACTGACTTTTGGATCTTGTTCCGTATGAAGGGTAGTGAGATACCTTTGCAGTAGATAGCAGTGTCGTCTGCGAAGAGGGAGAGCTGAACACCTTTCGACGGGATGGGAATGTCGTTGGTGAACAGGATGTACAGCAGAGGAGCAAGTACTGAGCCCTGAGGGAGACCAGCCTTGATAGTTCGCTGTGAAGATAGCGTGCCTTCGTGTCTAAAACGAAAGGTACGATGCTTTAAGTAGGAGGCCACGAGACATACTAGACGATCGGGGAGACCTATTTTGTAGAGCTTGTAGATTAGGCCTGTATGCCAGACTCTATCGAAAGCTTTAGCTATGTCGAAAAAGACCGCGATGGTCTTATGACGCTGAGGATAGAAACCGCTGAGGATATATTCCACAATACGGTGAACTTGTTGGGGACATGAGTGTTGGGCTCGGAAGCCGAATTGATGGGGATTGATAAGAGGGTCACCGTCTGTGGGAAACAGATAGCGCCTCATACGTGTTTGGATGACTCTTTCGAAGAGCTTGCCCATTGCCTTGAGGAGGCTAATGGGGCGATGACTGGAGGGGAGGTTGAGAGGCTTGCCTGGCTTGGGAATTCCAATCACAGTTGTCTCTTTCCACGTAGTGGGAAAGTAACTAAGGTTGAAGCAGGCGTTGAAGATAATAGATAAAAAGGTTAACAACTTCTCAGGAAAGTGTTTTAGGGCTTGGTTGGAGATGCCATCCGCGCCCGGAGCCTTTTTAGGCTTAAGTCCTTTGATGAGGGATGAAATCTCATCATAGGACACAGAGATAGGTGCGGAGGCCGTAGGGGGTGAGTTCCGGCGGCGGACCTCATCCTCCACTGCCTGGACGTGTGAGGAGTCGACGGGTTGAGAGCTAGGAGAGCATTGTGCGGCAATGCTATCTGCAAAGCACTCAGCCTTTTCCTCGTCCTCGAAGGCAACCGTGCCGTCGGGACGGGAGAGAGGGGGAGTGTGGGTGATAGCGTCTATGCGGAGGGCTCTGGCCATCTGATAGTACGCTGTATGAGATGGAGAGATATTCTCCATGAGTTTACTTTTTTCGAGGTCTCGAAATTCAGAGAGGCGGAAACGGAGTTTTCGTTGAAGACGATTGGCCGCGCGCCTATATTCGGGGGTGGGATATTTTGCTGCTCTCTGGAAAGCAGCTTTTTTTGGCTTTTAGTAGGTTGCTAATATGTAGGGGAAGCCCACTATTGTTAGCAACCGGGACGACCCTTTCGTTCTCCTTAAGGGAGGATTTAATAAGGGTGGAGAGTGAATCGACCGCGGTGTCGATTTTTTCGGGACTGTCTAAGTCCGACGGTAGGGAGATGGTAGAGTCCTGTGAGTCCAGAGCTTTAGCTAGGGACTCCTTGAATCCCTTCCAGTTAGTGAAGGTTTTCGTGTGTGTTGGGCGAGGTGGCTGATGGCCAAGAATGAGGGAGACCGGTAGGTGGTCGGATCCTAGATCGTCTAGTGTCTCGATTGCTCTGAGGTTGAGAGAAACTCCTTGGAGTAATGCAAAATCTAGTCCATCGGGGGCGTGATCGGTGTTATCGGGAAAGTGAGTAACACCGAGGGGACTATGGACGGTAATATCAAGAGACTGCGTGATATCGAGCAGTATCTTGCCACTAGGGGGACGTAGTACGGCATGTCCATTCAGTATGCTTGGAGTTAAAGTCTCCAAACATAATGACTGAATTGCCTATAAGATCGCCTCAAAATCTTTTTTGAGGGGATGGGTTCCTGAAGGAATGTAACAGGAGGCTATGAGGATGGACTGATGTCCAGTCATAGCTAGCCTGCATACCGTGGCTTCCATGTTGGTAAGCTGCGGAGTAGAAATGGGCGTGCAATGATGTGTCTTCTTATAATAGATGGCCGTTCCGCCGCCTCGGCGGTCGGGTCTGTCATTACGAAGAAGAGAGAAGTTTTTAATAGAAAGGCCTTTAGTGTCCCTGGTTTTGAGATTAGTTTCCTGTAGGAGGAGGAAATTAGCTTCACGATTCCGAAGAAAGAGCTTAAGCTCTGGGAGGTTATTCCGCAAACCGCGAATATTAAATGATACAAGCGATAAACCCTTAGGTTTGATGCGACCGTGAGATTTTGGTAGAGTATTGAAATAATACTGGTAGAGATTGGCTACATCTTGAAGCGCGCCTCCATCAAAACATATTTCAAGCCGCTGAAGAAGATTGGTTAGTTTTTACCATCGGTCAAGTGTAATGTCCCTCTGCAAGATGCAGTAGTGTACAAGCTTGATTGTGAATGTGGTCTCTCCTACATAGGACAAACTAAAATATCAATAAAAACCCGCGTTAAAGAACATATAGCTGATGTGAAGAATCGACGCTCCGGGAAGTCTGCAGTCTGTGAACACGTACAGGATCGCCTCCGTCACTACATCAGATTTGATAGACCGCAGATCCTCGCTAAAGAACACCGATTCCTTCCAAGGATGATTCGCGAGGCTATTGAAATCAAAAAACATCCTAATTTCAATAGAGAAGATGGCTGGGTGCTACCATCTGCTTGGGATCCTATAATAAATAAAATTAAATCCCAACCCAAGCATACAACAGCAAGACTTCAAGATACCATAAGTTCATACTGCATAGATCGGAACAAAAGTTAAATTTTAATCTATGGTAACCGCGGTTAACTATGACATATGGACGTTGAACATCTCAGTCCTGCCCGTGACCATGAGTGCTGTAAAGCGTTCGAAACGTCGGGTATTTAAAAAGTTAAATATACGCGATAAATTCCGTAAAAACTAGTATTATTTCAATGTGTAGTGTTCGCGTAAATATAAGAAATCGTTTTGGTAGAGTAATTTGCTCTGACATTGAAGTTAAGTTAATTAAGTTAACTTAACTTACAACGCTAACAGGAGATTATTATGCTCTGCAAGAGCGAGGAGACGTTCTTGGGGGGACTTCGCAGCGCGCAGTTTGCCTGCTACTACCGTGATTTCCCTGATGTCAATATTCCTAATAGCGGAATACAGTGTATTGTAGTCATCAGCTGTGGGCTCTGACTTATGGGAGTAGGAGGTTGTCCGCGGTGGGTCTGCCTCTTTTTAGGGCCCCAGGGGAAGACTGGAGGCTGCATAGACTTGGAGAAGCCCGGAGGGGGGCCGAATTATGCCCTGGGGGGCCTAGGGGGACCCTTTGAGGGCCGAGAGAAGCCCTGGATGGGCTGAGAAAGGCCCTGACGGGGCCGTTGGTGGAGAGCCGGGAATGAGCGGTCATTGACCGGCGGTGGAGCTTGCCTACTGGGGCGAGGTTGAGGTGCGCAGGGGCTACCCCTGTAGTTAGCCGGGTGTCCTGTCTGTTTGCACAGGACACATGCGGGCGGGGATTCGGCGTCTTTGGGCCGGGGACACTCTTTAGTGTTGTGGGGGTTCGGGGCACTTAACGCACCTGGGTGGGGCGGAGCAGTTGGCCGCCGCATGACCATATAGTTGGCAGCGGTGGTACTGCGCCGGGAATCCGGGCCTATGTGGGGGCTCAACCTTCACTCTCGACAGGCCACACACTGTGCGTACCTGCCGGAAGATGGCTTTTGCCTCCGGCACGTTGGATAGGATGACTAGGGCAAGGTTGAATCTCTTGCCCGTTCTACTGTGCATTTTGTGCACGGCTTCCACGGGGAAGCCTTAGGACTTAAGGTCCTCAAGGATTTCCTCGTTGGAGAATTCGAAAGGGACGCCTCGGATGACGGCCCTGACTTTACGCTCTTCCGGGAGAGCGTAAGTGTGATAAGAGACTCTTTCGGCTGTGAATAGCCTGGTGAGTTGACGGAAATCCTCGATCGAGCTGGGTATGATTTTGATTCCTGCGTCGTAGCAGGTTTTCGACAGTTGGGTAAATTTTGCCTTATCTCTAAGGAAGACAGGGGGCGGGACTTGCTTCTTAGCAAGGACTGGTGCACATCGAGAGAATGGTTTTGTCGGAGTTGGGATGTCTAGTGACATAAGTGGGATGGCGGCAGCGGCGGGGGCTGCGGAGGTTGTAGGAGCGGCAGGGGCCGCTGAGATAGGGGGGTACGTTTTAACGCGGCGCGCTTACTGTTGCGCTTGGAATTAACGGTGGTAAATGTAGACTCCCCCGTTCCGTCGGAGTCATAGGACTCCGATGAACCGGAGTCTGAAGTGGTGGCGGGCCCCTTCCGGGAGGCCGGCGCCGAGGACTCGGAGCATGCGTACTCCATCTCTAAGGGGGCAGAAGACTCAAGGGGGGCAAAAGAGTTCCTCGTTTCGAGGTATGTCGCGATTACTGGCGGCGGATGGTGTACCTGAGGGGCAGAGAGGGGGGCCTGGGCGGCTATTGCAGCTATTTTCACGAAGTCATTTTATGGCTCCGTGCTCGCATTTATTTTTATGTACTTAATATTTGGCTATGTGACTTGAAGTCAAGTGATTGTCTTTAATACGTCAAAGCTGAATGTGGGAAAATATGAGATGAAATTTTAAAACGCAAGCATTTAGATGGCATTGTGATTGTGATATTTCTTAATAAATCATACAGGCAGAAAACTAACTTAAAAATAAAAACTAAAAGCCAACTTCAAGAACTAAAAAGAAAAAAATAATTTCACATTCTGAAGTCGGTGCTTGAACTTAGAAGGATTTTAAATTTTAATGCTTTGCAATTCCTCTTTTCTTTTTCGAATTTCTTTTTTATTTACTTCACCTTCTCATCCCTTCAGTTTTCTGTTCTTTCTCTTTTTTGAAATTGTGTCCACTCTATTGAAAAATTGCTCATATTCTATTGATTGATTTAAATACTGGAGACACTGGCCAAGGTTAATTGTTTTGATTTTATACGGGTCGGTTTATTGACTTTATAATAATATCGGAAAAGATCCGCTTGTTCGGTTTTTTTGTATGGTTCTTAAAATTGATATTTTCGAATAGTGTAAATAAAAAATTTTCATTTGTGTGTAATACATCTGTTATACCCTGTTATCTAAAGACTTTCCTGTCCGGCATAGTTTTCATCGATTTTTTTGCGATTGCGTCTATTGTTGAATTTTTCGTGCTGAGATTTGAATAAAATTTAATAGGACACGGTATCAAAAGTATCAGTTCAGTATTATTGTTGGTTTTTTTGATTTCGTTTTTTACAAGGATATAATTTTTTTTTTTTTTTTTTTTTTTTTTTTTTTTTTATTTTAATAAAGCTTAAAAATAGATTTAAATTTTCTTTTATTCGAAAAGTTATGCGGTCGTTGTAAGACTATTTCATGTTTTTAAGAAAAAAAATAATTACTGTAACTCATATCATAAACGGAATCTAAGAAAGTTTCTTTTTCGCGAAAGAGTCATCCATATTTAATATTGTGACCCGAAAACCATAAGTAAGCTGTTTCCAAGCAGATCGATACCTAACGAAAAGGATATCGTAACCATATGTGCCTTTGTCATCAAATTCAACGATGCGAGAAAATTATCAGAGAACATTACATTTGTTTTCTCTTGTTTAAAAATATCGTCTTAAGTGTCAAATCTAAGATCGAGAGTTGAATTGACAACCCGCTGTTCAAATCCCACTCTAAGTAATATCAGCATGTCGACTTTACGGTCAATTGGAGTGACGATCCCATATGTATATACGTAAGAATGCTTATTATCTCGTCTGGCGTCCTGACAGAGCGCAGAACGGGATAACGTGATAATAAAATGCCAACAGCCTAAGAAAAGAGACCCCCGTACGCACGCAACATGAATTCGCATTCATCATTCAGCCATATCCAAAAGGTACGAGGTAATGGAGATACGTTCAGCTCGCGCAATGTGTATTTGAAGTTTTGCATCCATTCATCATTGCGCAAACTTACACGACGTAAACTATTACGGATCCTCGACAGAAAGTCTTCAGCATATTCTTCCCTTACATAATTTTTCTCTGTGTGCATGAATTTCTTCATTAATACACCATTGTACATTAGCTTTCTAGGTACGTTCTCTGCGCCTGACCGTCCGATGTTAGCAGATGCTGTAACAGCTAGGCATTATTTCACATTGCTTGAAAATAATTGCTCAACCGTGAAGGGAGTAAATTCTTTCGAGAGCTTTACTCGAACAGATGAAGAATTAGATCACTTCTTTGCACCTGATCCATCATTGAGAGATTTAATTGCCATGAAAAAATATGCTGCATACATCATTTCCTGGAAAGCTGTTGGATACACAACTATTTCAAAAGGGAATAGGGAATAGGGAAGGGCCATCTTCTAGCCACCAAGTCCACCGCACACTCGCCAAAGTTAGTGAATTCACAGTTATCCATCATTACGCACTATCTTTACTTGTTTAACGACCTGAATTAAGGTAGAATATATCTTTGGAAAATCATCAGAAGTCCGTAATTGATAAGATATATGTGGAAATCTGGATACTGAATAGTGATGCTGGGGATGATGGAAATTCTCCAAATAATGTGGTATAGCCACCCATCACTTGTATGTAACTTGGATTATTTATTCATTATAATAGAATTCATTACTATTCTAGTAAACTGTGTTTACTGATCATTGAATCTTGATGTTAAGGTTCTTATATAGGCAAGATGTATCTCATAATCTTTAGCGGATTCATCTAGTGATAGTGTACGTATATAGACTGACCAGTTCCATTCGTTTGTGGTTTTTAGACCTTTAGGAGCTAACAACCAGCTTATCCAATCATTGGTATTTAAATGATGTAAACGTGTGTACAAATATATTCATATATCTTAGATTTTTACTTTATGAAAAGAATTACATAATATTTTAATGTTACAACATTTACAATTAATATTCATTACACACAATACAAAAAAAACTAATATATAAAGACTAAAACTAAAAATTTAAATTGTCATAAAATCCTGCTCCACGTTGTATCGTGCCAAGAACATGACAAGATAGCGTATAAAGTGTCTTTTTCAGAAATTTGTAAAGGTTGCATAAAAGAATTGACAGGCAGCGGTAAATTCTGAGAGGGATTGACTGAAGGATGTTTCTGCCGAAGGCCTTCAAGAGTTTCGACATTACCAGGAGCCAGGATGTTGTCCGGGAATAGAATACGGGATGCATTTTTTAAGTCTCCATCCATTACTTTCGATTCAACTACTTTTTTAAACAAAATTTAGGACAACGTAAAGATAAATGAGTATTAATCGAATAATCTAAATTTTGAAAAGAAGTCTCTTTTTGTTGAGATGTAATTGATTTAATTACTGTTTTATTAAAATGAAAATGGAAATACGCGAATGTAAAAAAATCGCTAACTCTCCACAATTCGTTAAACAATTTTGAATAGTGCATGTCAATGCATTATGTTACTATGAAAATTGTACAATTGTTCTAAAAAAAAAAATGAAAAATTTGTGTCATTAGGTTATTATACTAGATAATTTTTTTTATTTACTTCTGATTTCTTCATTTTTTCAAATTGAAATATCGTTCCTTTTCTGTTCTCTCTCTTAAAAGTTGTCTCCAATCTCTTGAAAAATTGCTCCTATTCTATTGATTGATTTAAACACTGGAGGCCCTGGGCAAGGTTAATTGTTTTGTTTTAAAAGCATCTGGAGTGAGCAAAGAGCCTAAAGAGATTCAGGCTAGTTTGTTGGTTAACCTCTTCGGCTCGGCAGGATACGAGTTGTTCACGATTTTACTTTCAAAGAGGGCGAAAGCGAAGACGATATCAATTGCGTTTTGAATAAGTTCGATAGTTATTTTGGTACTAAACCGAATATAACAGTAACAAGGTTCAAATTCTTCTCGCGCATTCAAGAGAATGGAGAAAATATCGACCAATATGTGACCGTTTTGCGAGTACTGAGTCGGCAATGCGACTTCGGTGATTTGCACGAGAGCCTGCTGCGAGAGTTTACTTCGTACAGACGATTTGACGTTATCGAAAGCGATACAAATTTGTCAAGTGGCAGAAATTTCTAAGGAAGAAATTCTGTGTATTGACTGCAACGAGGCGGAGAACGGTCAGGTGGATGCAGTTCAAGGCATCCGCCGTGGGACGCGCGGTTGGCGCAGCGGCAGGGGCTGAGCGCAGACCGCGTTCAGAAGGGGGCGCGCGGCGCGCGTTTGTCCAGCGCTGCAGCCTGCGCCGGCGGCGGCGGAGCCATGGGCGCGCTGCGGGAGCGTGCGCTGTGCTGGCGGCGACAAGTGCTCGGCACGTCAAGCCATGTGTTTTGTGTGTGATAAAAAAGGTAATTTTTCACGGATGTGTAAACAAAACGGTGTAGTAAAAAAGGTACATAATTTGAGTTTGGGCTCTGCAGAAAATGATAGTAACTCGGAAATGTTCTATGTTGATACCGTAAGCGAGGTCAAAAATGCGGTAAGTCGACTAAAGAATGGGTCGAAAGCGTGAAATGTAATAACAAAGAACTTTTAGTTAAAATAGGGTGTGTTATTTTAGTATTTACGTATTGGCTTCTCGATTAAACAACTTTGCCCGTTTTCAAAGAGAGTGTATTCCTTCAAAGGAAACCGGTTACCTGTCTTAGGCGTTGTAAAACTAAAGGTAGTTTATAATAACCAACAATTTGTATTGCCGTTTATTGTCACCTGTTCCAAACTTTGTCAATTTTGCATTTAGGCTGGCCTTGGATTCTGTTAATAAAACTGCTAATGTTTTGCCTAAATGATTCTTTACAGCAGCTATCCTGGCAATATTCTCCTTTGTAACTTTCCCGGACTCAAGTTGCTTTATAGCACACAATAATGGATGAAATGTAAATATTTCAGAGAAATGCTCGGCTCCTGGTGCTGCACTGTAGTATAGTATTCTGTCTTTGTGTATGTCTAAACCGAGGGACACTGCCATAGCACATTTTGGGTTATAGCTTTCACCTTGCTGTGCTGCATATGCTGCACACATTTCTGTTAGTCTATTTAAGGTATATTCGTCATTTTTTTCCTGAATTTTGGCCTCTCTTTTTAATGACTAAAGCTTTATTCAAAGAGCAGAGAGCATCTCCTATTTGTAATATTTGTACTGGCTGGAGTCCCTTTAGTTGAGATCTTACTTTCTCTCCTTGGCAAAGAACGTTCTCCACAGTGTGTGGGTCTGTTAAAAATAAATCATTTTTATGCATGTCACAAAACTCGCTGCCTTTAAATGTTGACTCGAGAACGCTGGTGTCGAAGATATACTGACCCATTTTGCCTGTATCTTTTTTGTAAACAGGTTTCTGTTTTGTTTCCTTCGAGCCCTAGGTATTAAAGGTGAAAGTTCTTCTGACTCTTTACTGGTGCTTGCCTTAGGATTGTTTTTGTTCAAAAGTCGTTTTGATCTCCGAGGTTCAATTTTTAAAACTGATTTTTTTTTATATGTTTGATATTTATTTGTCAGCGATTCATGTTGTCATAATCTACTCGGATTAGAAAGTTGTATTACGATGGGAGTAATTAAAATAAATATTGACAATTATTCGAGTTTGTTTAAAGGTTTAGGGATGTTACCTGGCAAATATAGTATTGTAGTGGATAAAAGTGTTCCACCCGTTATTTCTCCCTCTAGGAAAATATTTATAGGTATGAAAGACAAGTTATTAATGGAGTTAAAACGAATGGAAGGACTCGGTGTTGTTAGAAAGGTCACACATCCGACAGAGTGGGTAAATGCAATTGTTTTAGTGGCTAAGAAGGACGGTAGCATTCGTGTTTGTCTAGACCCTAGACCGCTTAACCGAGCAGTGCGCCGCGCGCAGTACTCGCTGCCCACAGTGACAGAACTGGCGGTGAAGCTGCATGGCGCGCGGGAGTTCAGCGTGTTCGACGCTCGCTGTGGGTTTTGGATGGTGCAAATTCATGACGCTTGTGCTGACCTTTGTACGTTTAGCACGCCCTTCGGTAGGTACCAATTTTTGCGCTTACCCTATGGCATAAGCTGTGCGCCGAAAGTTTTTCATGCAAAGCTCAGACAACACTTGGAAGACCTCGAAGGTGTCGAATCGTCCATCGACGACGTCATCGTGTACGGATCAACTCAGCATGAACATGATCAACGATTAGAAGCTCTTTTAAAGCGTGCCCAAGATGTAGGTATTAAATTTAACCGCGACAAATGCAAATTCAGTGTTGCTGAAATAACATATTTAGGTCATACATTTGACGCTAATGGAATGAAAGCCGACAATTCAAAGGTAAAGGCTATATTGGACATGCCTTATCCAACGGACAAAAAATCTCTAGAACGATTTTAGAAATGGTAAATTATTTATCAAAATTCATTCAAAGTTACTCTGAATATGTGAATGTGTTGCGGTCTTTATTAAAGAAAGATGCCGAGTGGGTGTGGGAGGCTTACCATTCTGAGGCTGTCGATAAATTAAAAGAAAAAATCTCTAGAACGATTTTTAGGAATGGTAAATTATTTATCAAAATTCATTCAAAGTTACTCTGAATATGTGAATGTGTTGCGGTCTTTATTAACCTGTAAGGGGGTTAAAGAAAGATGCCGAGTGGGTGTGGGAGGCTTACCATTCTGAGGCTGTCGATAAATTAAAAGAAAAAATCTCTAGAACGATTTTTAGGAATGGTAAATTATTTATCAAAATTCATTCAAAGTTACTCTGAATATGTGAATGTGTTGCGGTCTTTATTAAAGAAAGATGCCGAGTGGGTGTGGGAAGCTTACCATTCTGAGGCTGTCGATAAATTAAAAGAAAAAATCTCTAGAACGCTTTTAGGAATGGTAAATTATTTATCAAAATTCATTCAAAGTTACTCTGAATATGTGAATGTGTTGCGGTCTTTATTAAAGAAAAATGCCGAGTGGGTGTGGGAGGCTTACCATTCTGAGGCTGTCGATAAATTAAAAGAAAAAATCTCTAGAACGATTTTTAGGAATGGTAAATTATTTATCAAAATTCATTCAAAGTTACTCTGAATATGTGAATGTGTTGCGGTCTTTATTAAAGAAAGATGCCGAGTGGGTGTGGGAGGCTTACCATTCTGAGGCTGTCGATAAATTAAAAGAAAAAATCTCTAGAACGATTTTTAGGAATGGTAAATTATTTATCAAAATTCATTCAAAGTTACTCTGAATATGTGAATGTGTTACGGTTTTTATTAAAGAAAGATGCCGAGTGGGTGTGGGAGGCTTACCATTCTGAGGCTGTCGATAAATTAAAAGAAAAAATAGCGAGTGCTCCGGTGTTAGCGATTTATTCGACGGAAGCGCCAGTGTTATTGTCGGTGGACGCTAGCAGCGTCGCGATTTGAGCTGTGCTTCTATAGAATGAGCGACCTGTAGAATTTGTTTCGCTAACCTTGACGGACACACAGACTAGATATGTTCGAATTGAGAAAAAAATACTTGCGATAGTTTTTGCTGTCGAACGGTTTAGGCAGTACATATACGGTAGGTCAGATATTACCGTTCACACTGATCATAAACCACTGGAAGCATTATTTAAAAGACCGCTAACTTCAGTACCGATACGTCTACAGCGTATGATGTTAAGAGTGCAAGGGTTCGATATCAAAGTTGTATATACACCGGGCAAGTACGAGTACATGTATATTGCGGATACTCTGTCGCGGGCCCCTCTAAGGGAGTTAATACAGAACTATGTATCTGATGAGTTTAATGTACAAACCTGTTTTATGCTAAGGAACATGCCATTCAGTCTATCAAAAATAGAGTCTATAAAGGACACCGAAACGGATAGTGACCGTAAATTATTAATAACGTATATTAAAAACGGATGGCCAAAACATAGGCGCGAAGTGAGTGACGACGTTAGTGTATTTTGGCCACATCGAGAGCAACTGTCGTATGTCGACAGGTTGATTTTTAAGGGAGACCGTGTGTTCATTCCACGTAGGTTACGGGAGTAAAAGTTAGAGCGCGTGCACGAGGGTCACCTGGGCATCGATCGGTGTAAGAGGCACGCGCGCGAAGTGATGTTCTGGCCGGGCGTGGATCGTGGGTAAGGCGTGTGCGCTACACGCGCCGCGCCCGCGTCGCCAGCCGCTCTTGCAACATCACGTGCCGGATTTTCCTTGGCAAAAACTGGCTTCCGACATATTCGAATATAAAAGAAAGAAATATATTCTCCTTGTGGACTATTTTTCGAATTATGTTGAAGTCGAGGAGTTAGCCGGTATCGGTAGCAAACATGTTATAAATTTTATGAAAATGCAGTTTGCTCGAAACGGTATACCCGCTGAAATAGTAACAGACAATGGGCTGGCGTATAGGTCGAAAGAATTTCAGAATTTTTTAAATGAATGGGAAATAGATCACGTTACCTCATCCCCCACTATCCTCAGTCTAATGGAAAAAGTGAAAGAACCGTCCAAACTATAAAAAGTTTGCTAAAGAAATGCTCTACGCATTTCTTCTCAGGCCAAGACTTTTATTTAAGTCTATTAATGGTTTAGATTCTCCGGCACAGATGCTTATGGGGTGACGGATGAAATGAAACTGCCAATTTCTGAAAAATTATTAAGAACTCCAGTAGATAACGATCGCAATTATCAATCTTTGATGGCTGATTGAGAAAAAATTAAAAAAACGATACAAGTCCACGAAGTCACTTGAGCGTTTATCGGTGGGCGATATAGCTGCTTTATTATGTAATGCTGGTAGAAAACCTGTTTCAGTAGTAGCTCGTGCCGAGGCGCCAATGTCTTTTATAGTTAAAGATGAACAAGGGAAATGGTTTCGACTTACGCGTAGCCATCTTATTTTACGCTCCAAGGATTATGGGAAACCGAGGTTGTCTCGGACTTCATCCAGTACTGCAAAGTTTCAGTCCCGCATTCTAGACAAAAGTACGATTGCCTCCTGGGGCGTACGACGTCGACGAAAGGTTGGGTCCGAGACTCAGGCAGACTTTCAAGTGGGTCCGCATACAGACAGAGCGCCGTCATCACGGCCCAGTACTCCTACTACTCCTGGTACTGATAGCTCATTTACAGAATGTTTTTCTTCACCACCATCACCAATTGTGAACATAACAAAGTCCAAGGAACGGACTGCACGAATGTTGGCGGAAAAAAAAGAAAAATAATAATGATACAAAATAACTCTCGGATGTAACTTTTCGGTTTAAGTAATATATATAAAAGTTAGTAAATAAAAATAATTAGGTTATAATTTTTTTAAAGTTTTCGGTCGTATGTTTTATTTATCACAATAATTGTGTATTATGTCACTATTTATTGTTGTAACAATAATAGATTAAAAAAAATTCTTTCATAATTATTATGTGATTAGTAGGTCAAATATTGTTTTTTTTTAATATACATATAATAGGAGAACAATTCTTATAGTTATTTTTGTTTGTAATTTTATTATTGTTTATAAAATTATTTTAGAAAGCGAAAGATGTATAATGTATAGGTATAGAGTATAGAAACAAAGTCAGTGTTAAACCAACTGGCGTGTGTTTTATTACAGTATGGTCGAGCGTGATTTCATATGTATCTAAAAAATCACGCTGCGGATTTGGTATTATTGAATCACTCCTTCGATTGCATTCTCTATAAAGAGAAAAATCGACTTCAATGTTATATTTACTTATTTATCACAGTTTTCAAATAACTTTCCTCTCATTTCATTCCATATTCTTTTAGAAATGATTGCGATTTATTAACGCTTACCCGCTCTACTCTAACTAGGTTGTCCATTAATTATGAGTAGAAGCGTAAGATAAGATTTGACATACGACCAAATAAGTCCCGTTGGATCTTAATTTTTTGGTATTTTACGCCGATATATACACTTTTTTTCTATTTGGCAAAAAAATTGTGAATATGTTTTTTATCGTTTGGTCGAATCGATGGATTTTCAATGAACGCTTAGTTAAAGTTCGGACTTGAAGTAGTAAGAATTTCGTACTTTAACTTGCTTTATCTGTCTGTTTCCAAGCGGATCGATAGCTGAAGGAAAGAATATTGTATCCATGCGTGCTTTTCTCATCAAATTCAGTAATACGAGAAAATCGTCAGAGAACATTACACATGTTTTCTCTTGTATAAAAATATCGTCTTTGGTCCGAATCTAAAATCGAGAATTGAATTGGCAACTAGCTGTTCAAATCCCATTCGAATTAATATCAGCATGCCGACTTCACGGTCAATTTGAGTGTAGATCCCATATGTATCCGGAATGCTTATTATCTCGTCTGGCGTCCTGACAGAGCGCAGAAAGGGATAACGTGATATTAACATGCGTACATAATGTATCTGCATAATTATTCATTCTTGAGCCTAAGAAAAGAGACTGTACGCACGCAACACGAATTCGTATTCATCATTCAGCCATACCCAAAAGGTACGAGGTAATGGAGATACGTTCAGCTCGCGCAATGTGAATTTGAAATTTAGCATCCATTCATCATTGCGCAAACTTACACGACGAAGACTATTATGGATCCTCGACAGAAAGACTTCAGCATATTCTTCTCTTACATAATTTTTAAAACATTTTGATTAAATATTTATTATAGCTATTTTATTTTATGGAATTAAAAAACTGTTATAGAAATAAAATGCCCCAGATGACAAAATTTGTGCAAATCATTGTCATGTCTTATTGTGGGTTGGGCGACGATTGTGGGTTTGGCCAGAAGTACTATAATTCTAACAGTTTTATTCTGTACACACCACATAGACGATTGATTATCAATTTTAAATAATTGATAAGCATTTATACGACATATTTAAATTATATGAATAATAACTTTTTTGTAACATTTACTTACTTACTTACTTACTTATCTTCACGCACAATCCCTAACGGGGTAGCCAGAGAGAACAGATCGCCAAGTGTCACGATCCTTACATACCTCTTTCGCTTCCTTCAGGTTCATTAACTTCTTCATACATGCACGTCTAGGTATCCGAGTACTCTTGACCCTCCCCTCTTCGAGCAATTTGCTCACATGGTCTTCGAAAGTTAGTCTCGGTCTACCTCGACACCTTTTAATATTTACTTTCGCTCTATATATTTTCTTCACCATTCGGTCTTCACTCATTCGTTCAACGTGCCCAAACCATTGGAGTACGCCCCTATCAATTTTTGTGATAAGGTCATCTTTCAATCCTGCCATATTGCGAATCTCTTCGTTTCGCTTTCGGTCGGCTAAGGTAACGCCACACATTTTACGAAGAGATCGCATCTCCACTGCATTCAACTTGCTTTTATGCTTCTTCTGGCATACCCAGGTTTCGCTGCCATATAACAAAGTCGGTACCAACACTGCATTATGTATTAATTAATACATAAGCTGTTTTTGTAACATTTCATTGAAGTAATATGTGTACTTACGTACTAGAACAGCTATCTCAAACAAAAAATGTGAGCTACTCTGTGTTCGCGTGGTCTGTATATATCATAGAATAAACATAGGTAGAATGATCCGTAGGTAATAGTAGATTGTAATGTTAAATAGGTAAATTATATAGAGAAAAATATTTAAATTTTGTCATTTATTTTGTATATTATATTTGCGTATTTAATATAATATTACATAATATTATATCACAATTACATTTTAATGATATTTTAAGAGGTATCTATGCCAAATATAAAAAAAAATACTTAATGTGTGTTTAACAAAACTTATTAACATAACATTTAAATTACAAATATATTTATTTAAATTAGAATAAGAGTCGTTCATAAATGCTGGGCACGCGAGAGTTAAAATTTATTCCACTTTGACTTTGATGTGGAAACATAAAAATAAAATAAAATAATAATAAGCAGATTTAAACATGAAACATTTAGCCTATTATAATAACTTATATATGTTTCTACAAAAAAAAATGTGTATAATAATATATTCGTTCTATACTTAAGTACCCACAGAAGTGTCGCATCTGAACATATTAAATTCATAATCTATATTTCATGACACAAGATGGCGTTAGGAATAATTAGTTTTACTTTTTTATTGATTAAGTATCTTATTAACCGATGAAAAGTAATTCCTTGGTTTTTACTGACATTTCTTGAATTATTTGTGCAATATCTAAGTACATTTTTTTTTGCGCCCGAAGCAATTAAAGGGCTACCCTATACGTAGGGAGGCGGAAAATGTATTACACATACCGCGATAGCCGGTCTATCGTGGTTATGAGGGACTCACATCCTACCGGGGAACCTAAGTGATACCCTCTAAAAACCGCCTTTAGGGACAGGCAACTGGCTGAATAAGCTTTATTGTGCCTCATCGTGAGCGACCCTCTTTTGGGAAAAGAGGGCGCAGGCGGCTACGAGCCGCTGAGGGAGTGCCTAAGAAGGCAAATTAATTATGAATGGTTTAATTTAGTTTAATAAGAGTTGGCGTGAGCCGCCAGGAGGCAGTTCAGGTCGTTTGATAGTTTATTAGGCGGGTCCGAGTGAGAGTTTCTTGGCCTGCGGACTCGATAGCGAGAGGGGGCTGGGGCTGCATAAGTAGCTGCCTCACGAATTAAATGGTTTGAGTGCGACTCTGAGGCTTTGAAGAAGTTCTCAGAGAGTTTTTTGAGAAGTTGTTGAATTGTGGGGAGCTCTAGGTCCCGATGAAGGTCAGCATTACGGACGTACCAAGGTGCGTTCGCAGCCCGACGACAGAAAAGGTTTTGAACTATTTGGAGTTCATTAATAATTTTAGGGTCGGCGTGGGCAAAAACGGGGCCCGCGTAGGACATGACTGGTCCTATACAGACCTTATAAAGGGTACGCTTGTTTCTAAGGGACATTTTACTGTGTCGTCCAACATACTGTTGAGCCTACTCAGGTAAAAACGTGCGTGACGGGTTACTCTTTTGACATGGGACCTGAAAGTGAGCCTTGTGTCTAGAGTGACACCTAAATATTTGGCAGTCGTATGCCAGGGGACAGGGTTCCCTAGCATACGTATTGGTGGAGTGTTTTTGAGACGGCGTCGTTTATAATCGAAGTGAACGGCGGAGTTCTTCTCCGGCTTCACATCGATGCTCCATTTTTTGAACCAAGCTCCTAGGTCGTCAACTGATTTTTGAACCTTGTTCCGTATGAAAGGTAGCGAGATACCTTTGCAGTAGTTAGCAGTGTCGTCTGCGAAGAGGGAGAGCTGAACACCTTTCGACAGGATGGGAATGTAGTTGGTGAACAGGATGTACAGCAGAGGAGCAAGTACTGAGCCCTGAGGGACACCAGCTTTGATAGGGCGCGTGAAGATAGCGTGCCTTCGTGTCTAAAACGAAAGGTACGATGCTTTAAGTAAGAGGCCTCGAGACGTACTAGACGATCGGGGAGACCTATTTTGTACAGCTTGTAGATAAGGCCTGTATGCCTGACTCTATCGAAGGCTTTAGCTATGTCCAAAAAGACCGCGATGGTCTTATGACGACGAGGATAGAAACCGCTGAGGATATATTCCACAATACGGTGAACTTGTTGGGGACATGAGTGTTGCGCTCGGAAACCGAATTGATGGGGAATGATAAGAGGGTCACCGTCTGTGGGAAACAGATAGCGTCTCATACGAGTTTGGATGACTCTTTCGAAGAGCTTGCCCATTGCCTTGAGGAGGCTAATGGCGCGATGACTGGAGGGGAGGTTGAGAGGCTTGCCTGGTTTGGGAATACCAATCACAGTTGCCTCTTTTCACGTAGTGGGAAAGTAACTAAGGTTGAAGCAGGCGTTGAAGATATTAGATAAAAAGGTTAACACCTGCTCAGGAAAGTGTTTTAGGGCTTGGTTGGAGATGATGAGATGCCATCCGCGCCCGGAGACTTTTTAGGCTTAAGTCCTTTGATGAGGGTTGAAATCTCATCATTGGACACAGAGATAGGTTCGGAGGCCGTAGGGGGTGAGTTCCGGCGGCGGACCTCATCCTCCACTGCCTGGACGTGTGAGGGGTCGACGGGTTGAGAGCTAGGAGAGCATTGTGCGGCAATGCTATCTGCAAAGCACTCAGCCTTTTTCTCGTCCTCGAAGGCAACCGTACCGTCGGGACGGGAGAGAGGGGGAGTGTGGGTGATAGCGTCTATGCGAAGGGCTCTAGCCATCTGATAGTACGCTGTATGAGATGTAGAGATATTCTCCATGAGTTTACTCTTTTCGAGGTCTCGAAATTCAGAGAGGCGGAAACGGAGTTCTCGTCGAAGACGATTGGCCGTGCGCCTATATTCGGGGGTGGGATACTTCGCTGCTCTCCGGAAAGCAGCTTTTTTGGCTTTTAATAGGTTGCTAATATGTAGGCGAGGTCCACTATTGTTAGCAACCGGGACGACTTTTTCGTTATCCTTAAGGGAGGATTTAATAAGGGTGGAGTAAGTATCGACCGCGGTGTCGATTTTTTCGGGACTGTCTAAGTCCGACGGTTGGGAGATGGTAGAGCCCTGTGAGTCCAGAGCTTTAGCTAGGGACTCTTTGAATCCCTTCCAATTAGTGAAGGTTTTCGTATGTGTTGGGGGAGGTGGCTGATGGCCAAGAATGAGGGAAACCGGTCGGTGATCGGATCCTAGATCGTCTAGTGTCTCGATTGCTCTGAGGTTGAGAGAAACTCCTAGGAGTCACGCAAAATCTAGTACATCGGGGGCGTGATCGGTGTTATCGGGAAAGTGAGTAACACCGAGGGGACTATGGACGGTAATATCAAGAGACTGCGTGATATCGAGCAGTATCTTGCCACTAGGGGACGTAGTACGGCATGTCCATTCAGTATGCTTGGACTTAAAATCTCCAAACATAATGACTGAATTGCCTATAAGATCGCCTCAAAATCTTTTTTGAGGGGATGGGTTCCTGAAGGGATGTAACAGGAGGCTATGAGGATGGACTGATGTCCAGGCATAGCTAGCCTGCATATCGTGGCTTCCATGTTGGTAAGCGGCGGAGTAGAAATGGGCGAGCAGTGAAGTGTCTTCTTGTAATAGATGACCGTTCCGCCGCCTCGGCGGTCGGGTCTGTCATTACGAAGAAGAGAGAAGTTTTAATAGAAAGGCCTCTAGTGTCCTCAGTTTTGAGATTAGTTTCCTGTAGGAGGAGGAAATCGACTTCACGATTCATTATTCGAAGAAAGAGCTTAAGCTCTGGGAGGTTATTTAGCAAACCGCGAATATTAAAGGATACAAGCGATAAACCCTTAGGTTTGATACGACCGTGAGACTTTGGTAGAGCAAACTGCTCTGTCATTAAAGTTAAGTAAATTAAGTTAACTTAACTTACAACGAGCACAAAAGATTATGATGCTCTGTAAGAGTGAGGAGATGGTCCTGAGGGGACCTTGCAGCGCGCAATTTGCGTGCTAACACCGCGATTTCACTAACTTCGATGTTCCTAATAGCGGAATAGATCGTTTTTAGGTCTTCAATAGTGGGCTGTGATTGTTGTTGTTGTGGGGCGGGGGTTGTCCGCGGTGGGTCTGCCTTATTGGGGCCCCAGGGAAAGACTGGAGGCTGCATAGGCTTGGAGAAGCCCGGAGGGGGCCGAATAATGCCCTGAGGGGGCCTAGGGGTCCCTGAGGGGGCCGAGAGAAGCCCTGGATGGGCTGAGAAAGGCCCTGACGGGGCCGTTGATAGAGAGCCGGGAATAAGCGGTCATTGACCGGCGGCGGAGCTTGCCTACTGGGGCGAGGTTGTGGTGCGCAGGGGCAGCCTCTGTAGTTTGCCGGGTGGCCTGTTTGTTTACACAGGACACATGCGGGTGGGGATTCGGCGTCTTTGGGCCGAGGACGCTCTTTGGTGTTGGACATCTCTAGGGGGACAAAAGACTCTAGGGGGGCAAAAGAGTTCCTTGTTTCAAGGTATGTCGCGATTACGGGCGGCGGTTGGAGTGCCTTAGGGGCAGGGGGAGGAGCCTGGGCGGCGATGGAGGCGATGGCGGCAAGGACCGTCTCATCGAGGTTAATACCATATTGGTTTATGACGGCGGTGATGGAATTAGCTACGCTATCTGTGGCCAGTTTGGGGCAGTTGATCTATTAGTATACTATTAGTAGGATTGGTTGTGGGACGGGTCCCTGGTCTCGGTAGAACAGGGACTTGAACGAGACATACTACGAGACAATATACACGTATAGTAATAATGCAAGAAAAACAAAGAATAACAAGAAGAACAACAAAAATCAACAATACAGTATAACAGTAAAATAACATTAGAGATAACAGTAAATAACAATAACAAGCGGAGGTCAGTCAAACCTCCCCTCCCGCCGAGGACAGGGGGGCAAGAACTGTTAGCGGTGAAAGATTCACCGGTGCGTCGGCGCTGTATAGCGCGAGCAGGACAGCGGAGGCGCGAGAGCGAGAAAGCACTACTGATTGTTGATCTAAGTACAAACGACGGCATATTTTTATCAAGAGATTTTTTTAAAATCAACACAACACATGACAACTCTACAAGCGCCTAGCGAGTGACTGATTAAAGTGCGGTGTATGCACCGCAGTTGAGTGGAACATAGTAGCTGAATGCAGTGTCGCCTCTAGTACGTAGTACGTAATAGCTCAATGTAACATTTTAAGGTTTTATGTTCACTGTTGTAGTATTACATTAATTGGTCGTGTTTATCTACGTAGTGCATACATTATTTAGTATAATTAACTATAGCGGTTGGCTTTAGCGTGACTATATCTGGTCGAAGTGGATTCTGTTCAGGAGCCATGCCGCAATCGTGTTCACTGGACGCCAACAGAACCTCCCTATTACTGTGCCATTTGCAAATAATTATTTTATTTTGGTTGTGCAGAATTATTATTTTACCTTTTTGTAGTTTTGGTGATCAATGTTTAGGATTTCCAGCTCTGTTTTCACGTAGCTTTCCCGTACACAATGTTTTTTTTTTGCAAAAATTTGTGTTATTAGGGATATACTTTGATAATAATTACTTACATAATATACCGAATGGCCGACATTAAGATATAAATTTACAGCTTTTTCGGAGTTACAGCGCCTCCCTAATATTTGATCTTTTGATATAACATATAAATGAAGTTTTTGGCATACATCAAATATGTCGCCCAACCTACGAAATTTGATACCATATTGAATTATCCTTTAGTCTTCATGTATTGCCGGAATGAAAGTCTGCCCCTCGAAAGCATCAGTGATTCATCAATTGCCAGTTCCTTAGTTGTATAGTATAGTATATTTCATTACGAGTACGGAAAGCCTGTCCTTGCAAAGAGTTCCAACAAATGTCTACCCGAGCCGAGGCGCAGCCGAAGGTGAGGGTTGACAGTCGGAACAAGGTGCAATGACGGTTCCGCACGTGTACTGTACAACTATTTTTAATACAGTTGCGAAAAAATGAAGCAATTTAATAAAATAATTAAAACTACAAACCCAACTAACTAATCATTTATTTCTTATAAAAGTTGATAATTCACATATACATTGAAATTGGTAAAGTTTTTTATACTAACTAAGTTTCGGTATGATCGTTCATGTATATTTGTCAAAGGTGTTATACAATGGCGGTTGCTAGTTGATGGAATTGGATCTGATGAATTATCATTATCAACGAAGGTAGATGGACGAACTTTTTCTTCAGTATTGGCATGTGAAGGAGACGGACTGGACTTTAAATTAATGGATTGTGTGATTTTTTTCCCGGTTTCTAGTTTGTTGTTTAATGAATCAGCAATATAGCCTTCTGCAACTTTGTCTGACTTCCAACCTCCTAGTCGCTGTAAGGTCGTCAAATTGGCTCCTGAATCTGCCAATAATGTAGCAGAGGTCCTCCTGAAGCTGTGCCCAGTATAATACTCAGCATCCGGCAGACCAAGAAATAGCTACTTCTCCAAATTTGTTTATCTCGATTGCTTGAGCTGTACACTTCCCTTTTTGATAATTTTGGAAAAAAAACCGTCGGTTTTTGCTTTTTGGGACCGTTGATTCATATATTTTTCCACTATTCTAAAAAAAATCTCCTTCAACAATAAAGCTTCTCGGTATCTTATTGTATTACTTGATGAGTAGCATTTTTCCATGGACTTCAATATCTTTTAAAGTAATATTGGCTCTCTTTGCGTCCTCCGCTGCTCCGCTGCGGCAAGCTCCAACAACGCCAAAAATCAGCGCAATCTACAAAAAAAGGGACTTGATTAATATTTTTTAAATAATATATTGACTATATTTTGCAATTTCGTAAACTGAATTCACTTATATCCACGTTGTTCCTTATTTTCAGCGTACTTTTTAACATCGAAAACCTCGACCATAACGTTAAAAGGTTTTAGTTTTGCTGAGAGTTCGGAGAAGTATGCCAACATAACATTTTCTGAAAAACTATTTGCTTTTTTCTCTTTTCTCCAAACAATGAATTCGTTGTGTGTAGAGAGTGGGTGTCTTTTGTTTTTTTTTTTTTCGTGTATTGCAAAACTAAACTCGCAAAGAACATTTTTGGAAAATGGCGCCAACCATAAAAGAATATAAGCAGAAATTTTTTGTTTTCTTCACCCATTCTGGGTAGGCAAAGGGAACTATGCCCATACAGCCAAGTCTTCAGTAGAATTTTTTTATTGATATGAAATGAAAATGAAATTTAATGAGATGAAATGTAATGAAACCTAACCTAACTAATTGAATCAAATCATTAAATCTAATATTGAAACAAATTAGTAGCTTCTTTTTAGAAATATTTGCATGAATCATAAAGACTTCTACGAATTTTTTTTAGTAAAACTTCGTGGTTGGTTTTTTCTTTTTAATAGACATTATTTTGACAGTGGGGAAAGAGAACGCACGAGTTCGGAAAAGGTAAAGAAAAAACTCGAGTATGTAATAGCCCACATCGCGAATGCTATACATCCCTGTAATACGCCACAATTTAGTTTCATTTTATTGTTAAATGCCTCTATTAATGTCTTATTTTTTATACTTTCGTTGCCCTCCTCACAATGACATTTAATTTTTTTATATAGAAGAGGGCGCAAACGAGCATACGGCTTACCTGATGTTAAGTGTCTACCGCCGCCCATGATCAACCGCAACACCAGGGGAATTGCAGGTGCGTTGCCGGCCCTTTAGAAAGGAGTAAGGTCTTTTCTTGAAGGTTCCCAGGTCGTATCGTCGGAAAAATTGCTAGTGGTAAATTATTCCACTGAGAGGTCGTACGCGGAAGAAAACTTCTTGTGAAGCGTACAGTGGTGGACCGCCAAGCATCCAGATGGTGTGGATGGTATCGGGATGTTTGCTGCGTAGTGCGTTCACGAAATTTGGCGGCTGGGATTAATCTGAACAATTCCTCAGAGCACTCCCCGTAATGCAACATCTCTTCGCAATGCAAGTGAATCGGGCCGATCGGAAAGCACTCGGTCGTCGACGATTCGAGCCGCTCTGCGCTGGATGCGGTTAAATGAAAGAAGCTGGCACTAGGGATCCCAAGCCCAGAGATAGGAACAACCCTGCATCTCCCATGAACCCACCAACCTTGCGGTTATACGGGTCGAATCACGAGAGGAGCACACGGTACTTGCTCGGGGCTGTTGCCCGCGCGCACTTTCTTGACTCTACAAGTTATTTAATCTACTCCTTGTCCCATTTTTCCACTCTCCCTTTTCGGGGCTGGACATACAAAGAACGCCTTCGGTTCCGTGCTGTTCTTCACGGTTACTTTTTTATATATTCACCTACCTAATAAAGTGTAATCTCGAAATCTTTTTAAGTTACAGTCCTTATTCCATAAAGACTAAAATAAAAATACTAAATACATAATTAAGTTATTCACAGATATTATTTTTTCCTAAGAAGTATTATTTGTGTAGATTTCGGTATTACTTTCTTCTCCCTAGGTTGTAATAGTATCTTTTTTAATTATTATTTTTTTACGTACCCTAGGACTTTCTCCTGTATCGTGGAGGCAGTTTACATACATAAATTGCACAAGGACAAGGACAAACATCCAGACCCGGAACAAGTACTTGTAGGCCATACAAATACTTGTGCCGTGCGGGATCGAACCCGCGGCCCTCAGCGCTATAACTCATTGCTGAGTTACTGCGCTACGTAGCCGTCAAATCTATACATATATGTATATCGATAAAATCTCCGACATCTAATAACAACAAACCACAACTACAGCGGTATGCATATGCCCCTTTTTTTGCGGATGGAAAATCATCTAATGACGCCTTTCGCTCTGGGTGGAGCGTAAGGGAGTGTCAGACTTTTTACTGACTAAAAACCATCCGTGTTCCTTCAGTGCCCTTACGTTACGGAGCCGCGGTATCTCTTTCGAAAAGCCCGCAGCCCCGGCAGGCGTCGGCCCATGCGGGCCCCTTCACGCTGCTGACAGCTCTTTGAGGCGCGCGTGGAACAAAGCGCGCCGTCGACACGTCCTGTCGTCGTTAGACGGACGGACGGCGAGCTACCCATTGTTCGCCGTCCACAGGCCCGCGCCTACGGTGGCCGGGAGCCACGACGTAGCCCCCGACGCCCGGGGCGTCTCCCGCGGCGGCCGGAGAGGAAAGCTGCTGCTCTCTCCTTCTCCCGCTCCGCCACCTCCTGCGCTAGCATCACTGCTTCGCAGAAGGTGGTGACGGCATCCCATTCCGTCTCGCTCCGAACCATGGCTTCGACCAGGGCCGGACGCGAGAGGTCGCCGCCGCCTATCGCCGCTACGAGGTCACGGCGGTGCTCCGCCCAAGTAGGGCACACCCCCACGGTGTGTTCCACCGTGTCCTCCGGTCCATCCTCGCAGTGGGAGCACCCGAGCGTTTCCTCCCGCCCGATTCGGTGCAGGAACCTCCCAAACACACCGTGTCCGGTGAGGACCCGCGTCAGGCGGAAGGTGAGGATGCCGTGGCATCTCTCAAGCCACTCCTCAAAGAGGGGTCTTATCGCCGCTATAGTGGCGTGCCCAGCACGGGGTTGCGACAGTTGCTCTCTCCATGTCGCCATGATATCGTGCCGGAAATCTGTCCGGTGCGCGACAACTTGCCGCGGCAGCGGGGTTTCCCCCGGCATAGTGCCTCCGCGCGCCATTCGTGCAGGCGCGCGAAGACTATCGCCTCCAGATCCCATGGCGGCAACCCAGCAAGGAGGCTCGCCGCCTCGCGGGAGATCGTGCGGTAGCCGCGAACCATTTTCACGGCAACCACCCCTTGGGGCGCGTTCAGGTGGTGGACGGCAAGCCGCGCCAAACCACGCGCCCACACTGGGGCCCCGAAAAGGGCCATGGACCGCACGATCCTCGCGTAGAGCCTCCGGCAGGAGGCGTTTGGCCCCCCCCAGGTTCGGCAGGAGCCGCCTGAAGGCAGCCCCGGTCCGTTCCAGTTTGGGAGCCAAACGTCGCGCAAAGTGCTCAACGAAGTTCCATCGGCCGTCGAGGACGAGTCCTAGGTACTTCAGCGTCGACTCGACGCCGATGGATACCCCTCCTACCATCACTGAGGATCCCGGTGGTGGCCTGTTCCCAGGACCATGGAAGTGCATGGCCTCGGACTTGTGCAGAGCCACCTCGTGACCCAGTTGCCGAATCCTCTCAACGACTATCACAACCCCACGTGTCATAGTTTCCGCCGCCGCCTCGTACGACCCCCCCTTGTGCCAGTACCAGCGTGTCGTCAGCGTAGCAAACTACGGTAGGTCGGCGCGCAGCACCCAGTCGTAACCGATGTTCCACAGAGGTAGCCCCAGAACCGAACCCTGTGGGACACCGCACGACATCTCTCGCCGGTTCCACTCACCATTGCGACCAGGGTAGAAGACGGCCCTGTCCGTCAGATAGTCCCCGACTATACGACGGAGATAGGTCGGCACCCGGTGATACCGGAGTGCCTCCCTAATGCAGCTCCAGGGCATGGAGTTGAAGGCGTTGGCGATGACGAGAGACACCGCCAAGACAACCCCCCCACTGGCCACTGCATCCCCCGTCGTGAGGGCTCTCACGCGCATGATGGCGTCCACCGTAGAGCGCCTCTTGCGGAAACCAAACTGGTGTTCCGCAAGATCCGGCCCCGTCCCCGCAAGGTGCTCGGCGAGGAGGTTTGCAATGACTCTTTCAAAGAGCTTGCCCACTTCGTTGAGCAGCACCACGGGCCGCTATGCGGACGGAGAGTTCGCAGGGCGCCCCGGCTTCCGAATGAGGACCAGCTTCCCCGTCTTCCAACGAAGCGGAAATTGGCCTCTCTCCAAGCATGCGCTTAGGAGCCCCTCCAGTCGGGGCCCGAGAGCCTCCGAGGCCAGGACCCAGGCTTTGCCAGGCAAGCCATCGGGTCCTGGGGCGGTATTCCTGGCCTTGAGCCTACGTACCGCCACTCTCAGGTCTACCCCGGTCCCTTCCGGGATGTCGTCGTCGTCGTCCTGGTGGTCCGCTTCCGGCACCGCAGGTGGCGGAGCCATAGGCGGGGGCGATGTTCCCCTCGCGCAGGGAACAGAGCGCTCACCACGCCACACCCTCCACGAGCTGGCGCCGGAGACTCCGCGTCAGCGGGGGGCCCAGGTGTGGAGTTTATCCCGCACCATCTTGTAAGGGCGCCCCCACGGATCTCTGTCGAGAGTCTCCAGCATCTCCTCACGGGCCCGATCCCGGGCCCGCAGGATAGCCTCCCGGAGGGCGGTCTTCGCCGCTCTGTATCCCTCGTACAGCTCCGCCTCAATGGCTGCCGCATTCGGTGGACGAATGCGGAGCCTGCGATGCCTGGCGTACAGGTGCCGCGCAGCGACACACGCCTCGCGCAGAGACGTCAGCTCACGCGACCACCAATACACCTGACACCGGGCGCTTCCTGGCCGGACGCGGGGCATTGCCGCGTCACATATCTCGGACATGGCCTCCTGGAACCACCATGCGTATGCCCCTGCCTCCCGACCCGTTTCGTGCGATAGAGAGAGTTTCAAGTCTTGGAAGCAATATTTCATTACGCCCGAAACAATATTTCAATAAAGAAATGTAGGCACATTTCTTTATTGAATTATTGTTTTTTTTTTTTTTTTTTTTTTTTTTTATATAGAATAGGGTGACAAACTAGCACACAGTCCACCTGATGGTAAGTGGTTGCTGCGGCCCATAGACATCTACATCTATCCTCCATTAAAAATCACAATGCAGATGCGTTGTCACCCGTGAGGACTGAGATGGAATGCCTCGTTTCCAGTAAAAAAGGTCTCCGGTTCTCTACACTCACCATACGAAATACAGCAGCATTAAGCTACTATTTCACGCTGGTATTCTGTGAGAGCGTGGTCCTTCCCCGGTCGAGCCGACCCATTCGTGCTACAACTATACTACTAATATAACTGCAGCATGGCTCTACCACGTTTCGGGCGATAACATTTTTACTCCCCCTAAACCTTTAAGAAATGAGATAACTTTGGTATCATTAGATATAGTACACCTTAGTCTAGGTCTGTACGTTTTTATTTTTTAGTAAATCAGTTTAGTTTAATTAAGAAAAATAAAAACGCTCAAGGAAGATTTTAAGTCAAAAATATAGATAATTATTTAGATGCTAATAACTTATATCGTACGTAATATTTCTTTAAAATTAAAACGTACGGACCTAGTTTTTTGTTATATCTACAACATTTTGGGAAAACGTTATCGCTTTTTGTATGAAAATTTACAGCTTCACAATCCCCTTAAGATGAGATTTAACATGTCACGATCCATAACTAAAATAAGTAATCCATGGGTCCTTTGTTAGTCATTTGCACCCTTAAACCAGGACGCTGTTCGAAATCAATTATGTTGAGGTCAAATCATGCTATGAGGCGAGCTTCGACGCGAGTTCGCAGGGAACAATAAGTTGTTAACAAATGACAAAAATAAATTCGTGTATATTATGAATAAATGTTATTGTCGCACCTACAAAGTCTGGTAAAACAATAGTGCGACGTCTTAAAAGGGCCACAAAACACGTGCAGGATGGCAATGTTTATTGCTTTGGTTTATAACCAAATTTTCTCACACCTACACTCAATTAACTCTGTGACGATGGTCGAGCGTCACCTTCAAGGGAAAGTATTTATTAATTATTAAGTGAAACCAATTAAGAAGCACTAGAAATAGTATGTAACCGAAAATCCTTCTCGATGTTTTCTCTTCCCTTCAACTACTAATTAAAAACACTACTTATTACACTTAATACATATAAAAAAGTAGACAAAATACTATTATTAAAAGTATTTTCACCACTCAAGATTTGACAGTTTATTAAACCAATTAGTCAAACCTATGGTCAAGCCAAAGACATTTTTTTAAAGTGAGCGCTAGGGCCCTTTCTCCTATTAAACAAAATGTAGGGGGTATCTTGTGAGTTGTGACCCTCTACATATAATTGATATGTAGTATATTAATGTAGGTTGTATCTTCTACGTTACGGGATGTGGTAATTAAAACTGTGTCCGTTTCCGTAGAGAGCGTTTATTGTACTGAAAATACTTATGAATAAAAAACGAAATTATAGTGAACGTATCGCGCGCGCAGGCGCGATATCAGCATTATTTTCTAAACTGTTGAAATATCATGTACTTGCTCGTACACCTTGCCAATTTTATAAACAAGAAGAAAGTTTAAGGCGATGAACCCCTATTGAGTTTACGGGCAGCCGTTGCGATCACCGCATCCACACTATCGATGTCCGAGACCCCATGCTCCGATGAATGTCCTTGGGTTGGCTGCTCGACATTGTTGGGGTCTGGCTTGTCGCGAAGATTCACGCTGCAGTCTTGACATCTTCTTTTCAGCCGGAATGTCCCCCATGCAATGAAGGCTACAATAATAAATCCGACTAAGGTGTACAACACATAGTTGTGTGTGTCATGTGTGAGTGATTGTACACTCAGTGTTTGTTGCTGTTCCTTGACCTTATCAATGTTGTTTTTCAGCTCTTGTAAGGCGTCTTTATGATCTTCAGGTCCAAATGTATGATTAAAGTCTGTCAGTATGTGGTTCAGGCTTGATTCACGCATGTACATTCTTTCTTCACTGCCTGTTAGTTTCAACTCGCTGTGATAGTCGTTGCGAGCATGAATGATGAAGCTTTCTCCCTTGAGCACACACCCAAGTCCGAGTAACATAATCCCCGTGCCGTGTAAGTGCTGTGACGTCACTCCAGCTGGGCAGAAAATGCGCATCGTGCAGTCTTCGCAACAGGAGAACAGCCACGCGCCACGATTGTGTAATCGCACCCACCTGTCGTTGCAATCCAATACTCTTGTGCGGCATGTTGATGAGTCGCCATTGTTTAATATTTGCGCTTCACATAATGTATCGGCTACCTTAATGTTGTAAATAGGTTGATTGATAGCACATAACATTTTGTTTTCTTGCAGATTTAAGCATGATGATACATCTCGGTTTTCTAAGGGTATTATCATGTCCCCTTTTAGGTTTACAGCAAGGTATTCAGATGTGAGTACTATAGTTTTCTCTGTGTGTCCAGTTATTTGCGGAATAGGAATGATGTGGTTAAGTTCATATTGTTCGTTGTTTATTAGCGGTAGCTTCACTTCGAATATTATGTATGCACTTGTTAAGCGCACGTGCACTCGCGCCAGCTTGTATAGGCTTCGCGTGCAATGGCGTGTGTTCACACAGGGTAGCGATAACTTGCTTGGTAAATGACCGGAGATGATGTTGAGCTGATCTTCAAATTGGTTGGGCTTGATGAGATGGGTGTCAACTCTCCCGTCCTTCACGTCAGTTACTAGGTCTAGGAGTTGCTGTTGTATTTGTCGTATGTTTGAAATGATCAAGTTCACGGCCAGAGCGGTAGCTGTTATGTACATAGCATTGTCATGGCTGATTTGTATGCGTTTTTCCGTTTCAGCGAGATGATTGTCGATGATACGAAATTGTGTGTTCATTACTTCCTCGTTTCTTTTTAGAAGATTATATTCACTTTCGATGATCGATGTGTGATTTTTGTAGAGATTCAATAGATGATTTTCGTTTGACTGGATTATGTTGATATCCTTCACGTACTGATTGGCAAATCTCTCATCCAGAGTACCAAAAAGGGAGTTTGCTAGGTATCCTATTCCATTCACTAGTCCTCTTTTTCTTCGAGACGGTCCATGTTCTGATCGTAAGATATCGTTATAGTGTTGAATTTCGTTAAGTTCGTGTTGAAACTGGGATGAAATTGTAAGATAGGCTGCTTCCTTCTTGCATAATGTGTTCAAATGGTTGACATAGTTTTGTATGTTGTCCAAACTCCGCCAATATGTCGTCATGTTGTAGTATACAACCATTTTCCACTTATCTTGAATAATCTGCACATCAGACACCTTGTCAAAATAAACGACTCTTGAACTGCTAAGCCTTGTTATGTTGATCATTTGTTGCGTAGTAGGTCCAACACACATCGAAAATATAAGTAGTAACGTACAAAAAAGGTTGTTGAAGTGTTTTTTGCCGTTGTTGTTTCTTCGTTTTCTTTGTGTACTTATTGCAGGCTTCGTAGTGTCAACGTCAGAAGATGCAGTTGTATAAGATGACGGATCCAACGGAAGGCGTGACAATTTTGTAATCGGTCGCTTCATATTACTTGTTTTAGTTTTCAGTGTGACGACTCGTACCCGGCCGTCCGCACCTGGGTGAGTCTCCAACACCCGTCCCAGGATCCATTTGGCAGGAGGAATGTTGTCTTCTCTGACGATAACGACGTCCCCAACTTCTAAGTTTTTAGTAGGGAAGTGCCATTTGCTTCGAGTTTGTAGAGTTTGAAGATAGTCAGTAGACCACCTTCTCCAGAAGTCCTTGTACATTTTCTCCGTAAGTTGCCATCTTGTAGAGAAGGTCATGTCATTACCCTCAGCGGATAGTGGTGATTCTAGAGAAGGCTCGCCGATTAGGAAGTGAGCTGGTGTCAAGCAGTCAAGGTCTTCGATATTCTCTGACAACGCCACCAGGGGGCGAGAGTTGAGACATCCTTCAATCTGCGCCAACAGTGTAGAAAATTCCTCGAACGTAAGTTTTTGATCCCCAAGTACTCGTTTGAGGTGATGTTTCAGGCTTTTTACTGCAGCTTCGTAGAGTCCACCAGCAGTAGGCCAGGAAGGGGCGTTAAAATGCCATTCAATGCCCCACTCTGACATGTTAGTTATGACGTCATTGTTTATGTAGCATTGTAATGCCTCCTTTCGTTGTTTTTCCAATGCTCTTGCTGCGCCCACGAAGTTGGTGCCGTTGTCGCTGTAGATGTGACGGGGCTTTCCTCGGCGGGCACACATTCGTTTCAAGGCGTTCAGAAAAGCCACTGTGCTGAGATCGGAGACAAGTTCGAGGTGAAGAGCTTTTGTGCACAGACACACAAATACAGCTACGTAGGCCTTCATTGTCTTTATTCCTCTGCCCTTGTTAGCCTTTACCTCCACATGCCCAGTGAAATCTACACCGGTGTGTGTGAAAGGCCTTGATGGTGTGACGCGTGGAGGAGGTAAATCACCCATAAGTTGGTTGTTGTTGATAGTTTTGAAGCGATGACACGTGATGCACCGTATAAGTCGTTTTTTCACTGCTCTCAAACCGCTGATAATCCAATATCTGTTGCGTAGATATGATAGAGTTAGTCTGGCTCCACCATGCAGGGTCCTCTTGTGCGCTTGGTCGATCAGTAACTCCGTTAACCTGTCATTGTAAGGTAAGATAATCGGATGTTTTTGTTCTTGACTTAAGTTGGCATTTTCCAGACGTCCTCCTACACGTAAGATTTCGTGTTTGTCCAGGAATGGATTTAAGTTTAAAATGCTGCTTGTTATTCGCACTTTATGATGTTTATTGAGTTGTGCAATGTCGTCGGCGAAATGATTAGTTTGTATAGCCTTGATAATTGCATTATGTGCGTTCTGCAGGTCACTCGTTGCTAAGTACGATGACCGCATGGCATTGTTGACGTCACGTGCATTGTTTATGAACCGAAGTATCCAACTTAGGATTCGAGTTACGCGTGCCATACAGCTGTGTTTGTTTAAAAGTTCTCCGATTAATGGCATCGACCTTTGTGACACGCAAACTTGTTTGACCTTTTTCTCTTCAACAGTTGTGTGGAATTGGTCTTGAAGTGGGAGATCGTTGTCTTTTAGCCAAATAGGTCCCCACCATAAATGATGATTCGCCAGTTGTAGTGGAGTTAGGCCTCTGCTGGCACAATCTGCTGGGTTATATTCAGACTTGACGTGCCTCCAGCATCCCGATGGCATGATGACAGTGATCTGTGTTACGCGATTAGCCACAAATGTAGTCCATCTTGAAGGCCCCCCCTTGTAACCAACCCATCACGATCATAGAATCTGTCCAACCATGTATTGTTACAATCTGTGAGTTTATTGACTCTATGACCTTTTTCATAAGTCGAGACAGTAGTAGGGCACCGCATAGTTCAAGCCGTGGTAAAGACGGGGGTTTTCTTAATGGTGCGAGCTTAGTTTTTCCCGCCACCAGCGTGATAATTTGTTGCCCTTCTTCACTAATAGATTTACAGTAGATAACGCAGCCGTAGGCTTTCTCGGAGGCGTCACTGAATCCGTGTAACTCGATGGGTTGTTTAGTGTTACCAATCCAGCGTTGTAAGGCGATGGTATTGATAGTGGGCAATTCTTGTTGAAAGGTTGTCCACTCTTGTTGTATGTCTTCCGGAAGAGGTTCATCCCAATTTGTTGAAGCAAGCCAAGCTTGTTGAAATATGAGTTTTGCCTTCATTGTTACCGGAGACAGCCAACCAAGTGGGTCATATAATTTTGATAGATCAGAGAGCAATGTCCGCTTCGTTGTGACGTCACGTGTGTTACTAAGTGGCGCCTTGAATGTAAACTGATCAGTGTGCGGATTCCAGGTTAAGCCGAGTGTTTTGTTACTCTCTGCGTCCTTGAAGTCAAACATATTCTGGCTTATGAGATGTTCAGGTAAAGTTTGAAGCAATCTGGGGTGGTTACTAGCCCATTTGCGAAGATTGAACCCACCGCCTTTTAACAGGTCAATCAATTGGTTTTGAGCGTCTTGTGCTTCTAACATGTCGTTGCTGCCACCAAGTAGGTCATCCACATACAGCTGGTGAGTAAGGATCTCTGCCGCGAGAGGATAGCGGTGTCCATCGTCCATTACGAGTTGTATTATGGTGCGCATTGCCAAAAATGGTGCAGCTTTGGTACCATATGTTACAGTGCACAGTTGGTATTCTTTGATGAGATCTGTAGCAGAGTCACGCCATACAATTTTTTGCAGGTGTTGATCTTCATCGTGTATCAGTACTTGATGGTAAAACTTCTCAATGTCTGCAGTGTAGACGTATTGAAAGGCTCGCCAACGTAGAATCATAGATTGTAGGTCTTGTTGGAGGTTAGGCCCGCACTCCATGAGATCGTTCAAGCTTTGTCCTGTACTTGTCTTGGCAGAGGCATTAAAGACTACGCGCAATTTTGTAGTTGTTGAGTCCAGCTTTTGTACGCCGTGATGAGGTAAGAAGTAGCTTGGCTTATGGTGTTCAGTGCATGGCTTCATGTGGCCGAGTTGTAGATATTCGTCAATAAACATCTTGTATGACGTAGAAAATGTTTCCTGTTTGGCCAATCGTTTTTCTAACTGCCGAAATAGTGCGATTGCCTGTGGCTTAGAAGTGCCCAAGGTTTGTTCGTAGTTTATTTTCATTGGAAGTCTGACTGCATATCGTCCGTCTTCTTTTCTTGTTGTTGTGGTTGAATAAATAGATTCACAGTATTCTTCCTCTGATGTTAGATTGTGATTGGTTTCGGTTATCTCCTCCATCTCCCAAAATCGAGATACATCGTCAAGATTAATGAGCACGTGGCAGTTGAAGGTTTTGATATTGCCCAGCAGTACCCAGCCCACTTTTGTCTGTTGAGCCATGGGTGCGTGTGAGGGTCCTCGTAGTATACCACTCATTACTATGTCAGCATACACTCCAGCGTCTAACAGAACGTCCACTGGTCTCGAGATGTTGAAGTCGGGATCCGCCAGTTGTATGTTCTGAATATGTGACCAGTCTTGTTTTTCGAAGGTGTAATTAGGCAGGTTGCTGAGCATGTTGGCCATTACCATGGCTTCGATTGTAAATGAATGGCCTCCGTACAAAGACTCACAGTCTAACCGTACGGTTCCGTTGCTATGATGTGCTGACGTCCCTATGCCTGAGACTGTGGCGTTTCGATTTTGTCTTTGCAGTCCCAGCCGTTGCGCAGCATCTTCAGTTATTAGATTTATCTGTGATCCTTGGTCGAGAAGGCATCGCAATTGAACAGTCGATCCATCAGCTGCCATCACCTTTAATTGAACGGTCGCTAGTAGGACTTCGTTATAATTTCCAGACACGTGGTTTGCCTTTTGCTGTGACGTATGTGGCTTGTTGCTAGGTATAACGTTATTTGAGACCGCGATTTCAACTTTGCGGTAAATATCGTGCAATGTTGTGTGGTGTGCTTCTTTGCACACGCGGCATCTTTTGTTGGAGTTGCATTTACTGTCGTTGTGTAAGTACAGGCAATTGCGACAAATATGTAGTTGCGAAATTGACCTCATTTTGTCTTCCGGTGACATGTCTTGAAACGACTTGCAGTAGAGTAAAATATGATTGTTTTTACACAGCGGGCAATTTTTGTCTGTGCTTGTATGATATGCTCGAAGAAAACTACGCCTGTTGGTGTTGTTAAAGTCCTTCTTAAATTGAGCTGTTGCCTCCTTGTTGGTCGAATTGTTTGACTTGTTAGGTGTCTGTCTCTTCTTTTGAACAGGTTCAAGCGCAGTAAACTTGTTTTCCAAGAAGTTTATCAGCTCATCCAAGGAAGGTAGCTCTCTCGGAGCCTTTCTGATCTCCATGTAGGCTGCATACGTGTCGGAGTCCAATTTGCCAGTGAGAATGTGCACCAGGATCGGATCCCAAGTCGTTGTGTCGATGCCCAGATTGTGAATAGCATGTATGGTCTCGACACTTGTGTCATGTAGCTTCTTCAGCTCGTATGCATTCTGTGTTTGCAACGCCGGTTGTCCCATAAGGGTTTGTATATGTTTTGTAAACAAAAGTTGTCGGTTGTTGTACCTATGGGTGAGTATCTCCCAACAGGTGTCGTAATTATCAGCTGATACTGTAAGATGCTGTACGATGCGCTCCGCCTCGCCTTTAAGTTTGCCCTTGAGGTGCTGCATCTTTTGCGTTTTTGTCAACATGACATTGTTGTGGATGGCTTCACAGTAGAGGTCCATGAATGTAGGCCACTGGGTATAATTACCAGAAAAAGAAGGAATCTCAATTGTAGGCACTTGCTGATGCTGTTGAGATACTGAGTTAAGCTTACGATTCAAATCCCTTTTTGTAGTTTCGTACAAGGTTTCGTATGCAGAAAACTCTTCTTCGTAGCCTACATCACCGCCAGAAGTCAGGTTATCGATTTGCCAGTGGAGCTCGTCGATCAGTTTCCAGCGAGACTGCAGCGAATTCAGTTTGTCACAAATTTCCCACTTTTCTGTCAACTCTTTGGTGTTGATGTTTTTAATCACCCTAGAGAGCGCCCGGAAATTAGTGCGTTGTTGGCTAATGAACTCATCAGACCTTGATGGTACTCCAGTTTCCGCAGTTTTCACCTCGTAGTTCGTCAGCATGTCACGAATCGCTTCGTACCGCTTCTTTGTGGTGGTGTAGGTATCATTGATGAAATAGTCGTCATCCAAGTCACTGTCTGTTTTTTTTAGAACACCATGATTCATGTTGAACACCTCCCATTGAGCATTCAAAGCATCCAACCTTTTCTGTATGTATGTTCCTGACTTACGTGAATCAGAATCCTTTTTGAAGTTAGCCTCAATTTTAAGGATAGATTCAATGATTGTTCTCTGCTGTTGAAGTAGGTTCTCCATGGTTTAAGAACGATGTTGTAAATAGTTGGTTTCAGATACGTGTGACTGCGACTCTTACCGTAGTATGCACCTCAATCAAGCTGGTGAGACCCGCTTGTGGGAGGCCAGCAACCAAAGTGACACTACAGATAGAATCACGAATTACTCTTTTTTTTTTTTTTTCCAAATACACTTTACTGTTGAACTATTGTAGACGTAATATGCAAGTCTTAGTTCACGTCGAAAGCTCGAAGGACCAAAATGTAGGGGGTATCTTGTGAGTTGTGACCCTCTACATATAATTGATATGTAGTATATTAATGTAGGTTGTATCTTCTACGTTACGGGATGTGGTAATTAAAACTGTGTCCGTTTCCGTAGAGAGCGTTTATTGTACTGAAAATACTTATGAATAAAAAACGAAATTATAGTGAACGTATCGCGCGCGCAGGCGCGATATCAGCATTATTTTCTAAACTGTTGAAATATCATGTACTTGCTCGTACACAAAAAAGTTCGCAATATAGCCAATATGGCCGATACTGTTTTTGGTTTCCCGGTCGTTCAACGGACGCAGGCTTGGTTTTGGCCTTTTTTCTTTAGATTCAAATATCTTCTATTTTAATTAAAATTATTCATAATTCTGAGTTAAATGTTACTCTCTATTATCTATTCTATTGTTTTCTTTAAATTTTCTTCATCAAAAGACTAAACTGCAGCTGCAGTCTTCAATCTAAATATGGCAACGTCTAAAATTTTATTTTTTTTCTTTATTTTTATTTTTATTTACAGCTTATAATATAATAAACTAATTAAAAGCATAAAATTTACAAGTGTCATACAATATTTTTACTCAACACATGTTTTCAAACTTAGGTACAAAGTACTATCGCTCTGTGAGTCATAAAAATGGGTCTCATATTTCAGAGCTCTATTATAAAAAAGGTGTGATTATATAACGAGAGAGAAATATTTCAACGGTTAAAAATAGCGCGAAATGTGTCTTACTGGTCTGCGCTGGTTTCCCGGCGGGTCAACAGTATCGGGTATTATCGGCCGTCTTGACATCCGTCGGGATACCAGCGTGCAACAGAATAAGGGGTAATGAAGATTGCAATACGTTGTCGATAAATAAAATGTTTTGAGAAATTACCAATTCAACACTTAAAATATCGAATATATTTCATGGTATTTTATATTACAAAAATTATAATAAAGAGCTTAACTAAAATAATAATTAAAATTATAATATTAAAGATTAAAACAAATTATATACAACATAAAAGAAGAAACTATAACATAGAAAATCTAAAACTAAAAATTTAAATCGTCAAAAAGACCTGCTCCCCGTGGTATAGTGCCAAGAACGCTGGCTGCGTTTCCTCGCTGAATAGCTATACTTAGCCTTTGAGCGAGGAAAGAACCAGCCCTCTTATCACCAGCAGCGACGACCAGTCGTGGATACAGTTCCTTTAGAAACTTCATTGCACGTGGACCCCACGGACCGATAGTCTCTACAGCAAATGGCACAAATATGTATTCATTTCTCAAGGACTCATATTTGCGCCATTTACTAAATTCGGCTGCCTCTGACGCCGCCCCGGCTCTAAAAGAGGTACCCTTGAGATGAGAGGCCGCCAAAGTGTCAACGCAAGTAGCATCCCACATTAAGGCTTTACCTCTCTCCCAAGGGACCAAAGTCATACCGTCGGGTCTCTTGCCATCGTCTCTAAATATCCCGCAAGGCTCTAAAACCGAGGGGATATTTATAGAGACAAGAGCCCTTGGATGATTTCGTTAAAAGAACCGTGACGGGAAAATCTACCTGCACTTTTCTTGCATGAAAGTCCGTGGAGTCCAAACTCATCGACGCTGCTACCACAGAGGCACTGGTGAGGTTGACAAATAGCCACTCCTAGCCGGATTCCTACGGCGATGCGCAAGCTTTCCCTATCAAGCAATGTGCCGAGATTACTTGATGGTAGAGCATGTAACCAGTGGCTAGATTCCTTAGTCGAAACAGCTAGAAGGCGAGCCTGATCTTGTTGAATATGGAAATTTTTAAATAAATTTTTCTGGACACTCAGTGCCAACGGAATATCCCACTGTTTTTGTTGGTTAACTTCCAGTGGGACATTTTCGCCGGGACAGAGCGTTAGCCAAATTTGCTTTGCCTCCGAAGCAAAGCACAGGTCTACTTTATTATTTAAAATTGTGTTACATAGGTCATTGACACTATGCACGGAAGCAAGGAAAGCAGGCAATGCGACGCTAGAAATATTTCTTACACCAATTCCACCAAATTTGATAGGTAAAGTGGCTTGATTCCAGGCTATTGTATTTAATCTCAAATTTAGAATGTTTTCTAAAGCAATTTTAAGATTACTATCAATATCTTTTAAAATATCCGAACATTTCCGGACTGGACTTGAGCGTAACAAGTATGTAAATTTAGGTACAAGACAATATTTTAAAATGGTAAGGGCAATATGGGGGTTTAAAATATATAATTTATCAACGTGATTTAAAAATTGATCAAATTTTGTTTTTAAAACAGGTTTAATACTATCGAAAAACAACGGAGCACCAAGCAGGTAAAGCGATTCTGAATTGACAGTTTTTATTCCTGGAGAAATCTGATTGAAATTTTGAATTAAGGTATCTCTGTTAGAATTAGATAAATTATTAGAAATAAATATTTCACATTTATTTGTATTTGGTTCAAGATCAATATTTTAAAAATTTTGAAAAATATGAGTAAGATCATTGAGGATGTCATCTGCTTTACCTCCAAGTGTACCGTCGTCCAGATACCAGACATTCGGCTTGGATTTTAAATTTGAAATAATAGGTTGAATTCCCAAACTGAAAAGAGCTGGACCTAATGGATCACCCTGCTGAACACCGACAGCAGACTCAATAATATGGTTTTGATAAAACAAGTTTGAATTTTGACTGTAACATTGCCAAACGTAATGTATATATGTAATATCGAATTGTTTGTATGAAAGTCAAGTGAGCGTTAGTCATGACGATTGCAAGACAAGATAAGTGAAATGTTTTGAGAAATTATCAATCCCGTCTCATTACACGGTAATTGATAATTTCTCGATACACTGCAGTGTACGAATATCCATATTATGCCGTGTGTCGTAAAAAATGACTAGACTTGGGGAAGTATTATTTTTTAATAACCATGACCGACGTTATAGGTCTATAAAACAACAGTGAAAAATCACTTACTTTGTCACGTCGAGTACTTATTAGATATTGACAAAAACGTTATTTTTCATCGTGATGTTAGTTATCTGTTATGATTAATAGGCGACAGAGTGAAATAAATCAGGATATGGGCAGCAGTGTCCACCTAATAGACTAAAAATAAAAAACTGCGATTGCCAACACGCTTACCAAGCGTGGTAACTGTGGCAGATATCCCGGTAATATATGGGGTAAGCCTATCTGTAGTGGACTTTATTAGGCTCTATTAGGAAAAGTAGGAGGAAAAATTTCGAACATTTTTATAAAATTTTGGGGAACGAACGCATTTTACATATTTTTTTTCCTTTTATTTACATTTTTATAACCCACATGTAATATAACGAATAAAGTTAGTTAATTATGTTATATTATATTTTATTATAACCGGGGAGTGGCGCCATATGCTGAAATACAGAATCTGGACTAGTTCGGCAGTGGATGCTGTTTTTCATGTTATAAGATAAAATATTCGTGTGTAGTTTATGAATAAACATATTGTTAACTGATAAATATGGAAAATAGAGATTATAATTATTATTATTATGGAATATCTATATAGTTTTCTCATCTGGTTGGGTTCTATAAATATATAATTATAAATGAAAATGAAAAGATAAATATACATAAATATCAAAAAAATAAAATAAATACATAAATAAATAAAAGACCAACCAGATGGAAGCCCTCGGCAGGGGGAGACCAAACGGCCAAGGGTTAGGGGGAAAGGGAAAGAAACCGGCGGACGATGCGGGCAGTATCAAGGAGCACCACCTTCTGCATTTGAGCCCGGAGCGGTCCGTCACGGAGTCCCAGTCGCCTCAGATGACCAGAGAAGCTAACTGGGATTAGTCCATTCGCAGAGACGACTACAGGAATAATTTCGGCCGGCAGACCACTCCACATGTCGGTCACCTCGTGAGCCAGGTCCAGATATTTTGATTGCTTGTCAGTTTCGGCTCTCACGAGGTTCTCGTCATACGGGATGGTAATATCGACCAAAAATATCCTTGACTGTGCCCGGTCCATCAGCACAATATCAGGCTTATTCGCAAGAATAGTCCTGTCTGTGATGATGGCCCGGTCCCAGTAGAGCCTGGCGCGGTCATTTTCGAGCACGGCTTCCGGCAAGTACTTGTAATACGGCAATTTCCGGTCCACGAGACCGTATTTCAGAGCGAGCTCCTGGTGTAGAATTCTGGCTACTAGGTTGTGCCTGTGCAAGTACTCAGAGTTAGAAAGCGCCGAACAACCGGAGATGACATGCCTAAGTGACTCACCGGGATGGCGACAAGCTCGACAGACGTCGACGGTGCCATCCTTTAGGATGTATCTCCGATAGTTGTTGGTCTTAATAACCTGATCCTGTATTGCACAGACAAAACCCTCGGTTTCCCCGAAGAGGTCACCGAAACGTAGCCAGTTGAGGGAGGCGACTGTATCTACGAAGGGCTCATTTAGAACCTTGTAGTACCTCCCGTGGAGCTCCTTCTCCTTCCATACGGTCTCCCGGTCGGAAATGCTAAGCACTGCTGGGTCCTGCCATTGCTCGTTGGCTAAGGATAGAGGGGTAAGCACTTTATCACTAGAAATGACGTCATTATAGAATGGATCATCCGATCTCGCCAAGCTGCACACTTCGCGATTATGCATGGTGAGCGCGCTCAGAAAGCCACGCTCACCATACTTTCGCGGCAAGTACAGCCTCATTAGCGACGATCTCGGATGATGCATCCTATGGGACGTCATGGTAGTGCGGACTTTTCTATCCAGGGCGTTAAGCTCAGTCTGAGTCCACCTGAGTATGCCAAAGGTATACATGAGGACAGGCATGACCCAGCAGTTATATGCGTGTGACTTATTCACACCGGACAAAAAGGCTGTTAAGCACTTTGGTCAAGCGTGCATAAAACACGTCGCAAACTGACTGTTTCATACCAGCCTCATCGATACCGATGTTCTGTGACATACCCAGGTATCGGTATGTTTCAGCCTCGGAAAGGGTCCTTAAGTTGACGGGCGTAGACAAGTCTATGCCCTCAGAGTTAGCAACCCTTCCCCTTTCAACATGGACTACCGCACACTTATCCGTCCCCAGCTCCATTCCAATGGAACTGCTAAATTCACAAGTGATGTTTAGCAGTTCCATAAGATGGGAGCGACTGGAGGCGAATAACTTGAGGTCATCCATATAGAAAAGGTGGGTCACTTTTGTCCCTCCTTTCCGTAGCTGAAATCTCCTCCCGGAGCCCTCCAGTAAGGTACTGAGAGGGTTAAGAGAGAGGCAGAACCAGATTCATCTGGTTATGTCACAGAACCATCGATACCGATGTTCTGTGACATACCCAGGTATCGGTATGTTTCAGCCTCGGAAAGGGTCCTTAAGTTGACGGGCATAGATAAATCTATGCCCTCAGAGTTAGCAACCCTTCCCCTCTCAACATGGAGGACCGCACACTTATCCGTCCCCAGCTCCATTCTAATAGAATTGCTAAATTCACAAGTGATGTTTAGCAATTCCATAAGATGGGAGCGACTGGAGGCGAATAACTTAAGGTCATCCATATAGAAAAGGTGGGTCACTTTTGTCCCTCCTTTTCGAAGCTGAAATCCTCTCCCGGATCCCTCCAGTAAGGTACTGAGAGGGTTCAGGGAGTGGCAGAACCAGATTGGACTCAGACAATCGCCCTGGAAGATACCCCTTCTTATCCTTATGTGATTCTCCGCAGCCGTCATCTGCTCGCCCAGATAACAAAGGATCGTACTCCACTGCCCCATACACTGCTTGAGGAAGTCTCTAACTGTACAGTCAATCTTGTACAGCTCGAGGACCCTCTTTAGCCATGTATGGGGCACCGAGTCGAACGCCTTTCTGTAGTCTATCCAGGCGGCAGAGAAGTTCCGACGGTTGCGTTTCACCACTTTGCCTATGACCGCGTCAATGAAGAGTGGTTCCTTAGTTTCACGACCACCGCTCCGACATCCATTTTGAGCGCGTGACATCACCTGGTTTAGCTCCAGGTGACGAGTGATTCTCGCGCTCAAAATGGATGTCAGTGTCATATATGGTGGGTAGACACGTGATGGGGCGGTATTTGCTCGGGTGAAATCCTGATCTTTAGGAACCAAGTGAGTGATCCCAGTAGTGAAGAGGCTCGGGAGTGACTTCTGGTCGAGAGCCTCTTGAAACTGTCGGGCGAGCACAGCGTGACACACTATGAACCCCTTCAGCCAGTAATGATGCAGCCCGTCGAGCCCCGGACCTTTCCAGTTCGGGGCCCTACGGATCGCCTCAGCCACGTCTTCTGGCGTTATGGTGATGGGGTCCATAGGCGTAACACTCGCACCTTGGCTCGCCACAACTTCCATCCAAGGGCCCTCGCTGTGGTTTACGGGCTCTGACCACAGGCCACGACAGAATGCGATAATGTCAGCCTGATCCGGTCCTTGGCCCGCTCCACATACCTTTGGTCGCTCCAATGATTTATAGAGACTCTTCTGATCACTCTGGAAGAGACGATTCTGGTTGAACCGCCTTGACCCCTCGGAAAATCGTCGAATCCGCTTCCCCCAAGCAGCGATCTTTTGCTTCAGGTCGTCTATGCGCTCCGTTAGTTTCTGCGTGATATCCGGCTGGGACAAACTGATATTTGTCCCAGCAAACGCCATCCTTACGGTGCGCACAATCCTCGGTCTATTATTACCCGACCTGAAGCTTGTCAGTCTGCCGATAAGGGCCCTTGCCTTTGCGATACGGTCCTCGATTCTTTTTCTCCAGGCTGGGATAGCGCTACTTTGTGTAGTAGCGCGTCCAGCCATGGGAAGTTTGGCGCCAATAATACGGCAAACTGCCACTGTGGCTCCAAAGAGAATCGAGTCCGTCTCGCAAAGGTCCCGGCTGGCTTCCAAATAGGTCACCAGCATTGGGTTAAGAGCCCTCACGACAGCCCGATTTCGCTTGCTTAGGGGTATGCGGGGAAGTCGCGGTCTTCGAGAGGGGTGCTGCGCGTTTCCAAAATCGCCTCTTCCAATATACTCCTCATTTGCTCTAGTTCGCGGGAGACTATTTCATCGTCGTTCGAATCAACCACAACTGGAAGATCCATGGCGGCTTCCACGTGTGGATGCTGGTCTGTCGAATGTGGAGCTGCATCTCCAGCCATAGCCGATTCATTCGACGACGGAATAGCCTCACGTCGTAGTCGTTCGAGTTCGGCATCATCAAATATTTTCGAGCGCATGATGTACCGAACTCGGTCTGCCAGGTTTTGTTCCGTGACGGAGATAGACGGCTCCAGCTCAGCAAAAAAGCAATACATCCGAGACCTATACGCTATTCCCACAGTTTCTTCCCCTTTCGCCCTATAGTACGCCCGCAACGCGTTTTCGTTCATGGATTTTGTCCAACGCATGCGACGTGCTCCACCAGCGGCGGGTGCCGCTTGCTGGGTCCGAGAAGACCCAGCCGACACCAAGCCTTCTGGTGGGGATGATGGATGCGAGGGGCTGCTAGGTGATCGTGCAGCTCCTCGCGCTCGGTTGGTGGCCCGCATGCTGCCGCGTCCAGCGCCAGCTCCAGATGCGCCCCGGCGACCCCCCAGGCAGCGGTCCTATGCGCGTTCCTTTCTGTGTCATCATCCATTTTATGGGCGCCAAATAACGGGAGACGCCCAAGCCCGGTACCGTTTCGTGGTTGGGTCATATGCACAAACGGACCTTTGCATCTACAATTTTGCCTAGGCACGGCGCTCGCGACGGCAAGAGGTATTCTTGGCAGGATGCTGACTGACTGCGCCGACGTCACAGTTTTGTCACACAACTGTTACGTCAGCGGGCGATGGGGTTGTCACTTCCCTACGCCTAATATTATTATTATTATTATTATTATTATAGAAATGATGCCATTTTGAAAGATACTGTTGAGGGGTTAAGAAAATCCACTAGAATAATTTCGTCTCGTCTCGTGGGTGCCGTAAGAGGCGTCGGAGGGAAACTGAAACAGGAAATCGGCAGTTAGTCATTATAAAAGTTACAAGTTTTCACACTTTCGCACTATATTATTATATAACAGACAAACTCCTTTCTTACCAACTGTCTCCAAGCATTCAACCATTATTAAGATAAGTTTGATACGAAACAAACACGTAAGAGTAGTTACGTTGTACCAGTTCTGGCTCACTGAGTCAGAAGTGGTACAAGTACGACGTTCGTCAACTCACGATCCTAAAAAGAAACAAGAATAAAAGTTTTGGCATGCTCTGATCGCGAATCTGCGGTCCATTTGTGCGTAGGATGCACGGTTCCGGAGATATGCAGATCAATTAACTCTTATCTAATTGATATCCGGTGAAGGCCTCCACCGTCATTAGCGCTCCATTGTTCTTATCTATTTATCTATTGTTCATTGAATACCGTCATTATCTATTCTTCCTCAGCGTGGTGCTATTGTATTATACTCCTTTGTTCCTATCTACACTAACTTTGTTAAAATTTTTATTTAGAAAATACAAAATCTTATTACTTATTATCTATAAAATAGGAACGAAACATCTCATCCCCTAAAATATCGTTGTACAATGTGTTCCCTGTAAATATACTCGTAAAACTATGCATTGAACATCCCTGAAACTTATATAGCGAATACATTAAGCAATATTCGCCACAAACTGAAGTCCACTCATTCTGAATCCTATCAACATTCCAGTTCCATCTTTTACAATTTCTTTTTAAAAACTCTAGATGATATCGTACAGGTGCTCGTCCGAATGAATCAAAATATTGACCGACGTCATTCGTATCGATATATAAAGCTACCCAATGTGACCCTGGTTAATCATCTGTATCCAAATTGCATATTATATACGTTGGTACGTGGGTGTACATGGGCAGTTTATTGGCAGCATAAACAATTTTCCAGAGTGGGGTGAATCTATTTCAGATGTTGTTGTACATCTAGTGTATCCATGATATTACTGCTATTAGTAGATTATTACAGTACAATCTACTCGATGACTAACATAGGAATGATCAATTATAGTGATTTCTAAATATTAAATTGCATTATTTTGTGTTATACAAAACGTATTTGAGTCATCAATACACTGAACAAGACGCAACACGAAGTAATGCTGAGATAAGCAACAGAATGTGAGATAAGCTTGTTGACGCATAAAGTTAATTACTGCAGAAATTCTTTAGATTAGAATTAATACTTACTAGTACTATATATACGACCAAGCAACTGCAGTCATGGAGTTAGTGTATGGTCGTTTGACCGCAGTGGATCTATCAATACTACATTTGTGTTACTTCAACGCATCAAAGGCCATGGATGTAAGTGTTTATTCTATTGACAAAGTTACTTTTCTTTCTGTTATTTTCTTACGTGTGTATGATTTAATGTTAACAAATTATATTTAAATATTGTGTGTGTATGTGATTAAGCCGTGGTAGCTCAGATGGTTAGCGCAAGCTGTAAATTTCACAGTACCCGGGTTCGATCCCCGCCGGCACCAATTAAATTGTTATGTGCCATTTAACAAATTATATTCAAATATTGTGTGTGTATCGCATCTACGAATACTAGAGTAGTTAAAAAATACTTTTTTAACAATAACAGTCATTAGTTGATCATTAGTGAATCTGTTTACTTAAATTACAGGAAGACAAGAGCAGAAGGAAGAAATGGGATGATGGGAAGTAATGAAGCATTGTTATGTGAAGTTTGTTGGAATAAACATATTTTTAATCACGTGTAAATACTTTTAACATTTTGGTTCAAAATGACACAAAATCTAAAAAATATTAGATACATCATCGACATGGACGGATTTTACATTACATATATAAATATTTTCAATGTAGAGAAAAGGCTATTCTAGACGTAAAACTATCTAATAAAAATGATGCGTTTATCGATCATTATTTGTTTCGGCCAAGTTATCCTTTCAATTATTTGTCACCGAAAGACAAAAAAACTGTTCGTTATTGTGAAACACACGTGCACGGCATTCCATATTTTGATGTGACCGAAGAATTAAAATGTGCCTACAAACAAGAGAACATCATCCCCATATTAAATTGGTATATTAGAAATTTGTGCAAAGACGAAGTGATCGCATACAAAGGTAGTTCAACAGAAAAACAATTTTTAAAAATATTGACGAAGAATGATAGAATTTTTAATATTGAAGAATACAAATGTCCAAAATACAATGATTTGGTGAATGTCATAAATTTAAACAAACGTTATGTGTGTAATAATCATATATTTGCAAAAAATAATCACAAAACTTTACATTGTTCTTGTAACGAAGTGTGGGTTTTTTACAAGTGGTTATTGCTTGAAAATAAAATTTTCAATTAATAATAAATTTTGTTTGATTTCCCAAAAATATTAGTTATAGTACACAATATATATTACAATCTGTATTGTTTACACCAACACTTTCATTTTTTATTTCACCCCTTAGAACTTTAGACGTGTGTAATGTTTCACTTTATACATCCGTTTACTGCTATTGTGGCAGGACCAAGTGGATGTGGGAAGTCAAATTTTGTAACAAATTTCATAAAATCAGTTACAGAAATATGTAATTGTGATTTTAATCAGATCACATGGTGCTTTGATGAAATGCAACCTTTATATAATTTACCAAATGTTAAATATCATCAAGGAATTTCAAATCTTAATATGTTTGATGGTGAAAATCCACATCTCGTTATTATTGATGATCTAATGAGAGAGTCCGATGGAAGAATTGTGGATATATTTACAAAAGGTAGTCATCACAGGAATCTCAGTGTATTTTGTTTAACACAAAATTTATTTCATCAGGGTAAAGGGCAAAGAGACATATCTTTAAACTCAAGTTATACAATATATTTTAAAAACTCTCGAGATAAAACTCAATTAAGATATTTAGCACGACAAGTATCACCAGATAACCCAAAATTCATTGAAGATGCCTACAGGGATGCAACTCTAGAGGCACATGGATATTTAATGGTAGATTTAAAACAGAATACCAATGTTTTTTGTCGTATCAAGACACATGTCTTCCCATTTAATGGTTTCTGTACAGTCTACGTCCCCACAAAAAAGTTTAAATACACCAAGAATCAAACAATTCAAATCATTGCTAAATGATGCATCGTCGACTCACAACGCATAAACATTTGCTAAACGCTTTGCATACGCTTAAACCAAAATATCAAAGAGCATTACTTAAAAAGTGTGATGAAGAAGAAATTAACTGTATTTGTGAGTATATACATAACGTTTTACAAGGAAAAATACCTCTTAAAGATAGATAAACAAAAATTGAATAAACACAAAAATATACTCCGTAAACTAGTGCGTAAGTGTAAACATAAACTAAGAAAAAATATAATTATACAAAAAAAAGGGGCTTTCTTACCAATAATATTAGGTGCAATATTGAGTGGATTAGTGAGTGGACTAGCCGTTATACTATGAAAATGCTAAGGAAAATGATACTTATCGAACCTGGATTGATTGAAAAATTAAAACAAGAAAATAAGGTTAATAGTAATTTATCTCGATTAGATATTGAAATGCAAAATATTATGAATAGTAAGACGGAAGACCGAAAGAAATGGATGTTATATTTACAAACACTGCAAAGATACCTTCATTTTATCGAAGAGGATCGTCAACCACTCAGATTACCAATTTATTCTGATACACCTAATGAAGATTAAAATAAGCCTAAAATTGGTTTTAAAAATAAAGATAGAGATCTAAAAACTTCAGTTGATGCTAAATCTTTGTTGGAGGAGAATCGATCCATTAAAAGTAAAGAAAATGATGAAAATCCACTTTACACACCAGCTCAAATACTCAGTTTAATACCAAACACTTATAATAAAAAAGGACAGTTATTATTAAACTTAGTTGAAACAAGTAAAAGTAAAATACATTGGGATAATGAAGGTACAGTCATAATTGATAATGAAAAAATTCCTGGAAGTAATATTGTTGATTTAATAAATGATTCACTAAGACCCTTAAAAAGAAGTGATCCAGTGGGGCGGGATAGATTTGCTGAAGCATTAAAAGATATTAAAGTACCACTTACTTATATTGGAAATCCAAAGAGATGTGAGTTTATTAACCAACTTCAAGCAAAAGATCTGAACAAACCCTCTGAGATTGAAGTTCAAGAGTTTTTTACACCGAGTAGAGGAGATACAAAATCTATAACTAAAATAGAGTTTTCTACACCGAGCAATAGATATAAAAAGTCTACAACTAAAATACGTAAAATGCTTGAGTGGGAAAAATGGACCCCGTACTAGAAGAAATTAACAGGATTTATTATGATCCATCTAATCCCGCTGGTTTTGGTAGTATTGATAAATTATCAAAAGCTATGAAGGGTAAAATGAATAAAAAGCAAGTAAAGGAATGGTTAAAATCACAAGAAACATACACATTACATAAACCCATTCGAAAAAAATTCCCGCGTAATAGGTACATTCTATCAAACATTAATGAACTGTGGCAAGCTGATTTAAGTGATATGCGAACTTATTCTCAATATAATGATGGTTTCAAGTATATACTTTGTGTTATTGATGTATTTAGTAAATATGCTTTTGCAAGACCAATGAAAAAGAAAAACTCAGAAACAACTAAAGAATGTTTTGAAAGTATATTTACTGAAAGTAATTTAACACCTACTCACATACAATCTGATAAAGGTACAGAATTTGTTTCAAAAGGTGTACAAAAATACTTTAAAAAAGATTAATTACTATACCACTAACAATCCTGACATTAAGGCCAGTATTGTTGAACGATTTCAAAGAACACCAAAAATGAAAATGTGGCGTTATTTCACTCATAATAATACTTAATAGATAGTTTTACAAGATTTAATATACTCTTATAATCACAGCTTTCACTCTAGTATTAAAATGTGCCCATGTGATGTAAATTCCAACAATATTATGACAGTTTGGACTAATCTTTATGATAGACGGTTAAACAAACTTTCCTTAGAAAATCCTAAACCAAATTTCAATGTGGGTGATTATGTTCGAATAACTAAATATAAACATGTTTTCCAAAAAGGATATGAATCAAATTGGAGTGATGAAATATTTATTATATCTTCAATAATTGATAGATCTCCATGGGTTGTTTATACAATAACAGATTTACAAAATGAACCAATAGTTGGTACTTTTTATGAAAGAGAATTACAGAAAATCACTTACAACCCCACCTTACAATATAAAATAGATAAAATAATTGACACTCGTTACTCAGGTAACAGAAAAGAAGTATTAGTGAAGTGAAAAGGTTATCCAGATAAATTTAACAGTTGGATTTTAACTTCTAGTTTAAAAGAAATATGAATAAAGAAAGTTTTTATTTAACTTTGAAGCAATAGTTCAATGGAATACTTTCCTGATAACAAGACCACAAATTTTTCAACGAAATTACTGAAAGCTATTAAATTAGAAGTTGAATGGTCGGCTGGAGTTGTCGAGTTTCAATATCCATGTACCATATTTACTGTTCAAGATCATGAAAATGTTATATACATTACAAAATCTATGTTAATGCCTAATGAAGATAAACCATCCATAGTGTACTACAAAAAACATATTCCAGCTACCAACTATGATAACGTTGAGCATATTTTAAGAGTGTTAAATGGTATCGGAGAGAAATTTTAAATTTCGCTATGATGAAATAACAAAATTTGTGTCTATTTCTGTTTTGGATAAAAATATAACATCCGTAACATTATCACCCAAATTAAGTTTACAACTAGGTTATGAACCAAATAAAAATCTCCTAAAGAGAAATTTTGGAAAGTGTCCTGCTAATTTACACTTAGGGTTACCATCTCAACTCTTTCTATATTGCGAAATTATCGATCCTCAGATTGTGGGTGATGTTATGACTCCTTTACTAAGAGTAATTTCATTAGATCCTACAAAATACATTTATGGTGCAAATAAAATGCACGTTTTCTCTCAACCTCACTACTTACCTGTTATGCAAAGAGAGTTCGATACGCTTAAGATCGAGCACAGGACAAAAATACCATTCCAGTTTGGAACCGTGTGTATTAAACTACATTTCCGAAAATTATAATAATGAATTCTCTTCGTGATCATCATATAATAATTTTCATATGGACATTCCATATGAAAATTATTATACACATCAAGCTGGGTCAGGAGTTGGAGTAATTTATAAGGGTTCACCATACCAACGTGGTCATGGTATTGGGAGCTTCTTAGGGGGGTTATATAGATCAGTTTTACCTTTACTTTCAAGTGGTGCTCGAGTGATTGGTAATGAGGCATTAAGCGCTGGAGTAGGACCTTTTATCGGATATGGTTCAAGCGCGTCCCATAGGACGCGCTTGAACTTGAAGTTCCATAGAACTAGTGATATATATAGTGAACTAGTGACTTGAGCTTGAACTTCCATAGAAGCCTCAATAAAAGGTCGTCTAAAGTAAGTTAGTACAAATTTAAAACGAAAGGCTGATGAGAAAGTTGATCAATTTAACATGACAGCATCTGGGTATAAAACTAAAAGAAAACGATTGAATTCGTTCATTCCTCCATTAACTGCTAAAGTGCAAGCTGCGAAAAAACTTGGTCACAAACCAAAAAAATCAAAGATATATTTTCAAATTAAATATGTCTTTCCTTCATAATCATTCTTGCGAGTGCGTTAAGTCAGTCACTACCCTCTACACAAACTGGCATTGAAAATGGATTGTGGATTCATTATAAACCAATTTCATCTCTTAGTGATGATGGACCTATCGAGTTTCAAGTTCCTGGGACAGGCGATGACTACATAGATTTGTCTCATACATTACTCCACATAAAGGCAAAAGTATTAAATCAAGATTCAACTAACTTGATATCTACTACAATAGTAGCACCTGTAAATAATTGGCTGCATTCACTTTTTAGTCAACTTGATGTTTATTTAAACCAAAAACTTGTATCACCACCTAATAATACCTATGCATATCGAGCATACATGGAAACCCTTTTAAACTATGCTCCTGCTGCTAAACAATCTCATCTTACTTGTAGTCTTTGGTATGATGATACAGCAGGAAAAATGGATTCTACGGATTGTAAAAACATAGGATTTGTTAAAAGACAGGAATTGATTAGTGAAAGTAAGGAAATAGAAATGATTGGTCATCTTCACGGTGACATTTTCAACCAAGATAAATTTTTAATTAATGGTGTTAAAATGAATGTTAAATTGGTTCGATCAAGAGAGAGTTTTAATTTAATTGCTGGGTCAAACGATGTAAAGTTTAAAGTTTGCATTACGGACGCAACTCTTATTGTTCGACGAGCACGAATTAATCCAAGTGTATTACTCGCACATCAAAAAGTTTTAGCTTCTACCACTGCTAAATATCCTATTACTCGAGCTGAAGTAAAAGTTTTAACAATTCCAACGGGTGTTCAAGGAAAAACTGTTGATAATATATTTTTAGGACAGGTACCCAAAAGATGTATAATTGGATTTGTGAACGATTCTGCATTTAATGGATCCCTTACTAAAAATCCATTTAACTTTGAAAACTATGGTATTAATTCTTTCACCTTATATATTGATGGTCAACAAATACCTTCAAAAGCTTTGCAACCATCTTTTAATAATAGTATATTTACATCAGCATATCATACTCTATTCTCGGGAACTGGTATTCACTTTATTAATGAAGGAAATGGAATCTCATGTGAACAGTATGCCAAAGCTTACTGTCTATTAGCATTTGACTTAACTCCTGATTTATCAGCCAACTCTTCAGCTCATTGGAATCTCATAAAGCATGGTAGTGTAAGATTAGAAGTATGATTTGAATCCTCACTAATACAAACAATTAACTGTATAGTTTATGCTGAGTTTGATAATATTATTGAGATAGATAAAAACAGAAATGTTACTGTAAACTATAGTAGTTTTAAGGTTATAATATGTGTTGTGTGTTAGATTTTATGAGTTATTTGTAATGCATTTTGTGTGTATGTAAACGTTACAAAATTAAATAAAACAAATTGTATGCAATATATTATTTTTTATTTCTTTATTAATCTTCTACAAAACTCTGTTCGAGTTTAAAGTTACATAGGACTCTCTCATTAGATCATCAATAATAACGAGATGTGGATTTTCACCATCAAACATATTAAGATTTGGAATTCCTTGATGATAGTTAACATTTGGTAAATTATATAAAAGGTTGCATTTCATCAAAGCACCATGTGATCTGATTAAAATCACAATTACATATTTCTGTAACTGATTTTATGAAATTTGTTACAAAATTTGACTTCCCACATCCACTTGGTCCTGCCACAATAGCAGTAAACGGATGTATAAAGTGAAACATTACACACGTCTAAAGTTCTAAGGGGTGAAATAAAAAATGAAAGTGTTGGTGTAAACAATACAATTGTAATATATATTGTGTACTATAACTAATGTTTTTGGGAAATCAAACAAAATTTATTATTAATTGAAAATTTTATTTTCAAGCAATAACCACTTGTAAAAAACCCACACTTCGTCACAAGAACAATGTAAAATTTTGTGATTATTTTTTTGCAAATATATGATTATTACACACATAACGTTTGTTTAAATTTATGACATTTACCAAATCATTGTATTTTACATTTGTATTCTTCAATATTAAAAATTCTATCATTCGTCGTCAATATTTTTAAAAATTGTTTTTCTGTTGAACCACCTTTGTATGCGATCACTTCGTCTTTGCACAAATTTCTAATATACCAATTTAATATGGGGATGATGTTCTCTTGTTTGTAGGCACATTTTAATTCTTCGGTCACATCAAAATATGGAATGCCGTGCACGTGTGTTTCACAATAACGAACAGTTTTATTGTCTTTTGGTGACAAATAATTGAAAGGATAACTTGGCCGAAACAAATAATGATCGATAAACGCATCATTTTTATTAGATAATTTTACGTCTAGAATAGCCATTTCTCTACATTGAAAATGTTTATGAGGATGTGTAATGTAAAATCCGTCCATGTCGATGATGTATCTAATATTTTTTAGATTTTGTGTCATTTTGAACCAAAATGTTGAAAGTATTTACACGTGACTAAAAATATGTTTGTTCCAACAAACTTCACATAACAATGCTTCATTACTTCCCATCATCCCATTTCTTCCTTCTGCTCTTGTCTTCCTGTAATTTAAGTAAACAGATTTCACTAATGATCAACTAATGACTGTTATTGTTAAAAAAAGTATTTTTTAACTACTCTGGTATTCGTAGATGCGATACACACACAATATTTGAATATACACACACATCATATTTGAATATAATTAGTTAAATTGCAAATAACAATTTAATTGGTGCCGGCGGGGATCGAACCCGGGTACTGTGAAATTTACAGCTTGCGCTAACCATCTGAGCTACCACGGCTTAATCACATACACACACAATATTTAAATATAATTTGTTAACATTAAATCATACACACGTAAGAAAATAACAGAAAGAAAAGTAACTTTGTCAATAGAATAAGCACTTACATCCATGGCCTTTGATGCGTTGAAGTAACACAAATGTAGTATTGATAGATCCACTGCGGTCAAACGACCATACACTAACTCCATGACTGCAGTTGCTTGGTCGTATATATAGTACCATTAAGTATTAATTCTAATCTAAAGAATTTCTGCGTGAGGTAACTTTATGCGTCAACAAGCTTATCTCACATTCTGTTGCTTATCTCAGCATTACTTCGTGTTGCGTCTTGTTCAGTGTATTGATGACTCAAATACGTTTTGTATAACACAAAATAATGCAATTTAATATTTAGAAATCACTATAATTGATCATTCCTTTGTCAGCCATTGAGTAGATTGTACTGTAATAATCTCCTAATTGCAGTAATATCATGGATGCACTAGATGTACAACAACATCTGAAAAAGATTCACCCCACTCTAGAAAATAATGTTTATGCTGCCAATAAACTGCCCATGTACACCCACGTACCAACGTATATAATATGCAATTTGGATACAGATGATAAACCAGGGTCACATTGGGTAGCTTTATATATCGATACGAATGACGTCGGTCAATATTTTGATTCATTCGGACGAGCACCTGTGCGATATCATCTAGAGTTTTTAAAAAGAAATTGTAAAAGATGGAACTGGTATGTTGATAGGATTCAGAATGAGTGGACTTCAGTTTGTGGCGAATATTGCTTAATGTATTCGCTATATAAGTTTCAGGGATGTTCAATGCATAGTTTTATCGAGTATATTTACAGGGAACACATTGTACAACGATATTTTAGTGGATGAGATGTTTCGCTCCTATTTTATAGATAATAAGTAATAAGATAAGATTTTGTATTTTGTAAATAAAAATTTTAACAAAATTAGGTAATGTGTTTTATTGATGAGTCAGATTAGTGTAGATAGGAACAAAGGAGTATAATACAATAGCACCACGCTGAGGAAGAATAGATAATGACGGTATTCAATGAACAATAGATAAATAGATAAGAACAATGGAGCGCTAATGACGGTGGAGGCCTTCACCGGATATCAATTAAATAAGAGTTAATTGATCTGCACATCTCCGGAACCGTGCATCCTACGCACAAATGGACCGCAGATTCGTGATCAGAGCATGGCAAAACTTTTTTTTTAGGATCGTGAGTCGACGAACGTCGTACTTGTACCACTTCTGACTCAGTGAGCCAGAACTGGTACAACGTAACTACTCGTAAGGGATAGGAAGAGAGAATAAAAACAGGAATATGGCAAATGTTATTACGTCACTATAATATGTATTACAAAAACATTTGGGGTTTATTCTTTGGCACAATAATATGTCCTGAGCAGATGAAAACATCTGCCATAACCAGATGAATCATGCCGCGATCGATATCCATTCATCAACTCACAAAACTACATTTGGTCATTTTATGACATTATGATCTATCCTGCACATCTATGACGCTGGAATCCGTTTCTCAGTATATACCTTTTGACAACCTTTCGAGCATTTACGGCTCTAGAATATATTCTGCATTAATGTTTGCTACTAGTACTGATGGTCACTATAATATATAATTCAGACATTGGAATTAAGTAAGGAACCATATAAACGTGAGAGAAAACAAAAAAATAATGTTAATAAAAAATGTGCTCTAGTTCGAATTGCAAACATACTATGAAGTATGATGCAATTTCAGATGATATAATACTATACTAATGAATAGTATGATATAATTTAAAGCAAGGTGAGAGACAAAGAGCTACCTCACAATATTCACACACAAAAGTGGTAAGTTTCGAAACCTGATTTCCTGACACCGGATGCACTTACGTCGCGTAGTTCGGTGGCCGGCGGCACGTGAAGCTGAAAATCTGATAGGTCAGGGAAGACTGTTTGTCAAGTATCTCGAGGGCAAATCGCTGTCGCAATCTGCCCTTCAGACGCTTGTGTCGCGAATGTGTTGCGAACATGGGTTAATCTCGCGATGATAGTGCGGCACTTGATGGAGGTGTTTATCAATAATGTCTTGAACTAATTGTTAACGAAAAGACAAATAATGTTTCCGTTCGTTACATGATTTTTCAAAGTGGATTCTAGAATCCAAGAATTGTAACATTTAAAAGTCCTTTGAAGAGCTTCATGATCCATTTTGCACAACGTTTTCTCTCCAATAAATATGGTTCCAGCATTTGATCTTTACGATCTGTTCCACCCATATTCTTATTATTATCAAGAACCAACTGTGGTTTTCACTGAGGCGGCATATGGGGCTTGGATGGTGCCAGCCCTTGCTCAGTGCCATGGTACGTACTGATTAAGAGAATCCTTTTTTATCCTGATACGTCATTATAACAACGTCACCCGAGTGCCGCGCCAGGAACTGACCTGCCTGGAGCTTACAAAGTGACACTAGAGATGGCACATTTTTACGGTTGGGTCGTAGTGTTCCCACACAATCGGTTCGTCGTTTATTCAAAAACCTCGCCAGGAGGGGGCAATTGAAACAATTGTCCATAAAAAGAGTATACCTTTTGTCGAGCAGTGGCCAAATGAGTTTGAGTACAGTTTTAGTACTTACGTTAAGTGACGATGTAAATCGAGGATTGGTGGTATTTTCCTTTCCAGTGTATACGAAAAACGACCACATGTATCCCGTGGCAGACTCGCACAATTCTAAAGTTTTTATTCCGAATCGGGCCGCTTTAGTCTTTATGTACTGTTTGTATGAGTTTATCTTTCCATAAAGTTAAGCTCTCATCAATACATATTTCCTGTTAAGGGATATAAGCGGATTGAAAGCGGGAATCCAAATGATTTATAATTGTTTCGATAGGAAAAATAGGTTGAGAATCAGGTGTGCGTGTTGGGTGATAAATCTTTTGCTGTTCTTTGAGTAAGACTCTGGAACTCCTTACCCCAGTCCATTAAAAGTGCTCAATCTTTAAATGTGTTCAAGAAACAAATTAAGGAACACTATTTGTCTCTTTAACTCCTCTCTCTTTCTCCTCTTAGTTATGGTCACTAATATACCTTAAGTATGTTGTCATTTTATAGTATATAAGTTGTATTTTTTTGTCTAATTCAGTGCACCCTACCCGTATATCTTATTTTTATTTTTATTTTTATTAATTTCCTCTTCTGGGTTGTCTGGAAGAGATTGCTATGTAGCAATAAGACCGCCTTTTGTTTTTCCCTCATTGTTCATTATTTGTTATATTTATGTTTTGTTGGTGTACAATAAAGAGTATTGTATTGTATTGTATTGTACTTACAAAATGAAGAGCGCGGCACAAATTTTACCTATGGCGTGAAAACAATCGGCGGAAAATATTGGTCTTCAATAGAGAATTCCCAGAAAAACAAGATGCTACGGAGGGCATACGGATGATCCCCAACACCATCCAAAAAGAAAACAGGATAAATAGCTCACATGTATTTGTTTCGTACCAATTTAGTGCGAAAGTATCATTGATACAAACCAGTTCTACAGCGTACCAGTTTATTTCTGTTGCTATATGAGACCAAAGATTTATATAGTTTAGATACGCCTTCACCATGAAAAAGTGTAGCATTATTTTTGAATGTGTGCGTTTGCAAGACGCTGACGCGCGCACGCTAATATAACGCACAACATTAAATAAATAATACGTGCGCAATACGGTCAGCATATTCATCAAATTGTAAAGTGTAAATAAATACAGTATTAATGTGAAAAATAAATACAGATGTAAAAATAAAACACGTTTTTAATATTAGTTATCGTTTATTGTCCATGAAATAAAATTAGTTTATTATATTTTTGCCTGTTTGTTTTTTTAACATTTTTATGAATATAATGAAGACGTACATCAGCGTAGGATTTGATTACAGATTTTATTAGTAAAATTTTATGGTTCTAAGTTGCTGGTTGTTCGAGGGAATGAGAGGTTAAATCTTTGAAAACATTTGATTTAATTAACAAACTCAGAACTTTTATTTGCAAGGCATTATAGTCATTTTCATTGTGAAAATAATTATTTCCTTGTAATTTTTTATTAAGCTTTAGAAACGCTTCTGTTTTAATACAAATGTCAAATACATCGCGCGAAGATAAAAACAAGCCGCCTAAGTTTCTTAAAGTTATCAACCTATGAAAACTTAGTTTTTGATTACTCATCAAAGCGCTGCAACATATTTGACATTTAATTTTCTTAACCATTTTCTTAACGACCCACCCTGATATATACCCGACGATTTGCTGTGAGATCTCACTTATATTTTTTTCTTCATCTAATAAAGTTGACAGAATATCACTATTAATTTGACATCGTTCGTCCTCAGCTGATTGCGATTCATTTATCGTTGATTCAGCAAACTGATGCTGGTCGCGGAATCCTGGTGTGGTCACGTTAATTGTTTTAAGAGCTGATTGATTGAATAATTGTCTATAGGCAAGCAATTTCCCGTAAAACTGCTCCGTAGTTCTAAGTGGCAAAGTGTTTTTTTATATATACCACGAAACTGCTCTGTAGTAGGATTGTTATTGTGCCCGCCGTGTTGTCTGATAAGTCCAAAAAAAGTTCAATATAGTCTTGACTCAACCTATACGTAGACAAGTAATTCATTACTTTATTTTGTTGAATCAATTCTGTGTATAAGTATTTCAAACTCTGAATGTCTATCAAAAAACCAAGAAATCCCATTTTGCATTTAGCTTTCGTGACTAGTGTTTTACTAACATTTATTTTTATTCCCTTTCCTCTGATAATTTTAACTTTATTGTAAATTTTTAGCGACTTTATGTAAGCTTCTGCTTTATCCAGAAAATTAAATATCTCATTTTTATTTTCTACACTAAGTGGTCGTTTGAATCCTTGTTTATAAGTGGTCGAATTAAAGATATCAAACAAATTATTAAACGTTTCGATAAATTGTACAGTAGCCTCAACGTTCTTAAAGTTATTTCCAGTTAGCATTTCTGAGCATAAGATCAGCGCTTTTACTACACTTCGACTCAATAATTGGGTTGCAAGGTTAACTTTCATTATTTGATTCCTGAAAGAAATATGACGTACTGTCAGTTTGTTTGCAAGCTGAAAGCCCTCTTTTTCTTGAAGTTTTTGCAATCTGAATAGATACAGCCATGCAACTCGTCTGCCGTTACTAAACAAAACTTTTTTTGACTCGAACGTATTCCTCACTAGCTTAAGCATATGACACGCATCGAAAAAAACAGCAACTCTTTTGTTCCTGCATGCCGGATGAGGAAAAGTGGTTTTTAAGCTATCAATGTCTTGAAAATTGCAACCTAGAATTTCAGCTGCTGCTACGTTTGCTGAACAACCATCAAACGTCAGTGCAACTATATTGACACCGACGTCGTAACACTTAATTATACACATTTTTATTAAGCCTGCACGTTGTTCAGCTCATAGGCTATTAATAAAAAAGAAACCTAACGGAATTTTCCAGTTTTCTGTATTCGAAACTAGCATAAAAACGTAAACTTGAGTTGCAACTTCATCTTTTGGACCTAAGCCTTCATTTACAAGTCCCATAGTCTTACGACCATTCCAGGTTGTCCTTTTGCGTATTGCCATTTCGTCAACGACCAATGTTGCTATAACCGGATTCCGGTCAGATTTTGTACGGAGTTTTTTAAATGCCTGTTGATTGAACCCAGGGGTGACATCACTTTTCTCATACCATTTGACTATAGTACGTGGATGCGGTAAGGTATTTTTACATTTAGCCCTTACGTACTTATAGGCAGCCGGTGAATAGTAATGTAAGTTTGCGCAGAATTTTTTGACAGATAGCGGAGTTATTCTCCTTCTTTTGGCAATTGCAAGCAAGAAATCGTTGTTTGCTTCCTCAGCCTTCTGTGTCAATTCATTGAAATTTTCTTTGTTAAAATACCTTTTGTTTTTTAAAGACTTCACTAACTCTCGCAGGGAAGTATTCTTGGATTTTAGGTACTTGTTTTGCTTCTTCAGTTTTGTAATTTCTCTTCTGCATTTATCTCTTTTACTTTTTTCAATCCTCAATTTTTAAGATAAATTTTTCTCGGTGTGTCGAAAATAGAGTCTGTGTCTGACACATATACATCGTGTAGAGGCGAACTAGGTACAGTTTCTTTATTTAGGTTAGCACACAAATCTTGTAAAGTGCGACGACAAACTGGTATAGCTTGAAATTTAATTTTTCTTCGTCCAAGCGGCGTCAAATAAAAATCATTTTCCATAAAATGCGCAGAGCAAACTCGACTAAATTGCGTAGGTAACCACTCCTCATCTCCCTGGTCTTGTTGTATTACCTTTGTACATTTTTCTTTGCAACGTGGGTCTTGTAGAAATCTAAAAAATTTAAACCTAATTAAAAAAATACTTTTATTATTTAAATTCTATTTTCGTACAATATTAGTTCAATATTATTTTGAGCAAAATTTGGGAACCACTGGCGTAACAGAACATACAAAAAACACAGTCAAATTACGGACTACTTCCTTATCGAATACCAAGTGTAATTTAAAAGATCAACCCTTTCACAATTTTAATCGAATTTTCTGTTCGTCGAATGTTTAATACCTTATAATTAAATTACGTTTAATTAATTACTATACTTAAATTTATAATTAAATCAAAATACGAAATAAAAAAAGTCTTAGCAAAATATTATCTACTATTTTTACACTGACGAATTAATGTAATTTTAAACCATATCTGCTGACGCTACTACGGTATTTCCGTCTGTTTATTTCCATTTTAAGATGATCCCTTTGTAAACCGCTTTCTTGGGACATTCGAGTATCTAACTATATTGGTTATAGAATAGTTCTGAGAAAGTGAGTTTGAGTAGTGTCGTCTCTTATTATCTTGCGGAAATTGTGTATACTACCTTCACTGTCTACCACGGCATTGCCGTCTGTTTATTTCGATTTTAAGATGATCCCTTTAAAAACCGCTTCCTTGGACCATCCGAGTATCTAACTAAATTGGTTATAAGAAGAGTACTGAGACAATAGTGTCATCTCTTATTATCTTAGGGAAATTGTGTATACTACTATCTCTGTCGCACAGTTTCCGTTTGCTCGTAATTATTTCGCGGTAATTTCTGACATCGGAATAAAATAAATTCAATATTTAATAAAATATAGATACTTACGAGTGAAATGTTACACCTTGGGCTTTATTTGTGTTTCTAGAATTATTATTGCACTTTCGAAAGGCACAAGATGGCATTCTGAGAGTTTTTTTTTAAGTAAAATCAGCACGTTAGTTCCAATGTGCAACGTCTGGCTGTCAACGCCGCACAAATGAGGACTGATTGCGAATGAGTGACCTCACTCATTTGAGAATAAACACATTTCGGAGTGCTCATATTATGGTAAGAGCGCATCTAAACTATATAAATCTTTGTATGGGACATGATGCTCTCGTCCTAATATTGGCGGAATGCTTCATACGTACTTCCGGACGGCGTGGTTTGCCCTGTTCTTTCCGGAAGAAACGTTTCTCTTTCACCTTGAAAGGAGTCCATGGGGCGCCAATCAAAGTGAAGAGAAGTCGCATCTCCTTCGAATAGGGCCGCATGTCCAATGTCATCCGCCACATCATCATTATCTACTTCCATCCTTCTCCTTTCGGCCCTCCGCTCTCGAGCTTCCCTATCAGCCACCACTCTCAAAATCCTATTGCGCAAATCCTCATGCACATCATCGTCTGTCACACATACTTGTACAAGGTGGTCGCCGCGCCACCACGATGAGGAGGCGGAGACGCGAGCGAGCAGGCCGCCTCGTGCCTGACGCCCACCCGCTGCTACCGTCGCTGGGAACCGCACACCTCGCACAGCACCACAACTTGAACTCGCCACCACCTCCTCGTGATAAAGTTCATGCTGGTCCGCCAACAAATACTAGTTGCCGTTCTCCTTATCTAACCGCTCAACGACAACGACCACTTCTGGACGAAGATTTCGCCTGTAAGACAAATATAAAAATTATATAACATAATTTAGTTCACTTATATTTTATGTAATACTAGCTGTTCCCCGCGACTTCGCCTGCGTATTAATTTATGACCTTTAAAATTGATGGGTTTTAAATTATTTGTGCGGTACCCTAATTATTCCTAATAACACCAATTATCTGCCAGTGAAAGTCCCGATAAAATAGTCCATAGAGAAGGGAACGTCACGGCGACGCGGCGTCGAATGGTTTGTGTATTGCTTTTTTATAACTGTGATAAATTCTAAATTAAATATCTGATTTGAATGAATTACTGCTACATAAATACCCTTAATGATAAAACTATCTATTCTAATAAGAATTAATACTACGAAACTAACCGACTAACCATCCTAGCTACCACGGCTCCTATAAACTGTTAAATATAACGTAAATGTATGTAGTAGAATAATTATATACAAATTAATTAGATAGAATCAAAGATGAAAATAGTAACTAGTTACAACAGTTAGAAGACAACATAGAGTCAGTATAATTCTTTCATGGGGCAACGTAGGTATATGCTTTTATAACAAAGTCCCATAAAATATAAGACCTTATCAATCAGTTTAAATTTTAGTAAGCAAAATTTGTTTAGTAAAGGTTATTATACTACTTAAGAGTATTTGATTGATAATAACCCTTGGGAATGAGGAGATTGCTACCATGCCGTTTCTAAATGTTTTCATACTAATTTTATTCTATAAAAAATATTGTAAATTAATTCTATTCACCAAAAGTCGCGCTGGATTTCTAACTCTTTCTTCCCAAGACGGAGGCTTTTTCATATCTCTAATTTATAAGAGTGAAGAATTTTCATTGAATATGGACAAAGTTTAAAAACTGTGGTAGCTTCTATATACTTTTTTTGAAAAAGTTTTAATACAAAGATAATAACAAAATTAACTTACGAAAAAGATGGTGACACTGGTAACGGCGGATTTACTTGTGCTGGCTTAGTGGAAGGTGCGGGTCCTAAAGGGAGACTTGGACACTCCAACTGCTGTCCATGTTCATCAAACATGGCTAGTAGGAAAACCTCATTGGAGTTTTCGAAAACCCCCTGCAATCCTGCTTCTGAAAAACAAAATGAAACATTTAGGATACACATATAACGTATTTTTATGGTCATAAGTTGGATTGACCAGGATAATACTGCTGTCTTAATTAGTAAGTGAGAACAACCGGAGACCCTTTTCATAGATGTGTTTTTCATGATTACGTTATATGATAGGTGTATATAATTTATTGGCTGTTTTAATACAAATGGTGTATAAATATCAACATGTATATACATATATGTGGGACGGTAAACTAACATGACAGGAGAGAGATCAGGCGCAGGACTGTACATGCTTTTCGAGGTACGGGGGTGAGACAGCGCCAACTTCCTGACTCTGGGCAGCTACTGGGAATTTCTTGACGGAAAAAACTCATTAAATAATTTTATTGACCCGACCCAGGATTCGAACCTCATAATCAGCAGTCGCGTTATACAACCACTATATGCACCCATATTTATAATTATAATAAATAACTTACAACATAATTATGTTAAAATGTTTCTTCCTCTTCGCTGAGATCGCCGTCGTCTGAGTCACACCATAAAATATCAAATATCGAAAAGAGTAATAAGACAAAGCTTATAAAATTTGTATAAATGAATTATGAAATACTAAATTACCACACTGAAATAACTACTATATAGAAAAAAAAACACTCAAAAATCCATAAAGAAACACACAAAATATTTACAAACAAATAATATATACATGCTCGACTATTTTTATAACATCACACAAAAAAACATGTACATTCAACTCTCAAATCAAATTAACGCACTCACAAATTACATAATATTTGCTCTTTGCACATATTCATGGATATATTTAATATGCTTAATTATTCTTATTTTCGAATACAAATTAAAATCTTGTTTATGCTACCTATTTAAAAACATAACTAAAAGGCGCTGCATTAAATGACCTATTAAATAATCTTGATAATACTCCCTTTAATGAAGCAATATTATGTAATCGCGAAAAATGTGCTGATTTGCTTACATCTTATCATAGTTGTCTCACTGTTTTGTCTCAAAATATCCGTAGCATCAATGCTAATTATTCAGGACTTTTAACGTTGTTAGAAAGAATTAATACTTGCTGCGACATTATCGTTCTCTCTGAATGCTGGCTATCTTGTAATCCTATAATACCGACTCTCAAAGAAAAGAAATATATAACCTAAAATTATATCGACATCGTAATAATACATATTTATTTGTTGTTTATGTATTGTTGCGCACCATCTAGTGTCGGGTAACAGAGCGGGGAGAGCTTTCCAGAAAATGACATGACTAATCTTTCAACCGACAGCGCCATCTAGTATCGAATTGAAGAACTAAACTTTCTAGAAGCCTCATACTCTAACCTTCGGCGCCTGATCGGTTGTCGCGCGTATTTACTTGAATATTCTGGATGTTTCGGTGAAAATGTTTATTTAAATGCGCTGCAATACGCAATCGGGGAAGTATTGAATTTGGCGAGACAAGCTAAGCTTCGGAGTGAAATAAAGTGAATCAGCGTGATTAATTATTGGCTGAAAAGGAACCCAACGGGCTTAAACGTTCGATTAAGCAACAGAAGGGAGGAATCGAGGCTTCTCTCGATCCGGCCTCCTATAACGCCTACGTTGGGTTCGGGAACAACGTATGTGATCTCCGCAACGGAGTAACACACAAGGGCGATAACCTCTTCCTTTTCAGCGAGTAGGTTCAGACGGGGATTACGGGTCTTCCGAAGTCGTCCCGGTCCCAACGCCTTAATTCTTCGATGTGGACTGTGTAATTTTGAGGGATGAATTTCTTGGGGATAAAACAGCAATTATCTTCAAACCGTTCCGTGAGAGAGTAATTACTTTTCCCTATCACTTCCCTACACTTTTTCTTTCTTCTTCTTATTGACTGCTGGTCTGCACTTTTCCCGAAGGATTTTCGAACTTCCCCGAAGGATTCCCGAACTATCTTCTCGAACTATCTCGAAGGATTCCCGAACGAATTGCAATTTTTTTTTTTTGCGCCCGAAGCAATTAAAGGGCTACCCTGTACGTAGGGAGGCGGAAAAAATATTACGCATACCACGATAGCCGGTCTATCGTGGTTATGGGGGACTCACTGTCCTACCGGGGACCCTAAGTGATACCCCCTAAAAACCGCCTTTGGGGACAGGCAACCGGCTGATTAAGCTCTATTGTGCCTTATCATGAGCGACCCTCTTTTGGGAAAAGAGGGCGCAGGCGGCTAAGTGCCGCTGAGGGAGTGCCTACGAAGGCAGATTAATGTCAGATATTACAATAATTTTATTTAATTAGAGTTGGCCTGAGCCGCCAGGACGTTCAGGTCGTTTGAAAGTTTATTAGGCGGGTCCGAGAGAGAGTTTCTTGGCCTGCGGACACGATAGCGAGAGGGGGGGTGGGGCTGCATAAGAAGCTGCCTCACGAATTAAATGGTTTGGGTGCGACTCTGAGGCTTTGAAGAAGTTCTCAGAGAGTTTTTTAAGAAATTGTTGAATTGTTGGGAGCTCTAAGTCCCGATGAAGGTCGGCATTACGAACGTACCACGGTGCGTTCGCAGCTCGACGACAGAATAGGTTCTGAACTATTTGGAGTTCATTTAAAATGTTAGGGTTTGCGTGGGCAAAGACGGGGCCCGCGTAGGAATGAATTGCAATAAAACTCATTTACTAAGCTACCCCAGAGCTATACGCGAAAGTGAGCCGCGCCATTCGCGCGCTTGCACGCAACTCAATTACATGAATTTGTTCTATTACTCTCAGTTTTACTTAATTACTTTATTTGCATAAGTCATACATCAATACAATTTATCTGTATAGATAGCAAAAAACAATATCTACACTACGATATACATTACATTTTCATATCACGAAAAACCTTTTATTTATTAAATGAAATATGCCTATTTTACTCACAAGTTCGAAGTCGAAATTTCTAAATATTTAACACAGAAAGTTAAAACAATGTTTTCCACTTGAAATTATACATAAGTTAACTAATACAATAGTTTAATTTACATTTTCTCTATTTATTTCGCTATTAAAACACTTTTAAATTTCTTATACAAAACTATCATTATTTCACTTATACACAGGAATTTTCACATAAAAATAACACAGAATTCACCTTCTTTAGCACGTACAATCAACCTGAAATGTTTTACAAGTCATTTTTACATAAATTGCTGAAATTACAAACATTTTAAATTTTTACATATTCGGCCTCCTAAGGGCGTGGCCAGCGTGCGTCTATGAACTCACACTATTTGAACAACTAACTTTTGCACGGCTCTCGGCTATCAGAAAAAATGAAAGTCTGATATACACCAATTTTAACAATATTGGGTGAATAAATGCATCTACACAATTTTCAAACTGTAGGAAACTATTTCTAATCAGATTCTTATCAGTTATCATGTTTCTTATCAGATAACAATGTAAGTGAATGTTCTCATAAATCAATCATGGCAAATAGGCATTTGTTTTCGTACAAAACATATCAAACTCATATAAGACAATACTTATGCAATTAATTTCCGTTAATTCTATTTATGCACAGAGTGATCATCTCGACCGGGGAACAAATCCGATCTTTAACTTTATTTAATTATTCTTTTAAATTTACATCATTGGAAAGATGATTTCAACCGGGGAACCAATCCGGTAACATAATTTATATCTTAAAATTCCCTATATGAATTTATTGAAAGATATTACTTAGGAAAACAATAAACTAGTCCGGCCTGGGAGTCGAACCCAAGACATTCATATCATTAATTCGACATTTCTTCAAGATTTAACTAAGCATTTTCTTATTAGAACATTGCTATTGGACAATATGCCTTTGAGACGTTATTCGTCATCGGTTGACTTAATAAACTGAAATATTCTTATAGGCGCGTCGCCAACAATCTCACCCCGTGCGTTAGCACCATCATTTGGGAGGCGTCGCGGGTACCAGGACTATTATTCTGGATGTAGGTCTCCTCAAGATACCTGTGCTAGTAATGACGTCAACCACTCTGGTGTGACCGTCTGGTCCCGGTAGCGTTCTACTAATTTTGCCTTTCGGCCACGTATTTCGTGGCAACGAATGATCTATTATCAAAACAACAATTCTTTAGGTTCCATGAACTTTCCGTTATTACCTGTTCGAGGTATTAAAGTAGGCATGTATTCTTTCAGCCATCTTGTCCAAAAATGGTCGGCTAACCTCTGTGCAGCTTTCCAATTGAGTTGACCCGTCAGATGTTGCTCTAAAAATAATCCAGGTGGTCGATCACCACATGAGCGTCCCAGAAGAAAATGGTTGGGTGTCAAACCCTCTTCAGGACTATCCATACTGAATGTTACCAGAGGCCTGGAATTTACCGTATGCTCTGCTTCTAAAAGCAGCGTATGTAGAACCTCCTCCCGTGGGCTCCTTTCTTTGAGCGTAGCGGTCAACCCAATTTTAATTACTAACCTTTCCCAGGCGCCACCCATGTGCGGTGCTCCCGGAGGAATAAACTTCCATTTAATGTATTTCTTAAATGACTCATTTTTCATGCCCTCATGGCATTCTTCGCATGCTTTCAATAATTCTTTATTCGCAGCTTTGAAATTTGTTCCGTTATCGCTGTATATAACGGCTGGTTTTCCTCTTCTGGCGATAAATCGCCTCAATGCCATTATCATTGACGCTGGTGTCAATGAGGCTGTAATTCCAGATGTACTGCTCTGGTGGTCAGACACGTGAATAAAACACCCCAACGTTTTTCGTGTCGCCTTCCTATGGTCACACTCATAGGTCCGAAATAATCCACAGCTGAGCATGTAAAAGGTGGTTCATGATGAGTTATTCTCTCCAGAGGAATATTTCCTTGTGGCGCGTTCTGCGGTTTTGACCTGTATGTCCTGCACCACTGACAGTGGTGTGACACAATACGTACTACATTACGTAAGTTCAAGACATAAAATTTCTGGTTCACCTCATTCATCACCGTCTGGTGATTGGCATGTCCAAAATGATGATGAACTTCTCTAATCATCATTTTAACGATTTCGTGTTTACCGTCTAATACGACAGGTTTTCTACTTTCCTCGGTCAAATTAGACTTAAAAGGTAAACGTCCATTTAAACGGAGTAAGTTATCTTCTCCTATTTCCATAGATAATTTACTTAGGCGTGAACTTCTTTCAACGCTTTTGCCTGCTTTCAAGCATTTTATTTCCGAATAAAAATACTCGTCTTGAACGAACTTCCAAATTAACAATTCCGCTTTTTTCAAGAGCGCTATGTCCAACGCGCCATCGGGTCCTTTAACCGACTTTGCTAAAACTTTGTTGGAACACATAACCGACTTTTTCGGCTGCGCTGTCGGGTCCTTAACCGACTTTCTTAAACTCTTGAATTTTTCTACCGCTTGTAAGGTGCGTGTAGTTGCCCCAAGGAATTTCTTAAAGCTGCTAAATCGTCCGTAGTCGGGTAGACTTAACGGTTCTTGCTTTCTCAGCGCATTTACGCCCTTTGGCGATTTTTCTTCACCTGTTTCTAAGCTATTTATGGTGTCCACTTGTTTGGGCCATAAATCAGGACTTTTCCTGAGGAATTCAGGTCCTTGAAACCAGCGATGACTTACATCGAAGGTGGAAGGAAAATTTCTAGTGGCGTCGTCTGCCACGTTCTGTGACGTTGGAACCCATCGCCATTCACATGGCTTGCTGTGATCTTCGATCTCAGCCAATCGATGAGCAACGAATGGTTTAAAAGCGCGAGGATCTGACTTAATCGCACGCTAACACTGTACGTGAGTCTGTCCAAAATACTCTCTCGGATATCTCGTACTTGCTCTCTTCACTAACTGATGCAGCCAGTCTGCTGCCCATAAGAGCTGCTTGCAATTCAAGCCTTGGAATCGAAATTGGTTTCAGCGGCGCTACTCTTGCCTTTGCGGCGATCAGCGTAATCCGCCTTTTTCCTTGCTCGTCCGTGGTGACGTAATACACCGCGGCAGCGTATGCTTTTTCACTAGCATCCGTGAAAGTGTGTAACTCTCCCTTGCCGACGCCTTCAGCAACGGGTCTAGGTACTTCTAAATGACCTAATTTCTTCACTTCCGATATCCATTTACAAAATAACACGTGTAATTCGTGTGAAACTTCTACATCCCAAGAGATGCCTGTCCTCCATACTTGCTGGATCAGCGACTTCCCTTGAATCGTTATGGGTGATGCGAGTCCTAAAGGATCGAAGACTGACATCACAGCGCTAGTTATCTCCCTCTTCGTAGGCGGTCGTAAACCTTCCATCACCTCTTTCGGTGTGTTACGAAGACTTATGGAGAAACTTATTATATCCCGTTTGATATTCCAAATCAAACCTAATGTGCGCTCTGTGTGCTCTTTATCTCCCAGCGAAGCACTGTCGCTCTTATATTTATTTTCCATTCTACTTAAAACTTCGGGTCGGTTGCTAGCCCATCCCCTCAGTTGGAAAGAAGCATGTTTATGTAATTCATACATATCGTTTACTATCCTTTCGGCCGTCGTCACGTCGGGAAATGCCTGTAGGTAGTCATCCATATAAAAATTGCTTTCCGTAGCGGAAGCTGCTTCTGGATAGATATGTGCGTTGTCCTGCGCATTCCTATTCTTTACATATATAGCGATGCATGGTGATGATGCCGCTCCAAATATGAGTGACGTCATTCTATACTCTTCCGGTGGCGCGTCACGATTGTGCCGCCATAAGAATCGAAGGCTATCCCTGTCTTCTTCCCGGATTTTCACTTGCAGGAACATTTCTTTAATGTCTGCCATCACTGCCACGCTCCCCTTCTCTGAATCGTAGCAGAACTCCGAACGACGACTTCAATAAGTCCGGTCCGGTTAACAATGCATCATTAAGACAACGTCCGCCCGTCCTTGCGGCGGCGTCGAAAACTATCCTTATTTTCTTTTTTTGTGGGTGAGTCACTGCGAAGTGAGGAAGGTACCACGTACGTGGGGAAATGGAAATATGGTTCGCTTTCTCTGCGTAACCGTTAACGATGAGATTTTCAATTTGCTTCTCATATTCTTTTTTCAACTCGCTATTCTTATCGAGCTTCTTTTCGATATTAAACAGGCGACTTTCAACCTGCGCTCTATTCGACGGCATGCACTCATTGTCTGTGCGCCATAACAAAGCAGTCTCGTACCTATTATTAGGTATACGACGTACCGTTTTGCTCAAAATATTTAAAGCTCGTTCTTCTGGGTCGTTCGCGGGCTTTCGCGCAGACACTCCCAGAGATTCCAAACTAAAATAATCCTTGATTAACTTATCCATATCTTCCTCCTTCTTGGTGGAAATGTGGTTAACAATCTTGATTGGTTTAATACCACCCGATATGTGACCATGTAAAACCCATCCAAGTTTGGTGAGCGATGCTACAGGTAGGTTCTTACCTCCTGAAATTAATTCACGAGTAACTATGAGATGCCAATTGTCCTGGCCAATTAATATGGTAGGTCTGGACCTCTCATACATCAACTCGTCCTTAATCGGTGTCAAATGAGAACACCGTTGCAATAATTCTCGGCTTACTGACTGAGGAGCAAGGTTAAGTGACTTAATTGTTTGTACACTTATCTCTTCTAAGTCATTCGAGTAAATGCCTTTTATCTTAACGTTTAAGCGATACGAACTGTCGTCGTTAATTCGCTTACCTCCCACGGCTTCGATACGTAATTCCTCTTTACGTCCGCGAGGCGCTAACTTCTGAGCCATCCACTCCTCTATGAGTGTCATGGTCGATCCCTCATCCAGAAGAGCTGTTGTCTTGACCTTTCCTCTAGGTCCATACAACTCGACCGGTATAATCTTTAAGTATGCACATGCCAGTGCATTCACTGTACTAACAGTTGTAATCTGAGCCTCTTTACCCCCCTCGTCCCCTTGTGGCGAGGTATTTTCATTGGGGTATCGGTGTAGCATCCGATGATGTGACATTCTACATCCCTTTACACCACATTTTTTCGCTTTGCACTCTAACCTCCTATGGTTAGGTGACAAACATTGGAAACATACTTTCGCTTTTTTGACCGCGTCCCATTTCTCGCGAATATTCATGTCCTTAAACTTGTAACAACTCACTATAGAGTGCTCCTTGTTGCATATAACACACTTATGTGTTACCCGACTTACAGGCTTGTCCTGGGTTGTCATAACCACTTGTCGGTCGTGCCCTTTATTATTTCGGCGTTCTAGACGCTCGCTCGTATTACTTCGGCGCATATAGCGCTCGCTCTTGGCACAGCTGCGTACACATCCCTTTGCAGTGTGTACAGTTTGCTTCCTGAATTCAGGACGCTTCCGTTTTTCAGGCGCATTTTCATTGCTTAAGGACGTTCCAAATTGTTCACTCAATAAATTTAAAAACTTGGCCATCTTCTGTAACTCTGGCTCCAAAGGATACTGAGCTCGATATTCAAACCATTTAAATTTAATCATAGTTCCGAGTTTCTCCACTATGCGGCTCACTAATACCGGTGAGTATAAATACTGTGGTTGATTCAACGCTTGTATCGTGGCAACCACGTTCGTAATACGACTTGCAAAAGATCCTATATTCCGGCAATCTTCTGCCAATCTTGGCATACGCTTTACATTCTCGATTTCGGCTAGAATGAGCATCTCAACCCTACCGAATCTTCTCTCGAGAGCGTTCATTATTTCTTCAGGTTCACACAAAGTAAATAACAGCGACTTAACCGCCTCTTTAGCGGTGCCCTTTAATGCCCTCCTAAGGCGTGCGAGATTCTGCACCCCTGAAAATTGGCTTCTTGTGTCTTCAAACACCGTTTTGAAAATTATCCATTCACCCGGGTCTCCATCGAACACCGGTAATTCCTGGAGGAAATGAAGCTGGGAAGACTTATCTTTACCCGCTATTTTTATTGCACTCACAATCGCTTCGGTCAATTCTGACACCTCACTCGCGTGTATTTTCTGTGCATTTCCTTGGTTGCGCTCGATCTCCGCCCCTTTGCGGCGTGATCCTTTACACGCTTCCTTATCAGTAATATCGGGTTGCGTTACACTAACAGGCGCGCTCATTATGGTCTGCTGATCCCAACTCCTTACGAAAGGTTCCACCTGAGTATTCCGCTCCTCATCATCCTCACTCGAGTCGATCTCCTCTTCTCGGTTGAGTCGTGCCAACTCCGATTGAGACTTGGCTAAGGCAGCAGCTGCCTGTGCTCGTTCGAGCTCTGAGCGTTCGAATTTAATCCGCGCCTCTAATTCGGCTTTCAGCCTCGCCGATCGCGATGACCTACTACCTCTCTGTGACCCTTTGTCACTAGTGTGCCCGATTACTGTCCTTGACGATGCCGCTTCTTCGGTCCTTTGACCTACTTTTTCGACCACCGTTTCACTCCTGGGTATAACGGATTGTTGTGCGGTGCTGGCCTGCGTACCACTGGTGTCCGTCCTGTTGCTTGTCGTTGCCATGGACGTTCCTGAGTCCCATGTGCATGTGGACGTGTCGGTGGTGGCTCCACTTGAAGGAGTTGCCCCATTTGACGCAGTAGCTGTGGTCGCTCCAGATGGTTACGCCTCTTTAGCTTTTCTTCAGGGCCCTGTTCTTGTCCTGCTCCCTTCGCTCCTCTGTCTGGTCTTGTGCCTTCTTCTCTGCAGGAAGGTGATTGTTGGCCTACGGTCCCTACAACCCCTTACCTACAACCCTTCTACACCCCAACCTAACACCACTACCCCTTCCCCCCCTTATCTCCCAACCCTACAACCCTACTACCACCCTAACAGCCCTATCAGCCCTATCAATCCTGAACGGGGCCTACCGAGGTGAGCCGTCCAGGGATGGAGTCGTGCAGGAATGGAATGGAGGAAAGGTTTAGGAACTGTCCCGCCAAGGAATATGACGAAACAGTCGAGCGGTAGTGCAAGCGCAGTCTCGCTCGAGAGAACTGCTCCACCCGAAGGTGTTGTGCCAGAGCCCGACCGTTTGGCACCGTTAGGTGGTCGGGATGTATGCTGTGCTCGCCGCCCAGTTGCCGGTGACGCCTCGTCCAAGCGCCCTCCTCCGGCCGCGATGCAGTCAGGTGCCCACGCGCACCCTCGCCTGGCAGCAGCAGCGGTGGATGCTTCTTCTTGCACCCTCTGATGACCCGACAGGAAATGCCGGACACGGTCGTCCGACAGGAAATGCCGAGCACGCTTGCCCGACAGGAAAAATGCCAAGCCCTGCTTGGCCACGATGAGCGCCTTCACAAGGCACTTGCGCCTGGCTGCGATACGTGCCCCATGCGAGCACACGCCCCAAGCCGTAATCCCGGTTTTCTTTCTTCCGGTAGTTCCAGGTCCAGTCCTTCTGCGCTGACGACCTGGTCTTCTGGCCTTTGCTCCTATTGCTTCAGCTCAAACCTCCGGCTTCCTTCGGTTGCTGATCTTCACTCGGCTCCGAAGGTCTTCTTTCTCCACAACCAGCAGTCCACAGCTGGTTCCTTGATCCAGCTGGCGGGGTTCGGATGGTCCTGATCCGGCTCCGAAGGTCCAATTGAAAAGGAACCAGCGAGGGGATTAAGAAACAGAAGGGAGGAATCGAGGCTTCTCTCGATCCGGCCTCCTATAACGCCTACGTTGGGTTCGGGAACAACGTATGTGATCTCCGCAACGGAGTAACACACAAGGGCGATAACCTCTTCCTTTTCAGCAAGTAGGTTCAGACGGGGATTACGGGTCTTCCGAAGTCGTCCCGGTCCCAACGCCTTAATTCTTCGATGTGGACTGTATAATTTTAAGGGATGAATTTCTTGGGAATAAAACAGCAATTATCTTCAAACCGTTCCGTGAGAGAGTAATTACTTTTTCCCTATCACTTCCCTACACTTTTTCTTTCTTCTTCTTATTGACTGCTGGTCTTGCACTTTTCCCGAACGATTTTCGTACTTCCCCGAAGGATTCCCGAACTATCTTCCCGAACTATCTCGAAGGATTCCCGAACGAATTGCAATAAAACCCGTTCACTAAGCTACCCCAGAGCTATACGCGAAAGTGAGCCGCGCCATTCGCGCGCTTGCGCAACTCAATTACATGAATTTGTTCTATTACTCTCTCACGTTTTACTTAATTACTTTATTTGCATAAGTCATACATCAATACAATTTATCTGTATAGATAGCACAAAACAATATCTATACTACGATATACATTACATTTTCATATCACGAAAAACCTTTTATTTATTAAATGAAATATGCCTATTTTACTCACAAGTTCGAAGTCGAAATTTCTAAATATTTAACACAGAAAGTTAAAACAATGTTTTCCACTTGAAATTATACATAAGTTAACTAATACTAACTACTAACTTATATTTTCTGTATTTATTTCACTATTAAAACACTTTTAAATTTCTTATACAAAACTATCATTATTTCACTTATACACAGGAATTTTCACATAAAAATAACACAGAATTCACCTTTTTAGCACGTACAATCAACCTGAAATGTTTTATAAGTCATTTTTACATAAATTGCTGAAATTGCAAACATTTTAAATTTTTACATATTCGGCCTCCTAAGGGCGTGGCCAGCGTGCGTCTATGAACTCACACTATTTGAAGAACTAACTTTTGCACGGCTCTCGGCTATCAGAAAAAATGGAAGTCTGATATACATTAATTTTAACAATATTGGGTGAATAAATGCATCTACACAATTTTCAAACTGTAGGAAACTATTTCTAATCAGATTCTTATCAGTTATCATGTTTCTTATCAGATAACAATATAAGTGAATGTTCTCATAAATCAATCATGGCAAATAGGCATTTGTTTTCGTACAAAACATATCAAACTCATATAAAACAATACTTATTCAATTAATTTCCGTTAATTCTATTTATGCACAGAGTGATCATCTCGACCGGGGAACAAATCCGATCTTTAACTTTATTTAATTATTCTTTTAAATTTACATCATTGGAAAGATGATTTCAACCGGGGAACCAATCCGGTAACATAATTTATATCTTAAAATTCCCTATATGAATTTATTGAAAGATATTACTTAGGAAAACAATAAACTAGTCCGGCCTGGGAGTCGAACCCAAGACCTTCATATCATTAATTCGACATTTCTTCAAGATTTAACTAAGCATTTTGTTATTAGAACATTGCTATTGGACAATATGCCTTTGAGACGTTATTCGTCATCGGTTGACTTAATAAACTTAAATATTCTTATAGGCGCGTCGCCAACATTGGTGTTTTAAGTTTTAATTGCTGTAAAGAAAATTAAAGTGTTAATTTAGGTAATTCTATCGGCAATTTTTAATGTCACGAACCTCAAGCTCGTAACAGTATTGTTTATTGAGCAACGCCACTTTTGTTGAAAACAAATTTGCCATAATTTTCACGATATATCGAAATTATAATATAAAACGTCTTTTTTGCACATTGGACTGTCTAAAATATGAGTTTCTGTGGTTTCACTTTATTTTTTTTCAGTTAATTCTGTGAATTTTATTTCAGACGTGGACGACGGTATTTGAAATGCTAATTTTATAAATTGAATAAAAATTGTTAAAATACGAAATATAAGCAAAAAATAAAAAAAATTGTGTAATTACTTACCCTTTGTATAAAAAAACTCTCAACACACTTTCATAAATGGTAAAACCTTAAAATTTTAAAAATCGTGCAGTAGGGCAAGTGACACACGGCATAGGATATACTACTATACTCGTAATAATAAGGCGTAGGGAAGTAACGACCCCGTCGCCCGCTGACGTTAACGGTTATGTGACAAAACCGCTACGTCAGCGCAGTCAGTCAGCACCTTGCCAAGAGATGTTAGTGCCGTACCTCGGCAAAAAATGAAGGTGCAAAGGCCCGCTTGTGCACGTGGCCCCACCATGAAACGGCTCCGGGTCTAGGCGTCTCCCGTTAAATGACGCCCACCAATATGGATGATGGAATACGGAAGAACGCGCAAAAGGCCGCTGCCTGGAGGTCACCAGGGCGCATTTGGAGCTGGCGCTGGGCGCGACAGCATTCGAACCGCCAGCCGAACGAGAGTTGCTGCACGACCACCCATCAGCCCCTCGGAACCATCATCCCCACCAGCTGGCTTGGTATCGGCAGGGTCTTCGCGGGCCCAGCAATCGGCACCCGCCACTGGTGGAGTACGCCGCTTGCGATGGACAATCGAATGGAACGCCCGCAACGCGTATTTTAGGGCGACAGGGGAAGAAGTTGGAGGTTTGGCGTATCGGGCTAGGATGAATCGTGTTTATGCTGAGCTGGAGCCATCTTTAACTGTCACAGAGCAAAACCTGGCAGACCGAATTTGGTATATCTTGCGCTCAAATATATTTGTGTGTCACCGAACTCGAACGGCTACGACGTGAGGCTGTTTCCTCATCGGATTAAAATGCTACGGCTGAGGATGTGGCGCCACAAATTGCAGAGCAACCCGCAAACGTGGATGCCGCCGTGAATACCCCAGTTGTGGTTGATTCAAACGATGATGGAACAGTCGCCCAGGAACTGGAATTAGAGCATATGAGGAGTACATTAGAAGAGGCGATTGTGGAAACTCGCAGTACGCCTCTTGAAAATCGACCGCGACTTCCCCGCATAGCCCTAAGCAAGCGGAATCGGGTTGTCGTGAGGGCTCTGAACCCAATGCTGGTTACCTATTTGAAAGCCAGCCGGGACCTTTGCGAGACGGACCCAATTCTTTTTGGCGCCGCACTGGCAGTCTGCCGTATTATAGGCGCCAAACTTTCCACTACTGGACAAAATAGTGCTATCCCAGCCTGGAGAATAAGAGTTGAAGAAATTATCGCAAAGGCTAGGGCCCTCATCGGCAGACTGATATGCTTCAGGTCAGGCAATAACAGGCCAAGGATTGTGCGCATCGTAAGGATGGCATTTGCTGAGACAAATGTTGGTTTGTCCCAGCCGGATATAATGCAAAAACTGACGGAGCGCATAGACGACCTGAAGCAGAGAATCGCTGCTTGAGGTAAGCGGATAGAAGAGGGCGGTTGTTCTTCCAGAGTGATCAGAAGAGGGTCTATAAATCATTGGGGCGACCAATGATAAGTGGAACGGGCCCAGCACCGAATCAGCCCGACACTGTCGCATTCTGGCACAGCCTGTGGTCAGAGCCCGTAAACCACAGTGAGGGCTCTTGTACGGAAGTTGTGGCATGTCAGTGTGCGAGTATTACGCCCATGGACCTCGTCATCATAACGCCGGATGACGTAGCTGAGGCGGTCCGTAGAGCTCCGAACTGGAAAAGTCCGGGACTCGACGGGCTGCATCACTACTGACTGAGGGGGTTTGTGGTGTGTAACGCTGTGTGAGGCTCTCAACCAGAAGTCGCTCCCTAGCCTCTTCACTACTGGAATCACTCATTTGGTTCCTAAAGATAAGGTTACCACAGACCAGAGCAAATACCGCCCCATAACGTGTCTACCGACCATATACAAGACACTAACATCCATTTTGTGCGCGAAAATCAATCGTCACCTGGACTCTAATCAGGTGATGTCGCGTGCTCAAAATGAATGTTGGGGCGGTGCTCGTGGAACCGAGGAACCACTCCTTATTGACGCAGTCATTGGCAAACTGGTGACACGCAACCGTCGGAACTTCTCCGCCGCATGGATAGACTACAGAAAACATTCGACTCGCTTCCCTATACATGGCTAAAGAGGGTCCTCGAGCTGTACAAGATTGACTGTACAGTTAGAGACTTCCTCGAGCAATGTATGGGGCAGTGGAGTACGATCCTTTGTCATCTGGGTGAGTGGATGACGGCTGTGGAAAGCCGCATAAGGATAAGAAGGGGTATCTTTCAGGGCGATTGTCTGAGTCCCATCTAGTTTTGCCTCTCTTTGAACCCTCTTAGTACATTACTGGAAGGCTCCGGGAGGGGATTTCAGCTTCGGAGAATAATTTGTGTTATTATTTGACGAGATAATCCGATGAGATTACCTGAAACGTTGATTGGCAACAAAGAACTGATGCTTCTGGTTCTATTGGTTTGTTTTATTTTTGTATAAACTCTCTAATCCACTAAACTGATTATAGTTTGAAATTCTCATCGCTAAATTCCGAGAAATTAAGATGTTTCTTTATTATTATAAGTATCTCTAGTACTTGTTAGTCACCGTATGAATAGCAACAGTGGTTTGCTGTTATTTTACAATGATTTTACACGCGAGCCTAGTTGATCCTTCACCGGTTTAAAGTGGATTTTGATACGTAAAAGTGGTGCGATTTCGTGTATTAAGTCTCTGCGCATGGTGTACTATTAGACTCACGCAAGAGGGGTTTCGTATCATACTTTTTTTGCCGTTGTTGACCAATTTTGATCTTTTTTTTTCGTTTTTTTATTTTACGTCTCGTTAGTGTATTCTGATCATAAGTGACACAGTTTACACGTTCAAAAGCCGTAGCGAGACTAATCAGACGGCAGGGAACGAGCTTCATGACGCCGATAGCTTAGGTAATTCCTTTTTACAGTGATAACAATGGTATTTAAAATAAAATAAAAAACGTAAGTCCTGCTTTATAGTTAGTTCAGGTAGTATGCAACGTTTTTAGTAAGGGCGTTCACTTTAATTTTTTTTATTTATTTTTATTATTTGTTATAGTGCCTACAGAAATACATATTCTGTAAAAAATCCACCTGTCTACCTATAACAAATCATGGATACAACCTGGTGACAGACAGACGGACGGACAGCGGAGGCTTAGTACCCTTCGGTACGGAACCCTAAACGAGTAGAATAGAATATTTTTATTCATTATTGATTATTACATAACACTACTGGAAAGTCGTACTTTAATTACCGTTACCACTACTGAACAGCCTATTAAAGTTTTCTATTCAACATGGGCCTCCCCCATAGATTGTCTTATAAGGACACTGAACATAGTAACCACGTGTAGCAAGCGGGATAGCAACCCCGGTTTTTTTATTGACGTGACAACGTCTTATAAATTGGTTTGCCGGGTGACACTTCAAGAAACTGCGTTACGCTCCGCTCACGTTATGCGCTCACAATGAGAGCGAGTGAGAGGCACGCGTCCCTTCCACTCGGGCATGGTTAGCCCGCCTAAGAGCGAGAGAGACAGACATAAAAAGTGAAAGGCACGCGTCCCTTCCACTCGAGCACAGTTAGCCCGCCTAAGAGCGAGAGAGACAGAGCGAGAGAGAGAGAGTGAGAGAGTCGTTGTCACGTAAAACTTTCGCCCGTATACCGACTTTACAGGCAACCAATATTTTTTTTTTAGTCGTCATTAGGAAGACGCTGCTGCCCATCTGATTTGTTTCCCTACGTCGCCTCTTATAGGCTTATAGGCTGTTAGAATATCTACTACCATATCATCCCTTGGATGTCGCCAAGGGATGATATGGTAGTGGATATTCTTACACCGACACTATAGAGCCATGCTGCAGCTATATGGTGGTTGCAGCACGAATGGGTCGGCTCGACCGGGGAAGCACCACGCTCTCACAGAATACGAGCGTAAAATAGAACCTTAATGATGCTGTGTTTCGTATGGCGAGGAGACAATTTTTACTGGAAACGAGGCATGGGAAATAACCGTGATAAAAATAAGAAGCGACTGGGTTGGCGTTAAGAAACAGGCATAAATATGATAAACCTAATGAAATAAGTATCTAACGACCTATCTACTTACAGTATTAGTGATTACAAACATGTTGGTACATAACATACGACGCGCGGGGAAGTGGGGGCGAAATTAGAATTTGAGCTGACTTACTATATCCTCTTAAAGAAAAATAGATGTCCACTCAGGTGGACTGAGTGCTCGTTTGTCACCCCTATACATAAAAAAACACGGTTTTATTTACCACTCTCGTTTGGGAAATACCTCTGCCTTGGGAAGAATCAGCAAGAAACCCAGCGAGATTATCTTTCTTATATAAATTTTAATAGAACCAGCATGATGGCGAACATCTCAATCCCGGGGTTTTTTTTACATACATGTATTCCTTGATATTACATACGAAAAACCTTTTTGTACAATTTTTCTTTAATAAAACTTTACAAAATTTTTAGTTTGACAATAAATTGTTTATTGTCAAACTAAAAATTTTGTATTGGATTTGGTCAAGCCTTTCTTTTCTTTTCTTTCTTTCTTTTTTTTTTTTAAAAAGCCTGTTTTGATCATAGATTGGATATGGTCAAGCCTGTTTTGATCATAGATTGGATGTGGTCAAGCCTGTTTTGATCATAGATTGGATATGGTCAAGCCTGTTTTGATCATAGATTGGATATGGTCAAGTCTGTTTTGATCATAGATTGGATTTGGTCAAGCCTGTTTTGATCATAGATTGGATATGGTCAAGCCTGTTTTGATCATAGATTGGATATGGTCAAGCCTGTTTTAATCATAGATTGGATATGGTCAAGCCTGTTTTGATCATAGATTGGATATGGTCAACCTGTTTTGATCATAGATTGGATATGGTCAAGCCTGTTTTGATTATAGATTGGATATGGTCAAGCCTGTTTTGATCATAGATTGGATATGTTCAAGCCTGTTTTGATCATAGATTGGATATGGTCAAGCCTGTTTTGATTATAGATTGGATATGGTCAAGCCTGTTTTGATCATAGATTGGATATGGTCAATCCTGTTTTGATCATAGATTGGTAACTAAGATAGATAATATTTTTGCAGATTAAGGGGCTATACTTCCTCAAATGTCTTAGCAAGATCCTCTGTTATGCCGAAAGTACTGCAGCATTGTTTTTGAAATAAATATATGGTGAAGTTGAGGATTAATGTTAAGTACTTTTAGTTAGACGAAAACGCGATTACATAAAATTTTCTCTATAGAAAAAAAATCCAAAGTTACCTCCAAACCGAAATATAAACCGCTGCTATTAAAAAAATACTTCAAATTAGATCATGAAACTTTGCATTATAACTGAATTAATTATAAAGCAAGGCCTATGTTTTTTACTTTTTTTAAATTACCATTATTTTCACCGTAAAAAGGAAATTACCTAAACTATCGTCGTTTTAAAGCTTGTTCCCTGTCGCCCGACACCGCCGTTCTCTCTGGCTTCGGCTTTTGTACATGAGGGGCTGTGTTGCTTACGCTCAGAACACACGTTACGCAACAAGACGCCGTAAAATTAAAATGGGAAATAACCGTGATAAAAATAAGAAGCGACTGGGTTGGCGTTAAGAAACAGGCATAAATATGATAAACCTAATGAAATAAGTATCTAACGACCTATCTACTTACAGTATTAGTGATTACAAACATGTTGGTACATAGCATACGACGCGCGGGGGAAGTGGGGGCGAAATTAGAATTTGAGCTGACTTACTATATCCTCTTAAAGAAAAATAGATGTCCACTCAGGTGGACTGAGTGCTCGTTTGTCACCCCTATACATAAAAAAACACGGTTTTATTTACCATTCTCGTTTGGGAAATACCTCTGCCTTGGGAAGAATCAGCAAGAAACCCAGCGAGATTATCTTTCTTATATAAATTTTAATAGAACCAGCATGATGGCGAACATCTCAATCCCGGGGTTTTTTTTTACATACATGTATTCCTTGATATTACATACGATAAACCTTTTTGTACAATTTTTCTTTAATAAAACTTTTAAAATTGTTTATTTTCAAACTAAAAATTTTGTATTGGATTTGGTCAAGCCTTTCTTTTCTTTTTTTCTTTTTTTTTTAAGCCTGTTTTGATCATAGATTGGATATGGTCAAGCCTGTTTTGATCATAGATTGGATATGGTCAAGTCTGTTTTGATCATAGATTGGATATGGTCAAGCCTGTTTTGATCATAGATTGGATATGGTCAAGTCTGTTTTGATCATAGATTGGATATGGTCAAGCCTGTTTTAATCATAGATTGGATATAGTCAAGCCTGTTTTGATCATAGATTGGATATGGTCAAGCCTGTTTTGATCATAGATTGGATATGGTCAAGCTCTTTTGATCATAGATTGGATATGGTCAAGCCTGTTTTGATCATAGATTGGATATGGTCAAGTCTGTTTTGATCATAGATTGGATATGGTCAAGCCTGTTTTAATCATAGATTGGATATGGTCAAGCCTGTTTTGATCATAGATTGGATATGGTCAAGCCTGTTTTAATCATAGATTGGATATGGTCAAGCCTGTTTTGATCATAGATTGGATATGGTCAAGTCTGTTTTGATCATAGATTGGATATGGTCAAGCCTGTTTTGATCATAGATTGGATATGGTCAAGCCTGTTTTGATCATAGATTGGATATGGTCAAGTCTGTTTTGATCATAGATTGGATATGGTCAATCCTGTTTTGATCATAGATTGGTAACTAAGATACATAATATTTTTGCAGATTAAGGGCCTATACTTCCTCAAATGTCTTAGCAAGATCCTCTGTTATGCCGAAAATACTGCAGCATTGTTTTTGAAATGATGTATGGTGAAGTTGAGGATTAATGTTAAGTACTTTTAGTTAGACGAAAACGCGATTACATAAAATTTTCTCTATAGAAAAAAAATCAAGTTACCTCCAAACCGAAATATAAACCGCTGGTATTAAAAAAAATACTTCAAATTAAATCATGAAACTTTGCATTATAACTGAATTAATTATAAAGCAGGGCTTATGTTTTTTACTTTTTTTAATTATCATTATTTTCACCGTAAAAAGAAATTACCTAAACTATCGTCGTTTTAAAGTTTGTTCCCTGCCGCCCGACACCGCCGTTCACTCTGGCTTCGGCTTTTGTACATGAGGGCTGTGTTGCTTACGCTCAGAACACACATTACGCAACAGGACGACGTAAAATTCAAATATTAAAATAGATACTTAGGTTTATAGTGTTGGCGCAATGTGAAATAAGCGTAATGAAAATAAGAAGCGATTGGGTTGGCATATAGAAACGGGCAAACGTATGACAAACGTAATGAAGTACTACCGACTCTACCGACCTATCTATTTATAGTATTAGTGATTACAAATATTTTGTAGAAATTTAGCATATGACAGGTTTGTTGCAGTGGCTTAGTGATTGGATGCTGCGCTGCTAGTCCAGGTATTTCTGTATGTGAAGATTTGTGTTTGTAAACACACCATTCACGATTCAGGAGAAATCGAGCGTGGCGCAACTTTATGAAAAAAAGATAAAAGTTACCTAAATAGGTTTGTGTTTGTCAATATTCAACAAAACGACTATTACAAAGTCTATGTAGTAATTGTTTTTTTATAACGTTGCCCCACTCTAGAATTTCTCCTGAATCGGAGACGGTGCGATTACAAACACACATTTTCACAACTATCTGTAGGCCATAAAAATATTTGTTCCATATGGGAATCGAACCCCCGACCCGTAGTGCAGAAGCCAAGCACTTTCAAAATTCAAAATTCAAAATTCAAAAATGTTTATTCTGTAACAAAAAATTAAGAATCATAGCAGTATATTAGAGTTCTCCTTTTAAATATTTTTAAATACTTGTGACAGGAAAAAACTCGCTCTTCCTTAATTAACATTCAATACTTTAGTTACAAGAATAGCATAATATTCCTTTCCTAAAATAATTTATTATGAAAAAAATATGAAGATGTGTGCGCGTGCGTGTGCTTGTGCATGTGTGTGTGTGTGTGTGTGTGTGTGTGTGTGTGTGTGTGTGTGTGTGTGTGGCGTGCGTGCGTGCGCGCGCGCGTGTGTGTGTGTTTGTGTGTGTGTGTGTGTGTGTGTGTGTGTGTGTGTGTGTGTGTGTGTTTTGTAAGTCGTGTTATTTTAACAAATTTTCTATTTCGTGATAGTCTTTCCGTTTGAGCCATTCAATGAGAATTACCTTACATTCTTTACTGGTTTTAGAATAAATATTCAATTCTTTATTTAAGTAGTTATATAAATTAGAGGACTTTTTTGCCTGTTGTCGTCTAGCAAATGCTGTTTTAACCGGATCACTTGGAGCTACGTTAGTTTTCCTCCTTTTACTTTCAATTTCAGGGTTATATGCAAGGGACTTGTGTACCTTAAGAACTATATTTAGTATGTATAACTTACGAACTGTAAGAAGATCACATAGTGTGTATAAATCTTGTGTTGGGAATTTGTAAGGTTTAAAATTCATAACCTTCAGTAATGATCTCTGGGCTCTTTCTAAATCTAAAAACTTTGTTTTTGTAGCACCTCCCCATATACTAATACAATATACCAGAACTGATTGAACTAAAGAAATATATACTTGTTTTAATATAAGTGGTGTTGCGAGATGTCTCAAAATTTTGAAAAACCATATGAATTTTCTAATCCTAGTCATTAACAGTTCAATATGTAGATGCCAAGATAATCGCTGATCCAATAGTATTCCAAGATATTTTGTACTTGATACTTTGTTTATGTGAGGGCATGGGCAGTTAGAGTTATTAAGGTCAACACAAGAATGAATTTTAATATTAAAATTAGGTTGAGTCCTATTGTAGTTAGTAAAACATATATAGTTAGTCTTAGATGTATTGATAGTCAATAAATGTAATCTCAACCATTCTGCAACCTTGGCTAACCCCACTTCAGCGCTATGCCGGACATCTTCCCAGCTTCAGCTGCAAGCACTTAGTAATAAAAAAATATAAGTGTGTTCGGTAAGTACCTACCTATCTATAATGAAATAAAACTGAAACTTACTTATCCGTCCTTACGTTATCGTTACTCCGTGCACACTGGTTTAGCAATGAGTTGCTGCGCTGGAGTACGTGGGTTCGAATCCCGCACGGAACAAGTATTTGTATGACCTACCAATAATTGTTCCGGATCTGGATGTTTTTCATTGTGCAATTTATATTTGTAAACTGCCTCCACGATACAGGAGAAAATCCTAGTGTAAAAAATAACTTATCCGACTATAGTATTACCTGCTACATAAGTACATAAAAATTATGGAGCTATTGAGTACTGAAGGACCTTGATAGTTTAGCTTTAGCTAAATTGTGAGTATGTGAGTATTTTCTACCTACCTAAACATGTAACAGATATGTTATTAGTACACGTGGCTAAGACTTGGCTATATAATTATCACACTACAACCTCCAGTATAAGCTGATCTCAAATTGTAAACGTATTACGTACAATGAGAGGTCATCTTATACTGGAAATCTCCTCTTATAGTGGAAGGATCTGCCCATTGTTGGTTTAGAAGTAGGCTTGAGTTTTATAGTTTTCGCCGTGTATGTATTAATGTGACAGCAGTTTACGTATGTAATTATGTTGGTAGTAGGTTTATGCAAGTACCTATTATACATATACTTTTGAAATTGAAATTGAAATTTTGCAAACCGTCACAGTCAGGCTTTTTGATTGCGTGTCCGGCCAAATTAGATGGTGTCCGGCCTGTCCGGCTTTTGTCAGGCTTTTTATATTTGACAATTTTTTTACATTTTTCATGTACTTAAAAACATACCATTGCAATTATTGAAATTAATATTGTAATAAATATTGAATTGTTAATAATAAAGAACACTGATACATTCAATTTTAATTTAAGATTTTATGGTAAATGATATAATGCTTATATCATTTACCATAAAATCTTAAATTAAAATTGAATGAATCGGTTTTACTTTAAAAATATATTATCGTGTTATACAAAGACGAATATTATTTTTTCCGGCGGCTTTTTTACTATCTTTTTGAATGAATCGGTTTTATTTAAAAATATATTATCGTGTTATACAAAGACTGAATAATTAAGGGTTCCCCTTTTGTCCTTGGATGTTTATCTTTTCGAATGAATCGTTTCTTTGTGTTCAAAGACTGAATAATTAAGGGTGTCCGGCCCTTTTACCAAAATGTCCGGTTAAGCTGGATGGTCTGTCCGACTTTTCAGTTTAAAGACCTGGCAAGCCTAGCTTGGTAGTAGTAAGTTTACGCTTTGCATTTTACAATCTTATGAACTTACAATATAGTTTTCGCCTTGTATTACATACTACTTTTTTAGTATATATATTGCAATCTTATAAACTTAAAATATAGTTTTTTTAGTTCTAAGAATATGCCGTTAGTATGTACAATGAAATTGAATTTGCGACATATAATTTTATGTTCATATAATGACAAGTTTATATTAAATTATGACTGAAAACTTTATTACTTAGTGCTCGTCCGATAATAGTTTATTTTAATCCAACAACATCGCTCTGACCTCGTGTTCCCGCGTGAGTTCGAGCTGTAGTGTGCGAACAAGTGGCGCGTGGAAATGGGGGCGAAAATAGAATTTGAGCTGAGGTAGTATAGGCCGTTAATTGTATAATTTCTTAAAAATTTTAAATTTTCAAGGAAGGCATCAACAACTTTTTCTTCCACCAGGGCGGCGCCACTTTGTAATGGTGTAAAATATTTAACAGATCTCATAGTGGGGAAGTTAAATTGTTAGAAAAGTGTAATAAACTAATGTATTTTTTCTGAAATGTATCATTTTGTATTATTAACTGAACTAAAGATTTTCCTTAAAGAAGTATTAGTTAAAAAAATATTAAAAATGTGTAAAAATTAAAGAACACACCACTGAGGCATTGTTTTGTGCTACATTATACACTAAAAACTGAAAAGCTTTTATTTAAAACTCAAATTTTCAATGATGATTACACTGTGACCATTTGCGTGACAAATATTTTAACCTCAGTCCCAACTAGCACCATCTAGTGAGCGTACGAATATTAACCCTCATTAGCATATCAAATCTCATTAGTAATTAATTGTAAAATTAAACAACATAAGAATGTATTAAAGATCATTTATTCCGGATAACTGAGTATTTTGTTCTTGATGCTTGTTTTTGTGTGTCCGCCTTCATCTTAACTTTTTTGAAGGTCACCTTATGTTCTGTTTGTTTTCTTCAAAGATGGTGTTTTTGTGCATTTGAAGAATATAGTAAGTGCATTTAAATGGTGTAGGTCATTGGATCGTAGCCAGCGCCGGCCACTTTGTCGTCGATCCAGTTGCGAAGGTTTGAGACGTCCACGTACACTCCGGGTGTGCCGTCTTCACCGCAACCGATTCCCCAGGCCACGATGCCGCTCTGCATGTAGCGATCTTTTTCGTACTGCAAGGGAAGTCAATATTAGGTGATGAATAAAAAAAATATTTTTAAGGAAGTAAGGATGTTGCTGCCGATGAACACCTACGTCTATTCTTGATAAAGAATCAATATCCAAATGCGTTGTCGCAGTGGTAGGTTAGAAAGAATAGTTAAAATGGTGTCCGGTTTTCTACACTCGCCATACGAAACACAGCAGCATTGAGCTTGAGATATTTTACGCCGGTATTCTATGTATTCTAGATGGAGTGACGACCTGATAAGACATGCAGGAAGTCGATGGATTGTCGGTGATGACTTATGGATCTTTGGTCCTTAACCCTATAAAGCTAACGTTCGTCAAAACGACGAGCATGCAATAAATATTTCTATTTCTTTCTTTCGTTGTTTTACTAACATATTTGTGCTTTCGCGCCAACTCGGTACGCACTGGACTGCGTCGCGTGGTGATCGTCTCCAGCCGGTAAGTATTTTTATTTTAGAGATACGTAATAACTGTTCGTAATTTTGACGAATGGTTAGCTTTCGTGTAACTTTTACTCCTACTGTGATGTGGAATTTTGATGTGCATTTTATCAGTTTTTTGTGTTATTTTTGTTTTAGTTATTGTTTTAATCACGGAAAATGGCTGGAAGATCAATTCTTTCGGATGAAGAAATAGCTCGGGCCTTAGATAATGCAGACGAAGCCTTCACAAATGTCGTTCAAACCAAAGACAAGCAAAATGGTTTATTTGCTTTTATCTTGTGACGAAGAAGGAGCTGTGAACTCAACCACAAAACTCTCCAACGTAATCGAGTTCTACAATAACAAAAAAGGAGGGGGGGGGGGAACACATTTGACCAGATGTGTTCAATAATGTCTTGCAATTGAAAGACTAATCGGTGGTATATGTGCATATTCTATGGCATGTTGAATATATCGGGTATTAACTCTTACATCATTTATTGCCATAATGTCCTGGTAGCTGGTGGTAAGCCACTGTCACGAAGAAGATTCATGAAACAGTTGCATGAGAAACTTGTCGAACCACGGTTAAAGTGCCGTCTGCAAACCACAACTATGCCTCGAAGAATTAAGGACAAAATAAAAGATGTGTTGATGGGTTTGAACCAGGAGGACCAGACTATTGAGGGACACCAGGGTTGTGAGCCATGGGGTTCTGGAAGTTCAGCAGCATCTGAAAGACCTTCAAACAATAAAAGAAAAAGTTGCGGTTTGTGCTCTTACAAAAAAAGACGAATGACAAAGTACCAATGCCATACTTGCAACATTCCTATTTGCGGCGAGCACTCGGTTGATTTTTGTCCTAATTGTGAAAAAAATGTAAATGTTACTCTTTATTTTTTATGATTTTGAGAAAAAAAATATTTTTTTCTAATGAAAAATTCTTTATTAGTCATTTAAGTCTAAAGTACCTTATTGATCTCAATAAATACGTGTCTTGTAAAACTTATAATTGTAGACTAGAAAATAAAAATATATTGATTTTCATTAAAGATGTTTTTAATTCATAGCCTTAATTTTCTATAAATATAATATACATATGGAAAACATATCTAATTTAGTTAAAAATAGGCTTTTGAAAATGATTGTCAAAAATACGAATAGTTAGCTTATCAGGGTAGTCCAGGAACGTTAGCTTTATAAGGTTAATAGCGGTCCATACGAGGAAGCTCAAAGTCGCTCCGCGAGCTATGGAGAAGGCTATGCTCGGAGTTTCTCTGCTTTGATAATCTTCGAAATGAGAATGTCCGCAGTAGAACCAGAGTGACTAACAACCGGATTAGTAAGCTGGTGGCGATGGGCCGCCCATATAGCTCGAAGAACCGACAACCGATGGGAAAGAAAGTTTCTTGAATGACAGCCTCGTACCGGTGGGTGAAATATAGAGCGCACTCCCTCCACTAGATGAAATGACGACTTGGTAAGACATGCAGGAAGGAAGTAGATAGATACAGGTGGCTTCGAACCGTGCTTTATGGCATTCCTTGGGGTGGACGTATGTTCAGAAGTGGACCTGTGTAGGGCTGTAATGATGATGATGATTTCTTGTCGGGTTTTTTGTCAATAAAAGACAGTGCGGTAGGGAACGTATGTGGCGAGGATTTATAAATAGTTCCCGGCTTAATGAGTAGACATGTGGGTAAAGCCATGGTAACTCAGTCGAGCGAGAAACCCGGGTACGAACCCCGCCGGCTTCAATGAGGTTGTTAATTACAATTTTAATTGCCGAATATACCACGTGCGCGACGGTAAAGGAAAACATCGTTAAGACACCAACATATAAGAGAAATAAAATAAAAATATTTCTAAAATTCTGCAACATGCATTAAAGTAGCGCGGTAGATACTTATTTGACCCATAAACCCTATAAGAAAAAAGGAGAAGGCTAGTAGTGTGACGTGTATAGGCTGTAACTATGAAACCGAGATGTCTTCAAGGTAAGAATGAATAAATAGGCTTTTGTTACGCTAGGACAGTGTGATTTACCATTTAGGACATTACCAACTCATACCTCGTGGTGGGATTGAAGAAAAACTCTGGATAATTGGTAAAAAATTATATGTGAATACGTTTTTACACACGATAAAAGAGAAATCTTCAGTAAACTAAACTTCGAAATAATGAGACAAATGCAGAGTATTAGGATATTTATTTTATCAAGATTGCTAAGTTAATATTATACAAATAATAATTTAAGGGAATATTTTCTTTTGAGTAAAACTGCTTTGTTATATCCCCCATCTACATAATTCTGTAGGTAAAGTCATTTTATCTGACAAAAATTCATCGACTCTCAAAGTGGTACGTAAAACAGTAAGTAATTTAATATATATTAGTAATTAATTAAATGGTGGATTGTGGTTAATTTTATTTAATAAATTAATATTTTTTAATAGTTAAAAGTTATAATAACCATCTTTAAAGCGCCGCACAAATTGGAGACAAATTCCATATCATACTTTCGCTGGCTAAATCCTAAAGATGTGTATATGTTTGTCACTTTTAGGTGTCGCTTTTTCGTCACTAAGTTTAAAATTTCTACGATTCTACAAAGAAAAAACTATTTATTAGACACACACATTTCAAGAAACGGTCTGTTCGCTTAGATACGGCCGCGTTTGTGTCGCGCCGCCTTGGTACGTACTGCATCTTGTCAATAGCGCCGCCGTGACATCAAAGGAGGCGCACACCGGCAGAAGAATTTGGCATTTTAAAACTAAGAGCCGTGCTTTTGTTTATTATTTATGTTCGTATTTTATTACAGTCACTATAAGAATAAAAATGTACTCTGTTTTATTCTTAGAATTAGGCATGTCGATTCACTCAAAAAAAAAATCGATCTCTGAATCGATTTGAATCGAAGATACTAGAATCGATTATCGATTAAATCGAGGATTAAAAGATCGATTTTCGATTAATCGCGATATTTTCAAACGTGAAATTTCAAGAATTTGCGATTTTTTCATTAATTGAACTTTAATAACTTTTTTAAATAAAATATTAGTAATCTTAATAATTAACATTACTAATATTCCTTTTAACAACTCCTGGTAAGCTAGAAACGCTTGTGTTAGGAGTGGTTTGCACATACGCCACTCAATCCCTTTTTTTACGAAGTGATTCCATGTATCACTTTTATTTGATATTTTAGGCTAAAAACAACAACAATACTTTAACAAAAGTGAAAACTGCAACCTACATTTCTCGATAAAGCTGTTTCAATCTAATAACTCACTATTTATCAAATTGAAATGAATGCTACACGAACACAATACTGGTTATTTCCTTACTGTCTGTACTTACAGCTCGCAGTATGTATGTTTTTGATAATAAATAAAGTAAATTCACTAGTTCACAGCTAAAATTTTATACTGTAGTATGTATATGTAACCTTTGTTCGCAGCACAGATTAAGTTAGACCAACATTCCACAGGCAAGATTAGAATTAGAATTTAAGAAATGAAAATGAACTTACAACTTTTCGACAACTTTTTTGTTGGATGCGTTCATAAATATTTATTTTATTCAAATAAATATTGCGTTCAAATTATCAACTAATTACGACCGGTTGTTTTTGCGTCCCCCCAACAGCAAAAAATTAAAAAACTGCGTTGTCTTACCCCAGCCAGTTTGGGAATTTTATCGCCAGTTCTTGAATCGGATGAATCAGTCCGATTCGAAAGGTTTTTGGATCGATTCAGTGAATCGATGCGGTGCTCTGCATCGATCTAAAAAATCGATTATTTTACTCCAAAGAATCGATTTTTCGATTAATCGATTTTAGATCGACATGCCTACTTAGAATAGTAAAACATGTGTGGTGTATCGACGCTATTTTAGCGAACAGACTAGTTATATAAAGGGACAAAATATGAATTCATCAGTCTAAGACTACTTAATTAATAACAATTATATTTAAAAAACGGAAGAAATAAAAATCAAAATCAAAACTAAAATGTATATTAAATATGTATCCAAATCAATATAATGCTGCAAAAGCAGCACTGGTTTTTAGTTGGAGCCTTTTGCTTTCATCGGCAAGTCATTGTGTGATCCTCCAATTACGCGTTGATACAAGTTACATAGAAATTAATAATTACGATGGGTAGTGCTACACATCTGTATAAATGTTGGACCGCCATGTTGGTGTAGTGGTTGTAGTAATGCGACTACTAGTCATGAGATTCCAGGTCGGAGCAAAAATATCAATTATTGAAGTTTTCCATCAAGAAATTTTCAATAGCTGCCCGGAGTAAGGAAGTTGGCGATGTCTCACTCCCTTGCTCCGGAAAGTACGTAAAGCTGTTGGTCCTGCGCCTGATCTCTCTCCAGTCGTGTCGGTTTACCGTCCCACTGGACTATGGGAGTGAGAAAATACAGTGAACCTGTGCTTGCGCATACACTCGTGCACTATAATCCTGTAATGCGCCGATGGCTGATATCCGTTGACGCTGGCCGCCATGACCAAAGTTAGGTCTGGAGGACATTGTTATTATAAATGTTATATTGGGATTCTAACAAAGCTTTCGCTTTAAAAATACAAACCTCAATAGGGCAGCTCAGTGGTGAACCGCCGTCCCCCTTGCAGGTGTCCTTACCAGCTTCCCCACCAGCGCACATGAACGACGTGTGCAGTTCGAAGAAGTGGCCAAGGCGTGTATTGCGTAGTTGTGTTTGACATGTCGACCGTTCTACAACCGGCACTTCCACCTACAAATAATTAAAGGATGACGAATAAGCTAAGAGTAACCTTGATGGTATGTGGATGCTGCGGCCCATAACAATCTACATCTATCCTCGATTAAGAATCAAATGCGGATGCGTTGTCACCCCTGAGGACTAAGATGGAATGTCTCGTTTTCAGTAAAAAGGGGCTCCGGTTCTCTACACTCACCAAACGAAACACAGCAAGATTAAGCCGCTATTGCTGTAAGAGCGAAGATTCTGTGGTCGGGTCGAGGAAACCTATTCTTGCCACAACCATACTATATCTACAGAATGGCTTTGCTACGTAGTTTATTTCCAATTATTGGCTTGTTTTTCGCTACAACACGACATGATATAACACTCATCTCCACTCATATTATCGTGTGAGTGTCATGAGAGACGACAAATAGAAATTGTTACAGGAGATGAGACGGCTGTACCTTCCTCAAACTAACAAAAGTGATAAAAATCTGCTGTTAACAAACCGCCTGCCAACATGGCAACGATGGCGGATATCTTCCCTATAGGGGTATCTATAGGAGATGGCCGTAAGAGAAATTTATCGATTCGTTAAGTTTTCGAGACAAAAAAAATTGAAGAAATAAAAATATTAACTTTAGCCTCTCTATACTAAATTTACAAAAATGTTTGTACATAAACAAATGATATGCATATATGCATACTGGGAATTTATTAGTCACTCAATTCAAGAGAATAGGTAATTTATTCATGGAGAAATGTAATTTTTGAACAATTGGTTTTAGAACAAAATCCCAAGGAAAAGCTTAGCTAAGTTAAAAAAATTTAGGGGAGACATATGTTTAGCAGTGGTTTTTTAATAGGATGTATTAAATAATGATGATGACGATTGCAATGGTCTTAGCCAAATGCTTATCCCATGAGTTATGGCTATATTTCGATATTCACTGACACCAATGATATTCTTATCCGCGATTTTAATATTACCACGTGCTTGGCGATGAAGGAAAACATCGCGAGTATCCCATCATCATTAAAGCCCTTCACAAGTCCACTGCTGAACATAGCCAACGAATGCCACAAAGCACGGTCTTAAGCTACCTGTATCCATCGACATCCTGCATGTCTTACCAGGTCGTCACTCTATCTAGTGGGGGGACGCCCTAGACTTCGCCAGTCGGAACGAGGTTGCTACTTGAGAACCTTTCTTTACCATCTGTAATCGGTTTTTCAAACTATATGGCCGGCCCATTGCCACTTCAGCTTACTAATCCGTTTAGCTATGTCGGTCACTCTGATTGTACTGCGGACATCCTCATTCCTAAGTATATTCCGCAGAGAAACCTCAAGCATTGCCCTCTCCATAGCTCGCTGAGCGACTTTGAGCTTCCTCATATGGCCAGCAGTGAAGGACCACGTCTCAGACCCATAGGCCATCGCTGGAAACACTGGTTGCACAATCTAGTTTTGAGATATGCCTGACGAGAAAACGTATCGTAATCTCTCGAACACTGTCCAGCTGAGTCGAATTCGTCGATTGACCTCTCGACAACTCGAAACAACTTCGAACTTAGTACCCACAACAACTACCGGCATAGGTGTGACGTCCATACTCATGATTTTTGTTATGTCCATGTTCATCTTAAGACCTATCTCCAGGGAGACACTATTTCATCAGATCGTTGAGCATAGTGCTTACGCCATCCAGCGATTCTGCCATAAAGACTATATCGTCGGTAAATCGAAGGTAAGTGATGTACTCGCCATTGACGTTAATACCGTATCCTTTCCAGTCCAGCAGCTTGAAAACGTCTTCCAATTCAGCAGTGAAGAGTTTAGGGGATATAATGTGCTTCACCTCACTGCATTTGGATAGGTTTCGTATTCTGGTTCTCTACTCGGATAGCCATCGTAGCCCTACTGTACAAACACTTCGGTACTTCGATATATGGACAGTCAACTTGGCACCGCTGAAGGGGCTGCAGCACCCTCCTAATTTCCACGGAATTAAAGGCTTTACTATAGTCCACATACGCGAGATAAAGTGGCAGATTGAACTACACGGACTTCTGAACAATGTGCCGAAGGGTATGTATGTGATCTATGGTGCCAAAACCTTTTCGGTACCATCGAAACCAACTTCTTCGGTAGGCTGGAAGTCGTCAAGTCTGCGTGCGAGACGATTCGTAATGACGCTAGAAAGACACTGCTCAGAACGACGCTGCTCAGAAGGGAAATCCGTCTGTGGTTCTTCAAGAGAGCGTTGTCCCTATTCTCGATGAACAAGACCACCGCACTTCTGCTCCACGCCTCACTTAGTAGTGCCACCATGGAAGACGGAATTGAAGGGCTTCTGAAGAACTTCAGGTACCAGTTTTCCACCCGCTTTCAGAAGCTCCGCTGTAATTCCATCCTCGCCCGGGGACTTTTCATCCATTCTAATCTCGCTCGCTTCTAATCTCGAGACTGATGTCCGGGATATCATCGGAATAGTGTCGGATAAGACTTGCTCTTGGATCGTTACTCACACTTGCGTGTGGCTCCAACGATGACGTTTACAGCCGCCCATAGAATCTCTCAATCTCACTCAAACTCTCAGGTGTCTCGAAAACGATGCTGCCACTCTCGGTCCTCAGCTTTGACTATTGACTCTTTCTGGCAGACAGATTTCTGGGAAAATTTTTGGAGCCCTGGTTCCGCTCGATCGCTTTTCAATACGAGCTGTATTGAAGTTGCGCAAGTCCCGCCGCATGTGTCTGGAGATATGTCTGTTTAGTTGCCTGTATGCTGTTTGATCTGTTGAAGACTGCAGCCTCATTTCCCATCTAACAGCCATGAGTTAAGAGTGCAGTTGAGAGTTCTTCTTCGGCGGGTCTTGCAGTACTTAGCTCCGACCGCATGGACAGTTTCCACAAGTTTGTCATTCACATCATTCACTTCATTGCAGTCTTCTAGGCACTGAAAATGGTTTTCTAACTCGAGATGAAAGTTTTCGGGGCTTTGGATTAGAGCACGAGGGAGCATCGGAGCATTGACTTCATTAGACTTAACCTCTCCAAAGTCATGTTTAGGCTCAGTGTTCCTCCCATCAGTCGGTGATTACTGCCAGTTTTCACATTTGCGACCACTGAAACATCACTGAACAGTTATCGTCTGGTCGTCATAATGAAGTCTCTCTCTCTCTCTCATTTACTGTCGAACCGTCGGTGCTCGACCAGGTCCACTTTCTGTGGAGCCGCTGTTGGAAGAAAGAGTTCATTATAAAAAGTTCATCTTTTTCCATAAAGTCGGCTAGCTGCTGGCTTCTTGGGTTTCGTTGCCCTATTGCGAATTTCCCTATTTTCAGCTTACGGTTCTCTCTTGTGCCTAATTTTGCGTTCAAACCTCCTATTAACAGCATGTAATAGATTTTGGAGGAATGTATGGCCCTAGATATATCCTCATACGTTTCCTGCGCCTCCTCATTGGGATATGCCGAGGTTGGTGCGTAAACCTGAATTAACTTGTAAAAGTGAATACCGTTTGGTGATTATGAGTATAAGATACGCAATCCTCGATGACATACACTCAATCTTTACAACGTTGTTTACGTGAGACTTGTGGACGATAAATCCGACACCTACTTGGAACAGATGTATCTCGGTGATAGAATAAGTTTCCAGAGTCGAGGATTACCGTGTCCTACCTCTCTTATCGGACCTCAGATAATCTTATAATATCTATTTTTATTATATATCTTATAATAGGAATAGCAGGTCCGCCGTGATAATGCCATAGTTGCCCCGCTTGGCGAGCGGGTTTGCAAATGCTATTTTTATAGCTTTATGCATGGTAGCGATCACCTCATTCCAGTTATTATCAATCATATACTCTTTAGTAGTAAAATCGTTACTAAACAATTATAGCTTATTATAGGTCAGTTAAAATAGACGTTTTTTTTGTCCACTTTGCAATTTCCGATCCAATTTTTATTTTTGAAGTGAAAACTTCTTTAGCGGCGTTGTACACTATTTTTTGTAATGGGTAAAAAAATGTTAAACTCGCGTCAGGACACGTGACCTGATCGAAAATTCTTAAGACGGATTGAGAGTAGACAGCCGGCGCGGCGTAGGAGAAGATAAACTTTTTAATGTAATATGAATTGTCATGTTTGTGTACGATAGCGGAATAAATAAATATTGTATTCTACCACATAAATGATAGTACTTTTATATTGAAAATTAAATCATTTCGTGAAAAATGATTTCCTAACCATTCCAAAATATCAAAAACGCACAACATTATTCAAGTTTTCACTTCTGCCAGCACTCCCGGAGTGCAACCCGTCGTTTTTTTTTATAAGGTTTAGGGTCACTTACTGAGCATAAAATCACAAAATGCTGACAGATCCAAGTTGTGCTTCAAGCCCCTTTTTGAAAAAACGTTTTAGGCCGATATCTCGGAAACTATGCACTTTAAGGCAAAGTTATCGAAACCATTTTTGTAGAGAATAAAATTTCGCATCTTTTGTTTCCAGTAAACTTTTTGTAAAACTTACCGTTTACGATTTATGGTCCATTTAATTAACCGGTTTTTCGATCGCTGCCGATAACTCTTGAAATATTAGAATAATCAATAAAATGCATGTATCCATTTTTAGAGACCAGTTTATTCTCTACAATTTTTGTTTCAAACATTTTTTTCTAATGTCCATACTTTTTGAGTTATAGGACGTTTAATGTTGGACTACCGGGCGTAAAGTTAAAAATTTCAAGATACGCATAGCTGCCGCGTCACCCGCCGAGCGTCGACCGAGCTCGGCCGTTGAGATATCGGCTGAAAACTTTTTTCAAGATGGCGCTTCAAGCGCCACCTGGATCTGTCAGCATTTTATGATTTTTTGCTCCGTAAGTGATACTAAACCTTATAAAAATAAAAATTGGATCGAAAATTTATTGCAAAGTTAAATTTTAATTTTACTGTACTATTAATAAAAATTTAAAACTTTGTAATAAATAAGTTCTGCATATTTTGTGGGACTTTGATGTAAAAGCGTATCCATTGGCCCATGACGTAATTACTGACTCTTTGGAGTCGAGTAACTGGAGAGGAGACTTGTGCCCAGTAGTGAGACGTATAATATAGGTAGACATTATTTAACACATAATTGTTTTCAGCGGAAGTTTATATGGCCATTGCTTTACAGAACTGCTTTTATTTTGAAAGTTACATATATATCAAAATTTGTTTTGAGAGTGTGTTATCAGGCCAAAACGAGCCAATAACCCATGCCATAACACAGTTGATTACAAAACTTAAAAATGTAAATAATAAGGATTAATTAAACGGTATGGCGTTCTAAAATAATACAGAATAAGTTCATTAGAACATTATAGAATAAACATAGTAAAACAGGCTTTAACAAAACAAAATACACATAAAACTGGCCGCCATGTATACTAGTACGCTGGACTAACACTACCCTACAAAACGTTTGTGCCGATTTGAAGCGCCGCCATTGATTGTACCGGGACTAAATTTAACATAATTTTCAACTGGCCATTGTTTCGCTCCAAACGTCTAAGAGTATTTTAAAGTTTAAACCGAGAAAAAGAGTGTGTATTTTGTATTTTGCTTATGTTTCATGGTAATGATATAATAATTAGTATTTTAAGTAATAAAACTATCACGGTGGCTATGTCACGGTGTCAAAATGTCTACTTATGATACTCTTTGGGTACAGAACAAAACACTTAATTTTTGAAAGTTGTTTAAAGGCAAAGGGTTTATACGCATGCAGCCTGGCGTGTCATTATGAGTTCGTCCTTATTTTGTTAAAATTACTTATCATATTTTTTATCTATTTCCATTTAGCAAAAAAAGGAAATTTTAAAGAGTTTAGTTTTGGTTCTTCCTACACCATGATCATTAATCATACCTTTTTGAGGATAACCTGGTATCTTCCCTCCTTCCCGAACTTGTCCTTGCCCCAACCGGAAGCAAAGCAACGAGTACCACCAGGGACTCTCTCGCGTGGTGGTGGCAGACATACCACACCGACGTTCGGTGTCAAATCCATGGGTTTTGCCAGGAATAATAATGCAATGTCATAGAAGAGATTGCCTGAAAGAGAAATTAGTGCTTTGTTTTCTACTTAGAGGTATTTTTTTCTAAAGTTTTTTTTTTTATAGAAGAGGGGGCAAACGAGCATGTGGCTCACCTGATGTTAAGTGACTACCGCCCCCATATTTAACTCGCGGTACAACATTGTACGGTTCTAGAGACACATAGACCTAATTCTACAAACAGTGACCCATCAGGTCCTGAACCAGGATCCAACCTACTTGCTGAGCGCTTTCGATTATCAAGCAGAATCCATATTTCGTCGCAGGTAACATTGCAGTACAAAATTCATTCGTTTGTGTGCTTGTCGAGCAGTGCAAGGCACGTGTCGATGCGTATTTCGCGCCTGCGATCATTGAGTTCATGGAACATCCAATTCAGAAGCTTTTTTACCTTGCGAATTTAACGCAAAGTTGCTACTAATTAGGCCGAAGAAGTGTCATCAGCATCCATAATCGCCTATAATTCGTCATTGTCGACCAAAGTTTTCACACGACCACGGGGTTCATTTTTCAGGTCGAAATTTCGCGAACGGAAGCGGGCAAACCAATAAATTCGATTGTAGTATTCGCTACGTAAACGTCGTTGATGTCGAGTGCCGCTTGTGCCACGTCGCTGCCACGACGGTACTCATATTTTAAAATTACTCAATTTTTAACGTATTCATGAATGAATGAATGAATGAATATACTTTATTGCACACCACAAACAAATTTACAAAGAACATAACAGAGAGCAGATTACATGTACAATTTGGCGGCCTTATCGCTACATAGCGATCTCTTCCAGGCAACCAAAGGTGTAAAGGAATAAAACAGTGAGTACTAGGTAGGTGGTGCAATATAAATATACCTAATATAATATGAATACATGCAATAAAATAACATATAAGTAAATAACTAATACATTAAAAAATATGATGCACATATACATACGTTTACATGAAACATACACACACACACATATATATATATATATATATATATATATATATATATATATCCATACGTATACATACATACATATACACACACACATATATACACATATATACATACATATATCCTCAAATATATACCACTAACAATAACATAAACAAATAAATACAAAACTACATAATCACATAATTTATCCTAATGATTTTCGAACGATTGAGACAAGTAATGCTCTTTAAAAAGTCGCTTAAAGACTACAATAGTCTGAGCTTCGCGTAAATACAAAGGTAGGGCATTCCAGAGCTTAATAGACTGTACAGTAAAAGATTTATTAAAGAAAGATGTATTGTAAGTTGGCACCCTTAAAATGAGTTTTCTTGAAGAGCGTAAATGTTCCCCTGGAAGCCCAACAAAACTACATTTCTCCTTAAGATAAGGAGGAGTAGAAGGGTGAAATAAGACACAGTACAGAATAGAAAGAATATGCATGTTCCGGCGAAATTGGATAGGTAACCACTTGAGACGTGAGCGAAATTGGGAAATGTGGTCAAATTTGCGCAATCCAAATATGAACCGAATACTAGTGTTTTGAAGTCTCTCAAGCTTAGTTAGCTGGTCTTTAGTTATGTCTACATAGCTTGCGTCAGCATAGTCGAGTCGGAAGAGAAGAGACTGTGAGAGCATAATTTTTGTAGGAATGGGAAGAAATGATCGAAGGCGACGCAGTGAACTAAGAGCGACAAAGGTTTTCTTACTTACCTCATTCAGTTGGCGTTTCCAATTTAAGGAACTATCAAGGTAAACACCAAGACTTTTGACATTGTCAAAGTAAGGGATCACAACCCCATCGAATACAACAGGTGGTATGGAGAACCAGTCAATTCTTGAGATAAAGCTCTGACTACCAAAAATGATAGCCTGTGACTTTTTAGGATTGACATTTAGGCCATATGATTGACTCCACTCATGAATCATATTTAAGTCATTGTTTAATGTAGCGATTGCATTTGGCAAATTCTCAAGAGTTGACTGGGTGTAAATCTGGACATCATCCGCATACATGTGGTAGAGAGAAGAAATTTTATGAGTAATTGAATTAATGAAAATGGAAAAGAGTAAAGGTGACAACACGCCACCCTGCGGCACGCCTGCAGTAATATCACACCAAGATGAGTGAGTTTCATCAACATGAATACACTGCCGACGGCCACAGAGATAACTTTGAAACCAGTCAATTACTGATGGAGATATGTTAAGGGAATACAACTGACTCAACAGTATATCGAAATGAACAGTATTGAACGCATTGCTGAAATCTAGCAAGGTCATGACTGTGAGTTGTTTATTATCCATACCCTACCGTATGTCATCAGTAACTTTAATTAAGGCAGTAGCCGTACTATGACCGGGACGGAAACCGGATTGTAAAAAATTCAACAAATTGTGCTTATTAAGGAAAAGTGTCAGCTGTTGGCAAATAAGTTTTTCAAGGACTTTAGAAAGGAAAGGTAAAATCGAAATGGGACGGAAATCAGTGAGGTTGACGGGATTAGATTTCTTCGGAAGGGGTATAACATAAGCACTCTTCCAGGCTTGAGGGAATTTAGAGGAAGATGCACATGCGTTAAGCAAATGAGTGATAATGGGAGTGATAACATCAAGGAGACGAACGATCATATTACGGCTAATGCTGTCGCTACCGACAGCATTTGAGGAGATGGATAATATGATTCTCTTAACATCACATACAGTAAATTGACTAAAAACGAACGGAGAATAATTAGGAGTCGGACTTACAGAAAGAGAACGAAGTGTTTGCAGTTTATGTTCACTATCAAAAGAGTTAGAAGGATGAAATGTTGATTTAATAGTTCAACATCAACACTGGGAGGTGAAGTATTAAGAGAGTTTCTACCAACTCCAACTGTTTTAAGAAACTTCCACACCCTAGATGAGTCGCCGTTCTCGACTGATGAATGAATATGGGGTCGTTGTGCATCTCTACACAATGTGTTTCAGCGATTCCGGATTTTAGTGTATTTTCTAAGGTTCTCCTCTGTTTTGTTCCTCTTAAGCTTTGACAATGCCGCATTTTTCTTCAAAATTAGCCTTTTCAGATCATCAGAGAGCCATGGAGCAGGTAAGTGCTTGAGTTTAACATAATGCATTGGCGCGTGTACGTCATATAGCTGAGTGGGAAGGGAATTGAAAAGTTCCACTTTATCGTCAATGCATGGTGCTCTCTCAATCACTGACCAGTCAATATTATGAGCATTTTCGCAAAGTTGGTCAATATCCATTCCTCAAAATTACGTCGCAGAACTAATTTAGGTTTGATTTTAGGAGGGCGTAGTTTATACGAAAGGAAAAGTAAATCGTGATAAGAGAATGCATCAGCAGGACACTGTCCATGCTTGAAAACTAGGTTTGAAGATGACACGATAATTAAGTCCAGAAGGGAAGGAGTAGTTCATGATGACGAAAAAGATTCCAATGCCATGGAAACGTAAACTAATCAATAAAGAAATTACTTATTTTAAAAGAGAATTCCATGTTTTTAAAATAAAATTAATAAGAAATTAGAATACTTAGCCAAACAAAAATTATTTAGATTTTTTTAAAATTCGGTGTAGATCCCATGTAATTCTTATTGAGAGTTTTTTTTACTTTGTCACTGGTTTGGAAAAAATTCTTTGTCCTAGAAAAACCAACAAAACCCAATGTACCTTTTTCAAAAAAAAAATTACAATATGAATGGTTACAAACTATTTACAAAATTTATTTTAGAAACATAAATAAGGGTTATTATTAATCATGTTTTCATACAGTTTTTGTTTACTAAAATATTTAAACTTGGTAATAGAGAGATCTTGTATTATTTCTGGGAGTTTGTTGTAATAGCGTAAACATTGCCCCAAGAATGAATTACTGATTCTATGGAGTCGAGAAACTAGTATCACAAGCTTGTGTTTTTTTCCTAGTATTTACAGAGTTTATATCACTTTTTTACTAAAATTACCTTTGTTTTTGTGATCATACATACATAAAATTTTCTTAAAGGAGTGGCCGAGAGTTCAAAGTTTATATATTGGGTACTTACATATGAAATTAGCGTTTTGTCGTACTGACCATTTTGATCTGAAATATGTCCTCTTTGGTTAAGAATTCCAAATTCAAATTTATAAATTCATTTGTCAGGTACATTTAAGTTTTGAAAACAGTCATTCATTTGTTTTTTCTTCATTATTTTTTTCTTTGGCGTCTTTTATTACCGCAAAATGGAAAACATGAAATATCGGTATATTTACAAGTACGAGTTCTACCGTGGCACCAGTGCTGCAGAAACAGCTCGAAGGATTAATTATGTGTACGGCACTGGTGTCGCAAAAGAAATACGGTACGTTTTTGGTATCAACGTTTTCGTTCTGAAAATTTCGACCTTCAGAACCGGGCTAGCCTTCGGTTCAGGCCGTGGACGGCCGGAGACCAAGGTGGGAAATGAAGAATTAAAGGCTATTGTGGAAGCGGATCCATCACAAACCACTTCAGGCTTCGGGGTAAGTGATAAAACTGTATTAACCCACTTGAAGCAAATCGGGAAAGTGAAAAAACTTGAACGATGGGTACCAAAAATTAAGGTATTTTAAATCGAATCATAACTTGTGATGAAAAGTGGATACTGTACGATAATCGGAAGCGCTCGTCGCCATGGCTGAACCCTGGAGACCCAGCCGAATCCTGCCCTAAACGAAAATTGACTCGGAAAAAGTTATTTGTGAGTGTTTAGTGGACTAGCGCCGGTGTCGTTCACTACAGCTTTCTAAAATCTGGCCAAAAGATTACGGCTGATGTCTATTGTCAGCAACTACAAACCATGAAGGACGAACTAGCTACTAAACCACCGAGATTGGTCAATCGCTCTAGGTCAATGCTGCTTCACGACAACACAACAAACAACCACTAAGTTAGATGAGCTACAATTGGAATGTCTGCGATCCACCGTCATCATCCACCGTACTCCCCGGACCTTGCTCCTACAGATTACCATTTATCCGGAATTTGGACAGCTTCTTACAAGAAAAAAAAATTCTACTCCGATGCGGCAGTCCAAACCGCCTTCAAAGAGTTTATTGATACTCGCCCCCATGGTTTTTTCAGTAAAGGGATCAATGGACTACCTATGAGATGGCAAAAGTGCATAGATAACAACATTTTACAAAAAAATTGACTTTATATTCCTCCCGTACAAAACGCCAATTTCATATGTAAGGATCTATTATTTATTTCTTTAAATTTTTCTCTAAGCCATTAATGAGTACTGCAGAACGGCAATTTTATAGGTAACCGATTATAAATTTAAAAATTTAAGCGAGTGTGGTCGCTAACCAACTTTAATTCGTTATAGATCCTAAATGGCCATTAAAAATGAAAAATGATTACAAAAACCTAAATAGGATTTTCAAAGACCTAATCACTGATACTTGACATAGTCTTCGACTTTGATTTTTTTACAAGATTTTTTCACACTCAAGATTAAGACTGCCCAAGCGTTTTCTTTCTAGAGTGCCATAAAGGAACAGATATACATACATTGGCTGATAAACACATTATCGAGTCGAACTTCGAGTTACAAGTAGAGACCGATAGATGGCGGTTTGACCACCTTGTGTATCTTCATCTTCTTCATCAGTCCATAAAATTCCACTGCTGCACGTGGGTCTTGTGCGTTAAAAAAAATTAACCTTAATCGCTACGCCAGAACAGATATCTTGAAACTGATGCTGCTACCCGTAGCCAGTCAGGATCTGGCGTAAACGAAATCGTTGTGTTGGAAAACATACGAACTTATAGGCATTTACCACAGTTACCTTATACGACACCTTACCTCCACAGTTTGGTAAAAATAATTAGGTCTTTGTGTCTCTATCACAGAAATCGTAATAATAGAAGTCGCATAGACGCGTAAGGTTGTCATCACTATCATGTGTTGACGAACATCATTCACCATTTTGTGATTTAGTTGCGCGGGAAACTTCGTACGTGAGTTTATGCTATTATAGTGGTGAACTCCAGCATAATCAGTTGTAAAAACTCATCAAGGATATTTATCATTGACAATTACCATTGGTGCTTTTGTTCTACCGTAATACGCGACGCACGCGACGTTGAAAAAGTCATCAAGCAATGTATTGTGAAACATTAGATGCCACTGTGGATTGCGTATATTTATAATATAGCTCGCAGCCATCGGCGCGGCAAGCAGGCATCGGTCGCTTAATGCGTATGTTAAGATGTGCCGACATCGGTTTTGAAAGTAATCGAGCGCTAATTCATTTCTATTGTCTTATTATTACTATTTCTGTGGTCTCTATGTTCCAAAAGTCGGCCCCTTGTGTAGTTTTTAAAAAAAAAACGAAAATCATTTTCTGATACACATGGAGTTATATATCCCACTTACCTTTGTTAAAGTCTTTGTGAACTTCGATTCTGGCCACGTCCCTATCCTGGTGTGGATAGATCTCCTTAGTGGTTTGGGTATCCCATTCTCCAGCTCTGGCCACTAGAGCTTCAGCTCCGGCGACATTGTGCGCTGCTGTCAGCACAATACTAGGATGGATCAGGGATCCACCGCCGACGTAGACATTCAGCTTCTGGCCGTTGGGCTCGTTGTCGTTCACAGGCTCGATTCTGGGGTCAACGTAATCCGAACTTGACATTATATTAATTTGTAGGTCCTCTGTGTTTAAAGGTGCGATATATGCCAGGTTTTTATATTTAAAATTGATTCTTTTTCCTGTACGATACGTTTTACAAACACAGTGCAGTAAAACCCTTTTAAGAAAGAAAATTCTCGTATATCAACTTATACACCTCACCTATCTTTATAGGATAGGGAGACAAACGAGCACACAGTCCACCTGATGGTAAGTGGTTGTGTTTGTTGTTGTGGCGTGGTAATGCATTATTTTAACTGATTTTACTGCGCAAGCACACGTTCGTAAGGGTCGATCGGTAGGCGAAAACGTTGTTGCCCACAAATCACATTTAATTTGGGATAGTTTCAAATAAAAGTACAAACCTTATTTACTCGTAATTTCAAACACTGTAATAACGGAATATCATTATTTATATATTTGAACTTAAGTTTAAGATTTGACTGCTCTTTGAAAAATAACCCTGTATTTAATATATTTCGTATATCATCATCATCATCATCATTACAGCCCTTCACAAGTCCACTGCTGAACGTAGGCCTCCCCCAAGTAATGCCACAAAGCACGGTCCTGAGCCACCTGCATCCATCGACTTCCTGCATGTCTTACCAGGTCGTCACGTATATCACTATTCATTAATTACAGCGTGTCGAAGGGAACTGTGCGATAGTTTATCCAGATAGAATGGTGATTTACGAGGAGATTGCCTCGTGTTTGCCACTGTCGCTACCCTTATCACATGGGCTGGCAACCTGGCAAGGTCGGCAACCTTTGAATTGCTATCGGATGGCATCGGTACCGTTTCGTAGGCGGTGTAAGAATATCCACTATTAAATATCATTCCGTGGATGTCGTAAGAAGCGACAATGGTATACCAATCAGGAGAAGGGCAGCAGCGTCTTCGTAATAACGATTGTAAATAATAAACCGTTGTTGCCAACTATGCTATGGCAGGTATCCCCCATGAGGCAATCTATGGAGGAGGCCTATGTTCAGTAGTGGATCTTCATCATCATCATTACGGCCCTTCACAAGTTCACTACTGGACATAAGCCTTCCCCAAGTAACGCCACAAAGCACGGTCCTGAGCCACCTGCATCCATCGACTTCCTGCATGTCTTACCAGGTCGTCACTCCATCTAGTGGTCCTCGCCCTACACTACGGCTACCGGTACGAGGCTGCCACTCGAGAACCTTTCTTCCCCATCGGTTATCGGTTCTTCGAGCTATATGGCCGGCTCATTGCCACTTCAGCTTACTAGTCCGTTGGGCTATGTCGGTCACTCTGGTTTTACTGCGGATATCCTCATTTCTGAGTCTATCACGCAGAGAAACTCCGAGCATAGCCCTCTCCATAGCTCGCTGAGCGACCTTGAGCGTCCTCATACGGCCAGCAGTGAAGGACCACGTCTCAGATCCGTAAGTCATCACTGGCAACACGCACTGGTTGTACACTTTAGTTTTCAGAGATTGAGGACGACCTGACGAGAAGATGTGTCGTAATTTCCCGAACGCTGCCCAGCCGAGTTGAATCCGTCGATTGACCTCTCGGTCGAAGTTGGACTTACGTAGTCGGACTATTTATTCCAGGTAAACGTACTCGTCAACAACTTCGAGCATAGGTGTGACATGGACATTGAACATAATATTTGTTTTGTCCATGTTCATCTTAAGACCTATCCGTTGTGAGACACCATTGAGGTCATTGAGCATAGTGCTAAGGTCCTCCAGCGATTCTGCCATAAGGACTATATCGTCGGCAAATCGAAGGTGAGTGATGTACTCGCCATTGATGTTAATACCGTATCCTTTCCAGTCCAGTAGCTTGAAAACGTCTTCCAACGCAGCGGTGAAGAGTTTCGGGGATATAACGTCACCCTGTCTTACACCTCTCTGCAGTTGGATAGTGGATCTTAATAGACTTAAATGGTCACAGTATGTATTTATATATTTCTAAAACAAACTAGTGGTTGGATTTTATGTCTTACTTCAAAACGGCAACCATCCAGGGGAATTCACCGAATTTGGACTCGCCGTCCTTGTCGCCAGTGATGCGGAACCCCACGCCTTCGATGTTTCGCCAGCCGCAGCCCTGACGCTGAAAAAGGCAGTAGAATATAGTAAAAATACGAAGGTAAAGGTTAAGAAATATAGCCGTGGTAGCTCTCAAATTTCACAGTGCGCGAGCAACCCGAGTTCGATCCCCGCCAGCACCAGTAAAATTGTTAATTGCAATTTTAAATGCTGATTTACCACATGTTCGGCAGTAAACGAAAACAACGTGAGGAAACCTGCACGTCTAAGAAGAAAAAAAAGGGAAATATTTCGAAGTTTGCCAACACGCATTGGAGCAGCGCGGTGGAAATTTCCTTGCGCAGCAGTGGGACGTACGTAGGCTGTAACTTCTACTAACTGTAACTTCGGCCCTTTCCATAATTCGGTTGTTTTATACTATTAATTATTAACCAGTGCTATTTTAACTTATAATACCAGTGAAAAGTACTAGACAAGCGCTTTTAGTTTGTTTTTAGGTTATTGTGTTATTCGTATTTCAATTGTTAATTTCTCAGTATTCCCGTTAAGACGCGGTAAAATTAATATTGCTATTGTAATCTATACATTATAAGAAATAAATCGACATGCATTTTACTAATAGACGCTAAAGTTAGTGGTGGGCCCATTCTACATACAAAAATTTATTGTCTCCTTTAAACCCTGTATTCTCTAAATTTGACTATGAATCATACTTTTTTTTTATAGTATAGGGTTGCCAAACAAACATACATTCCAAAGTAAGTGGATGCTGCGATCCAACCACATCTCTATCTATCTTCGATTAAAAATAAAAATTCAGTTTCATTATCACCCCTGAGGGCTAAGATTGAATAACTCGGTTCCAGTAGAAAGGGTCTCTGGTTCTCTATACCTACTATATTTATCACACGTAATTCAGCAACATCATGCTGCCTTATTTTACGCTGGTATTCTGTGAGAGTGTGGTGCTTCTCCGGTAGGGCAGACCTATTCGTACTACAAACATAATATAGCTGCAACATGACTCTGTCACGCAAATTTTACGTTGATAAATTTAAGTTCAAACCTTAGAAGATTCAGCTCTTTTAAGTTGGCTTTACTTTTTTATACAATAGAGGGAAAAACAAGCACAAGACACACTACCTGAATGTAAGTGGTGGCTATGGCCCATAGAAATCTACTAGTTAAAACTATTCTCGATAAAGAGTGAAAGTGCAAACGTTTTCTCACCATTGAGAACAAAGATGGAATGCCTCTTCCAGTTAAAGCCTATAGAACATAGCTATAATTCTTAATTAAATAAAGTCTATATATATATATATATATATATATATACATGTTTTATATATATATATAAATATAAATTGTAGGTTGTAAGTGTTTATAATAGTTAGTTATTAAGCTCTCCCAGGGGTTTTATAGCCGATTTTTAGGGTTCCGTAGTCAACTAGGAACCCTCATAGTTTCGCCATGTCTGTCTGTCCGTCTGTCCGTCCTCGCTTAATCTCTGTGACCGTTAGCACTAGAAAGCTGAAATTTGGTACCAATATGTGTATCAATCACGCCGACAAAGTGGTAAAATAAAAATTGGAAAAAAATGTTTTATTAGGGTAGCCCCCCTATATGTAAAGTGGGAAGTGATTTTTTTTTTAATTTCAACCCTAACGTGTGATATATTGTTGGAAAGGTATTTAAAAATGAATAGGGGTTTACTAAAATCATTTTTTGATAATGTCAATAATTTCGGAAATAATCGCTCCAAAAGTAAAAAACAATGTGTCACCCCACTCTAACTTTTGAACCATAAGTTTAGAAAATATGAAAAAAATCTGAAAAGTAGAACTTTATAAGGACTTTCTAGGAAAATCATTTTGAACTTGGATGGAAACAACAGTACCCACTACTGGGAGCTGTTGTAGGAGCGCGGAGCGCTGCTGGAGCGCGAACATAATGGATACCCACCCATTGACGTCACGGACCATTGATTTATATGTTATAGGTAAGTAATTTCCGCGCCAAAGCGTTGTCACTTCACATAAGGCCACAGCCTTATACTCAGCGAACGTCGGTTCAGTGTTCAAGGTGACGCCGTCCGAGTTAAGCCGAACGATTCACAACAAAAAATGGGTAAATGCGTAGTGAAAGAATGCGTTTCAAGGTCACAAAAACATAATAATCACGGAATCACTTTCCATACGTAAGTTTTAATTTATATATTCATATTAACGTTTAAAACACTAAAAAATTAAATAAAATATCGAATATTGCAATTTAGGTTCAATGTTGCCACTTTTCCGCCTTTGTGATTTTTCCACATTAATGGGAGACTGTATAATTTATGGAATAAGTTAATTTTGTTTTAAAATAAACAAGTAAAATTGATTGCTTAAAAATAAAAACTATGTTTCAACCTTTATACAAAATAATTATTCTTATTTTATTTTATTCATGAATTATCTATTAAATATATTTTACTACCTTATATCTTATATTAATAATTTTATATTAATTAAAATTTCATATAAATTTTATATTAATTATATTTCACTACCTATTTTATATTACTTGATTTATTAGTACAGTAAAAAATATTTATAAAAATATGTTTTATTTCATCATTATGTACTTCTAACTCATCTGATAAGCTTTGTATTCTTTTTTTCTAAGGGGACGCAATAAAGATTTTAAAATAAAATATACTTTCTTAATATAAAAACAATTAACTGAAGCTTAAAAAAAACTCATTTTTATTGCGTATTTTAGGTAAAATTTTATATAGTAAGCCACACCAACCCGCCATTGCATGTTTGTGTGTCTATCTTTATCTAATTTTAGCGGCGATATTGTTTACGTAACTTGTGTAAGTGAGATAGATATATGTTTATTTAAAATTGTTATTAGTTTCAAAGCTACGTCGTCGCGTTTGGATAGTGGTTACACATTTTTCGACGCGCGGTAATGTGGTTTGCTCCTCTAGTGTTGTATAACTCAATGTCACGGACGGTGTACGAACAACAAAGATTGCTCAGATTTTTAATTCGTAAAAATAGAAATAAAGTTTGTTTCGGCCTATTAACATAATATATAAGTGAAATAGTACATGAATTTTCTGTGTGAGCGGTATGGTGTTGTAACTTAAATGATTGTGAGTTTTTTTCGCCTAATCTAATCTAGAAGATCTTAGACATTCTAAGCCCAGAAGAGGGTACATAGATATATATATATATATATATATATATATATATATATATATATATATATGCATAGTAGCATTGATAACAACTAGTTGGTGAGTTTAATTAGCGCCATCTTTTGTACAACAGTCTTAGCACCCATTAAACTCAATATGCCAAAGTGTGGAGCATGTGGTAAATTTCTTACGTCGACAGGTGCCGTTACTTGTACTGTTTGTGCGATTGTGTTTCATCGTGGATGTCTATTAGTATCTGATACGGCAACTATAAGCAAAGATTGGGCATGTCCAGAATGCAAAAAGGAAGTCATGAAAAGGGGACAATACATCTACTCCTGTAAGAGGGATATCTGGTAACATATCACAAGATAATGTGTCACCTCGGGAGGTCACTACTAGTCCACCCTGCAGCGATTTGTCTAAGACATTACACATGAAATCTGGTGAAGAATCGATTGCACAAGAGCTCAGTCGCCAGTTAGTGACCTGCACAGCTGAGATGCGTGAACTGCGAAAGGAGATTAGTGAACTTCGAGCGTCCGTATTAGGGTTTAGTGAGCGTATGGATGGCATTGAGCGTAGGCTTGAGATAATTGAGCAAAGGCACAAACCCTCCGCAGTAGAGGTTGACGAACTGGAGCGAACGGTGAATTCGTTAAAACTAGAACTCAACGATCGGGACCAAGAGGCACTGCTCTCGGATCTGGAGATCGGGCATCTACCGGAAGAAAAGGGTGAAAATATCATTCACACCGTGTCCGTGCTCGCAGCCAGACTAGGTGTGCCACTAGAAGAGCGAGACATAGTGTTCGCGGAGCGCATGGGAGCGGTCCAAGCGGCGGCTAGTGGCGGGTCGCCGGGTAGCGTAGTACCGCGGAGCCGCCGCGTCGTGGTGCGGCTGGCGCGCCGTCAGCTGCGCGACGAGCTCTTGCGCGCCACGCGTGTGCGCCGCACACTCACCACCACGGAACTGGGCTCAGCCGCCCCGCCACACCGACTTTACGTTAACGAGCGACTAACCCGTTACAATAAGCAGCTTTTCTACAAAGTCCGTGAAGCGTGCCGTAAATTCTCGTGGCGTTACTCGTGGACAAAGAGAGCTCGCATTTACGCGCGCCAAGGTGAAGGGAAGCCAGCCTGCTATATTCGTACGGAGGATGACTTTGTTCGTATTTTTGGTTCCGATAAGGTTTGAAATAACGTCTTGTCATGATTTCAAGAGAAAGTTGAATGTACATTTTATACCAAATTATTGTATTAGTAAGATTGTGTACTATATACTTCTTTACGTCAAATATGTGGGGAATATTTATTTGGAACAATTTATACAACCATCAAATTATAAATATTATTTTTATTTATTGTATTATATTATAATATATATCCTTGCATTCTCTATTAACTTAAACAATCATCAATTCGCATATTTATATTGTTTATTTATCTATAATTATGACTACACCATACTACTTTGCGGGAGAATTTATATACCATTAATATGTTTGTTACCGACCTTAACATCCGTATCTACTTATAACGCACAGACTGGTCATTTACTAGCTTCTGTAATAAAGAATAAAGTATTCATATACTATTTGAAATGGGTAATTTGAAATACTTAAAAGTTGGTTTGTTAAACGCAGGCTCCTTGGGTTCTGGGCATGAGGAATTCATTGTGGCCATGAAAGATCTAAAGCCCGACATTATGGCCATTAATGAGACATGGCTTAGGGCTGGAGAAGAGGCGAAAGCTCCCATACTGGATGAATATCGTTTGCGACATAATCCTAGGCCTCAGCAAATTAAAAGAGGAAGAGGCGGAGGAGTAGGCTTTTATATACATAAAAATTTGGCATTTAAAATTTGTCCACATCCTTCTACTCCCTCTGTAGAACAGATGTGGATAAAAATGAATATTTCAGGAGTCAACCTTATCATTGGCACCGCATATAGACCCCCTTGGCTAGATATTAATATTTTCTTGGATGCGTTGGCTGAATCAGTTTCCACTTTTGCCAACGCGGATAAGGTTATCTTGGTTGGTGATTTCAATATTAATATTTTGGAAAGTGGAAACAACAAGACTATATTGCTATGCCAATTCTTAGAATGTCATAGCTTAAAACAAGTTGTTAATACTCCGACACACTTCACTAGTCACAGCGAAACACTGCTAGATTTGATCTGTTCAGATGCTCGAGTACGAAACACCATAGTCAAATACTTGCCCGATTTGGGAAGCCATGCCATTGTTTCTGCTGAATTTAATATAAAAAAGGAAAAACTTAGTCCTCGTTATATAACATATAGGCCACTAAATAATATTGTTACAGAATTATTTATTCGTGATTTAGAAAGCATAAATTGGTCACTTTGTACAAATTATAATGACGTCAATGACATGGTTTCTTATTTTTGTTCTGCTACAAACATTCTGTTCGATTTGCATGCTCCACTTAAAACCACTCATTTCAAATCACCGCCTCACCCTTGGATTACTGATACAATACGCAAAATGATCAAAATTCGCGACGACTACCATGCTAAATACAAAAAATCAAAAAATAACACATTTAAACATTGTTATAAAAACATGAAGCTTATAGTAACAGAAGCCATGATAAATGAAAAGAAAGCATATTTCGAACAGTACATAAATAAAAGTAGTAAGGATTCCAAGACTATGTGGAAACATTTGAAAAACGTAGTAAATCTCAAAAATAAGGCTGAGGAACTTCCTCATCAGTTCAATGACCCTGATTTGATAAATAGACATTTTTTAAATATACCTGAGGATGACACTGTACCAATTACTCATATTGATTACTATAAACAAAATAGGCACAATTTTAATAATTTTACTTTGTCTACAGTAGCAGAAGAATTAATATTAAAAACTATTAAAGAACTAAAATCCAATGCCGTAGGTATAGACAATATCTCCCTACAGATGCTTTTAATGACTCTACCCTAATCATTAACGACAATAACTACTATCATTAATAAATAGATTCAGTGTGCGGTTTTTCCAAATTTATGGAAAGTCGCAATTGTCAAGCCTTTACCAAAGAAGATCAACCCTCTTTCGATTCAAGACCTACGACCTATTAGTATATTGCCCTGCATATCCAAAATACTAGAAAAAGTAGTTTGCAAGCAGATGACAGATTATCTTGAAATTAATGGCGTACTGCCTGTTATGCAATCTGGTTTTCGCAAGGGCCACAGCACTACTACAGCTTTGCTTGAGGTAACCGATAACCTACTTGCGGCTCAAGATGGAGGTATGTGCTCAATTTTAGTGCTCTTAGATTTCTCCCGAGCATTTGATTCGATCGATCAGTCATTACTCCTGGCTAAGTTGGCATTCTATGGCTTTGATGCTAATGCAGTCAAATGGTTTGACAGTTATCTCACGGGAAGGCAACAATGTGTAGAAATCATTAAAAGTGACGGTACTAGGATTTAATCGCCCCCCAGAATGTTACACGAGGCGTCCCACAGGGCTCGGTACTAGGGCCTGTTCTCTACACGCTATATTCTGCAGATATCGTTAAGAACATTAATCACTGTCACTATCACCTATATGCTGATGACCTGCAAATGTACTTTTCATTTATATCATCGCCAATGGGCATTCTTCAAGCTATTAATAAAATAAATTACGATTTAGAGGCTATTTCTGCTTGGTCAAAATTAAATTCTTTGGTTCTAAATCCTGATAAATCAAAGTTTATGTTAACATAAACTTAACCCCTAATTATATAAAAAAAAACCTATTGATAGGGTCAAAAAAATGATTGCTAAACTTGTAAATGTCCCAATAGTTTTAAAAATTGGAAACAATCCAATTGATCAAATCTCCGAGGCTAGAAACCTTGGCCTAAAGCTTGATAACCATCTGCGTTTCGAAGCACATGTCACAGAAAGTGTACGAAACTGTTTTTATAGATTAAAAATCTTGTATAAAATCAGGCCATTTCTAACAGAGAAAACAAGGATAAGATTATGCGAGTCTTTGATTTTGTCCCAAATTAAATTACTGTGACGTAGTGTTTGGACCATGTCTATTAAGTAGGACTCAGAGACTTATACAGCGTGTACAAAATGCATGTGCGAGGTTCTGCTTTCATATACCACCACGCGCGCATGTTACTCCTTTTCTTAATAATGCAGGCCTATTAAAAATGTCGTCGCGTCGAAAGTTACACCTTGCTACCTTATTATTTGGAATAATTTCTTCAAAAACACCTCGTTACTTATATGACAAATTAGTGTGGGTTAGCGAACAGTCAAAATATCCGAAACGTAGATGTTCTAACGTCTTTGTTATTCCAAAACATAGAACAATGGCATTTAGAGGGTCCTTTAGGTACGCAGCTTCTCGCTGCTGGAACGATCTGCCTCCACCAATGCGTGCTTTAAAAACTATAGGAACATTCAAAAAAAAGCTATCAGAAATTTTAAAACAAGACCATAATCCCTGGTAATTTTAAAATTATTTTTTTTTACTTTAATTTTTTTTTTGTTTTACTTGCACAATATAAAGGGGTCCTCTAATCAACGCTGGAAAAATTGTTGGATAAGATTAACTGATTTTTTTTTAATTCCGTCACTAATTTTCAGTTTACTCACTGTTTTGTTTCTTTTTGTTTATGGTTGTTAAATCGTAAAGACTTTACAATTAAATTCAGTTTTTTTTTTTAGTTTATTATGATTAGATAATATACTATATTATGATGTTGAGCTGTTGAGCACTTTATAATGTATATGTACGTACATTTAAATATGTATGATGTATATACGTATGTATTGATGTATAGATATGTATGTGATATGCAAGTGTACAGTTCACTTATACAGTTTGTTATTAGTTCCAAATAATACCTCTTTTATACTCATTCCTTTCCCACTCACTTCTCAGAATGGTTGTTTTTTATTTTATTTTTTTATTTTTAGCTTTAAGTAATGTATGACCGTCCGTGAAGTGAATATTGGGCTCTATTTGAAAATCAGCGCTTCTGTCATTTGGTACAGCAGCAGTTAGCTGAAATAGGGACCTAATTTGACTTCACAAAAATCCATTTTATTTTTTATTGTAATATTTCGAGTTTTTTTGTTTATCTTTGTGATTTCAAATAAAGTTTTTCTTTCTTTCTTTCTTTCTTTCACCTTTAAACTCATAAGTGGGAACACTTATTGTGACGTACGGGAAACTACGGAACCCTACATTGAGCGTGGCTCGACACGCTCTTCGCCGGTTTTATTAGTTTTTAAACAGATTATTTTAAATTTAATTCACCTAATTAGGAAATTATATTGGACGCTCTTATAATTTACTATTTTTTATTTAGTTTCTATTTTGTTACAAACTGGTGAACTCCGCATCACAATCGTCATTATGCGTATTTTAAATTGTATATTTGCGTGTGCCTATATGTGTCTATAAAACAATAGGTAAGTACTAAGTGTAACTAACGAACGAACAAGCAAACGAGATGTATGGACGTTATTATGAGAAACGGATATTAATACGATATATTTTGTAACCATGAAAAGGGCCTTTGTAAATAATATATTCTAATAATCTTGATGACAAAATGCACCAGCTTACTTGGAAATGGTGTATTTGTGAAGTGTTTATTATTTTAATAAATCCTATTCGATTTTGTAAGTACTGAAAACCGATTTTGTCTATTAACAAACCAGTTCTCATGTTTGTGGTCAGTAGACCTTGAAACGGTGTAACTAACATGTGACCTCAAGTCTGACCTCGGGCGAGTGTGAGATCGATTTGCAAAAGTCATATATGTATACGTTTTCCTCATCAACGATACTAAGAATTATTCAATATTGTTGTTAACTAATTATATTTTGTCTGTGATGATCGCCTCGAAAAAGCACGTTTTCTTCACACTAGGTATGTCTCCTGTGTCGTGAAGGCTTTACATAGGTAAATTGTACACAAAAACTGCCAGACTGAACAATTTATAGGCTACGAGCGATATACAATGAGTGATTTTTGTATCTCGACAACATATACATGTATTATACATATAAAAATTCCTCTTGAATCGTTCTGTCTGTTGATGAAAACCGCAGTAAAAATCCGTTGCGGTGTTTAAAAGATCTAAGTGTATGGACGGCGGGAAGCGACTTTGTTTTATACTGTGTAGAGATACCATCATAGAAAATTAGGCAGGGAGCTGCGTATATATCATGTGATGTCATAACCATGCTCAACTAATTGACACGCACTCATGATCACATCTTTCTTCTTTCATTCTTCAACAGTCCGTAAAATTTCACTGCTGGACGCATTCATATATACATCTAAAATCAAGTCGTTGGTTGTAATTAGTAGAGATTTGAAAGCCTTTAGCCCAAAGTTCAAAAACTTTATTAAACAATGTTCGAATAAAAAAGTAAGTTAGTAGTTAATAACATTAAGGAATTTATGGACGACCATAACCCCTGGTAATGACCTATTGCTACCAAGCTGTTTCTAATTTGTTTTGTGTTGATTAATTGTGTAACAAACATTCTTTTTTATAGGATAGGGTACACAGTCTACCTAATGGTAGGTGGATGCTGTGGTACATATAACTCGTACGAATTAACTTGAGACCTGGGCCGATGACGTAATTGTCAATGTACGGTGTGCAAAATAATGCGTCGTAATATTTTTTTATTTGAATTTTTTGAGATTTGCATGAGATTATTAATAAAAACAAAATAAAATGTTCTGGCCAGGGGTGAAGTAGTAAGTAATATACTGTTGCCATTTTTATATATTTTAAATATTTATTTTTTATAATATATATAATATTATTTTTAGTTAACGTGTCAAGGAAGGACAAAGAAATAAACATACACACTTTCTCATTTATTAATCATTATTAATTTATTTATTATACACCCTCGTTTATGTATTATACAGCCTCGTTTTTCATTCTTAGTAGTGTTGCCTTTGATATGCCTGTTGCTGCACAAGCCCTCTTTAAAGCTTGGTCCACAGGAATAAGAAACTTTTTATTTGATTTTTCATCTTCGAAAAATTTTAAAACTTTTAGAGCAAGTGTCTGTGCTTGGCTATGTATTGTCTTTCCTCCCATCTTTTTTTAAAAATAAAAAAGGCGGAGTAACTTCTAAGCGTCACAAGAAAACGGAACAACACAACGTCCGAACTTAACAATAAAACAACGCAATTAACAACAAACAGATAAAATAACGTTCAAGTATAACAAAAACAAACAAAAGTTCTAACTAAACAACAAACTATTATCAAAAATATCGAACTAGAGTCGAGACGCGTATCCGTAACAAAAATGCTATCGGTACTGAGCGCGCACGGCCAGCGCGGGACGCGTTGCGGGGAGTCGGGAAGGGGGTCGCATTTCAGCGGAGTCTCAAGTTAATTCGTACGTGTTGTAGACATCTACAGAATTTATTTTTATTAGAAATTTATTAAAAAAAAGATTAATGCAGCTGTCTTTCGTATGGTGAGTGTTGAGAACCGGAGACCGGTTTTACTAAAAACGAGGTATTTCATCTTAGTCCTCATCACGAGTGATAACGCATCTGCCTTTTGATTCATAATTGAGGATAATTGTAGCACGTAGATGTCTATGAGCCAAAGCAACCACTTACCATCAGGTGGAATGTGTGCTCGTTTGTAACCCGTTTTCCTATACAAAAAAATAAAATAAAAATATGTATACACAAGCGCGTTTTTACAATAACTTGAGGATCTTTATTTTTTGGGCTGAGTGGGCTATACACGGCATTAAAACTTAACATTAAAACACTACGTTTTTGAGCATGGAAACTGTTTTATTCCATACCATGCGAATGTACCGACGATATGATTTAGTGGGCATGGTATCTAACTTCTTAGTAACAGGTTGTGGGATCAGGTGGAGGTATGCAGAAGATATGACATATAGTCTGTTCGCTTAAATGCGGTCGCCTTTGTATCAAATTTACCTTGGCACGTGCCGCACCTTGTCAAAGGCACCGTTGCGACATCATACGGGAGACACCCGCATCAATTTGGCATTTTAAGACGAAGCGCCGTAGTGAAAATTTCGTTGCTACCTATCTTGTGTTTATTATTTTTAATCCTATTTTATTACAATAACCATAACAATAAGATATTCTATAAGATATAAGCAAAATAATAAGTGCGCCTCCGGGTATACCGAAACTACCTTAGTTCACAGAACAGACTATATATAACATGACGGATCGATAGCGTAGTGTTAGCGCTGTAGGCTGTTCTAGTGCAAGTGCGGTCTGCTCTGCTATTTCTCGCTGGTATACTGTGCAAGTGCGGTCCTTCGCTGGTTGCGTTGATAAGATTCAGCACAAATACGCGTAAAATAAAGACCGTGTCCGGGATTAATGCATATATATATATATATATATATATATATATATATATATATATATATATACATAAATATTGTTTGCATCAGTTTTCTACTCAAAGTTTGTCTGGAAGAGGTCACTTTCAGAGTGATAAGACCGCCTGTTGTACATATTCTACTTTAGATTTAACTGTACTCGTTATTTTGTATTTTCATGTACAATAAAGAGTAAATAATAAGTATATAATAAATTAAATCAGTTCACAACAGTCGACGATATGGCGTTTTTTTTATAGAACAAGGATAAGTGTAGATGTCTATAGGCCACAGAATTCACTTACCATCAGGTGCACTGTGTGCTCTTTGTCGCCCTTATTTTATAAAAAAATACTACGAGATACCATTCCATTTCTACCTAGGAGCTCGTTCGGAGGTATCGCCCTCTGCTTGTAGCCGTCGGGCAGCCGTACGTGCACTGCTGAGTGTTGGTCTGAGGGAATAATAGCCAGTATAACAATGGACTGTGAGGCATTCCGTCTGTAACCTCCTCTGAATGAAGTGTATTGCAGATGTCCATGAGCTATAATAACCACTTACAATCAGGTGGACTATTTGTTCGTTTTCCACTTCAGAGTTATAAAAAAGCCATTTCTGTTTGATATATCTCACAGCCGTATCTTATTTTAAATATGGGAATGATATGCATCGTACTTTAACTATGGGATAGCGTTATTAATTTGTTTATTTATTTAACAATTTATGTACACTCAAAGTGATGTTACAGTGAAAAAAAAATATTTAGTACAAAGGCACTGCCTATTTCATTTTGAAATTTCTTCCAGCAGACCTGACACCGCACAGATTCAAGGAGAAGCGGATTTAGTGTGCACTCTCATAATAAATTTTATAATATTAATATATTAAGTATAAAATAAAGATAATAAAACATATATCCACACGTACAAACATACATATACCTAAATACTATACTTTATACATATACAAAATAAAATACATATAGATACACATACATACATATACAAGTGTAAGTACAAAAGCCGTGGTAGCTCAGTGGTTAACGCTCGCTGTAAATATAACAGAATGCGAGTAACCCGGGTTCAATCCCCCGCCGGCACCAATGAAATTGTTAATTGCAATTTTAAGTGCTGATTTACCACGTGCTCGGCGGTGAAGGAAAACATCGTGAGGAAACCTGCATGTCTGAGGAATAACAAAAAAAAATATTTCGAAGACATGTGAAGTTCGTCAACACGCATTTGGGCAGCGCGGCGGACACTTCCTTGCCCTAAACCCTCTCAGAAATGAGGGGAGGCCTGAGCCCAGCAGTGGGACGTATATAGGCTGTAACTTTACTTTTTTTTTACATATACAAGTCACACAATATATCATTGGGACGACAAAGAAAGAGTGCTCTTTAACTCGCCTTTTAAACACTTAATTTTTACGTTTAGTGGCGGTGTAAGAATATCCACTACACCATATCATCACGTGGGTGTCTTAAGCTCGTAAGATGCGACAGAGGGAAACAAACCAGGAGAAGGGCAGCAGCGTCTTCCTTAAAACGACCAAATATGAGAACTGCAGTTGCCAACCCACTTGCCAAGCGTTGCAACTATACCAAATATCCCCTATGAGGTAATATAAGAGAAGGCCTATATTCAGCGGTGGATTTTAACCTTTCAAGCGCCATAAAAATCCCATGCAGTCGCATGCGCCCGGCAAATACCGAACGGTCGCATGCGACCGCACCCACCCAAAGCACTTAAAAACAATAAAACTTATATTTAGAGACTACTTTTCTATGAAGAAGTTTAGCATTACAAAATCTATACAAAATTCTCTACTCTGTGGTCTAAACAAAAGTCAGGTTTTACTTCATTACAAAAAGATTTTATTGTATTTTGATAACAAAAAACATACCAAGCGAATGTCGGCAGCGTGAAAATCACAAATATTTCAATATATATATATTACTCGAAATCATTTACGTAGAAAGATAAATTATATTCACACAAAAACTTTCGTTATAATTTTATAATAAATCACTATACTAAAACACTAATAAAACACAAGAAAAATACAAAAATCAACAAAATAACATTCACGCGAAAGTGGCGTACGAAATAAACGTAGATTATAAATAAATATTCATAGAATAACACTTTTTATTGCACTAGACCCAGAGGATAGAGTATTTCATTATGATTATATAATGCCAAACTTCTTCATAGAAAAGTAGTCTCTATATATAAATTTTTATGGGTTAAAGTGCTGTGGGTGGGTGCTACCTCATGATACCGATAAGGATTTGACGGAATATGGCCGCGGTCTCATGAAACCGCTAGGGGGTTGAGAGGTTAAAAGGCGTCCTCACTACACGGTAATTTTTACGTACTAGGAGATCGTGATTCGTAATCAACTGACCTGTGTTTGTGTGGTGGGTGGAGGCGTTATAGGGTTGCTAATATCCCTTGTGTCTGGTGGGAGACAGCACGTGTCCATGTAGGAGGCGCAAGGGCCGTCGCGAACACTGGAACAAATATATTTGTAATCAATAGCTATCATTGTTAGTAGAATCAGGCATTACTTTGCAGAAATTCATTATATTGAAAACTTGAAGAATTGAGGTTGGGTGCACATCATTTGAATGTACTCAACATTTTATTTCATTACGCGGAAATGAGCAAATTAAATCTAACAATTTCAATACAATAAGCTAAAAGCCAATTCCTGGATCATGGCTCAACGTAAAATCTAACAGAGGTTCACGGTCTTCACGACAGTATAGTTTCCTACTACACTAGTCCGGTTGTGTTTTTTTTTAAATAAGGGTAAGAAATGAGCACACAGTCCACCTTATGGTAAGTAGACGCTGTTTCCCAGATATCTACATTTAACCTCGATTAAGAATCAAAATGCAGATGCGTTGTCAACCCTGAGGACTAAGTTGGAATGCCTTGCATCCAGTTAAAAGAGTCTCCGGTTCTCTACACTCACCATAGGACAACGATCTCACAGAAAACCAGCGTAAAATTGCAGCTTGATGCTGCTATGCTTCGTATGTTAAGTGTAGAGAACCGGAGACCATTTTTACTGAAAACGATACATTACCTCATAGTCCTCAATCGCGTGTCTGATTCGGTTATGTTCATGCAGAAAAAATAAATGCTTAAAAAAACTTAAACCACACGCTCATAATCAATTTATGAGCTGTGATGATCCTGATAACTTTATTATTAGATCCTGGTGATCCTGATCAGGATACTAGGATAAAATTATTAAATTATTGTATTTTTATCGGTGTTTGATATGAGTGCAAATTTTCAAGTCAATCAACCGTCTACAAGTTGGTGAAAATTACGTTAAAATATTCCTTTTCATAGATACATACAAGCAGAGCTAATAAAAGCGTGTTATAAAGCGTGGCGCTTTGGTTAACGTTTATATTTTTAAAGTTACGTTTTAATATGTAATACTTTGCCAATTCCATAGTTGATGTCAACGATACTATCCTAATGAAGTTCCCTGGATGGTTTAGACAATTGGGGACGGCATTGTTGTCCAGATCCAGAAATCACCAATGGGAAGACGAGGCCGATCGCTGGTTATAGAAAAAATGTGACTTCTTCTCCACATGAGGTACAAGGCTAGACCGTATGGGTATACTCACCGAATATCAATTATGCCAACACCATCAGTGATGACGGAGTTGTTTGCGTTACATAAATAGTATCTGACGCATTCGCCTATTCTGCCGTCCTCCATCTTGCAGCTCTTGTCTCCAACTAGAAGAAATAATAATGACAACACATTTATTTGTCTATTGGGTCTTAATTTGTGGTCAAGAGTAGAATAGAATGAAATATTATAGAAGAAGATTTTCACATGAAACTTATTGAAAATCATTATTTATTTACCACTGGTTCGGAAAATATGATATTTAAACATATTTTTTTATAGAATAAGGGTGACAAACGAGCACACAGTCCACCTGATGGTAAGTGGATGCTGTGGCCCATAGACATAGATTTATCTTCGATTAAGAATCAAAATCCAAACAAGTTGTCACCCATGAGGACTACTAATTCTCTACTGGGTCTGCGATTCTCTACACTCAACATACGAAACGCAGCAGCGTTAAGCTACCAATTTTATAATTCCAAGTTTCTTCTACCTTTTGAGTGGATAGGAGGTGGAAGAAATATCAAGTTACAGTAAAAGCTTTATACACCATTTTGCCACCAGTGGGGATGGATTTTGTTCTTCAAACTTAGGTATATGGGACCACCCTTTAAGTGTAAACAATTTAATAAATTAAAGAATTATCCAATACTACTTTTTAGCACACAGTCCACCCGATGGTTAGTGGTTGCTGTAAAGTAAAAAGTAAAGTTACAGCCTATATACCGTCCCACTGCTGGGCACAGGCTTCTTCTCATTTTTGAGAGGGTTTTAGGATAAGGAAGTGTCCGCCATGCTGCCCTAATGCGTGTTTGCGAACTTCATATGTCTTCGAAATATTTTTTCTTATTCCTCAGAAACGCAGATTTCCTCACGATGTTTTCCTTCACCGCCGAGCACGTGGTAAATCAGCACTTAAAATTGCAATAACAATTTCATTGGTTCCGGCGGGGATAGAACCCGGGTTACTCGCGTTCTGTTATATTTACAGCGAGCGTTCATCCATCTGAGCTACCACGGCTGCTATGTGTGTGTAAAAAGCCGGACAGACCAGCGAAGCTTAGCCAGATGTTTTGGTAATAATGCCCGACACCCTTAACTTTTTCTTAGTATAACATTTTTAAAGTAAAACAATGCTTTTTATCACTTACTATTATACAGATCATAAATAAGACTTAAAGTCACTCTTTTGTTTAATTTACCCCGGTTCGGAAAATTACCTCTGTTCTAAGAAGAACCAGCAAGATAAGCAGCAGTACTGAGTAATTTATTGGTGAAGGGGGGATGTAATAGTAGCCCTTTTTGTAACATGCAAATGAAATATCCTCTCGACTTTTTTTAAATTAAAATAGTACACACATTTTTTATGGAATAGGGTGACAAACGAGCACACAGTCCACCTGATGGTAAGTGGCTGCTGCGGCCATGAATTTCGTTACGTGAAAATGCAGATGCGTTGTAACCCGTGAGGACTAAGATGGAATGCCTCGTTTCCACTAAAAAGTTACACTCACCATACAAAACACAGCAGCATTAAGCTGCTATTTTACGCTGGTAATCTGTGAGAGCGTGGTCCTTCCCCGGTCGAGCCGACCCATTCGTGCTTCAACTATACTACTAATATAACTGCAGCATGGCTCTACCACGTATAATAACTCATTCCTCCCTCCTCGTTCCATCATCGGACAATCAAACGGTCGGCGAGTCTCCACCAGTTTGTTATCGATATCTCACGCATTCGAACCAAACGGTTTGCTTAGTCTTTTGTAATCCGTACGAGAAAGGAGTGGAATAATGCACCGACGTTTGTATTTCTGTCTGAATACAATCTGGGCGTCTTTAAGGCAAGAGCGAATAGGCTTTTGTTACGCTAAGATAGCGAGATTTACTATCTAAGGCTGCATCACCACTTACCAGCAGGTGGGACTTTGGTCAAGAATGGAAAAGGGGAGATCTCCCGCCGGGACAAGGTGATTGGTTTCGAGATCGGCCAATGCACCATGTGTTAGTACAGAGCTATTCTATGTACACCGCAGTGTGGCACAGAGTCAGTAATTCATTCTTGAGGCAATGTATACACTATTAAAACAAAATCCCAGAAAATAAACAAGGTCAGTTTACATATTTTATTAAACAAAAACTGTATGAAAAATGATATTATATAAATGAAAATATGGTTGATAATAAACCCTGGAAATGAGGTGATCGCCTTCAAGCTGTTTCTAAAATAAATTTTGTAAATAGTTTGTACAACCTTTCATATCGTAAAATTTACTTTAAAAATAAGTCCCGCTGGGTTTCTTATTGGTTCTTCCCAGGATAGAAGTTTTTTCTTAACCAGTGTTAAAAGTAAAAAATGACTTTCAATAAGAATTACATACATGTGATCTATATTGAATAAAAAAATATTCTATTCTATTTTATTGTACTACGACGGAACTTTGATAGCGCGATTTAGACTTCTGGTGGGTTTCGCTTGTAGTGCGACCACAAGGGCTTTGGGATTATGTTCATGCACTGGCTTTGATGCTGCTGTTGTTTTTACATCTGGTGCAAACGAGATAGGCATAGTGCCATCTATCGGAATTTAAGACATAATACTGGAATCTTAGTTGTCCTTAATACACGAAATAAAATTTTCACTTACCCTCATTATCGGAAATCCCCGGTACCAACGTTGAAGCTTGAGGTAAGGGGTTCGCTGTAGTCTGGCTGTTGGGGTCTCCGAAAATTTGTTTGATGACTGAGTCCAGGTCACCCAACTCACCTTGCCCCCGGCAGAAAGCCAGAAGGGTAACAAATATTAAAAACCGCATCATCTGCAAATTAATTTATTTAATAAATACTGTGTATTTGGCAATATGTTTAGCAATACTTTTTGTAATCGCTTTTGGATTTTATAAGGGTGACAAATGAGAACAGGATTTTTGGTAAGTGGTTGCCCATAACATTACTATCCTCGATTAAGAATCAAAATGTAGATACGTTGTCGTGAAAACTAAAATGGAATACCTCGTTTCCAGTAAAAATAGTCTCCGTAATCGTATGGACGAAACGCAGCAGCAATTTGGTTGCAGGCACTTGCCATCCGGTGAATTGTAAGTTCATTAGTTTCTTCCATTTTGTAACGTATAGCTACAGCATTTAAATTTCTGAAAATACAAAATACTAGCGATCTGCCCTGGCTTCGCACGTGTGATTTATGGATCTCTACAACAGCGCCGCCTACCGTGTTCAAATGTGAATATAAACCATCTAGGAAACAATTTAAAGACATACAAAAAATCATTAAAATCGGTTGGATGGTTTCAAAGTCTATAACGGACATAGGTAAAAACATTTTTTGTGTTTTATATATTAACTAGTGATCCGCACGGGTTCGCACTGTTGATTTCTGAATCTCTACAACTGTGCCACCTACCGGATACAAATGTGAATATAAACCATCTAGAGACTAATTCAAACACACAAAGAAATTTATCAAAATCGGTTGGATGGTTTCAAAGTATAACAGACATAGGTAGAAATATTTCTTGTGTTTTGTATAGATAGAATATAATCTATAGAGCGAAGCTATAAGTGTCTTTAAACACTAACTTGTCCGCTTTTATTTTTCAACAGGTAACAAAACTACATTTAAAGAAAAATAACGAATAAAATATGGACTTACAGTAATGGAATCAATGTCTACACTGTGGATAAAAAAGTTAAATGTGACTTGCTCTCTCGCTTCGTTAAAATCTCACAGGTTAAAACTATTAAGATTATAATGACGATGTCGACGACCGAATATCGGGTTATCGGTCTATTAGAACTAAATTTAATTTATGTATATGTGATATATGCAGATGATTCTGCCTGTGCAATTTATGATAGGTACGTCGCCATATTATGATTTGGACGATAATTTATAATTTTGATTTTTGTTAATTCAAAAAAGTTTCTTTAAAAAGTAAAATCAATGACCGTGCGTCAGTCTAGCAAAAAATCGAAAATGGCTCGATCGATTTTGATGAATATTTTTGTGTATAGAATATTTAGTAAGATAGCTTAGATAGGCTTAGTTTACATGGTAGGTAGCGCTGTTGTTTTTTTTTTTAATTTATTCAACAAAGTAACAGTTTTAATTACAAAATCAATTTCTTCGTGCCATTAAACATCTATTGTTTGTCTTGGCACTGCACAGTTTGCTCTTATACATTAATTTACTTAAGCTTATTATTTAAATGACATTGGAATTAACTTTTACTTAAACTAAATATAAAGTACTATGTAACAATTGTGCTACAAAATATTTAAAAAAATTGCCATAAAAATTTTATATAAAATCTATAATACTAATATTAATATAACTATTTTTTGTGGAGAATGTAGTTTTTTTCTTTTTGTCTTCAATTGTTCGCTTATCCGATATACTGTACTATCTTATTTATGCGCGTACACACGGAGTGTATTTTTAAGGAATAATTTTGGTACACGTTTTGTTTATTTGTCCAATTATTGGCATAGATAGATATAGCTCGTTATGATTCTCATTGAAATAATATACAGGATGTTAGTGTAAACGTGTTAGTGTTGATACCGTGAAATCAACCTTTCGAAACCCTGGCGGATCGCTAGTGTCATAAATATCAGCAACAGCAGGTATAGGTGCGGCTGACATGGTCATGGGCCACCCCAAAGTCCCATAAATTTATATATGACATAAATTACGCGCAAGTGCTACGGCGGCTAAATCATCAGCCAATAAATGGTGGCATATCAAGATATAGGTACCCATGAAGATTACGATCTGTCCAATTACGACTACGACACACACATACGACACACACACACACACACTTGATATATTACAAAAGTAAAATTCGAAAGCTATACAAATTAGTAAAATTGATGTGTCTGTGTGTAATTATATACAGTACCTATAACAAAAGAACAGTTTTTAAAATTTTTGCTGCCTGTCTGTTTGTTCCGGGTAATCCCCGAGATGGCTAGACCGATTTTATGAGACTTTCACTGACAGATACATGATGTTATAAGGAGTAAATTCGGCTACTTTTATTTTATTAACAGCAGCGCACCTTCCTAATAAATACTAAAAATAAAAAAAAACTGTGGTTGCCAACCCGCTTGTTAAGTTTGGCAACTATGGTATATATTCCCCCTATGAGGCGATCTATGTGGGAGCCCTATGTTCAGCAGTGGACTTTAATAGACTGTAACGGTAAAGGTAACAATAAGAACTCTAATAAATGTTTTATATAATCCAAAAAGGTTAATGATTAAACTTAAAAAAAAGTAAAACCAACTACAAAATTAAAAGTGTTAAGATCAATAAAATAAAATGTATTTAAGAACTGAATCCTCGTATTTAAAATCAATGTTCCAAAGAATGTGTATATTATTTTATTCTTTTTAATTTTTGAAGTCAATTATACTTCTTAGTTTATCTAAAGTTTAATTTTTTTTATTGAAATAGGGTGACAAACGAGCACACAGTCCACCCGATGGTAATTGAATGCTCCGGCCCATACACACCCATATCAATCCTCAATTAAGTATCAAAATGCAGATCCGTTGTCACCACTGAGGACTATGATGGAATGTCTCGTTTCCAGTAAAAAGTGCCTATAGTTATCTGCACTCACGCACCATCAAAACACAGCAGCATTAAGTTACTATTTTACGCTGGTATTCTGTGAGAACGTGGTCCTTCCCCGGTCGAGCCGACCCATTCCTATTTTCCACTTCCTTACTGTTATATTGCTACAGCATTGCTCTACAACGTATAAACGTGGTACGTGGTTTTAAACGTGGTAGAGCCGTATTGGATGACTAATGGGTCGGCTCGACCGGGGAAGGACCACGCTCTCACAGAATACCAGCGGAAAACCCCAGCTTAATGCTGCTGTGTTTCGTATGGTGAGTGTAGAGAATCGGAGACCCTTTATACTGAAAACAAGGCATTCCGTCTTAGGCTTCACGGGTGACAATGCATCTGCATTTTGAGACGTAATCGAGGATAGACGTAGATGTCTATGGGCCACAGCAACCACTTACTATCAGGTGGACTGTGCTCGTGTGAAAAATAGAAAATCAAAAATAGGTGAGGTGCATAAGTTGATAAACTGGAATTTTCTTTCTAAAAGGGTTTTTCTGCACTGTATTTGTAAAACGTATCGTACAGGAAAACGAATCGATTTTAAATATAGAAACCTGGCATATATCGCACCTTTAAACACAGAGGACCTACAAATTAATATAATGTCAAGTTCGGATTACGTTGACCCCAGAATCGAGCCTGTGAACGACAACGAGCCCAACGGCCAGAAGCTGAATGTCTACGTCGGCGGTGGATCCCTGATTCATCCTAGCATTGTGCTGACAGCAGCGCACTATGTCGCCGGAGCTCAAGCTCTAAGGGCCAGAGCTGGAGAATGGGATACCCAAACCACTAAAGAGATCTATCCATACCAGGATAGGGACGTGGCCAGAATCGAGGTTCACAAAGACTTTAACAAAGGTGAGTGGGATATATATATATCCCACTCACCTTTGTTAAAGTATAATCGAGTATAGATGTAGATGTCTATGGGCCACAGCAACTACCTACCATCAGGTGGACTGTGTGCTCGTTTGTCTCCATTATTCTATAAAAAACATTTTATCTTTTTTTTTAAAACGTTACCCCCGCACTAGGATTTTCTCCCGTATCGTGGAAGCAGTTTACACAAGTTTGCACATGGACAAACATCCAGATCCGGAACAATTATTTGTAGGCCATACAAATACTTTTTCCGTGCCGGATTCGAACCCGCGACCCCCAGTGCAGCCATTCATTGCTAAGGCACTGCGCCACGGAGCCGTCAAAATTAATTTAATTAAGTACAATACCCTTTTAAGTGGAGTTAGGAAAATAATAAGTTCAAGGAAATCTTGAACACCGCCTTAAGACGACACGTCGAAAACGCTATCGCCATACTGATCCGAGTGAATACATAATTTCTATATAAACTTGAAGAAACGACGTCATAAGGTCTAAAGTAGCGTAGCGCCCGCGACGATTAAAAACGCTTAGAAATTGTCAGAATCTTAAAATATTTTTTAAAAAATTATTGATTTAAGTTATCAAAATAATGAGCAAGTAAATTATGAATATTGATGTTATGAATATATTTGAGTAATTCCCAAGCATATAGATCAAATTATTTCGTTGTAATTTCAACTATAGTGATATTTAGAGGTGTTTTCGCAAATAATTACGTTCGAGTCAAAATTATACAATCGTGTTTTTGAGCAATCAAATTCAAGATAAAGACATGAATTTACCTATATCAAAATCCCACTTTCGTTAGTGGTGTTATAGTCCTATACTATTCGATGAAAGGAGAATTTTTTCACGGTGTCGCCTTAATAGGTTAATTAAAAACTTAATCTCCAATTTTTCACACATAGAGTTAAATGTTTATTATAGTTCATACGAAGCTAGTCCACCAGTACACAAGTGAGCCGTGATAGCTCAGATGGTTAGCGCTCGCTGTCAATTTCACAATACGTGAGTAACCCGAGTTCGATCCCCGCCGGCAGCAATGAAATTGTAAATTGTAATTTTAAGTGCTGATTTACCACGTGCCAGACGGTGAATGGACACATCGTGAGGAAACCTGCATGTCTGAGAAATAAGAAAAATAATATTTCAAGGATATGTGAAATTCGCCAACACGCATTGGGGCAGCTCTCAGAAATGAAAACAAGCCTGTCCCCCAGCAGTGGGACGCCACCTAGTACACCTAGTACATCTGGTACACCAGATAGCAAAGAAGCAATAGGTTGTCTATTTAATAAAAGAAGAAGCTTTAAAGTAGGTTCAACCGTTTCCAAAAACTCGGTCAACATATATTACTAGAAGTTTTCTACCGCGCACAACTTCCTGGTGGAATCGACTACCGCCAGCGATTTTCCGGATCGATACGACTTAGGGACCTTCAGAATAAAAGCCTATTTATTTATTAAAACGACGGCAACGCATTTGCAATTCCCCTGGTGTTGCAATTATGCATGGTCTCAGGGTCACTTACCATCAGGTCGTTTCATCATGCTCTTGCTCTTATATAAAAAAAACATGTGTCATTTATAGATTACTAATAGTCTCCTAATAGTAATTTACAGAACATTCTCATTTTTGTAACTAAGTTGAAAATACCAATAACATATTCATAAAACTTGTTATAATTAGGTACATACCTAGGTACTAAAGGTTCGTAATTATTGCAGGTCGTGTTCGTTTTTGTTAAAATTGTGTTGTTTTATTTAGTATTAATATCAGCCGGCAATTTTTTAAAGTCAAAGACATGTTAACCTTGACTATGTTTCTGGCGTGTAAACAAATTTAAAAAAAAAGTCATTAAAATGTCTCGTAACCGGTCGTGTCATCTAATCGGGTATTCTACTCGTATGCCACATGTATTTGACCTCATCGGTCGAGAAGAGATATCTCGTAAATTCGACAGTCTTGTAGTCAGAGCATTTTAATTTATACTCACAAGAGATAATAAGTTTAGGTATTCTATTTTTGAGACATTCAGATAGACATATTATATTATGTATTATATTATAGAGAAGAAAGAAAATGTAAAACAAATATATGTATTAGCTTTGACCTTTAACTGCTGTGTTTCATATGGTGAGGGTAGAGAATCGGAGACCCGTTTTACTGAAAACGGGGAATCCATCTCAGTCGTCAGGGGTGACAACGCATCCGCATTTTGATTCTTAATTGAGAATAAATGTAGACATCTGTGGGTGACAGCATCCACTTACGATCAGGTGGACTGTGTGCTCGTTTGTCACCCTTATTCTTATATTTATTTAAAAATTAAAATAAAATAGCAATTTACATTATGTGTATATACTGATGAATCTGAAAGACAGGTTGAGAAATTGTGTTATAAGAGTGTGGTTTACAAGATGATATTGTGACTAGGAGTAGGAAAGGAATGCTTAGGTGGTTTTGTCGTGTATAAATAGTGAGTGAGGAAACAGTGACTAAGTGGACCCCTCAGGACCGTATGCTCGCGCTAACCGAGCATCAACACTTTCTCAACTCAATCTAATTAGTCATTCCATCCCATTCGTAAGCTGCCTTAATTAGGCAGAAACTCTTCCCAGCGGCTATTCGCCGCTAGCGCCCTCCTTTCACCCAAGGGGCGTCGCTGCGATACGGCACAAGAAAGCTTAATCAGCCAGTTGCCAGTCCCTAAAGGCGGTTTTTAGAGGGTATCACTTAGGTCCCCGGTAGTAAATTTATGTTGCAGAAGTGAAAGGCAGAATCGGGAAGGAACGCCCTAGACGGAATTTTATCGACCAAATTGGCGATATATTGAAAATGGGCCAACAGTACCCTTAACCGACGAGCATGTATTCGTAGGTATATTTATGTGGAGGAGGCCTACCCTTCTGGGTGACAGGTGTAAATATTTATATTTTATATGTTTAACGTTAGAAACAAGCACAATCTAGTAATACCAATTACTCGACTCCAGGGACTTAGTAATTTCTACATAGCACAATCACTGTTACATGCTTTCTTAAGTCCTAGAAATTAGTTTTCAGGATTTGCTTATCAAAATTAAAAAAAAATATTAAGATTTTTTTTTAATTACAATATCTTATAGTTTGACTGTGTAAAGGTATAGTCTATATACGTCCCACAGTGGGCATAAGCCTCCTCTCATTTCTGAGAGGGTTTTTAGGGCAAGGAAGTGTCCGCCGCGCTGCCCTAATGCGTGTCTTCGGACTTCACATGTCTTCGAAATATTTTTCTTATTTCTCATTTAGATTTCCTTACGATCTTTTCCTTTACCGCCGAGAACGTGGTTTTGACCGTGTGGTGTCGGTGTAGGAATATTCGCTACCCCGTACCATCCCGTGGGTGTCGTAAGAGGCGACAGAGGAAAAATGAGATAGGGGGGTGTTCAGTAGCATCTTTCTGGAGCTAAGACTTTAATAATATAAACTACGGTTCTCAACCCGCCTGGCAAGGTTGACAAAAAATCCCTCCTGTGAGGCACTCTATAGGGGAGGCTCATCTATAGCAGTTGATTATGGAAAGGTGTTAATTGTATATATAGTTATATAAGAATAAAAACGCTATATCGGTTTGAGCATAGCTGTCCTCGATTATTTGTTCTTATTATTTATTGTATTGTTTGATAGCGTTATAAATTCCTAGTGGTTATATTACTTATAACAAAGTTTTACTTGATTTGAACAATTTTAAAGTCTTATATATAAAGCCCTGCGGTTTCACCGCGTATAATTTAAGAAATCACTGATTAATGGATTGATACTATAATAACGCTTTAGTACAGCCAATATTTTTATCAACATAATATAATTCCCTTGGGGTACATTCCCTTAAAACTGTCTCCACGTGCTTAAAAGTCCCTGTGCTTTACCGATTATCACCAGGCGGCTAGCTGAGTGTTTAATTATTTTAAATTTTTCATTATCTCTTAAACTATGCGTCTAAATAACATGCTAGAGAAAGTTGAAGATTAATTTCATAAAACTTTCTTTCGTAAGGGTTAATATGCCATCCCTAATGATAACACTCATAAATCCCTTTAACTTTCAATATATTTTTGTCACAAAATAACTTACTGTGGTTTATGAATAAGAAAAAGGCGTATGACATCACGGACCTTTATAGATGAAATAACGACCAATATTTTTGTAGAGTATTGTTTTTACGTATCACTAGCCATTACGCCGGCGCACGCGGATATAGCAGCTCGTGAGTGCTTTTTTCCGACTTGCTTAACAAAAAGCAATATAAAAGGCTAGCTTTTTGTAGAGTATTGTTTTTACGTATCACTAGCCATTACGCCGGCGCACGCGGATATAGCAGCTCGTGAGTGCTTTTTTCCGACTTGCTTAACAAAAAGCAATATAAAAGGAGTGTATTTGTATCATAGCATTACGCCCGGGTATAGCAGCTCGTGAGTGCTTTTTTCCGACTTGCTTAACAAAAAGCAATATAAAAGGCTAGCTGAGAGGACAGCCTATGGCCTGGTATAGTGTATGCTAGATAGACTATACTATTTCTCATGAACCTGGTTATTATACACAAAAATAATTTTTCAAATCGCACCGGTGTTTAAACTAACAAAAAACTCTTTCGCTTTTTTATATTACTAAGGATATATCTTATATAAAAATCAAATGCTGTCCGTTGATATCGCTAAAACTTGAACAGGGTTTGATTCATTTTGATGAATTTTTTGTATATGTTTAAGTGGGTTTCTAGATGATTTGGATTTATATTTGGTAGATGCCGTCGCTAGTGGTATAATATCTATAAATTATATTTATTTATGATCTAAATGTCTCTTTGTGTCATTTTGAACATTGGCTGTAAAAGAAGAGAATGAGAGTGAAATAAAATATAATTATGCTCTTTCCATTCTTGTCGTATCAGCTTGCTATGATATACGCAAGTTTATCATCACAATTATAACCTATCACAAATCCACTGCTGAACATAGGTTTCCCCCAAAGAACTCCACAAAGTCAGGTCAAGCCAAGGTCTAGAGCCATATGCATCCATCGACTTTATGCATGTCATTCCACCTAACGTGGGGCCACCCGCCCGCTAAGACTGCCGTTTGAGAATTTTCCCTGATGATTTTTGGTCCTTCGAGCCATATGGCTTCGGCTTAATAATCCTATGGGTTATATCGGTTACTCTAGTTCTACTGCAGATATCCTCATTTTTATCATAGCATAGAAACTCCGAGTCTAGCCCGGTTCGGATTAGTAAAAGAGTGACATAATTCGATAGGTAATTTTTTGTTAAAGTGGTTTTATAGTTTACTTTATAACTATTATTATAAACACTAAATTTAATTAGTTTTGTTTTATAAACGGTAATATTCAGTTGTTTTATACCTTTTTGGGCAAAACGTTAGGCGAGGCGATGATATTAAAATGAAAAATGTGTATCCACTTGATCAATTTAGTTTAATAGTACCCGGATGACCGAGCTTTGCCCGATTTTTTTAAGTTACATTTATATACAAATTACATGAATAATAGTTTTTGATCTTATTGACATAATAGAAAAAACTGAACTGGTTGTTTGAATAAAAAATCATGAGTGCAATTAGATTAATTAAAATTTTCGTATTTTTAAAAAATGCTTAAAAAAGGGCCCGAAATAATAGATTTTCTCACAAAGGAAGGGAACTTGAAAAAAAAAAGAAAAAACGTCGGAACCAAGACGGGACGCGAACCACGGAACTCCGATATCACGCCCGAACAGCATCCCATTTGAGCTATTACGTTCGTTAGTAACCTGTCAAAATTTACCTTCTTGTATTGTAGCAGTTTTTTTATTGCCTGAAAACACGGACAAAGGGACATTTTCTAAAAATAAATCCTAGCTAGATCGATTTATTGCCCCCCGAAACTCCCTGGACACTAAATTTTATGAACATCGATGGAGCCGTTTCCGAGATTCCGATTATATATATATATATATATATATTTTTTATTTTCACAAGAATTGCTCGTTTAAAGGTATAGGATAGGATATAATACATGAAGTGTAGAGGTAAGGAGGACAATCTCCCATAGGAGAACAGTTGAAAATATATCCATCTGTTAGCAGTAAATAACAGTTCAAAAACTCTCCACAACAGCGCTAGAGTAGCTAGAGGGTATGAAACGAACTTAGCAGTTGTCGACGGAGTGAAGTATGTTGATTTGAGAAATTTAATATTTGTGGTGAATAGAGTAGTTGATCAAACTGCAGTATTTAAAATTTTAACTTTTTACTTTGTCTTAAATATTTTAGTAAATATAATCTAGAAATAGTCGCAGCAAAACACGTTGAGAGTGATTTTGAAAATAAAAATTTTGAAAACAATAAAATAATTATTATAAAAAGAATTACGGTGAAAGTCTATGCAATAAAAAATATAAAAAGTTCTTTAAATTTTACACTCCAGCTACAGTGACGCCACCCTTATTTAGCGCTTTTCTACGGACACTCACTAAAACATCAACAAATTGAAATAAAATACATAAATGTCCTACGGCATTGACTTATATATTGCTAGCATAAGCACCAGGTCGACCGCGCAACTAAATAGCACCAGTGCGCTGGCCCTAAAATGACAGTTTAGTGCCAACGTGACTCAGTTGACAGTAGTCCACACGCAAAAGAGAGCAAGTGTTTGCTTATCATAAATATACTTGCGTGGTAAGGGGCTGCAAAAAATACTATACAAAGGTAAATAAAACGAGCCAAGTGCGAGTCGGACTCACGCATGAAGGGCTCGTACCATCGTACAAGATTTAATACTATGTGGGTAGAACATAGCAATATATACTGTGAGCGTTTAAGCGTCTACTTGTTGCCATTATTAAGATCTAGCAAAAAAGCCAACAAACACGTTTGTAGTAGGGGAGCCCCCTTTAATTTCTAATTCGTTTTTATTTTTTCGGCAACAGAAATTCACATTCTGTGAAAATTTCAACTGTCTACCAATTACGGATTATGAGTACATATACGGACGGCGGAGGCTTAGTAATAGGGTCCCGTTGGTTACCCTTCGGGTACGGAACCCTAAAAATGGAATCATCATATTATTGGTAATTAACCTTAAATTACTTTTGAAGCGATTGTGGCACGATTAAGTTATTATACGAACACATTTTTAAAGCGATAATAATTTTACTCAATCAATCAATCCCGCAATAGCAGCCACTGTGTGGCCGGTTACATTGCCACGGTTACGTCTTCGACCTATGCAACGCGGCACTCTTGCAGTTCGTATGTAGTATGACATATGGCGCTACTTTTGCTTGTATAAAGATGGTATAAGTAAAATGTTTAGATGTTCGTATCCTTTCTATATGAAATCATTGCTTTACGGTTGTTCAATTTACCATGGGAGCCATTTGCAATATACGTCAAAATTGGTGCTCATTACACTCGCAAGTGGCGTTACTGTATTGACCTTGCATCACTAAGCACTACGCCGAACTGCGCGTAAATCTGTTGTAACATTATTAGACGTGCAGTTTACAGAGTACTTTTTAAAGTGCAGTTAAAAGTGCGCCTTTGTCATGTTGTGCGGGTTTTTGTACGTGTATGTAAGGACCATTGTGGCTAAAATAAAGCAAATTAATATATTTTTTTCACAGTATAAGGGTGACACACTAGCACAGTCCACCTGATGGTAAGTGGTTGCTGTGGCTCAGAGACATCTACATCTATCCTCGATTACGTATCAAAATGCAGATGCGTTGTCACCCGTGAGGACTAACATGGAATGTCACGTTTCCAGTAAAAAGATCCACTTCTTTACACTCACCATACGAAACACAGCAGCATTAAGGTACTATTTTACGATGGTATTCTGTGAGAGCGTGGTCTTTCCCCAGCCGAGCCGACCCATTCACGCTACAACTATACTTCTAATATAACTGCAGCGTGGCTCTGTAATATTGTTACGAGCTTAGAGTTCGTGACAATAAAAATTGCCGATAAAATTACCTAAATTAACACTTTAATTTACTTTAAAAAATTAAAACTAAAAACACTAATGATTAAACACACTAATTTACTTAATTCCGCTCCGAAGCTTCGCTTGTGTCGCCGAGTTCAACTCTGCTTCGATCGCATCTTGCAGCGCCTACTTATATAAATTAGCAAAATATCCAGAATGTTCAAGTAAACACGCGCAAGGTACCGTGAGTTCGAGTTTTAAACTTCAAGAAGTTTAGTTCTTTGGTTCGAGACTAGATGGCGCTAGTGCGCCGATTTTAGCGCGTAACACTGCGCGTAACCCTCCTAAGACATGCTCGTCCCGAGCATTATCGGTCCCATAATAACGCGCTAGGCGATCCACATGGACGATCTTAGGAGTCCCTCTTGCGCCTTTCTGTAACGGCTCCGCAATGTCAAGAGCTGTTCTATCCCGTGGTGCACCAACATTGTACAATTTCGGTGCTCCTCTACTACGTGTCTGAGGTGCCCGCACGGCCGCACAACTTGTACATGTACGACACCAATCCTCGACATCGTCACGATAATGGACCCAGTAAAACTGTTCTCGGACCTTCAGTAGAGTTCGTTTAACTCCCAGATGGACTCTTGAACGACCATTATGGCACAGCTGTAGAACATTCGGCACTTTAGCTTTATGGACAACCATTTGCAAACGACAGCTGTCCCTTTGACCATTGTTCCATTTACGGCACAGGACTCCATCCTGAATCAGCAAGCTGTCCCATTGGGCCCAATAGCTTTTCGTGGTTGAACTCATCGCTGAGACGTCCCTCCACTTAGGCTTGGTAGCACGGGCCTTCATCCATCCCAGAATCGGCTTGATGTCCGGATCTTCCTGCTGTGCATGTCGTAGGCTGTCCTTCCACCCGTTGCTGAGGTGGTCTTTCCTGAGCATCCTCACGGATACCACTTCCTTACTCTCTTGCCTACTACAATGATTGCAATCTTCAGGACAAGGTCTTCTTGTCAATGCATCTGCGTTGCCGTGAGATTTCTCCCTGCAGTGTCTGATAGTAAAGTCGTATTCCTGCTGCTGCTGGGCGGTGCTGTTAGCCGCACTTCCTTTCTGAGATCGTTCACCTTCCCTTCCTAGGGTGTGCTTAGGGCAGCTGGACCGAAGATGGCCCCTTTCCCCACAGCCATAGCACCTAGGGCTGTATCTTTTATTGTGGTCGCGAACCGTAACTGCTGTAACCTCCCTAGCGTGAGGTGAACGATGATCCTGTCGCCGCCAGGCAGTGCCGTTAGCTGTACTACCCTCTCGAGATCGATCAACCCTCCTTTCCACGGTTAGTTTAGGGCAGCTGGATCGAAGATGGCCCTTTTCCCCACAGCCATAGCACCTAGGGCTGTATCCTTTGCTGCGGTCACGGTCTGTAGCTGCTGCAACCTCCCTGACGCGATGGGAACGATGATCCTGCCGCACGGCTTCCACCTCCAGTGCATGGGCCAAGGCGTTCTTAAGCGTCTCGTGGTGCCCGAGCCTCACAGCAGCTCTGACTTCCAGGTCACGGATGCCGTCGATGAATGTCTGCACCAGGTTCCCTTCAATGAGCGCAGGTACAGACCGGTATGCTTTTCGCACCAGCTTCTCCACCTCTAGAGCCCACTGCTGCAGGTTTTCGTTGATGCGCTGCACGCGATCTTTAAGCTGTGCACGAAACACGTGTTCCAGGTAAGCGTCGCCATATCTCACCTCCAATGCCTCAAGGAGTTGCTCATAAGTTACTTCCTCACCGAGAGCTTCCAGAACTGTTAAGGCCTGGTCGCGCAGGCCTAGTGTGAAAGCAGTCATGGCCTGACTTTTATTCCAGCCGTTCGCCTTCATAACAGCCTCGAACTGGATTTTGTAGGCTGACCAGGAAGAGGTCCCGTCGAACAGCGGCACTTTGAATCCACGTAGCGAAGGTGTTGTAGCTACTACGGGAGCTGTTGTTCCATCTCCAAGTTTGAGTTCGTCCAGTGATTTCTTCATGTCGGCCATTATGTTGTCAACCCGATTGTTTACTTGGTCGATTCGGGTTTCAGCTTTCTCGATTCGGTTTTCAGCTTTCGCGATTTGGGTTTCAGCTTCCGACAGGCGGTTGTCATGCTGAGCAACCCTATCCTTCACCTCCTTTATCTCCTTCCCGAAGGTAGCGTGAAGGTCCTTCATGAGGAGCATCTTTTCCTCCTGTCGGCGGGCTTGTTCCTCTTGTCCGCTCTGCAGCTGCTCTTTCAACTGACGGACCTGTTCCTCCTGTCCGCTCTGCAGCTGCTCTTTCAAGTGACGGACTTGTTCCTCCTGTCGGCGAGCCTGCTCCTCCTGTCGGCGAGCCTGCTCCTCCTGTCGGCGAGCCTGCTCCTGCAGCATCACCATCAGAGTACCTAAGTCAGGTGCTGCAGATGTAGGAGCTACCGACGGGCCTGCAGCCGGTGGCTGGCCCTCCGACGTCTGCGGCGTTGCACCAGCAAATCTTCGTTGGTCCGTCTCCTGCTGGCGTTGACTTCGGGTACGGACACCCTCCGTTTCCTCCTTAGGTAAAATCGGCATTATTTTATCCCACTTCTGACACCAATTGTTACGAGCTTAGGGTTCGTGACAATAAAAATTGCCGATAAAATTACCTAAATTAACACTTTAATTTACTTTACACAAATTAAAACTAAAAACACTAATGATTAAACACACTAATTCACTTAATTCCGCTCCGAAGCTTCGCTTGTGTCGCCGAGTTCAACTCTGCTTCGATCGCATCTTGCAGCGCCTACTTATATAAATTAGCAAAATATCCAGAATGTTCAAGTAAACACGCGCAAGGTACCGAGAGTTCGAGTTTTAAACTTCAAGAAGTTTAGTTATTTGGTTCGAGACTAGATTTTAGCGCGTAACAATATTATTAATATTCACACACATAGACCTCCTCTATAAATTACCTCATTATACATATTCGGCATAGTAGCCTCACCTGACAGGCGAGTTAATAGCCACTCGAATGTCGGGGTCATTTCGGCCAATATGGCGCATCTGTCGAGCACTTTCCAAGTACTAAGTATATAACAAGTATACTAAATATATATACATTTATATACTAAGTAAGTATATTAAAATCATACATCAATGGAAACGTTGTTAAATAAGCTATCAGATTATGCATAATAGATATATATACGTTATACTCGTATATATGTATGTTATATATATCATATATATGTTACAAATAATTTGCTATCACTCGACGCCATATTATGGCGTTTGACAGATGCGCATATTATTTGAGACGCCAGAATATGGCGTTTGGACAGACGAGGGGGTAACTGAAGATTTTTTATTATTTAAACTTGTTATCAGGGATATCTGCTGACCCTCCTTTGTTACATTTCGTTCTGTCGCCTCTGACGACAACGCCGACATAACATCGGGTAGTTCAATTACTATATATTATACAGGATCGTCGCCACATGTGGTATCAACAAGATGGCTGCCCAGCGCATTACGCGGTGCATGTAAGAGATTTTCTTGACCAGGAATATCCGGGAAGGTGCATTGGACGTTCAGGCACTATCTCGTGGCCAGCCCGTTCCCCAGATTTAAATCCCCTGGATTTTTTTTATTGGGGCGTTCTCAAAGAAAAAGTTTATTTAAAGCCCATTGACAGGGTAGCCGAGCTGCGTGAACGAATTTCTCAAGCTGCTGAGGACATTAACTCTCGAGGATATGCCCGACTAATAACTAGATCTTTTTAAGAAGATGTAGGGCGTGTATTGAGGCTGATGGTAAACCATTTGAACACTTATTGTAATAAAAAAATGTTATTTCCCTATCTGACTTTTATTCCAATAAACCTAAACTAAACTAGGTCAAGATTTTTCATTATTTTGTTAATTTTACTTACTTTTGTTGACTTTTGTAAAATTGGCGTCACTATCTGTCTTGCTCGCTCGTGGCAAACATCTCCACTATCCATCTCTCAAATCAATAAAAACATTTAAACTGAGTAAAATGGGTTGGCAAAAATCGGGTTACTCGATGTTTTTATTTTTAACTAGTTTTTTTTTAGTATGAAACTAACAAGTATTATACCATTTTACAATGCTGGTTAAATGCGCAAACTTTTAATGGCACTTGCCAACACTCTTTAGTATATTTTTTTTAAAGGAGGACCTTTCAAAGTCGACAAATGTAAAAAAATTTAAATTCATAGTTTAACAAATAGTCTTAATTCTAGAAAACTTGGGGCAGTTATGTCATTATTTTTGACTGTTGTTCTAGAAATGTTATTTAGGGTTACGGTTCCAAAGTTTAAATGAACAAAAATAATGAAAATTAACCACAAAAACCGGAAAATGGTTACAGTTTCACCAAAATTCTAAATTTTTCTTAAATGCCCATAATTTCCGAACTGCATGGGATAGATTTTTTTTTCTGATTTTTCTCATGATCGTTGATCATTCCTGTCACCCTGTTTCGGCTTGACGTTGAGTTCTGGGACACCCTGTATGTCTATCGTTTGTCGCCCTATCCTATAAAAAAATGGTGACTAAAACATTTATATCTTATCAAAAATATTTAAAAAAAAGAATAACGTAATATGTACCAAAATGGTCTCCACTCAGCTTTAAGTCACGAATTGAAGATATAAATACATCAATTCGTAACGCTGATTTTCAGTGGAGCCAAGAGTGTGAGACAGATGACATATAACAGCAAGAGAAAAAAAAAAACAAAAATATAGATTAAAATGAAAAAAAAAAACGTGTCAAAATTCTATGTATCAGTGCAACATTTATAGTGTAGAGATGAACAAACGGTGATATGCATACAGAAAAAATAAAATAAATTGTGTATGTGTGTGTGGATGTGTGCATGCGTGTTTGAGTGTGTGAGTGCGTTGTGCGAGCATGTACGGTGCTAGTATCGAGATTGTATGAATCATACCAATTATGCCTATTTGCTGGATTTTTGTACTGAAATCAAAAATTTTTTTAATAAAGTTTTAGAAGTGTCAACTGTTTTACTGATTATGATCGGTAGTGGTATATCATTCCAGCACTTCGTGGCAGCAAAACGGAAACTACCACGGAAGGCAGCTGTGTGATGCTTAGGGTATATGAGTCGTGATGCTGTCCTAACCGCACGCAGCAAGAAAATAAGCTTTTGGTACAAGTATCATGGTTCTCAGGTAATTATTACTCCAAAAGTGATGACGCAAGGCGGAGGGTACGTCGAGCAGCCTTACTCATCAGGTCGTGTCGATTTAAAAATGGTGAGCCGTAGTAGCTGAGGGGCTAAGCGGTCACTGTAAATTTCACAGAACTCGAGTAATCCGAGTTCGATCCCCGCCGGCATCAATGAAATTATTAATTGCAATTTTAAATGCTGATTTCCCAAGTGCTCGGCGGTGAAGGAAAACATCGTGAGGAAACCTGCATGTCTGAGAAATAAGAAAAGAAATATTACGAAGAGATGTGAAGTTCGCTAACACACATTGGGGCATCGCGGTGGACATTTCCTTGCTTTATAACCCTCTCAGAATTAAGAGGAGTGCTGTGCCAAGCAGTGAAGCTTATATAGAATGTAACTTTAATATAGCGGAAATATAGAGTCTCAAGTTTGTGGCACTGAACTCTCTACTAAATTCTAACCTGCGTCCAATACAATTCACGCAATTAGTTTTGCCTGTTATCTAACGTATAAAAATAAAATTTAACGCGTTCCGTTAGGTACGATTATTCGGTTCATTAAATGCAGAAAGGTAATTTCAGATAAGGTTTATATTACTATATATAAGCCTTTTATATTACTTCTGTATCAGTTAGCAAGTTAAATGTCGGAAGCTTGATTATCGGATTGTCACAGATCGATTAATACGCAATCAAAGAGAGAAATATGAGTTGTGCTAGCTCAGATGGTATTACCAGCGCCAATGAAATGTTAAATGCAATTTTAAATGCTAATTTACCACGTGCTCGGCGGTGAAGAAAAATATCGTGAGGAAACCTGCATTTCTGAGGAATTAGAACAAAAAATATTTCGAAAACATGTGCACTTCGTCAATACGCATTGGGGTAGCGCGGAGGATCCTTCTTTGCCCTAAAACCCTGTCAGAAATAAGGGGAGGCCTGGTCCCAGCAGTGGGACCTATATAGGCTGTAACTTTAATATTTTAACTTTAAAGAGAGATAGTACTTGTTTCTGAATATTTCGTTATTATAATTTATTTCATTTTTATCAAATTTATGTCGATGTTTTTAAATAACTAGTTTCACTTACAACAATTCTTATCCAACACTGTTCCGATGATATCCCGAACGGCAATCTGAGAGAGATTAGAATAGTTCAACAGCACTTTAAAAATGGCAAGGCCCCAGACGAGGGTGGAACTACAGTGGAGCTTCTGAAAGCGAGTGGAAAAACCAGTACTTCAAGTTTTCCGAAACTCTTCAATTTCGCCCTCTATGGTGGCACTACTCCGGAGGCGAGGAACAGAAGTGCAGTGGTCTTGTTCTTAAAGAAAGATAACAACGCTCTTTTGAAGAACTACAGACCAATTTCCCTTCTGAGCCGCTTCCACGTGCTGGTTTCGAGAGACATTACGAATCGTCTCCACGATTTCCAGCTACCCGAACAAGCTTGTATCCGAAAATGCTTTAGTATAGTAGACCAGATACATACCCCTGCCCCCTTTTACCTACCTTCTTTCACTTACGTCCTATTACCTACCCCGGGAAATTGTACAGAAGATCGAAGAGTACAACCTGTCACATTGCCTTGCTTAAATGAACTGTGACAAAAGTCTTTGATTCTGATTCTTTTTATGGATCTGAGATGTGGTTCTTCACTGCTGGCCGTATGAGAATGGAACTTGAAAAAAAAAAACTGTCAAAATTTACCTTCTTATTTTATCGATATTGTTGCAGTTTTTCATTGCCTAAAAACACGGATAAAAAAGACATTTTCTAAAAATAAATCCTAGCTAGATCGATTTATTGCCCCCGAAACTCCCTGGACACAAAATTTTATGAAAATCGTTGGAACCGTTTCCGAGATTCCGATTATATATATATATATATATATATATATACAAGAATTGCTCGTTTAAAGGTATAGGATTATTTTTTCTTATTTTAAATGAAATTTGTAAACACTCCAACATAACGCTTTAATTATGAGTTGTGATGGCCACGATGACAATACTAGGTTATGGTCATGAAATTATTGTATTGGCCATAGAATCATTGTAATGCGTCTGCAATTGTTCAGACGGCCGGAAGTGAATAAAAACTGAATTAAAAAATTCCTTAATATTATTTATACCAGAAATCGCTAAAACGGGTTCCTTGGAATAACGAGCACACTGTCAATCTGATGATGATATACTTACCATATGCTGTGTGTGTGTGTGGCCCATAGACATTTATATTTTTCCTCGATTAAAAATCCAAAGGCAGTTGCCACCCCTTGTTTCCAGTAAAAAGGCCTTCCGATTTCTTACACTCACCATACGAAACACAGCAGCATTAAGCGGATATTTCACGCTGGTATCATTCTCCGGTCCAGCCGACACATTGGCACTACAACATATATATAAAATAATACAATAAATATAGCTATGGATGACTTATGGTAATTTAATAAAAATCCATGTCAAAATAACTGAAAAGACGTTTTCAACAACAATAGTGTCAAGGGATGCCAATGCCCGTACGAATCCTTGACACACGAATGAATCTCATATCAAAGCCAACTTGGTTAACACTCTAGATCTACATAAAAAAACTTATAACTATAAATCCAAAACCAAGAGGAGTACAGAGATGAAATCACAAAGTTGTATACAACTAATATATTAAGAAAAAAAATAGCAAAACAAGCTTTGGCAATAATTAAAATACTTTGAAACATCAACTCGGAAAAAAACACAGTTAATAACCGTATATATTATACCTACTGTCAACTGTTAAAATGGCGTCGATATAGCAGCGCCTTTTGACCTTTCAATAATTGATTGACTGATGAACAGCCATCGTATTACACAGCCATCTATACGAATAAACATGTAATTTTTAAGTTATAATAAAGTAAACTTATAAACACAACATATTACTCTCACACCCTAAATATATAAAAATACAATGTCTATTTAATATAAACAGAAATTCGATTGAAATTGTAGCAATGATTCTATACTAATATGCACAAATATAGTTGAAATATATAGAAATATAAATAATTAAATTTTTTGCTAGGTTAAGTTATATATTATATATAACGATAATATCCAGTTTCAAGAAAATTGCTTATCTTAGCTTGGTACAGTTAATGAGCAATTATGATAGCATTATGAATAATTAAAAATAAAAACAATGAACCTATTACGCCGAGGGAATTTCCGCAAAGTACAGTCATCTGTATATAATTAATAGTCTCGGTTAAAAATATGATTACTTCAAATATCTAAAATAAAAACAAATAGGAATAAATTATCGGTGTGCGTCATTGTGAAAAGGGCGCGAATTGTGATGGTTAGGAATCTACTATTCGCTTTAAACACCAGCTGAATAACCGATTTCGAGTCGTGGTAGTTCAGCGGCTAAGCGCCCGCTGTAAATTTAACAGCACGTGAGCAACCTGGGTTCGATCCCCGACGGCACCTATGAAATTTTTATTTGCAATTTTTAATGCTGATATACCCACATGCGCCGCAGTGAAAGAAAACATTGTGAGGAAACATGCATGTCTGGGGGATAAGAAGGAAAATATTGCGATGACTTCGCCTACATCTCCCGAACCGGCCTAAAACCTCCCGAAAATGAGTGGCGGCTTGTGCCCAGCAGTGGTACATATATAGGCTGTAACTTTAACTTAAATTTTTATATCATTACGTTTAGGGGAATAAGAAAGAAAATATTGCGATGACTTCGCCAACACGCATTGCAGCACCGCGGCGGACATTTCCTTGGCCTAAAACCTCCGGAAAATGAGTGGAGGCCTGTGCCCAGCAGTGGTACGTATATAGGCTGTAACTTTAACATAAATTTTTATATCATTACGTTTAGGTAGTAGTAGTGTAGAAGTGAAACAATAGGTGTGCGAAAATTTCCTCGCCCGAGGTGAACATAAGCCCTGCTTTATAGCTAGTTCAGTTAGTATGCAAAGTTTCATAGATAGATAGATAGAAAATTCTTTATTGCACTCAAACAAAACAATTTGGTACAAAGACGAACTTAATGCCGAAAAGGTTCATGTTCAAGTTTTATGATCTTATTTAAAGTATTATATGAATAACAGCGGTTTTTTATTCAGTTTGGAGGTGACTTTGGATTTTTTTCTATCGAGAAAATTTTACGGAATCATGTTTTCGTCTAACATAGTACTTAACATTAATCCTCAACTTCACCATATATTTATTTCAAAATTAATGCCGCAATATTTTCGGCATAACGGAGGATCTTGCTAAGACATTTGAGGTTATATTTCCCCTTAATAACTTTATAATATTAAATGAAGATATCGCAGTAATTTTTTTAGATAAGGGCCAAGTGTCCAAGAATTAAAATCTATACAGTAGTTTTTCCGTGATGGGCCCACAACTGAAGATCTCTATAATTTAATCAACCGAATTCAAAAAGGAGGCGGTACTTAATTCGACTATATGTTTTCTTTGTGTGTGTTGTTACCTCACAACTTTTTCTGGATGAAGTGATTTTGGTGATTCTATTTTTTATTTGAAAGCTGGTACTTCTCATATGGTCACATGTAAATACGATCAATTTGTATATATAGGTACCTATATGGCAAAAAAAGCAATATTCCATTTTAAAGTAATATTTTTAGCCTTTATTAATAGTCTCACACCATTGTTACACTCAATTAAATATGGTAGTTACACTTATTATATTTTTAAATTACAGTGTTCGGTACCCCTAATTGTACAGTAGGGTTGGCAACATAGATAAAATTACCGTGACACTAGTCATGACGGTGGGCAGGTTAGAGTGCGCTAACCTTGGCGTCCTAAAGAATGAAAACAAAACATCATTAGAAGATGTTTTTTTAAGAGTCTAGTTTGTTGATCAGCTGAGTGTAGCATGTGAATTTGAAACTATATTCATTAATTAATATCTTACAGCTAATTTAAGACCACCGGTGAACATAGGGCTCCCTATAGATTGCCTTATAACGGAGACATTTGCCATGGTTGCCACGCTGCGACGGGTTGACAATCGCAGTATTTTTCTAAGTTTTGTTTCACTCTGTCACGTCTTACGACACCCATGGGACGATATGGGGTAGTAGATATTCTAAAATCACCACTGCATACTGAGAACTTAAAATTTATGTAGTTCTAATTAATGTTATGTAAGCCTTCTCTTATGGTCAACAATAGTGCATTCTTGGAAAGTTATAAAATATAACGGTTTCTAAAAAATGTCTTTATTCTTTACAGTATAAAGTTCCATTTTGTAATTATATCACAACTTATAATTATGTTCACAAATATTTACGAAAAATATTTCCTTACAAACGGACAAAAAAACTAATACTTAAATAGATTTTATAGTATGTTTTTGTTCTCGAACACTGATAAAATTTGTTTATGTTTCTTTGATTGAAAATTTAAATATCGCTAAGATCCTGTTATTACAACATAATATTTAAAGAAATCGAATAAAGTAGTTTGAACTTACATTGCGTGCCAAATGATTTGCTAAAACAGATATAATTTTTCACTGATTCTATTTAACTTGCACGAAATACAGGTATTTTGCAAATTAGTTTGCTTAGGCTTTAGTTTATTCTAACCGTTTTCCTCGTTGGCAAGGCTAGCGCGTCCGCCGCCAACCCACGCACTACTGGTTTGTGTTTTGTTTTGACATTACATATCACGGACCTTGCCGCCATATTTTGTTTCGACATTAAAAACTAATTAACGACATTCAAATAAATAGCAATAAAACGAAGCATGTTCTTCATAATTTTGATATGATTTTAGATGTTTATATAGGTAAGTAATTAAGTAATAATACATACTGTGAGCTACTCGGACCAAGTTTAACATTATTTTTATAGAATAAGCGTGATAAACAATGATAGGTACAGTCCATCCATCTGATGGTAAGTGGTAGTGACCCTTAGACATTTTCATCTATTTTCGATGTTATCAACCCTGAGAACTAAGATGGAATTGGCTCAATGACGTAATACTGACTTATTTATACCTCCAGGGATGTCCTTGAATGTCACAAACTGCAGTTTTGTTTTATTTAGAGTTTTTATAAGGTAAACCCTTTTGCTTATTTCCCGTTTCAGTGTCAATTTTTTATTGATTTTAAGTTTTTATAAGGTAAATCCTTTTGCTCATCTCCCGTTTCAGTGTCAATTTTTTATTTATTTTGAGTTTTTATAAGGTAAATCCTTTTGCTCATCTCCCGTTTCAGTGTCAATTTTTTATTTATTTTGAGTTTTTATAAGGTAAATCCTTTTGCTCATCTCCTGTTTCAGTGTCAATTGTTTATTTATTTTGAGTTTTTATAAGGTAAATCCTTTTGCTTATCTCCCGTTTCAGTGTCAATTTTTTATTTATTTTGAGTTTTTATAAGGTAAATCCTTTTTACTCATCTCCCGTTTCAGTGTCAATTTTTTATTTATTTTGAGTTTTTATAAGGTAAATCCTTTTGCTCATCTCCCGTTTCAGTGTCAATTTTTTATTTTTTGAGTTTTTATAAGGTAAATCCTTTTGCTCATCTGCCGTTTCAGTGTCAATTTTTTATTTATTTTGAGTTTTTATAAGGTAAATCCTTTTACTCATCTCCCGTTTCAGTGTCAATTTTTTATTTATTTTGAGTTTTTATAAGGTAAATCCTTTTGCTCATCTCCCGTTTCAGTGTCAATTTTTTTATTTATTTTGAGTTTTTATAAGGTAAATCCTTTTACTCATCTCCCGTTTCAGTGTCAATTTTTTATTTATTTTGAGTTTTTATAAGGTAAATCCTTTTGCTCATCTGCCGTTTCAGTGTCAATTTTTTATTTATTTTGCTTTTTATAAGGTAAATCCTTTTGCTCATCTGCCGTTTCAGTGTCAATTCTTTATTTATTTTGAGTTTTTATAAGGTAAATCCTTTTACTCATCTCCCGTTTCAGTGTCAATTTTTTATTTATTTTGAGTTTTTATAAGGTAAATCCTTTTGCTCATCTCCCGTTTCAGTGTCAATTTTTTTATTTTTTGAGTTTTTATAAGGTAAATCCTTTTGGTCATCTGCCGTTTCAGTGTCAATTTTTTATTTATTTTGAGTTTTTATAAGGTAAATCCTTTTACTCATCTCCCGTTTCAGTGTCAATTTTTTATTTATTTTGAGTTTTTATAAGGTAAATCCTTTTGCTCATCTCCCGTTTCAGTGTCAATTTTTTTATTTTTTGAGTTTTTATAAGGTAAATCCTTTTGCTCATCTGCCGTTTCAGTGTCAATTTTTTATTTATTTTGAGTTTTTATAAGGTAAATCCTTTTACTCATCTCCCGTTTCAGTGTCAATTTTTTATTTATTTTGAGTTTTTATAAGGTAAATCCTTTTTGCTCATCTCCCGTTTCAGTGTCAATTTTTTTATTTATTTTGCTTTTTTATAAGGTAAATCCTTTTACTCATCTGCCGTTTCAGTGTCAATTTTTTATTTATTTTGAGTTTTTATAAGGTAAATCCTTTTACTCATCTCCCGTTTCAGTGTCAATTTTTTATTTATTTTGAGTTTTTATAAGGTAAATCCTTTTGCTCATCTCCCGTTTCAGTATCAACTTTTTATAGTATGGGCCAAACGAGAATGCGGTTCACCTCATGGTAAGTGACTACCGCCGCCCATGAACAACTACAACACCAGGGGAAATGCAGTTGCGTTGTTTAAAAAGGAGTAAACTCTTTTCTTAAAGGTCCGAAAGTCATATCGGTCCGGAAAAATCGCCGGTGGTAAACTATTCCGCAAAGAGGTTGTGCGGGGAAGAAAAATCCGAGTAAAACGTACAGTGGTGGACCATCAATCATCCAGATGGTGTGGATACACGTGAGTTTTGTCGCGATATGAACTGCTGAATAATGGCCTTCTATATAGGAGGAATTGCCAGAGCTGCCACGCTAGGCTCGCATGTTTTATAGCTATTTCTTGTTGTTATTGGGAACATTCTGCCGCCCGTTTCCTGGTTTGTTTTCCATTGTCGCCTCCAACGACACCCAGGGACGAAATGGACTAGTGGGTATTCTTACAGGTCCACTACACGGTACTTAATAGGGTACAGTATATAATATAAATTTATGTAACAATAATAATGAACATTTATTTCTCCCACCTTTTTACATTGTTATGCTTGTTTCATAAATAGTTTAAGAGTTTTGAGTAGCTGTGGGAGACATTAGCCCATATATAGGAGGAAATATTCTATCTAATAAAAAAAACATATGTGCAGTTCACATGCGTAAAAAGTGAAACCTACGGAAAACTAAACTTCGATCATCATCATCTAAGAGAGAGAATGAGACAAGATCAGAAAGTCGTCTCATTCTCTCTCTTAGATGATGATGATAGTCATTCCATTTCCAAAGGCGTGCTAGCTCAGGGGTTAAGACCGGGGCGGACTCACTGAAAACTAGTGTAAAGTAGCAGCTTAAGACGACACCGTGAAAAAAATGCACCTCTTTACATCGGATAGTGTAGGACTATGACACCACTAACGAAAGTGGGATTTTGATATAGGTAAATTCATGTCTTTATCTTGAATTTGATTGCTCAAAAACACGATTGTATAATTTTGACTCGATCATAATTATTTGCGTAAACACCTCTAAAAAATCACTATAGTTGAAATTACAACGAAATCATTTGATCTATATGCTTGGGAATCACTCAAATATATTCATAACATCAATATTCATAATATACTTGCTCATTATTTTGATTACTTAAATCAATAATTTTTTTAAAAATATTTTAAGATTCTGACAATTTCTAAGCGCTTTTAATCGACGCGGGCGCCACGCAATTTTAGACCTTATGACGGCGTTTCAAGTTTATAGAAATTATGTATTCACTCGGATCAGTACGGCGATAGCGTTTTCGATGTGTCGTCTTAATGCTTCTGTGTGTCATATGGTGAGTGTAAAGAACCGGATAAACTTTTTTGCTAGAAAAAAGGTATTTCATCTGAGTTCTCGAGGATTACAACGCATGTTATAAACGTGGTAGAGCCATGCTGCAGTTATATTAGTAGTAAAGTTGTAGCATGAATGGGTCGGCTCGACCGGGGAGGGACCACGCTCTCACAGAATACCAGTGTCAAATAGTAGCTTAATGGTGCTGTATTTCGTATGGTGAGTGTAGAGAACCGGAGACCCTTTTTACTGGAAACGAGGCATTCCATCTTAGTCCTCACGGGTGACAACGCATCTGCATTTTAATTCGTAACTGAGGATAGATGTAGATGTCTACGGGCCACAGCAACCACTTACCATCAGCTGTGTGCTAGTTTGACCCCCTTTCCTATAAAAAATATGATTTAGAATTTTAATCAGGGATATATGAAGATGTCTATGGGCCACAGCATCCACTTGCCATCAGGTGGACTTGTGCTCGTTTGTTACCCTTATTCTATAAAAATAATGGAAAACTTTTCACTATTGTTTAAGGAATTTCATATATCTTCGCAGAACCGATGTTAATGATTCTTTTTTTCTTAAATAGGTAATAACTTCAGAGATGGTCCCATACAAATTCGGAGAACAAATTTCACCCCTTAAGGGTTGCAAATAAATAACTTATTTTGTAGCAATTTGAAGAACAAGTCAAGTTGAAGATTGTGTTTACAACCTGCAAACATCATAAAGTAAATTCCTTAGAAAATAGACTTACTGTCTCGGATATTATGTTGTTGTTGTTTAATATAGCCAATAATATAATAAAGCTAATAAATAATATAACCAAAGAAGCGTATAAAACACACTCCATTATTCGCTCCCGACAACTGAAATTCGAATTACTTTAAAAATTTTAACATGTCAAAAGATAAATTCAAACAAATATTTTTCAATTTTCTGCAGCAAAATAACTTCTCTATTCGTATTCTTAATATTATAACATTAAAGGATATCTATATTTTCATGTGTATACTATACTACGTGTGCAATATTGATATAAATATATGTATATAGTACGTGAGGGTATATGGCCATCCGGTTAATATGGCCACGTATGCATAGAAGACTGAGATATGATAGCTCTTCATCAGTCAATCAAATAATAAATAGTCGAAGGACGCAGCTTCATCGACGCCATTTTAACAGTTGATAGTATACTAAATATTTCAGTCGATTCTCGTACGGCGTAATGTAGTTAGTTTTTATTAAATTGACTTTCGAAGATCCTAATTATTGCCAAAGCTTATTTGCTATTTTTTTTTATTAATATATTAGTTATACTATACGACTTTATGTTTTTGTATCTATCCTCCTCCTAGTTTTGGTTGTTTAGGGCGACAAAGCTTAAGGTGACCATATTACACTCATGTACCTTAATATACATGTAAAAAAAGCATATATCGATATACTAGTGATCTGCCCCGGCTTCTCACGGGTGATGTCTGGATTCTACCACAGCGCCACCTACCGGGTCCAACTACGCCTATATCCTAAACCTAAACTAAACCCTTATATGTTAGATATTAACGCTACCTATGAGTTTTAGTTAGTTAATTGTTAACCTTACTTCTTTTAATATATAATGTAGTATAAAGATGTATAATACATACCAAAACAATAATAATGTTAATGTCCTCCAGACCGACATTTCGCCTGTGGCATCGCTCTCGAGCGGTCGCATCCAGGTAGTCCGCGCTCTAGTCCTTGTACGGTAGTGCTATCTTGCTCTCGCGCCTCCGCTGTCCTGCTCGCGCTGTACAGCGCCGACGCACCGGTGAGTCTTTCACCGCTAACAGTTCAGTTGTACGTGTATATTGTATCATATTACGGCTCGTGTTCAAGTCTCTGTTCTACTGAGAACAGGGACCCGTCCCAAATCCTTCCGTTCATAGAACTACTGCCTCAAAATGTCTACAATTAGCCATATTAAGGCCCACGTCACCGCCCTAAACCAAATTTTTGGTCTAAACCAAACTATTGGCAATTGCCTAAACCTCGATGAGACGGTCCTCGCCGCCATCGCCGCCCAAGTTACTCCCCCTGCCCCTCAGACACTCCAACCGCCGCCCGTAATCGCGACTTACTTAGACACACGGAACTCCTTTGCCCCCCTAGAAATGGAGTACGAACTCTCCGAATCTTCCGCGTCGGCCTCCCGGAAGAGGCCCGCCACCAATTCAGGCACCGGTTCATCGGAGTCCTGTGACTCCGACGGAACCATAAACTCCTTTTTCACCACGGTGAACTCCAGGCGCAGCAGTAAACGCGCCTCGAAAATACGCATCCCCTCTGCCTCAGCGGCCCCTGCCGCCACTACAACCTCCGCAGCCCCCGCTGCCGCCTCAGCCCCCGCATCCCCCGCCGCTGCCGCGGTCTCACTTATGTTACTAGACATCACCGCTACGGCCAAGCCAGCCTCTCGTTGTGCTCCAGTCCTTACCAAGAAGTCCCGCCCCCTGTCTTCCTAAGAGACAAGGCAAAATTTATCAAATTATCTAAAACCTGCTACGACGCAGGCATTAAATACGACCACGCCATCAACCTCGGGGAGACTATTAAAATCATCCCCAATTCAAGCGAAGACTTCCGTCAACTGACCAGGCTATTCACAGCGGAACGAGTTTCATACCATACCTACGCTCTTCCGGAAGAGCGAAAAGTCAGGGCCGTCATCCGAGGCGTCCCCTTTGAATTCTCCAACGAGGAAATCCTTGAGGACCTTAAGTCCCAAGGTTTCCCCGTAGAAGCCGTGCACAAAATGCACAGCAGAACGGGCAAAAGGTTCAATTTTGCCCTAGTCATCTTAACGAACGTGCCGGAGGCAAAAGCCATCTTCCGGCAGGTACGCACAGTGTGTGGCCTGTCGAGAGTGAAGGTTGAGCCCCGCGCATAGGCGCGGATTCCCGGCGCAGTGCCACCGCTGCCAACTATATGGCCAACTGCTCCGCCCCACCCAGGTGCGTTAAGTGCCTTGAACCCCACAACATCAAAGAGTGTCCTCGGCCCAAAGACGCCGAATCCCCACCCGCATGTGTCCTGTGCAAACAAACAGGCCACCCGGTAAACTACAGAGGCTGCCCTTGCGCACCTCAACCTCGCCCCAGTAGACAAGCTCCACCGCCGGTCAATGACCGCTCATTCCCGGCTCTCTACCAACGGCCCCGTCAGGGCCCTTCTCAGCCCATCCCGGGCTTCTCTCGGCCCTCTCAGGGTCTCCCTAGGCCCCCTCAGGGCATTATTCGGCCCCCTCCGTGCTTCTCAAAGCCTATGCAGCCTCCAGTCATTCCCTGGGGCCCCAATAATGCCGGGACAACCTCCGCCCCACAACAACAACAATAACAGCCCACTATTGCAGACCTAAAAACGCTGTATTCCGCTATTAGGAACATCGACGTTAGTGAAATCGCGGTGTTAGCACGCAAATTGCGCGCTTCGAGGTCCCCTCAGGAACGTCTCCTCGCTCTTACAGAGCATTATAATCTTTTGTGCTCGTTGTAAGTTAAGTTAACTTAATTAACTTAACTTCACAATGACAGAGCAGTTTGCTCTGCCAAAGTCTCATGGTCGTTTCAAACCTAAGGGTTTATCGCTTGTATCCTTTAATATTCGCGGTTTGCGAAATAACCTCCCAGAGCTTAAGCTCTTTCTTCGGAATTGTGAAACCGATTTCCTCCTCCTACAGGAAACTAATCTCAAAACTAAGGACACTAAAGGCCTTTCTATTAAAAACTTCTCTCTTCTTCGTAGTGACAGACCCGACCGCTGAGGCGGCGGAACGGACAACTATTAAAAGAAGACACTTCACTGCTCGCCCATTTCTACTCCGCAGCTTGCCAACATGGAAGCCACGGTATGCAGGCTAGCTATGACTGGACATCAGTCCATCCTCATAGCCTTGTTACATCCCTTAGGAACCCATCCCCTCAAAAAATATTTTGAGGCTATCTTATCTTTAGGCAATTTAGTCATTATGTTTGGAGATTTTAACTCCAAGCATACTGAATGGACATGCAGTACTACAGTAAGATACTGCTCGATATCACGCAGTCTCTTAATATTACCGTCCATAGTGCCCTCGGTGTTACTAACTTTACCGATAACACCGATCACGCCCCCGATGTACTAGATTTTGCGTTACTCCAAGGAGTTTCTCTCAACCTCAGGGCAATCGAGACTCTAGACGATCTAGGATCCGATCACCGACCGGTCTCCCTCATTCTTGGCCATCAGCCGCCTCCCCCAACACACAGGAAAACCTTCACTAATTGGAAGGAATTCAAGGAGTCCCTAGCTAAAAATCTGGACTCACAGGACTCTACCATCTCCCTACCATCGGACTTAGACAGTCCCGAAAAAATCGACACCGCGGTCGATTCACTCTCCACCCTTATTAAATCCTCCCTGGTAAGGAGAACGAAAGGGTCGTCCCGGTTGCTAACAATAGTGGGCTTCCCCTACATATTAGCAACCTATTAAAAGCCAAGAAAGCTGCTTTCCGGAGAGCAGCAAAATATCCCACCCCCGAATATAGGCGCACGTCTTCAACGAGAACTCCGTTTCCGCCTCTCTGAATTTCGAGACCTCGAAAGGAGTAAACTCATGGAGAATATCTCTCCACCTCATACAGCGTACTATCAGATGGCTAGAGCCCTCCGCATAGACGCTATCACTCACACTCCTCTTCTCTCCCGTCCCGACGGTACGGTTGCCTTCGAGGACGAGGAAAAGGCTGAGTGCTTTGCAGATAGCATTGCCGCACAATGCTCTCCTAGCTCTCAAACCGTTGACCCCTCACACGTCCAGGCAGTGGAGGATGAGGTCCGCCGCCGGAACTCACCCCCTACAGCCTACGAACCTATCTCTGTGTCTAATGATGAGATTTCATCCCTCATCAAAGGACTTAAGCCCAAAAAGGCTCCGGGCGCGGATGGCTATTTCTATCTCTTAACGCCTGCTTCAACCTTAGTTACTTTCCCAATACGTGGAAAGAGGCAACTGTGATTGGTATTCCCAAGCCAGGCAAGCCTCTCAACCTCCCCCTCCAGTCATCGCCCCATTATCCTCCTCGAGGCAGTGGGCAACCTCTTCGAAAGAGTCATCCAAACTCGTATGAGGCGCTATTTGTTTCCCACAGACGGTGACCCTCTTATCATTCCCCATCAATTCGGTTTCCGAGCGCAACACGCATGTCCCCAATAAGTTCACCGTATTGTGGAATATATCCTCGGCGGTTTTTATCCTCGTCGTCATAAGACAATCGCGGTTTTTTTCGACATAGCTAAAGCTTTTGATAGAGTCTGGCATACAGGCCTTATCTACAAACTGTACAAAATAGGTCTCCCCGATCGTCTAGTACGTCTCGTGGCCTCTTACTTAAAGTATCGTATCTTTCGTTTTAGACACGAAGGCACGCTATCTTCACAGCGCCCTATCAAAGCTGGTGTCCCTCAGGGCTCAGTACTTGCTCCTCTGCTGTACATCTTGTTCACCAACGACATTCCCATCCTGTCGAAAGGTGTTCAGCTCTCCCTCTTTGCAGACGATACTGCTATCTACTGCAAAGGTATCTCGCTACATTTCGTGCGGAACAAGGTTCAAAAGTCAGTTGACGACCTAGGAGCTTGGTTCAAAAAATGGTGCATCGATGTGAACCCAGAGAAGAGCTCCGCCGTTCACTTCGATTATAAACGACGCCGTCTCAAAAACACTCCACCAATACGTATGCTAGGGACCCCTGTCCCCTGGCATTCGACTGCCAAATATTTAGGTGTCACTCTAGACACAAGGCTCACCTTCAGGCCCCACGTCAAAAGAGTAACCCGTCACGCACGTTTTTACCTGAGTAGGCTCAACAGTATGTTGGGCCGACACAGTAAAATGTCCCTCAGAAACAAGCGTACCCTTTATAAGGTCTGTATACGACCAGTCATGTCCTACGCGGGCCCCATTTTTGCCCACGCCCTAAAATTATTAATGAACTCCAAATAGTTCAAAACCTTTTCTGTCGTCGAGCTGCGAACGCACCTTGGTACGTCCGTAATGCCGATTTTCATCGGGACCTAGAGCTCCCTACAATTCAACAATTACTCAAAAAACTCTTTGAGAACTTCTTCAAAGCCTCAGAGTCGCACTCCAACCATTTTATTCGTAGGCATCTACTTATGCAGCCCCACCCCCCTCTCGCTATCGAGTCCGCAGGCCGAGAAACTCTCACTCGCACCCGCCTAATAAACTATCAAACGACCTGAACTGCCTCCTGGCGGCTCAGGCCAACTCTAATTAAACTAAATTAAACTATTCATAATTAATTTGCCTTCGTAGGCACTCCCTCAGAGGCTCGTAGCCGCCTGCGCCCCTTTTCCCAAAAGAGGGTCGCTCCCGATACGGCACAATAAAGCTTAATCAGCCAGTTGTCAGTCCCTAAAGGCGTTTTTTAGAGGGTATCACTTAGGTTCCCCGGTAGGATGTGAGTCCCTCATAACCACGATAGACCGGCTATCGTGGTATGCGTAATGCATTTTCCGCCTCCCTACGTATAGGGTAGCCCTTTAATTGCTTCGGGCGCAAAAAAAAACTCCAGACCGAATGTCGGCCACGGTGGCCTGCCTCAACGGAGGCTAGCCAACGGCGCAGGACAGGATTATAGTGCCCAAGTGAATGCGCAAGCACTGGTGCACTCTCTATTCCCTCACTCTCATAATCCGATGGGACGGTAAGCCGACACGACCGGAGAGAGATCAGGCGCAGGACCAACGGCTTTACATGCTTTTCCGAGGCACGGGGGTGAGACACCGCCGACTTCCTGACTCCGGGCGGCTACTGAGAATTCCTTGACAGAAAAACTCAATAATCGATTTTTTGGTCCGACCCGGGATTCGAACCAAGACCTCATGATCAGCAGTTGCACTACTACAACCGCTAAACCAACGAGGCAGTAAAATGTATACAGGGATACCTAATATAACTAACTGTTTGTTATAAACATTTATGAATAATTGTCGTTGCATATTAAAAAGAGCTGTTGGTTTTCTAACTAAATAAATAAGTAGACATATTTTAGCCTTTTTGGAATAATATCACGTGAATTTAGATTATTATTCATTGCCGTAATGATTGTGTCTCTTTTTTTATTTATTTATTGATAGAACCACCAACGGAATAACATGTTGTTTTAAAAATATGTGATAGGCTTAGGAACTGATTTATTTTCCATTTAAAGGTAGTTACAGCATGTTTGAGATAATATAATAATTTTATGAGTAAAATATATATAACAATAATGAAATATGAAAATAAAAATATATAAATAACAACATTTTTCGAGTTTATATAAAGAATGGTATAATTTTTACTATGAGTTTTTAAATAGATTGACAATTTTGCTCTAAAGGATTTTTACTATCGTTAAATAAGTCAATAGTCTTATCTTTAAGGACACATTGTTATATAATCTGCTTATTTCTTTTTATGGAATAGGGCAACAAATAAGCACACAGTCCGCATGTTGGTAAGTGGATGCTGCGGCCCATAGACATGCACATCTATTCTCGATTAGGAATCAAAATGCAGATGCATTGTCATCCCTGAGGACGTTATTTATTTATTTATTAATCGGACAACATTTTATATTAATTTTTACATAATATTAATAGCTAATATTTACAAGGATTTGATCTCGAGTACAAACCTAAGACGCGTACAAACATTTGCAACATTCATTATACGTAAACGCATGCATGAAAAAAATAATATGGAATGCCTCGTTTCAAGTTAAAACGGTATCCGGTTCTCTATACTCACAGAGCGGAGTCCTTTCCCGGTTCATTCGTACTACAACCATAAAAACCACGCGTGACTTTTAACATTTATATTTTATTAGACTGATTTATAGTATTATATTTATACTATACATAACATATATTATATGTAATATGTATCATACTGCCCGTTTGTAAATAAGATTAAAAGGGGTTTAAGGTGTGCAGAAATAAAATGAATTGTTATTGTGATATCTTATCATGAAGATATTAATAGTAAGAACGGATTTCCCTAAATTAAAATAGCTAACTTTTTGTAAAGAAATATTTTATACAGTTTGCACGATCTATCTAATAGTAAGCGCATGCTGAAGCCCATTGACATGTACTTTTATCCTCGATTAAGAATCAAAATGCAGATGCGTTATCACCCCTGAGGACTGAGATGGAATGCCTCGTTTACAGTAAAAAGTGTCCAGTTCTCTGCACTCACCACACGAAACACACTGCACATTTAGCTGCTATTTTACGCTGGTGTTCTGTGAGAGCGTGGTACTTCCCCGGTTGAACCGACTCATTCGTGCTACTACTATACTACTAATATAACTGCAGCATGGCTCTACCACGTATAAAAAGATATTCATAAAAGTAGAAAATTTAAAAAAGAAAAAATTACACTTATAAACTTTTATTTAAAACTAACTTCTCAATCAAACGATATTGTGTAACAAAAACTTCACCTCAATGTCAACTAGCGACATCTTGTGAACGTAACATTATTAGCCCTTATTAAAGAAACAGATTTAAAAATAAACCCCACTCTCACTTACAATATGTCTAATATGATGGTATGACAACTCTGGCAAGACAGAAATCGATCATACCTACACCCTATGACTTAAAAAACCACTAACCTTGAACTTTTGACGTCATACATGGACAGACGAATATAAGGATTCTTTATTAGACGATGGGAACCGAATTATGAAAAGGGCTGTAGTTAAAGTTAGTAAAAGTTACAGCCTTTACGTCCCACTGCTGCGCAAGGAAATGTCCGCCGCGCTATTCACTGCCCGAGCACGAGGTAAACCAGCATTCAAAATTGCATTTAACAATTCCATTGGTGCCGGCGGGGATCGAACTCGGGTTGCTCGCGTACTGTGATATTTACAGCGAGTGCTTAGCCCCTGAGCTACCACGGCTATAAATCTTCGTACCACGCTCGTACGTACTGTAACGCTCCCCCTCTTAGTATAAATTAAATATATTATAGTATTTATACTTAGGTAATTTCCCTTTTTTAAATAAAATTATATGTATGTGACCAGGATAAATAAACTATGTTTTAATCTTTCTAAATGATCTTTCTAAAGGTTTACTAATAGGCCGTTTGTAATATATTTGGCGTGATCGTCTTAGTTAGAACCCTTATTTAGTAACTTAGTTCTTTTAGGTGTCTTTTGGAAGAATGAATATTCACTAGAGCAATTGAAAGCTGTTGGTAGTGCCTTATAAGCTAAGTGAACCCCGTTAACGAAGACAGGGCTCGAGAAAGGTTAAGAATATAAAACGTCCCTATTCCACTTGTATCAGGTTTACATTATTAATTTATTATTAATTATCCCTTCCCGCTTGGAAAAGGTTCACAATATATTAATTTATACAAAATACCCGATACAAGGCTTCGCTCTTCTACATTTTTTACACACGGCTCCACACACGCCGTGCATGGTGAGCGCCAACCATTTTGATGCACTCCCCCGAAGGGAACGTTAATTCGGGAACTGGACCGTAGTCCACAATAAAATAACTGGCGAACCAGTAAAAGAGGGCTTGGCCCCTTGGTAGTGCGTAAGCACAAACATCGACCGAAGTCGCGCATGTCAATGCGTGTAAACGCCATACAGAATACGAACGAATCCAGCCACAGTGAATGTACGTCACACGGTTTAGGCAAATAGGCACACTGGCCATAAACCCTCCGTGAGCGCCTTGGAGACCATGAAGACCTTCTATAATAATGCTTTAGTATAATAGAGCTTACTATCATAAGTCCCTAATATAGGACTAGACATTGTGCTACAGTACTTCAAGCGGTCCGGCACCCGACCACCCCATATATATGTACAACATCGGTTATGTGTCTCGGCTCCTCCATACAGGCCATCTATACATGAACACCCTCCATAACTTAGGAAAATTTTCTTTTAAACACGAACTACTTCCAAGACTTAGACAATTTTTGACCAATTTTCTAATTATCTTATAAATGTTATTTATCTTTATTTTTATAATATTTTCGACTTGTATTTCTATTATTTATTAAATTTTAAGTTTTTTAATAAATTTATTTATTGTGAAAAACAATATTTTGCCTCAAATTTACTACAATACTTAATATCTGAAATTTATTTATGTTTAACTTTATGCTTATTATTGTAATTTTATTGTTTAATATATATCTTTTAAGACTATTTTTGATGCCCCCTTATACAGAGATTGATTATTAATTATTAATAATAATGATGGATCGTTACAAGCTCTACTTTAACTTCAGAAAGTTCCTGTATCTACTAATATTTGAGTTAGAAGTGCTTATTTTTTACCGTAGTAACTTACAAGTTGCTCTGAATCCATTCCCGCCATATACTCCTTAAACGATATGGGTAGCTGATCTTAAATGATATTAAATGAGTAATTCTCGTCACTAGAAGTCCTTTATGCACCCTCTTCAATCTCTTATGGGCATGTTTCTAGATACCTGACGGTCACTGTCTTATTTCCCTCCATTGTTGCTTGTGCTTTATTTTTGCTTTACTTTGCTTTATTTTTTAGCCTTCCAATAGGCCTGTTTTAGCCTTCCAATAGGCCTGTTTATAGCTCTGATTTGCCTGATTTTCGTAAGCTTTTTGGGACTTTCATCCCGAACAACAAATAACTGTTATGTTGTTCACTGTAGACAAATATTCCCCTGTCTGCTTACATGTTTATTATAGTCCCATCAGGAAAGCAATAGGATAGGGGTCCAGTTTTCGAGTTTCTAGGGTCTAGATTTCAGAAGCAACATAGAAAACAAACATAATTGTAGTTGGTGTTTGCATTTTCCACCAGTCTAAAGGTAACCACTGACGATACGTCCATTTGGAAGACTTCCAAATGGATGCACTCCAAATAAAAATGTCTCCAGATACGGTACCATTGACGATACTTCCATTTGGACGCATGGCGTCACTTCGAACTTGGTAGTTGTACGGAACGGAAATAAATGATAATATGAATAATAATACTTTACTGGTGGTAGCAGCAGTGTTTATTTCATTAAAAAGACATAAAAACGTAAGAGAAAGTGGATGAAGGGTTGGTTGAAACAAAGAAATACATTTACACATATCAACTTATTGTTCGAATTATCTTCAGAGCCCACTGATTGGAGAAATTACTTGAGAATGGACGAACAGACGTATTTTAAATTACTGGAATTTGTAACACCAATAATAAAAAAACAGGATGCTAATATGAGGCTAGCCATAACTCCTCATGAGAGGCTAAGTGCTACACTTCGCTTTTTTGCCCTCAGGAACGACATATGAAAATCTGAAATTTGAAACTGCAATTTCTGCACAGCGCCTGGGAACCATTATTCCCGAAACTTGCAAGGCAATCATAACTGTTTTGAAGAATTATATGAAGGTAAGTAAATAGTACAATTTGTATTTAGTTTTTTATTACTAAGTATTATTTTACAACAACATTCGTTTATTATAGAGTGAAAGTTACTTATTAAAACTTAATTATTCAGTGTTGTCTGAATGTGTGTCGGCTATAGCGGAAGCAAATGCTTCATACAATATGTTATGATCCTGTTGTGAATATCCAAGCTGATTTACCGAATTATTCAAAATACCAGAATTATAATGGTTCTGGTTTGGTGGATTCAAATACATTTGCGAATTATTGACATTATTCTGGTTTGAATTATGATGTACAATGTGCGAATCAATAGTTAAATTGTTAGTTTCAGCCATGAATATCGCATCATTAAATATTTTTTGGCAGTACGTAGCCATCATCGTCGGCAAATTTCTTAATTTTTCCGCAATATGTTCACCAAATGACTCATATTGCTGTTTCGCCCGTGGAGGTTCATCCAGTTTCTTCGCTATCTTTGCCAAAACATTATCAGCTTGGGCTTTGGTTTTTCGTGTTTGAGTTCTTGACGATGAAGCCCCACTACTTTGTGAAAGTGGCGATTGCACATTCATCGATAAATTGGCTTCATTTTCATCATCGCTGATCTGAAAATAATTCGGTTTTTTGTTACAGATGCCAGATACTGAAGAAGAGTGGAGGAAAATCGCAAAAGAATTTGAAGAAAGATGGCAGTTTCCCAATTCTTTAGGGGCTATAGATGGAAAACATGTACGGATCATACCCCCTCCTGGAAGGGGCTCCTATTTTTGGAATTACACGAATTTCAATAGCATTGTGCTAATGGCTTGTGCAAATGCCAACTATGAATTTATATGGTGTGAAGTTGGTACAAATGGTCGAGTTTCGGATGGAGGAGCCATACAGAATACAAAGTTTTATGAAAAATTACTGAAAAAGGAACTTAACATCCCCGATGATGACAGGTGTCAAAACAGCAATACTAATTGCCCTTTGTATTTCTGGGGGATGAAGCTTTTGCTCTAAGTAGTGATTTTATGAAGCCATTTAGTAGAGCAGCTCTGACAACAGAAAGAAAAATTTTCAATTATAGGTTGTCAAGAGTTAGGCGAATAATAGAAAATGTATTTGGTATCATGTCAAACCGTTTCAGAATCTTTCATACTGCTATAAACTTACGTTTGGATAGAATTGATCTAGTTGTGTTAACATGCTGTCTCCTTCACAATTTTCTTAGAAAATCTGGCTCCCCTTACGCAACGGATAATGCATTCGATATTGATATCAATACTAATGATTCAATTGCTCCAATCGGTCTGACTTCATTAAATATAATAAACAGAAATGCTAGTAATAATGAAAAAAATGTAAGGGAAGCCTTTGTGCAATATTTTAATCGGGAAGGTAGTGTCAGTTGGCAATATGATAAAATAGTATAACAATGTAAATTATGTATGTACCTCAGCACCAACTTCAAACGGCATGTCATCGAGGATGGAATCTACTGATCTTGAGACCCTTGGTACATCCACATCTGCCAAGAAGAGCATTTCACTGTAGTACCACAACTTAGGGACATGAATTTCTGCTGTTCCTTCACCAGATCTTTCCGATACCTTAACCTGTGACACAATATAAAGTTAATTCAAATATACTTAACAAATTATCAAGCAATTCTTTAACATAAAATACTGATTTTAATGTATATTGTTTGATCGAAAATTTAGAACGAAATAAATATGCGATATTATTATGTTATTTTATTTGTATATACCTTATTACTAAATATCTACAGAAATAAATAAAGAAATTTTCTACGAATTTATTTATAACACATACCTTATTAAATTCCTTTTTAAAACAATTTCTTAAAGTGGTGATTTTTTTAACCGTATCTAGGTTGGCCTCTGGATCTTTTGTTTTAAACAACTCCAACAAAGCATTCATCGCTGCATTTTTCTTTTCTCTGTTGTGATAATCAGGATGTTTCACTTTCCATAAACACGGGTATGATTTATATTTTTCTATTACTTTCAACACAAAGTCACGCGCGGACGTAGACATAATAAAAATGTGTTTAATCTAATACACAGTTTATTAATATTATGTTATATATATATTATGTTTGACAAACAGGGCACATGTACCACCATCAACACCAAAACAAAAACTGAAACAAAAACCTCCCAAAAATGGACGCCGTTTCGACCATTGACGGACAATTTGAACTGCTTCCACTTGGCATGGCGCACGTTTTTGGCATTGACGGACGGCCGCGGACGACGTCCATTTGGACTGGACGCATGGATTTCAATCCATTTGGAAATCCAGTTGGATGTAGTCCATCCAAATGGAGTATGTTTTTACCATTCACGGAACGATTTTGGACGATTACCACTCCATTTGGATTAATGGACGTATCGTCAGTGGGCACTATTACAGCTATAGATCTGGCAGTTCGAGACATTTGCCTCGCAGACATTCTTAGAAACTTATTTACATACATGCGTATTATACATACTGCGTATTGAAAGAGTTGTTTAATATCTTTTTTATTAATATCAAATGTGCCAAAGTTACTAATTCCTTCGCCGTACTCTGTATCACGTCACCACTCATGGCTGACACTAATGTCATCGTAGCGCTAATAAACATGAAAAATGATGTTGTATGGTGTAACTTATGTAACGACCTCCATTATAATATTCATAATTGAAGCTCGGTATTATCCCTTCAGTCATATTTGTATCCCATCGACGCAGTACCCTACCTGTTCCTGTTGAGTTTCTCCCGCTCATGCAAACCGATGCTATTATAATATATAGTATAGGCGTGAACACCTATGTTATTTGTAATCCTTACACAAACAGCTTTAAACATCTTATTTCCTCACTATTTATCAGTGTGTAATAACGTAGATAAGCATGAATTTAGTCATTTTGATATGTTATTACCCAGTCATTTTATTACGATGTATAGGTTTTTACTAATCAAACAAACATTAATTAAAACAAGTAAAGTACCAATAAATTCTGAATATACCTCTACAACTATTTAACTTATAATGTCGGTGAAAATTATCCATTTAATTTGCTTTTAAGTTATTGCTATCTCCTTATTTTAATTGTTAATTTCTCAACAGTCCGTTTAGATGCAGTAAAACTATTAATACTTATCGTTTGAGACATTTTAAATATAATCACATCATTCTGATTTATCCCTACAACCGGTATTTCCAATCCACCTGAAATGCTTGTTGGACCTACTATCATAATATAAAGGGGATACCGCTTCATAACAATATGCCTATTTGACCCATCTTTTACTTTTATACGCATTCCACTCATTAAGTACATTAACATCCTGTTAATTTTCATTTTTTGCCACTCGACAAAATATAGCTCAAGCCCCTCATGCCTATAACAAGACCAATTGCTTTGAAATTAACCCCATGCAAATGTTTGAGTGTAGAAAAACTCTGACCGAGTGGCTCCCCACTCTTTATGATAATAAGGAAGACATTTCAGGTAAGAAAGAGATGAACCTGTCACGTTCATGCACGCATACCATAATAGTCAACTTATAGGCCGTGGCGCATGATTACTCCATACAAAGTTTGAGGACGTCCATATTCGTATCGCCGTATCACAAACAAAATATTGCATATGACTTGTCGGTAACGTCAGTAAGCGTTGACGTTCAAGGACGCACCGGTATATTGCTAAAATTATTATCCATCAAGGGGGCAACAACGTTTAGGTACGTCTACGTTACCAGCCGTTCTGTTCCGATTTGTGGGTATTTTAGACCTTACAGATTAAAAGAACGTAGTTAAACGTCAATGTCGGTACACGTTCTGCTTTCATCTCTAGACAAGATCCCTACACTATATTCAACAACGTTTAATAACGTCAACGTTGGGACACGTTCTGCTTTAATCTCTAGTCAAGATTTCTACACTATATTGAACAACGTTTAACAACGTTAACGTTGGGACACGTTCTGCTATAATCTCTAGACAAGATTTCTACACTATATTGAACAACGTTTAACAACGTCAACGTTGGGACACGTTCTGCTTTAATCTCTAGACAAGATTTCTACACTATATTGAACAACGTTAAACAACGTCAACGTTTACAGCCGTTCTGTTACTAGTTGTCAAATATTGATACCATGATAAGAAAGCAGCGTCAATGCACGTTGACGTTCATAACTGTTGTTCCACAAATATCTAGTAGAACTTAAAGTTTTGGGAAACAACGTTTAATTACTCCAACGTTACTTGACGGTCTGATCATAAATCGACTATACGAGCAAATTATCTGTCGCTCATCGTTTCCTGACGTTGACTTTGATTTATAAAAATAAAATAATAAACAGGATTTGATATGGAATAATACTCAATAATCATCAGTTTTTTGTTATATATTTTTAGAAAATCAACTATTTTTCAAAATTACCTACATATCACATTTTGTGTCAATATCTACCCTCTTCTCGACTTAATTGAAAATAATTTAGGTGCAATTGTCCATAAATTTCTTCCAAGTTTTAGTTTAATAAAATTTACTTTTACTTCCTATCCTATGTGTGAGTAACTTTTTCAAATTTTACGCTATTATCACATATCGATCAAATAATACTATGGTAAGTTTGGTTTATCCCATAGAAGTAACGAATTATTTCTCAAAATAAACAGTTTCTCACTACTATCTTATCAATAAATTACCACTATAGCACAATAACAATCAGTCTTACACAGTTTTGGTATAACATTGGTAGCAAAAAATTATAAAAATTATAAATACTCACTTACTTTTACCTACCTATCATATGAATGAGTAACCTTTTAACATTTTACGCTACTATCACAAAATCAAATAATACTCTGGTAAGTTAGGTATTTTCTATAAAAGTAACAAATTATTTCACAAAATTAACAGTTGCCTGCTTCTATCTTATCAATAGATTACCAGTATAGCACAATAATATTCAGTCTTACACAGTTTAGCAGATTTAGTATAACAATCGTAGCAATAAATTATAAAACTTCTAAATACTCATGATACAGTTATACTTATTTGATATCACTCTCATAAAAAGGAACAAAATGGGTAAAAAAGCATTATACTTCTTTGTGCCACTCTTCGAAGCAAAGAGCACACAGTGCTGGCTTTTCAGGGCAACCTTTACATCTCAGGCAAGTCTCCCTTCTCACCTTTTTTTTCGTGCACATCTTGCATTTCAAGTACTTTGATGTTTTGTTTGAACCCTCTTGCACGGGTATTTTCTTAGGCCAGTGACCATGGACTCTTGAGCTTCCGACGTCGTCGTCAATGGTACTGACTGGAAGTGGCAATAAATTAGCTCTGATTCTGTTGTCATATTTGCTGCGAGCTAAAATCACTTGCTCTGCTGTTAAATCTGCTGGTAAGTCCAACAGTCTTCGAATCAATTCCTCTCGGAAAAGCAAGAAATCACAATTGGCTTGGCAGTATTTTTTGAAAATAAAAAATGAGTTCCATACTGCGACATCCAACAAGTGGAACATCACTTTTTTATACCACCGGATTGATTTCCTTGGTGAGGAGTAATATGAGATCATTTGATCTGCTCTATCAACTCCGGATATGTGTTGATTGTATTCTGCCACTTCTGCGGGTTTAATTTTTCTTTGTTGAAATCTGTTTTGTATTTCTATAAGCCGAGGATGAACTGAAGTTGTTACCATAAGAACTGGTCGCTTGTCAACCCATTTTGAAACATAGACCTTATTTTTTCGTACCCACACATGTTGATTCTTCTTGAGTTTTTTCTTAATGATGTCTTTGGGATTATCTTCTCTGTTTGAACGTAAGGTACCTGTGGTGTGAGTTTTTAAGTCAACTAGCTTTTGCGAAAGTGTTACGGAATTGTAATAATTATCCATGTATAATTGATGTCCCTTCAGCAAATATGGCCTCATGAGACGAAGGACGATCTTTTCAGATTTTTTGCCAGTTCGAGCAGTTGTCTCTTTTCCGGAGTACATCATTATATTTAAAACATAGCCATCAGAAGTTGTCAACTCGAAGAATTTGATTCCGTAACGTACTTTTTTGCTCTTTATATATTGTCTGAAGGCAAGGCGGCCTCTAAATAAAAGCAAAGATTCATCCAAACTTAACAGTTTGTATGGCTTATAGCACTCCATGAAGCTCTTGGTAATAGCATTAATAAATTTTTCAATTTTATCTTTTCCTTTTGAATCTAAATCTGATACATAAATACATCTCAAGATTTGCTCAAATTTTCGAGCGGACATCACATAGTGAAAAATTGGGTGATAATACAGTGGGTCGGAATACGTAAAATTTTTGCGTTTTTGAGGAATTTTGATTTGACCCATAAGCAAACATAATCCAAAAAATTTCAAGATTTCTTCCCGGTTTGTGTCCCTAAAGTTATAGCTACGTGAGTTTCGAGTAATAGGTCTTGTTTTCTCACATAGTGCTCGCCCGTACGTATTAGTACATGTTACAATATAGTCTACAATATTAGGATTAAGAATTTTATCAAATATTTCCATAACTGTCATAGCTGGGTTGACTTCAAACTGGACACCTGCTGAACTTTCATCAAACTCGAACGAAGGTATGTCTGTGTTCGTGTGTTCCCAATCATAATTTATCAGTGGAGGAGTGCTTGGTCTGCAATTGGTCGCTGGACTTATCTCGGGGAGTGTGTCAGGCACGGAGTTTCTTTCGGCGGCCTCTGGGTCCAGCACATGACAGATAGAAGGGTTGCGTTGTACAAATGCTTCCCGATCCAAAGCGGATGGACTGGTAGGCGCAGAATTCGTTTCGGCAGCATCTCGTTCCGGCACAGGAGAGCCGGACAAGCCACGCTCTGCAACTACCTCCAGTGCAAGTGTGCTGGCCGGAGTTGGATATCTTACAGTAGCGTTTAGTTCTGGTGGTGCAGAAGAGCTAGGTGAGCGGCACTGCGTAGTTGCGTCCCAGTCCAGGGCAGGAAGGTTGGCTGGCGCGGGATTTTCCTCAGCAGCCTCCCGATCTGATGCAGACGAGCTAGGAGAGCGGCACTGCGTAGCTGCGTCCAGGTCCAGAGCAGGTAGGTTGGAAGGCGTCGGATTTTCCTCAGCAGCCGTTGGATCCGATACAGGAGAGCCAGGAGTGCGGCGCTGCTCAACTGCGTCCAGATCCAGGGCCGATAAGTTGGCAGGCGCGGGATTTCTTTCAGCAGCTGCTGGATCCGGTGCAGGAGAGCCAGGAGAGCAGCGCTGCGCAGTTGCGTCCAGGTACAGGGCAGATAATTTGACAGGCGCGGGATTTCCCTCAACAGCCTCCCGATTCAGTGCAGGAGAGCTAGGAGAGCGCTGCTGCGCAGCTGCATCTAGGTTCAATGCAGGTAGGTTGTCATGCGCGGGATTTTCCTCAGCAGCTGCTGGATCCGGTGCAGGAGAACCAGGAGAGCGCTGCTGCGCAGCTGCATCTAGGTTCAATGCAGGTAGGTTGTCATGCGCGGGATTTCCCTCAGCAGCTGCTGAATCCGGTGCAGGAGAGCCAGGAAAGCGGCGCTGCGCAGTTGCTTCCAGGTACAGGGCAGATACGTTGACAGGCGCGGGATTTCCCTCAACAGCCTCCCGATCCAGTGCAGGAGAGCTAGGAGAGCGGTGCTGCGCAGCTACATCCAGGTCCAAGGCAGGTAGGTTGTCATGCGCGGGATTTCCCTCAGCAGCTGCTGGATCCGGTGCAGGAGAACCAGGAGAGTGGCGCTGCGCAGCTGCGTCTAGTTCCAGTGCACGTAGGTTGGCAGGCGCGGGATTAACCTCAGCAGCTGCAGCAGCATGGTCGTCTTCAGCACCTTGAATTTGTGGATTAGTATGGGAGTGACTTCCTTCGATATGTGAATAAATTGAGATATTTTCTAATACTGCAGGATCAAGTTGCACTGAAGAGCTTTCAAGATTTTCTATATTATTTAGCAATGCCTCAGAATCTAACGACATAGTGTCGGTACTCTGATCTACACTGGCGATCTTAGGTTTTTTGTATCTTGATCCTAAAGAGGAACTCTGCCCCTTCTTTTTTCTCTTTCTACTGTCAAAAATACTCTCATCACTAGATTCTGCCGATATCGAATTTGTATCATCCTCGTTGTCATCGCTATCACATACATCCGTGCACTCGCTAAAGCCTTCGGTTCGATCGTCAGAATCAGAGCTGCTACTTACACTGCTTTCAGAGTTGCGTTTACCATGTGACCTCGTTGCGTTGTTCTTGGAACGTTTCTTTAGTTGTTTCTTTTCACGTTGCTTTGTGTGATCACTAACAGTGCTAGTGCTGTCTGTATTATCATCATATCCTGGATCATAGTCGTTATCGGAACCATACTCTCCATCATCACTAAATGGGTCTGGTGTAGATGGCCTTGATGAAGAATCATATTGAAACAACTTCATGGAAGCATTATTACTAATTTGGCGTGATTTTTCCACCTACAACAAAAAACATAGCTATCATCTTATTCAGGACACAAAATTAGAACATATGCGTACATTTGAGATTTTTTTTCAGAAAAAAACTAAAAATATAACTTACGGAATGAGTTTTCCTTGATATCCCACTTGGTCCAGCTTCACATTTTTCTTTGCAACCTACTTCAATTACTTTTTTCTTAGATGGCTTCTTCTGGCCTCTTTTTCTATTTCCTATCTATAAAATTCAAAAATTGCAGCGTATATATTATAATGCACTCATAACATCTATCACCATATCCTACAAAACTATAGAAAACGAAAAAATAACTTACGATTACTTTCTCAAATGCACGGCCTGCGAGGGTTTTGTAGCGTAAAACGTGGGTCACTGTACCGGCGCGCAAGCAGACTGGCAGTATGGCGACTCTAACCAAAAACGACGTTTGTCGACGTTGTTCATGTGTGTGTAGGTACCTATCAATGTGTGTGTGACTTATGTTCAAGTAAGAAAAAAACTAATGTATTGTAGCGCTAGAACTTTGAAAATTTCACACGATGCGGCGCAATGACGTAGCTACCTAAAGATTATACAGAGATTTGACGTTACTAGCCGTTGTGCTTGGAAATTAAAATTTTCTTAGGACGTGATTAGACTATGTGCGTCATCGCGAAGACATCAAATTGGACGTTCTGTGACGTTGTTAGAACGAAAGTGTTAAAATAACACACACTGACACAACACAAATCTGTAGGTAATGTGACACATTCATAAACTTGCACACATACACACCCACTCACACCCGCGCACGCACACGCACACGCACACGCACACGCACGCGCACACGCGCACACGCGCACACAAGCACACGTGCACACGCGCACACGCGCACACGCGCACACGCGCACACGCGCACACGCGCACACGCGCACACGCGCATACGCGCACACGCGCACACGCGCACACGCACAAACGCGCACACGCGCACACGCGCACACGAGCACACGAGCACATGTTTCTTCAAGCCTGGAAATTAAAAAAAAATAGATCATTTGTCACAGTAAAAACAGTCTTAGAAGCACTATTAACATAGGCATTTAACGAGACTGATGCAGTTTATGTCGACAAAGGCTGATGTGGTAAATGAGTATGAAAAGTTTTTATTTACTTACAAAATGTTCTTCACATTGATTTTCCTGTGTATTTAATCATAAATGTTACAGTTTCACGTTGTTTCATTTGACGTTGAAGAGCTCTCTCTGCATGTTTTCTTTTAATTTCCTTTGTCTCTTCACTTTCATGGTTCCAGGAAAATCGACTAGGCACCGCTTTTGGTTTTAGTTTAGGAGTAGCTGAAAAATTTTCAACAAAAGATGACAGATGAAAGTAAGTATAACTTGCTCGGTTATCAAGGTCAGGTTAAATTTAGTGTCTGAAACAACATGAACTTGATGTTATCTAGGAATAAGAAACATTATTACTTACGATTTTCTGTATTTGGTTCTTTAGGTAACGCATAATCGTCAGGGTTGAAATGTTTTTTACAAACACGCGAATGTTTTGAAGGGGTATAGTTGTCCCTGCGAATCGCTATTAACCACTGCTTTGAAACAGTTTTATCCTTCGGAAACATGTCCTCCTTTTTTTTCCGAACAAAAGGGGACTGCGCAACATTGAGGCATACTCTGTATTTATACGGTACGGTGTTAAGGTATGAAATATGATTTAAATGTAAACTTTCTTTTCACGACCGCGCTAACAAATTACTTACAGCTATACTTCAGGACCTTACTCGACAGCGGCGCCAACTGGTGAGCACGAAAACGGTAGCCCTCATTGCGTTAGCTTATGCTTATATTACGTTCATTTATTAAAATCTTTTTATTGATATTAACTTACATGAATATTAATGGCTTAGTTTATACAAATTCTATAACAAAACAACGAAAAAAGTATGCGTTACTAAATCTGCCGTTCCCCTTTCAACGATGATGACACTGTGTGACCATTTGCGTGGCAAATAACTTAACTCTCTCCCAACTCTGGTGAGCGTATGAATTTATTTGTAAAATTAAACAACATAGGAATGTATTAAAGATAATTTTTTTATGGATAACTGAGTGTTTTGTTCTTGATGCTTGTTTTTGTGTGTCCGCCTTCATCTTTCCTTTGTTCAAGGTCACCTTATGTTTTGTTGGTTTTCTTTAAAGATGGTGTTTTTGTGCGTTTGAAGAATATGGTAAGGTAAATGCATTTAAATGGTGTAGGTCATTGGATCGTAGCCAGCGCCGGCCACTTTGTTGTCGATCCAGTTGCGAAGGTTTGAGACGTCCACGTATACTCCGGGTATGCCGTCTTCACCGCAACCGATTCCCCAGGCCACGATGCCACTCTGCATGTAGCGATCTTTTTCGTACTGCAAGGGAAGTCAATAATAGGTGACGAATAAAAAAAAATATTTTTAAGGAAGTAAGGATGCTGCTGCCGATGAACACCTACGTCTATTCTTGATAAAGAATCAATATGCAGATGCGTTGTCACAGTGATAGATAGAAGGAATCGTTACCAATAAAAATGGTATCATGTTTTCTACACGCACCATACGAAACACAGCAGCATTGAGCTGATATTTTACGCCGGTATTCTATGTATTCTAAATGGAGTGACGACCTGGTAAGACATACAGGGAGTCGATGGATTGTCAGTGATGACTTATGGATCTGAGCCGTGGTCCTTAAAAGCAGGCCATACGAAGAAGTTCAAGGTCGCTCAGTGAGCTATGGGGAAGGCTATCTTCGGGAATTCTCTGCGTGGTACTCTTAGAAATGAGGAAATCCGCAGTAGAATGTAGGTTAGTTAAAACCAGTAAGCTGAAGTGGCGATGGGCCATCAGGTTCTTGAATGACAGCCTTGTACTGTTGAACGAATAGGGCGCATTCCCCCCACTAGATGAATTGACGACTTGATAAGACATGTAGGAAGTCGATGGATGAAGGTGGCTTAGGACCGTGCTTTGTGGCATGCCTTGGGGTGAGCCTGTGTTCAGCAGTGGACTAGTGTAGGGCTGTAATGATGACGATTCTTTGCGAGCGTGATCCTCATAATGTCGAGCCATTTGTGCAGCAGCTATAGCATATAACATCGTGGCTCTACCAAGTATGATGCCAATCCAATGTTGTAAGCCTTAATTGGTTGAAAGATAATTTTGTCAGTTATACAGTGGTGGTGTTAGATAAGGAGATGAGCAGTAGCGTCTTCCTGTTTCGCGCCCCCCTGGGCAGCTATGGCAAATCAGTGAAGCAATCTATGTGGGAGATTAGTGTTTAGCATGAACTTTTATAGGATGTAAGGGAATAATTAATTTAGTATTGTCAGGCTCGTGCACAGGCGAGGAATGCCTCTTGGTATTCTACAGAATAGAATAGAATAGAATAGAATATTTTTTCTCCTCATGAGAAGAAGTACGATCTAATGCTGGAGAAAGTGCAAAACACATTTGTAAGGTATTTGTATCTTAAGTTATATGGGGTGTACCCATTTTACCCACTGCAATATCCCACATTATTTGTTCTGGTTATGGTGGGATACAATCAGCTCAATGTAAGGAGAGAACTTAGACTAGTTTCATATATTTTTATGGTTCTTAGAGGTAGGATTATTAACGAGAATATGTTGAAGAAGATTAATATTTGTGTTCCGGCTAGGTATATATAGCGGCGGCGTCAGCCAGACCTACTGGCCGTCCCTGGACGTCGCACTAACTTACTGCGAGAGGCACCCCTGACGCGAGCGTTTCGAACATTAAACCTGATCGACAGAGAAACAGATTTATTCTTTTGTACTGTGAACGAATTCACAAAACTTGCATTATGGATAATTAGCTATAAGTTAATATACCTAGTAATATAGGTAATATAGGATTGTAAATGGTGCTTTATCTATCGCATTGGGTATAAACCTGTAATGTTAGATATAAGTTGAATATAAATAAATAAAATAATTTTTTTTAAATTAAATATGGATTACAAGTAATTCTTATTAAAAGTCAATATTTTACGTTACCACTGGTTCGAACAAAAACCTCTGTCCTGGGAAGAACCAGCAAGGAACCCAGAGCGACTTTTTCCCTCTCTACTAGTTATAAATCCTCGCCACATACGTTCCACACTACACTCTTTCTTTTATTGAAAAAAAACCCGGCATCTTATTTGCTGTACGCTCCCATGCTGTACGCATTACGAATCAAACCGTTTGGTTTAAATGTGTGAAAAATCAGTGACCCGGCGACTGCAAGTTGTCGGATGGTAGAAAGGGGAGGGAGGAATTAAATTATGTAATTCCAACCCACCCTCTCCGGAATGCATCAGTATGAACATAAAAACATTGGTGGTAATAACCCCTGGGAATGAGGTGGTCGCTTACCAGCTGTTTCTTAAATAAATTTTGTAAATATTTTGTGACCATTGACATTGTAAAATTTATTTAAAAAAAGTCGCTCTTGGTTCCTTGCTGGTTCTTCCCAGGACAGAGGTTTTTCTTCGAACCAGTGGTAACGTAAAATATTGACTTTTAATAAGAATTACTTGTAATCCATATTTAATTTAAAAAAAATTATTTTATTTATTTATATTCAACTTATATCTAACATTACAGGTTTATACCCAATGCGATAGATAAAGCACCATTTACAATCCTATATTACCTATATTACTAGGTATATTAACTTATAGCTAATTATCCATAATGCAAGTTTTGTGAATTCGTTCACAGTACAAAAGAATAAATCTGTTTCTCTGTCGATCAGGTTTAATGTTCGAAACGCTCGCGTCAGGGGTGCCTCTCGCAGTAAGTTAGTGCGACGTCCAGGGACGGCCAGTAGGTCTGGCTGACGCCGCCGCTATATATACCTAGCCGGAACACAAATATTAATCTTCTTCAACATATTCTCGTTAATAATCCTACCTCTAAGAACCATAAAAATATATGAAACTAGTCTAAGTTCTCTCCTTACATTGAGCTGATTGTATCCCACCATAACAAGAACAAATAATGTGGGATATTGCAGTGGGTAAAATGGGTACACCCCATATAACTTAAGATACAAATACCTTACAAATGTGTTTTGTACTTTCTCCAGCATTAGATCGTACTTCTTCTCATGAGGAGAAAAATATTCTATTCTATTCTATTCTATTCTATTCTGTAGAATACCAAGAGGCATTCCTCGCCTGTGCACGAGCCTGACAATACTAAATTAATTATTCCCTTACATCCTATAAAAGTTCATGCTGAACACTGATCTCCCACATAGATTGCTTCACTGATTTGCCATAGCTGCCCAGGGGGGCGCGAAACAGGAAGACGCTACTGCTCATCTCCTTATCTAACACCACCACTGTATAACTGACAAAATTATCTTTCAACCAATTAAGGCTTACAACATTGGATTGGCATTATACTTGGTAGAGCCACGATGTTATATGCTATAGCTGCAGCACAAATGGCTCGACATTATGAGGATCACGCTCGCAAAGAATCGTCATCATTACAGCCCTACACTAGTCCACTGCTGAACACAGGCCCACCCCAAGGCATGCCACAAAGCACGGTCCTAAGCCACCTTCATCCATCGACTTCCTACATGTCTTATCAAGTCGTCAATTCATCTAGTGGGGGGAATGCGCCCTATTCGTTCAATAGTACAAGGGTGTCATTCAAGAACCTGATGGCCCATCGCCACTTCAGCTTACTGGTTCTAACTAACGTCTACATTCTACTGCGGATTTCCTCATTTCTAAGAGTACCACGCAGAAAATTCCCGAAGATAGCCTTCCCCATAGCTCACTGAGCGACCTTGAACTTTGTATGGCCTGAGGGGCTCAGATCCATAAGTCATCACTGACAATCCATCGACTCCCTGTATGTCTTACCAGGTCGTCACTCTATTTAGAATACATAGAATACCGGCGTAAAATATCAGCTCAATGCTTCGTATGGTGCGTGTAGAAAACATGATACCATTTTTATTGGTAACGATTCCTTCTATCTATCACTGTGACAACGCATCTGCATATTGATTCTTTATCAAGAATAGACGTAGGTGTTCATCGGCAGCAGCATCCTTACTTCGTTAAAAATATTTTTTTTATTCGTCACCTATTGTTGACTTCCCTTGCAGTACGAAAAAGATCGCTACATGCAGAGCGGCATCGTGTCCTGGGGAATCGGTTGCGGTGAAGACGGCATACCCGGAGTATACGTGGACGTCTCAAACCTTCGCAACTGGATCGACAACAAAGTGGCCGGCGCTGGCTACGATCCAATGACCTACACCATTTAAATGCATTTACCTTACCATATTCTTCAAACGCACAAAAACACCATCTTTAAAGAAAACCAACAAAACATAAGGTGACCTTGAACAAAGGAAAGATGAAGGCGGACACACAAAAACAAGCATCAAGAACAAAACACTCAGTTATCCAGAAAAAATTATCTTTAATACATTCCTATGTTGTTTAATTTTACAAATAAATTCATACGCTCACCAGAGTTGGGAGTGAGTTAAGTTATTTGCCAAATGGTCACACAGTGTCATCATCGTTGAAAGGGGAACGGCAGATTTAGTACCACATACTTTTATCGTTGTTTTGTTATAGAATTTGTACTAGATATCAAGGCAACTAAGCCATTAATATTCATGTAAGTTAATATCAATAAAAAGATTTTAATAAATGAACGTAATATAAGCATAAGCTAACGCAATGAGGGCTACCGTTTTCGTGCTCACCAGTTGGCGCCGCTGTCGAGTAAGGTCCTGAAGTATAGCTGTAAGTAATTTGTTAGCGCGGTCGTGAAAAGAAAGTTTACATTTAAATCATATTTAATACCTTAACACCGTACCGTATAAATACAGAGTATGCCTCAATGTTGCGCAGTCCCCTTTTGTTCCGAAAAAAAGGAGGACATGTTTCCGAAGGATAAAACTGTTTCAAAGCAGTGGTTAATAGCGATTCGCAGGGACAACTATACCCCTTCAAAACATTCGCGTGTTTGTAAAAAACATTTCAACCCTGACGATTATGCGTTACCTAAAGAACCAAATACAGAAAATCGTAAGTAATAATGTTTCTTATTCCTAGATAACATTAAGTTCATGTTGTTTCAGACACTAAATTTAACCTGACCATGATAACCGAGCAAGTTATACTTACTTTCATCTGTCATCTTTTGTTGAAAATTTTTCAGCTACTCCTAAACTAAAACCAAAAGCGGTGCCTAGTCGATTTTCCTGGAACCATGAAAGTGAAGAGACAAAGGAAATTAAAAGAAAACATGCAGAGAGAGCTCTTCAACGTCAAATGAAACAACGTGAAACTGCAACACTATGATTAAGTACACAGGAAAATCAATGTGAAGAACATTTTGTAAGTAAATAAAAACTTTTCATACTCATTTACCACATCAGCCTTTGTCGACATAAACTGCATCAGTCTCGTTAAATGCCTATGTTAATAGTGCTTCTAGGACTGTTTTTACTGTGACAAATGATCTAATTTTTTTTAATTTCCAGGCTTGAAGAAACATGTGAAAAAATAGACATTGAAAATTCAAATAAAGATGTCTCACTATAATGCTCTTTTATCTTTGTCTTCAACCTTTTCGGAGATCAAGTGAACAATTTGAAGTACTATCCATCATTGCAGCCAGCTCGTGGAAAACATGCATGGACACCTTCTGATCAATTTTATTTGACACTAATAAAACTCTTAACATGGATTAATTAACTTTACTGTAAGTTCAAGGATCTAAATGTATGGGTACCAAAGGAAGCAATTGATGAAAATGTAATGTATCGAAGAAAGACTAATACCTCTACAGTAATTTTAGATTGCACTGAAATAAAAATTGAAAATGCACAAAATTCAGTTTCACAACAAGCTACTTATTCTAATTACAAATCAGCGAACACTCTGAAAGTATTGGTAGTAATTACTGGCTCTGGGTGTGTGACCTTTGTTTCAGATGCATACGGTGGATCTGTCAGTGACAGAGAGTTATTTGAAAAGTGTGGTATCATTAATCAACTTCAAAAAGGGGACATTATTCTCGGTGATCGTGGTTTTAATATACAGGATCTAGTTTCTCATATGGATGTTACAGTAAACATGCCACAGTTACTGAAAAAAGGTAGTAATCAGTTTGATGCACTCGAGCGTAAAAACTGTCATCTGAACTTATCAATGTTGAACGTGTTATAGGCTTAAGAAAATAGTAATAAGTTATCATCTAATTTGGTAGCTCTTGGAGGAAGAATCATATTTGTGTGCTTCATGCTTGTCAATTTCAATGTTGCTAACCCTGGGACACTCATGAGGTGGGTACTACTAAAAACAAAGAGCCCTTCTCCTTTGCAACTTATTCACACAACAGATATTATTATACGATATAGCTATTTGGCAAAGGTTTTTTGTAAGGTGAAGGCAACCAATTATTGTATCTCAAGAAGCTTTCTCCACTTTGGGTTGCTCAAATTCAATCAGGAATCTAGCTGTGTCATACCCATTACCTTGTTTGTGTTTCTTTCATGCTTGAACATGTTAGGCACAATTTATGTCTATCGAACTTAGTGTTTAATTTGTATTTCTTTAATGCTATTTTTATATCTGTGGCCATCTCATGAAATAAATTACTTACAAATATCATCCATGAATGAAGTTTGTGAAGTTTGCTGGGACAATGCTCGAGATTTGAGCTTACATGTACCAGAAGGATGACAAGAAAGACCCCAGCACATTGTGTTGTCCAATATAAGAATTTCCGCTTTCATGCAATATATACACTAGAGGTATCCCGATGCAATCAGAAGTTATTACTGTAACTGCATTGTAGGTTTAAGAACAGTGGGATGCTACTCACATGTTATTAGTATTATTTGGTACCTACGCCATGCTCGCCATGAGGGTATTACCCGGCCTGCCCCCTTCTTAGATGAAGTTTTATAAAGAATTCATTAATTATAAGTACAATGAAATAAATGAACTTAAAAAACAAAATATTTTTTATTTACCTACACTCTAAACCCTATCAGAACTTTATCATTATCAAATTGTTGCAGTCCGCTGCTAAATATAGGTATCTCCTAATTCACAGCGCTGAATAAATACCGATCCTCATCTCAATCTACATACTTAATGGTAGAACCACGCTGTAGCTATAATATAGTTGTGGCACGAATGAGTCTGCTCGACCGGGGAAGAACCACGCTCTCCCAGAATACCAGTGTAAAATAGCAGCTTAATACTGCTGTGTTTCGTATGGTGAGTGTAGAGATCCGGAGACCCTTTATTACTGGAGACGAGGCATTTGATCCTAGTCCTCAGAGGTGGAAACGCATCTGAATTTTGATTCTAAATCGAGGATAAATGTAGATGTCCATGGGCCACAGCATCCACTAATCATCAAGTGGACTGTCTGTTCCATTGTCACCCTTATTTTATAAAAAAATAATGGTTAGTAAAGCACTACAAAGTAGCGAAAAGCAATATAGAATATTTACTTTAACACAAAAACAATGTTTATTTGCCTATATGTAACGATCTACATAGGTACACTAGGAGAGGTTTTGGCCGTCGACGGATTGTCGCTCCTATTTTGTTGCTTGAATAATGGTTTGAAGTAGATTTTGATTCGTTAAGGAGATGCGATTTTGTGAATTGTCTGCGCGTGTGAACTATTAGAGAAAACGACGAAGCAAGTAGTTTGATGTTGATATAATCTCCCAAAAACTGTGACGCAAAAAGTGACGCATCAGCATATTGTGATGAAAAAAATATATAAAAACGAAGATTACGAAAGAAGTTATAGGCTCAGAAGGGCTAAAACCCAAAGCCGTAAAGCCAGATAAATTTGAAAAAAATTGTAACACTTGTACATAACATTATAATATAATAGTCTATGGTCTATGCAGATAATCTTAAAAATTAAAACTGGTTATAACTTTTATCTCCCAAGTTCTAAAAATCTAAGAATTTAAAAGGGGTTTGTCTATCCTACTAACTACTAATTAAAATATCCCAAAACACGAAATTTTATTAGCGGTACGAAACTCCTACACAAGCCTGACATTCCTCTTTGCGTTTTAAATATAAGCTTTTCGGTTTCTAGTGTATAATGGAGCACAAAACAATGCCTCAGTAGTATGTTCTTTAATTTTCACACATTTTTTTATCAAATGTATGTCCCTTTAAAATTATCATGAGGTCGCATGCGCCCTGCAAATACTGAGCGGTCGCATGTGACCGCACCCACCCGCAACACTTAAAACCATTAAAACTTATATTTGGAGACTACTTTTCTATGAAGAAGTTTGGCATTATAAAATCTATACAAAATTCTCTATATAAAAGTTAGGTTTTAGTTCATTAAAAAAAGACTATTGTGTTTTGATAACAAAAACAAAACACACCAAGCTAATGTCGGCAGCGTGAATATCACAATTATTTCAATATATATTACTCGAAATTATTTACGTAAAAAGATAAATTATATTCACACAAACTTTCATTACAATTTTATAATAAAAAACTATAAAAAAATTCGAAAATCAACACAATAACATTTACGCGAAAATGGCGTACGAAATGATCGTAGATTATAAATAAATATCCATAGCATAACTATTTTTATATATAATATTGCAAAACTATTGCAGTAGAGTATAGAAAATTTTATATTGATTCTATAATGCCAAACTTCTTTATGGAAAAGTAGTCTCTAAATATAAGTACCAATGGTTTAAAGTGCTGTGGGTGTGAGCGGTCGAATTCGCCCGCTTAGGGGTTGAAGGGTTAAGGAAAATCCGTAGTTCGGTTTATAATACAAAATAATACATACATTTCAGAAGAAAAAACATTAGTTTATTACACTTTTCTAACAATTAACTTCCCCACTATGAGATCTGTTAATATCGAACCTCATTACAAAGTGGCGCCGCCCTGGTGGAAGAAAAAGTTGTAGATGCCTTCATTGAAAATTTATAATTTCTAAGACATTATACAATTGAACTGCAAAAATATATTGTATCTTAGGTACCAATCTACGATCAAAACAGACTTGACCATATCCGAATATAAAATTTTCAGTTTGACAATAAACAATTTTACGAGTTTAAAAATAATTTTTTTGAAAAATTGTACAAAACTGTATCATAATATCAAGGGATACATTTAAAGCCCCGGGAATGAGATTGTCGTCATCATTCTGGTTCTATTAAAATTTATATAAAAAAATCTCGCTGGGTGTCTTGCTGGTTCTTCCCAAGGCAGAGGTATTTTCCCAACCAGAGTGGTAAATGATAGAGTCTCGTCCGGACCGCGCTAGTGAGCGTTCTCGTCCGCCGGTCGTCGACTCCCGCCCGGGTGGGAGAGGTACAGCGCGTCGCTTCGCAGTGGGTGCACGTGCTGTGGGGCCTACTCAGCTTACGTGGAGCCTTGAGGACGCCCCTGACCCCACCCGGGATGAAGATCACTTAACGCTGTGTTTCACCTACACGCTGGGAAGCGAACACCGAAGGCCCGGCGCGCTGCTGATGAGCGCACGCCTGTTGGTAACTTCGGCTCTGCGTCGAGATGCGCATCCGCGGGACCTGGAGGTTGCTGACCCTTCGGCAGATCCCTTCCCAGAGGCGCGAGAAACGCCAACTTCTGCCTAGGGATACCAGGAATTCACCTAGAGCCAGGAAGAAGCACTTTTGGAATTCCGCCCGAAGTGCTGCATGGTGCGCACACCTGTCGGCAAGATTGGCCCTGCGTCGACTCCTTGTCCGCAGGACTCCGCAGGGCTTTGAGACGGCTGACCCTCCGGTAGCACACTACCTGGTGGCGCGCAATACGCCAACGAAGATTACTTACAATGTCGTACTTGTACGGCTCCCAGGACCGGTCCATAGTGGTGGACCGCGAGGAAAACCCGGGTAATGGGGTATTCCCCGAGGCCCGAAACCTGCATGGGATAAACAATAGTAGTCCCATAGTAGATGACAATACGAGTTGGTAAATGTTACCGTGTAGTGGCGGTGTAAGAATATCCACTATCATATCATCCCTTGGGTGTCGTAAGAGGCGACAGAGGTAACAAATCAGATGGGCAGCGGCGTCTTCCTAATGACGACCATAAATAAAAAATAAAGCGGGGTTGCTATCCCGCTTGCTACACCTGGTTACTACGTCAAGTGTCCCTATAAGACAATCTATGGGGGAGGCCTATGTTGAACAGTAGACTTTAATAGGCTGTTCAGTAATGGTAACGGTAAATAAAGTCTGACTTTCCAGTAGTATTATGTAATAATCAATATTGAATAAATAATATTCTATTCTACTCTGTTAGGGTTACGTACTGAAGGGTACTAAGCCTCCGCTGTCCATCCGTCAGTCTGTCACCAGGTTATATCCCAAGATTTGTTGTAGGTAGACAGTTGAAATTTTTACAGAATGTGTATTTCTATAGCCGCTATAACAAATAATAAAAATAAATTGAAATATTAAAGTGAACTCCCTTACTAGAAACGTTTTTCTTTTTGTTTTTTTTTTTTTACTAGATCTAAATAATAGCAACAATTAGACTTTATTTTATCGATTCTATTAAAGTATAAATCATGTTTGGATCTAACATGGATGCAGGTGGGAGGAGATGACGGTATGGTAGTTTTTAAAGTGAATGGTGCTTTATCGGCGAATCAGTCACGTAATATGCAAACGATAGTTAAAATAAAAAATTTTAATGTTTTATCTCAGTAAATCTTTTACAATTAGTTTGCAGAGGCCTCCCAGAAAGTAATCATATGTTGGCAGTCTCGTTCTTCCTACGTAATCATAACAACCTAGATCTACATCAAAATGGCCAAATTTTAAACTTAATAGTACATTTCTTGATGCAGTTTAAAATTAAAGAAAGAAGCTTAGGAGAAATGTATACCTGAGTAGTTGAGGCCGTAGTGTGTTAGTTTATGATGTGTGTGTGTGTGTGTGTGTGTGTGTGTGTGTGTGTGTGTGTGTGTGTGTGTGTGTGTGTGTGTGTGTGTGTGTGTGTGTGTGTGTGTGTGTGTGTGTGTGTGTGTGTGTGTGTGTGTGTGTGTGTGTGTGTGTGTGTGTGTGTGTGTGTGTGTGTGTGTGTGTGTGTGTGTGCGTGCGCGGGTGTGAGTGTTATGTATGTGTATGTGTATGTGTGCAAGTTTATGAATGTGTTGCACATTACCTACAGATTTGTGTTGGGTCAGTGTGTGTTATTTTAAACAGGTTCATCTCTTTCTGACCAAAATGTCTTCCTTATCATCATTAAGAGTGGGGAGCCACTCGGTCAGAGTTTTTCTACCCTCAAACATTTGCATGGGGTTAACTTCAAAGTGATTGATTTTGTTATAGGCATGAGGGGCTTGAGCTATATTTTGTCGAGTGGCAAAAAATTAAAATTAACAGGATGTTAATGTACTTAATGAGTGGAATGCGTATAAAGTAAAAGATGGGTCAAATAGGCTTATTGTCATGAAGCGGTATCCCCTTTATATTATGATAGTAGGTCCAACAAGCATTTCAGGTGGATTGGAAATACCTATTGTAGGGATAAATCAGAATGATGTGATTATATTTAAAATGTCTCAAACGATAAGTATTAATCGTTTTACTGCATCTAAACGGACTGTTGAGAAATTAACAATTTAAATAAGGAGATAGCAATAACTTAAAAGCAAATTAAAGGAATAATTTTCACCGACATTATAAGTTAAATAGTTGTAGAGGTATATTCGGAATTTATTGGTACTTTACTTCTTTTAATTAATGTTTGGTTGATTAGTAAAAACTTATACATCGTAATAAAAAGACTGGGTAATAACATATCAAAATGACTAATATCATGCTTATCTACGTTATTACACACTGATAAATAGTGAGGAAGTAAGATGTTTAAAGCTGTTTGTGTAAGGATTACAAATAACATAGGTGTTCACGCCTAGACTATATATTATAATAGCATCGGTTTGCATGAGCGGGAGAAACTCAACAGGAACAGCTAGGGAACTGCGTCGATGGGATACAAATATGACTGAACGGACAATACCGAGCTTCAATTATGAATATTATAATGGAGGTCGTTACATAAGTCACACCATACAACATCATTTTTCATGTTTATTAGCGCTACGATGACATTAGTGTCAGCCATGAGTGGTGACGTGATACAGAGTACGGCGAAGGAATTAGTAACTTTGGCACATTTGATATTAATGAAAAAAAGATATTAAACAACTCTTTCAATACGCAGTATGTATAATACGCATGTATGTAAATAAGTTTCTATGAATGTCTGCGAGGCAAATGTCTCTAACTGCCAGATCTATAGCTGTAGACTGGTGGAAAATGCAAACACCAACTACAATTATGTTTGTTTTCTATGTTGCTTCTGAAATCTAGACCCTAGAAACTCGAAAACTGGACCCCTATCCTATTGCTTACCTGATGGGACTGTAATAAACATGTGAGCAGACAGGGGAATATTTGTCTACAGTGAACAACATAACAGTTATTTGTTGTACGGGATGAAAGTCCCAAAAAGCTTACGAAAATCAGGCAAATCAGAGCTATAAACAGGCCTATTGGAAGGCTAAAAAATAAAGCACCCAACAATGGAGGGAAATAAGACTGTGAGCTGTGACCGTCAGGTATCTAGAAACATGCTCAGAAGAGATTGAAGACGGTGCATAAAGAAATTCTAGTGACGAGAATTACTCATTTAATGTCATTTAAGATCAGCTACCCATATCGTTTAAGGAGTTTATGGCGGGAATGGATTCAGAGCAACTTAAGTTACTACGGTAAAAAATAAGCACTTCTAACTCAAATATTAGTAGATACAGGAACTTTCTGAAGTTAAAGTAGAGCTTGTAACGACCCATCATTGTTAATAATAATTAATAATCAATTTCTATATAAGGGGGCATCAAAAATAGTCTTAAAAGATATATATTAAACAATAAAATTACATTAATAAGAATAAAGTTAAAAATAAGTAAATTTCAGACATTAAATATTATTAGTAAATTAAAGGCAAAATATTGTCTTTCAGAATAAATTTATTAAAAACTTGAAAAAAATATTTAAAATATGATAAATAATAGAAATACAAGTCGAAAATATTATAAAAATAAAGATAAAAAAAGACGTGTGGCACTCGGGGACTGCCGCGGTAAAGCTATTGCATAGCATTTTGTATCAACTTATGCAATTATAATTATTTTTTATTTATTTTATTTATGCAGTATTTTTTTTCTTTGATATTATTTCAAGTTACACTTTTTGAGCGTGGTGACCGATAAGAAAACAAATTTTTTTCTTTTATTAAATAAATAAAAAGTTAATATTGTTTAAAATATTTTTCTTTTTTTTTCTTTTTAGCTCTTTACGTTTTTCTTCTCTATAAAACAAAAATATCTAGGTATAAATAATAGGTATAAATAATTAGGTATAAATAGTGTAATGACACACCAAAACAAAATTATTCATCAAAAAAAAAATAACGATATTAAGAGGTGAGAGTAAGTCAGCTCAAATTCTAATTTCGCCCCCACTTCCCCGCGCGTCGTATGCTATGTGCCGACATGTTTGTAATCACTAATACTCTAAGTAGATAGGTCGTTAGATACTTATTTCATTAGGTTTATCATATATATGCCTGTTTCTTAACGCCAACAGAGTCGCTTCTTATTTTTATAACGGTTATTTCCCATTTTAATTTTACGTCTTCCTGTTGCGTAATGTGTTTTCTGATCGTAAGCGACACAACTTCTCCCTTCAAAAGCCGGAGCAATACTAACGGAGCGACAGGAACCAAGCTTACGCGCCGATAGTTTAGGTAATTTCTTTTTACAGTGAAAATAATGATATTTTAAAAAAAAGTAAATAACATAAGCACTGCTTTATGGTTAGTTCAGTTAGTATGCAAAGTTTCATGATCTTATTTAAAGTATTTTATGAATAACAGCGGTTTCTTGTTCAGTTTGGAGGTAACTTTGGATTTTTTTTCTATCGAGAAAATTTTACGGAATCGTGTTTTCGTCTAACATAAACCTTAACATTAATCCTCAACTTTACCATATATTTATTTCAAAATTAATGCTGCAATGTTTTCGGCATAACGGAGGATCTTGCTAAGCCATTTGAGGTTATATTTCCCCTTAAGAAGTGATTATCGAATTTCGCGTGATGTACATTTATACAGATATAATATCATATATACTTTCTCTGCGCGGCATTTATGTGCATCATCTATACACCAATAACAAAGGTACTGAATAGTACACGTGCTTGGTTCGATGGCTTCTGTTTTATACATAATGAAGAATGAATTCATTTTTTTTTTTTTTTACCAACGAGCGACAAAGCCGAAAAAAATAGACTAGGCTTCCCGCCGTGCGGTAGCGGCGTAAAATCTACCACCACCCGTTGTTCGCACCATGAGTCAGAATATAAAAGAAATGGCCCCGAGTTCCCGTGGGGCAGGGGTGCGAAGAATCTCCGGGAGAAAAAACCGGCGACGAGGTTCGCCACCCGTCACGTTCTGTCTCCCGGAGGGGCGAAAAGTGGATTGCGGAAGCCCGTCTGGCTACGCTGAATGTATGTGGAGCAATGAATGATATGATGGATGAAGTATGCGAAATGATGAATGACAGAGGAATAGATGTGTTATGTGTAAATGAGACGAAAAGGAAAGGGAAAGAATGCCACTGCACATGACACGTATACCGCGTATTGGTCTGGTGTAGACGAGACCGAACGGGCATGCCAGGGAGTCGGTTTCATCCTTTCAGAAAGAATGGGTCAATGTGTGAAAGGGTATGAATGTGTAAGCCCGAGGCTGCCGTGGATACGAATGAAAGTGGGCTTAAAGAAGCTGTTCTTGCTAGGGGTGTACGCCCCAGACATGTCTAAGCCCACTTACATCCGAGAGCAGTTTTGGGACATGGTAAGGATGGTGTTGACAAAATGTATGGAAAATGAAAATATTATTATGTTAGGAGACTTTAATGGAAGGGTTGGGGTGAAGAGGTCTGGTTATGAAGGGATATTGGGAACGTTTAGTGATGAAAGTATAAATGAGAATGGTGAAGACCTCCTCACCGTATGTGTTGGAAAGAATCTCTTTGTGACGAATAATTTTTTTTGTCATAAGAAGATTCACATGTATACATGGGAAAGAGGTGATGATAGAAGCATGATAGATTTCGTAATTGTGGATGAAAAAATGAGGAGCGCAGTCGTAGATACAAGGGTTTACCGGGGGTCCAACGTAGGGACGGATCATTACTTGGTCTTATGTCGAATTAATGGTCTTTTCAAGCGTTGGCAGCATCGGACATCTGTGTCTACCACTGCGTTACAGCGTATAAGAATAGAGAAGTTACAAGATGAAGATGTGAAAGAGAAGTATAAATGTAGACTGAGAGAAAATATTAGGTGTTCGAATGAGTTTTGTATGAATGATTTAGACTTGAATACTGTGTGGGATAATATTAAGAAAGGTTTGGTGGATGCAGCCACCGAAGTATGTGGTGTAAGTAAGAGAACAAATGAAAGGAAAAGGAATACGTTGTGGTGGGATGATGAGGTGCGGGTGGAAGTTGAATCAAAGAAGAAAGCATGGTTAGATTTACTAGCAACTAAAGCTGGTAATTCTGGTGGTATGAATGATGAGATTGAAAGAAAAAAGGCAGAATTTAGACGTCTAAATAAGAGAGTAAAAGAAGTAGTTGAAAGGAAAAAGAAAGAAAGAACGGATAAGAATGATAGAAGGATATCTGATAATTTCCAGGCTAACATAAAAATGTTCTGGAAACTCGTAGGAACTGCCAGGGGAAATACAAAACAGCCTATAATGAATGCTATAAGAGACGAGAATGGATGTATTCTGAATGATGAAGTTTCGAATTTAAACAGATGGAAGGAATACTTTGAAAGCGTATTTATGAGTGAAGAGTCGTCTGAATTAAATGAACAAGAAATTCCGAAAGAAGTGGAAAGGGGTATGGAGATAAGTGTAGATGAAATAATGAAAGCAATGAAAAGCATGAAAGCAGGTAAGGCAGCTGGATATGATAGAGAATCACTCGAGATGCTAAGGGCTGGAGAGGGAGTGGTGGCAGGCCTGCTGTACACCTTGTTTAATTTATGTTGGGAATTAAAACGGGTACCGGATGACTGGTGTAAAGCAGTTATAGTACCAATATATAAAGGAAAAGGGTCACAGCAGGACTGCAAAAACTACCGTGGTATCAGCTTGCTTAGTATTGTGGGTAAACTGTATGCTAAGGTGTTAATTGAAAGAGTTATGAAAGAAACTGATGGAAAAATTTGGGATGTGCAAGTGGGTTTTAGAAAGGGAATGGGGTGTACAGATCAAGTCTTTTCCATGCGCATGATTGCGGAGAAGTTTTTGGCTAAAAACCAGAAAGTTTTTTGTGCGTTCATGGACTTGGAAAAGGCTTATGACAGAGTGGACAGGAATGTGTTATGGCAAACACTGAATTCATATGGGTTGAGTGCTTGTTTGATACAGGCATTGAGGTCTCTTTATAGGGATTCTAGTGCTTGTGTCAGGATCAATGGGGTCTACTCGGACTGGTTTGGCATCCGAAAGGGTGTCAGATAGAGCTGTGTGGCTTCCCCTTGGCTTTTCAACCTATTTATGGACAGGTGTTTGCAAAAATTTTGAAAGATGAAAAATGTGGGTTAAGAATGGTCGAGTTAACCGTCAAATGCCTTTTGTATGCCGATGATCAAGTCATATTTGCGTCATCGGCGGCTGAGTTGCAAATGATGGTTACATTAATGAACTGGGCATTAAAAGAAAGGGGAATGAAAGTGAACGCAAGTAAGACAAAAGTGATGGTTTTTGAAAGAGAGGAAAGAAAAACGGTATGTTAAATAAGAATAGAAAGGAGAGTTAATTGAGCAAGTGGATGAGTTTGTGTATTTGGGATGTGTATTTAGCAGGGGTGGTAGATATGATAAGGATATAGAACGACGAATAATGCAAGGAATAGAGTGAATGGGGCACTACACTCTATTGTGAAGAACCAGAATGTATCAAAAAAGGCACGTATGGTAATTCATAATGCTGTGTTAGTCCCTACTTTAATGTATGGTAGTGAAAGCTGGGTGTGGCAGAAGAAGCACGAAAGTAGAATAAATGCTGTACAAATGCGGTCTTTAAGGAGTGTGCTAGGGTTGAATCTGAATGACAGGGTGAGAAATTGCGTGATAAGAGATAAATGTGGTATGCAAGATGATGTTGTGACCAGGATTAAGAAAGGAATGCTTCGGTGGTTTGGTCATGTAGAAAGAATGAATGAGGAAAGAGTGACAAAGCAAATTTATATGGCAGATGTGAACGGCAGAGTCGGAAAGGGACGCCCTAGAAAAAAGTTTATCGACCAAATTGGCGATATTTTGAAAATGGGCCACGTTAAAAGTACCCTTAACCGACGAGCATGTATGCGTAGATATATGGATGTAAAGGAGGCGAAAGAGGTATGTCAGGATCGTGTCAAATGGAAGTCCGTGGTCTCTGCCTACCCCTCTGGGTGACAGGCGTGAGTGTTTATGTTATGTTATGTATATATATACATATTGAGAATCTAAATTGAGAATTTAAACTATACGCGTGTGTGTGTTTGTGTGTATAAAAGAGGGCTACTTTTAATATCGCTCATTTTAATATCAAAAATTTAGGTTATCTTTATAGCAGTATTATATTTTCAATTCAAAATTAATACTGCATTTGTGATAATAATAAAATGTATGTATATAGAGTACTCACTCATTTTCTTTCACTATATTTTCGTGACTTTTTTCATTAATAATAAATGCATTTTGTTGATTCATATTCAAAACACTTTATACACAAATTTTACAAGTACAGTTATTCACTGTTGTATACGTTGGAAGATCAGCAGGCGGAACAGGCCCGCCGATTGGAAGAGCAGCTGCGGGGCGGAAAAAAGGAACAGGCTCGTTAGTTTGAAGAATAGTAATGATTCTCATGAAGGACCTTCACGCTACCTTCGGGAAAGAAATAAGGGAGGTGAAGGATAGGGTTGCTCAACATGACAATCGCCTGTCGGAAGCCGAAACCCGAATCGACCAAACGAACAATCGGATTGACAACGTGATGGATGACGTGAAGAAAGCGCTATACGACCTCAAATTTGGGGATGGATAACAACTCGCAGTGGCTACAACACCTTCGCTACATGGATTCAAAGTACTGCCTTTCGACGGGACCTCTTCCTAGTCGGCCTACAAGATCCAGTTTGAGGTTGTTATGGAGGCGAACGGCTGGAATAAAAGTCAGGCCATGACTGCACTCACCCTAGGCCTGCGCGACCAAGCCTTAACTATTTTGGAAGCTCTCGGTAAGAAAGTGACTTACGAGCAGCTCCTTGAGGCATTGGAGGCGAGATATGGTTATACTCTATAGTTATAGGATAGGGATATACGCTCACCTGGAACAAGATCGCGTACAACGCAGCAAAGAAAACCTGGAGCAGTGGGCCCATGAGGTTGAGAAGCTGGATCGAAAGACATACTGGTCTGCACCTGCGCTCATTGAGGGGAACCTGGTGCAGATATTTATCGACGACATCCACGACCTTGCAGTCATAGCTGCTGTGAGGCTCGGGCACCACGTGACGCTTAAGGGAGCCTTGGCCCATGCACTGGAGGTGGAAGCCGTTCGGCAAGATTATTGTTCCCATCGCATCAGGGAGGTTACAGGAACTACAGATCGTGACCGCAATAATGGATACAGCCCTAGGTGCTATGGCTGTGAGGAAAAGGGCCATCTTCGATCCAGCTACCTTAAGCGAACTGTAGAAAAGCAAGGTGATCGATCTCGAGAGGGTAGTGCGGCTGACGGCCCCGTCCAGCAGCAGCAGGATCATCGTTCCTCTCACATTAGGGAGGTTGCAGCAGCTACAGTTCGCGACTGCAATGAAAGTTACCGCCCAAGGTGCTACAGCTGTGGGGAAAGAGGCCATCTTCGATCTAACTGCGCTAAGCGAACTGTAGTTAACAGCACCGCCCAGCAGCAGCAGAAATACGACTTTGTGATCGAACAACCTTGTGGTCAAGAATGCAAGCATTGTACTAGGCAAGAGGGTAAGGAAGTGATGTTTGTGAGGATGCTCTGCACAGACAACCTCAGCAACGAGTGGAAGGACAGCTTACAACATGTACAACAGGAAGGTCCGTACGTCAAGCCTTCATAAAGCCTTGATGTACGGACATCCAGCCGTGCATCAAGATTCTGGAATGGATGAAGGCCCGTGCTCCCAAGCCCAACTGGAGCAACGTCTCAGCGATGAGCTCGACCACGAAAAGCTATTGGGCCCAATGGGACAGATTGCTGATTCAGGATGGAGTTCTGTGCCGTAAATGGGAAAATGGTCGGGGATAGAGCTGTCATTTGCAAATGGTTGTTCCTAAAGCTAAAGTACTAGATGTTCTACAGCTGTACTATAATGGTTGCTCAGGAGTCCATCTGGGAGTTAAACGAACTCTACTGAAGATCCAAGAACGGTTTTACTGGGTCCATTGTCGAGACGATGTCGAGGACTGGTGTCGCAAATGTACAAGTTGTGCGGCTGTGACTGTGACCTCAGACTCGTAGTAGACGTGCATTGAAATTGTACAATGTTGGTGCACCATGGGAGAGGATAGCCCTTGACGTTGCGTAGCTGTTCCAGAAAGGTGCAAGAGGTACTTCTTAGATCGCCAATCGACTGGTGAGTTATTATGGGGCTCGGGACGAGCATGTCTTAGGGGCAGTGTTGCGCGCCGTAGTTGATGTTTTTGCTACAGTATTTACATAAAGATCGTTTAATGTATTTGTATAATTTTATTTTTAAATTCATTGTTTTATAAATATTTTTCTTTCCATAAATATTCTTCTTTCGTATATATGTCGATTTAAAACATTTAAAGTTAAATTAGCGTAGTATTGTACCTAGTTAATAATTATCATTTGTAAATAAGGGACATAAAGTGAAACCAGTTACGAAAAGTAAAACACGTTCATATAAATCAAACGCCCAACATATGAACGATATTAAAAGGTTTTACTTATTACTATAACTATTAATTATTACTAAATAATAATTATTTATTTTCACAACAATAAACCTATGAATTTTAGCAACGTAGTTTAGTTTAGTTTAAAGTTTTCGAGAGTGCCCTGGTTCGATTCTGGGAATATGAACTCAAATTTTCTTTTTTGCCTTTTATATATTTAGTATTATATATTTAGATACATTTATTAATTAAAATATAAGTAAAAAATTATTAATGTATTTTTTTAAACCCATGAATTTTAAATACATAGTTTGTTACAGTAGTGACTGAGTATTCTAAAAACGTGTAATTTGGATTTGACGAAGAATGAATTTTCAGCTTGCACTCGAGAGTGCCCGGGTTCGGTTCCAGGAATGAGAAGTCAAATTCTCTTTTTTCTATTTTACAACATTTTATATGCAATTACCAGTCCGTACTGGTTTACATAATGATTTCTTATATTTACGCGAACACTACACATTGAAATAATACTAGTTTTTACGGAATTTATCGCGTATATTTAACTTTTTAATTACCCGACGTTTCGTTAAAGGATTCCTACCATTTTGTCAGCGAGATTAAAGACCTACATCTGGCAGACAATGAAACTATGGTCAGTTTTGATGTGCAGTCATTGTTTACATGCTTACCTGTTGAAGACTGCATCTCAATTGTAACTAGAAGGCTGGAAGAAAACAACATGCCCGTAGAATATGCAGTATTACTCAGACACTGCCTTACATCTGGCTACCTATTGTGGAAGGAGGAGTTCTACAAGCAAGTAGATGGTGTGGCGATGGGCTCACCTGTATCTCCCATTGTCGCCGACATATTCATGGAAGACTTTGAGGAGAAAGCCCTGCTTAGTTCTCCCATAAATCCAAGGTTCTACAAGCGGTACGTAGACGACACTTTCACAATTCTACCTTTAGATAAAGTAACTGCATTTTTAGACCATCTTAATTCTATAAATTCTAAAATTCAGTTCACAATGGAGTTAGAGGCAAACAATTCCTTAGCTTTTCTAGATGTGTTAGTAATTCGGAATCCTGATAACACCTTGAGCCATACTGTGTATAGAAAAAAGACCCATACAGATAGATATTTAAACGGTGATTCTCACCACCATCCTTCACAGTTAGCTACCGTGGGTAAATCTTTGTTTCAGAGAGCACGAGGGATCTGTGACAGTAAACACCTGGCTGCAGAGCTCCACCATGTCAAGCAAGTTTTGCATGACAACAAGCTTCGAGTCCCGCGCCTACGTCACAGTGAACGAGTGAAGCCGGCCACAGTTGAGCGTGTACCTGCTGTACTGCCATATGTTAGAGGAGTCACTGACAAGATTGGCTACATCTTGAAGCGCGCTTCCATCAAAACATACTTCAAGCCGCTGAAGAAAATTGGTCAGTTTTTATCATCGGTCAAGTGTAATGTCCCTCTGCAAGATGCAGGAGTGTACAAGCTTGATTGTGAATGTGGTCTCTCCTACATAGGACAAACTAAAAGATCAATAAAAACCCGCGTTTTAAAGAACATATAGCTGATGTGAAGAATCGACGCTCCGGGAAGTCTGCAGTCTGTGAACACGTACAGGATCGCCCCCGTCACTACATCAGATTTGATAGACCGCAGATCCTCGCTAAAGAACACCGATTCCTTCCAAGGATGATTCGCGAGGCTATTGAAATCAAAAAACATCCTAATTTCAATAGAGAAGATGGCTGGGTGCTACCATCTGCTTGGGATCCTATAATAAATAAAATTAAATCCAAACCCAAGCATACAACTGCAAGACTTCAAGATACCATAAGTTCATACTGCATAGATCGGAACAAAAGTTAAATTTTAATCTATGGTAACCGCGGTTAACTATGACATATGGACGTTGAACATCTCAGTCCTGCCCGTGACCATGAGTGCTGTAAAGCGTTCGAAACGTCGGGTAATTAAAAAGTTAAATATACGCGATAAATTCCGTAAAAACTAGTATTATTTCAATTGTTTTAAATCTAATTGATATAAAATATAACCAATAATTCAGAAACAAACATTTGTCTTTACACTTTTCTAACAAATTAACTTCCCTCGCTATAAAATATGTTAAAGATTTCAATTAATCGATGTAATTTAATATTCAATTAATTAATTTTAAAAATGCAGAGTAATAATGTGTCACAAGTCATAAATAACTTTGATTGGTGATTTTTTATCTGTGTGCATTATGGCTTCTGTTTATTTATAATCTGTTTGAGCTCGACTATTTAATTTGGTCGTGTTATACTTCGCAATCGCAAAGACCTATTGACCTTATTCATTAAGCGGCCGACTAACTTCATTTCGTCTTAATACAAAAAAAAATGTTTTTGACGGAAGAAGTCCCGCTGAAATAATAATCTGCCGGCGTCTGTTTTTCCGTGCGATTACAATCTGGGCGGCTTTAAGTCAAAAAAGTTATTTTTGTTACCTGGTAGAATTGTATCCAAACACTGGTTTATAATAATTAAAAAAATAACTATATGTCTACACTAAGTTGTACTTTCAAAATCACCAGCCCTTCGAGTACGTTCACCCTAAAATACTAGGGTCGAAATACCTTTAAGTGTTTTCTTTTGCAATTGCAAAATAAATCGAATTTAAAATAATTGCACTGGAAAACTATCTGAACCTCGATGCAAATAAGGAACTAAATCGTATTTGCGAAAAAATATTTCTATCCTTCTAATTCATCGTCGTTTAATCAGATGGGGTATATTCTGAATTATAAGGATAACAAAGTTCAGTTTAGGATGTCACAGTTCACAATACGTCACACACAAGTGTTTTACCGTTCACATTGCCGAGTTAAAGAGTAACCGAAAAAAAAATACCTTTAAGTCTTAATATGAGTATTTCAGGTTAAACATAGTCGGCATACTTGTTAGCAAATAACTGGTACCTAGTCGCGTAAATACGCACCTTCCCTAGTTCACCTTGATTGTATCTTGACATCACCGTACGCAAACCGCACGTATGTGGGTCGCTTAAATTATTTCGAGTTTGTTTTCTGTTTTCCTCACAACTTTATCAAAGTTCATTAAAACAGTAGCTCATTCTGTTAGTATACTATACAGTATACAATATTCGTAGGGAGTTACATTGCTTAGTCAAAACATATGGATATCGCAAAATGGGGTAAGCATTTAATTAGATTTTTATATACAAGAGAGGCCTTAAAAGTATTTTTCGTAGATTCGTAAACAATGTGATTCATGTGTGATAAGAGAATTAAAATGAATTAGATTACTTATTTCCTTATTTATTGCATTGATTACAATAACAATAAAATAATATTATAATATTATAAATGTTGCCATATAGAGGTTAAATTTCCTGAAAGTAATATAAGAAGTTCAAAAAATTTAAACAACACGCAATGATCATGAGCTGTGATGATCTTGTAAATTATTTTATTTTATCCTGATGATCCTGATCAGGATACTAGGATAAATTTATTAAATTATTGTATTATCATCGGTGCTATAAGTTGGCGAAAATTACATTAAAAGGTTTAGTTACATAGATTAATAGACATACGGAAGCTAATAAAGACTTATTAAGAAAGGAACTTTGCCATGAATTGCACCCAGCGTTTAAATTGAACGTTATACTCCATTCGCCTGAATGGGAAAATAATACCATGAATTGTCAGTGACCGAGCTCTGAGGAATTAATTGTTCAGACTAATTTCAGCCGCACAAATTCACCATCGCACATCGGGACAAAACGCGCGTTATCATCCATACCATCTGGATGACTGGCGGATTACCACTGTGCGATTTAAAAGAACTTTTATTCCTCGCACAACTTTCTTATGGAATCGGCTACCACCAGATATTTTTCCAGACAGATATGACTTAGGGACCTTCAAGAAAAGAGCCTACTCGTTTTTAAAAGGCCAGCAACGCATCTGCAATTCCCCTGGTATTGCAGTTATTCATGGGCGGCGGTAATCACTTACCGTCAGTATCATCATGCTCGTTGGCGTACCCCTATAAAAAATCCATGAAAATGGTAAAAAATTTAACTTTAAAAAAATATAGAGGCATTTGAATCGGTTCAACAGTTTCCGAGAAATCCATGAACTTACATAAAAATACATATAGATTGTGTATATCATTCATTTATTTACATAAAATTATATACATATGTGGCACAGTGCATCATCTTCTTCGAATTTAGGAAGAGATATTATCGGTTTAATTTGTTAATTAAGTAATTGTCCATTATTTACGTAATTTTGTTTTAATTAAAGCACGGTTTTATATTATGTCAACAATATTGACAAATTGTTATTTTACATAAACTAAATAATAAAATTTCACGGCTCCGTGGTGCAGTGACTTAGACAATTGAATTGAAACCCTATAATTGCACTATTACATTATCAAGCCTTGAATATAAAACCTCCTTCTTTTTGAACTTGCTCAATTTTTTTTTATTTTATGAAATATAGAAAGATACATAACATATACCGTGTAGTGACGGTATAAGATTATCCACTACCCGATATCATCCCGTGGATGTCGTAAAAGGCGACAGAGGGCACAACTCAATCAACTCAGACAGAGGGACAAATCAGGAGATGGGCAGAAAAACTGCGTTTGCTAACCCAAAGCGTGGCCACTATGCCAAATATCCCACTAAAATGGCAATCTTATGATCTCATGATCTCTGAATTCCTTCAGCAGTGAACTTTAAAAGCTTATAATGAAATATAAATTATATATATATATATATATATATATATATATTATATATTATCATCGTCATTGCAGCCCTTCACAAGTCCACTGCTGAACATAGGCCTCCCCCAAGTAATGCCACAACCATCTAGTGGGGGGTCGCCCTACACTACGCCTACCGGTACGAGGCTGCCACTCGAGAACTTTTCTTTCTATATATATATATATATATATATATATATATATATATACATATAACATCTACTACATATACAGACATCTCGTTATGAATTTCTAAATACCTTAAAACAAGAGTGTGGAGAGACAACAAGTCGGGTTTTTTATAGATAACGGAGCACACATTTCACCTTATGGTAGGTGGGTGCTGTAGCGCTGTAGCCCGTAGACATCTACACGTATCCTCAATTAATAATTAAAATGCAGATGCCTTGTCACCCCCGAGGAGTAAGATGGAATGCTTCATATCTAGTAAAAAGGGTCTCTGATTCTCTTCAGTCACTAAACGAAACACAGCAGCATTGAACTGCTATTTTACGCTAGTATTCATTGCCAATGATGACTTATGAAATTGAGACGTGGTCACTGATTGTTTGCCATATATGAATTCCTAAAATCACCCAGCGACCTATGAAAAAGGCTATGCATGGAATTTATCTGAGTGATAGAATCGGAAACGATGATATCCGAAGTAAAACCAGAGTAACCAACTTAGCCTATGGTATGTGCCAAATCGATTGAGAAAAACGGACAATAATCTTTCGGTCGTTTAACCAGGGGTTACAAACATTCAATATATAGGCACTGTTTATATGTAGCACTTTATTTATTTATAATAATTTTTATTATTATAATTGGGGTATCTATATAGTTTTCTCATCTGGTTGGGTTCTATAAATATATAATTATAAATTAAAATGAAAAGATAAATATACATAAATATAATTAAAATAAAATAAATACAAAAATACATAAATAAATAAAAGCCCAACCAGATGGAAGCCCTCGGCAGGGGAGACCAAACGGCCGAGGGTTAGGAGGAAAGGGAAAGAAACCGGCGGACGATGCGGGCGGTATCGAGGTTATTATTATTATTTTTATAATTATTGGAAAAATGTATATTTATTAACTATTATTAAAAAGTTAAGTTAAGTTGTAAAAGATCGCTGTAGAGGAAAAATCATCTACTATTATAAAGTACTTTACTCATTTAACAACAAAAAGCATTAATTTATAACACATAAAGATTCTAGTGATAACGATACCGAATAAGTACGTACTTATTCAAAATATAAAACTTTATTTTCAATATTATATAAGAACTTTATTTTTATTCGGTGCATCCGAACCGGCCCAAAAAAGGTGAAGCATCTCTGGCTGCCATTGTCACGTTTCTTTTAGAACGAACTGACGTAACGCGCGGTTTGTTTATTTTAAAGGGATGAATTTGCAAAAGCTCAATATGGTGATTATATTGCTTCAATTATTTTTTTAATATGAAACTGTTATTAAATGAATTGCTGCGTTACTTACCATAAATTGAAATATAACACATTTTCGCTATGTACCGTAAGATTTTACGATGTTTATAGGAACCACAGACAATATTATTTAAGAAACAAAAAAACAAAAAATATGTGCTGACCTAGAAGTGTGAATAATATCAATATTTAAATATTGTTATCACATCTAAATTGAGATTTTGTAAGTTACGGCTTTTGACACTCGGCTCATTTCTGAGGTCATTGTCACATACAATATCAGTAATGACCGTCAAAATAACCACGGCACTGAACGTCATTCATTATACCAACGTTGTTACTCCAACGATACCGCTATCGTCTTCTAAGGCTTATTGTGGAACGAAATTCTGTATAGCACTGAAAGAGGTCTAACACAGGTCTGTAGTTGGCTATAAAATAATCTCTTAACCCTATAAGACAGCAGCCACTGCGCCAGTTCAAAATACGGAGGTTAAGACCCATGAGTCTTTTTGCACAGTAAACCGCGTGCCTGTGAGACTTTGAGTACTAGATGCGATGTCATCAGATATCTCAGTGGTTTTTGATATCTTTCAGCTCGAGGTTGAGGCAACGAGGGCAGTGCCCTGAAATTGAGATGATCTGACAAACGGATTCTTATTAGCGGTAAACGCAAACTTCTGTCATCTGACGATTAAACTGGATTGGATTTCATCGCACTCAATCAAAGAACAATGTCTCATATTGGGGCGACTAAATCTTCATCCATTTAATAATGACTAAATCTTCATTCATTCATTAATGAATCAATGAAGATTTAGTCGCCCTCAATCCGAGACTTTGTTCAACAAAAACTCGACTTCAGACACAAGTCTATTCCGGCACTCGACGACGTGTTCACCAGAAATATTAGTACGGCCGGTGTAAGACAATGTAGCATGGTGTAACACAGTGTAGCATGATGTAGCATGGTGCAGCATGGTGTGCCACGGTGTAACACGGTGTAGAACGGTTTAGCACGGTGCTAACATTTGGTACTTTTACTTTTGGTACGTTTTCAATACAACTGACAGGCGTGACGATTAAGTAAAATTCTTTAAGAGTGGGAGAAGTCATTATCCAGTCGTGGGCTTTTATGGACTATTAATAAAAAGAAAGGGAGCCTATGACAATTTTTTCTCCAAGTTCCAACCTAACTCGCACTCGTTTTAATGAGATGGCCATGCTGCAGCCATATTACGCTTGCAGCACCTATGTGTCAGCTGAGGTAGGACCACGGTCTCACATAATAACAGCGTAAATGCAGCCCTGATGCTGCTCTGTTTTGCATGACACGAGGAATTCCATCTTAACTTTCAAAGGTGACAACGCATCTAATTTTTGATTCTTAATCGAGGATAAATGTAAATATCTATGTGCCACAGCATCCTCTTACTATCAGATGGACTATGTGCTCGTTTGGCACGCTTATTCTTAAAAATAAACACAGCAGCAATGCAAAAAAAAACAGTGCAATTTCACGATGATATTCTGTGCGAACGTGGACCTTTCGTTATTTTGCTGACTAATTATTTTTACTCTTTTTCTTTCTAATTGTAATTTTAAGTACTGATTTACCACATTACTATACGACTAAGGAAAACACTTTGAGGAAATCTGCATATCTGAGAAATAAGAAATAAAAATATTTCGAAGACATGTGAAGTTCGCCAACACGCATTGGGGCAGCGCGGCGGATATTTCCTTGCCCAAAAACAAAACAATCTCCTCAGATATGAGAGGAGGCCTGTGCACAGTAGTGGGACATATACAGGCTGCATCTTTATTTTACTTTACTACTCTTTCTCTTACAGGTACTTCATCCTCCTTTTGACAGTAGTGCTCCTTCGGAGTATGATTGTGACAGTAACCGGGTCTACCATTACCGAAGCTCGCCCACCTCCTCGTGTTGATGATTTTGGTGTGTCATTTTTTCTTTAGGAACATTTAACAATAACCGTTAACGTTAGTGACTATTAAAGGCCACCCCCATAGTTGCCACGCTAGTTGCCAAGCGGTTTAGCAACCGCAGTTTTTAATTTTAGTTGTCATTATGTTATGATGTAGTGGATATTCTTACAGCGCCACTACACGGTATTTAACGATAAAGAGCTCACACACACACACACACACACACACACACACACACACACAAAAAACACACACACACACACACACACACACAGACACACACACACACACACACACACACGCACACACACAAACGCGCGTGCGCGCGCTCACGCACACGCACACACACACACGCGCCGCGCGCGTATATATAGTGTTAAACTGAGTATTTAAATATATATCTACATTTCTTCTAATGTACTTTTGACACAAATAGTTATGAAATAATGCCTCTTTCTGGTAAAGTGTAGGGTCCTGGTTCTATTTTTCCTTTCTTTATATTTAAGATTTTACATTTTTCTAATCCAAACTGCATATTTATGTCGTTACTGAATTTACTTGTAATATCTAATAAGATTTTCATGTCTATAAACGAACTGGCGTAAAGCTTTATATCATCCATGTATATCAGGTGTGATATTCTAATCTCTACATTAGAGAGTTTTACAAGGTAACCGTCCTTTTGATCATTAAGTAGACGAGATAATGGGTTTAGTGCGAGGCAGAACCACAATCGGCTCAAGGAGTCACCCTGGTAAATACCTTTCCGGATAGCTATATTCCTCGTATTGGGACTAGTGTTATTAGTATGCAAATGTAAAGAGGTCTTCCAGTGCAACATAACATTTTCCAAAAAATTAATTAAACTCGGGTTTATTTTATAAATTTTTAAAACCTGAATTAGCCAAGTATGAGGTACGCTATCAAATGATTTACTGTAGTCAATAAATGTGCAATGTAAGTTTCTCTTCCTTAAATTTGCGTGTCTATGAATGGTTGAGTAAATTATGGGCAGCTCCTTGCAACCCGTGTGGTTCCTTTTTGTTCTTCTACCATAATCATGTTAAGCTCTAGATGTGAATTTATATTTGCAGTGATAGTAGCGGTTAAACTTTGTATATTGTGGGCAGACAAGTAATTGGGCAATATTGGGATCGACTATTTGTAATATTACTTTTTGGAATCATATACGTTATCCCTATTGACCCACGCATCTATGCGATGCCACAGAGGTGTAATCACACCTAGAAATTCTTCGACTACGATGCAAGAAGAGCGAGCGGCGGCAGCGGGTGTCCCTTCGGCCATTTCTACCACTTCCATCTCGGCGGGGCGCGTTTCTTATTGGCCGGAAATCACGTCACATTCTAGACTTCTCCACCATATCATTTATTATGTGCTTTTACTACCGGGCAAAACCAGCGCTTCGGATCTCTACTGCCAACAACTAATGAGCAAGAAATTGAGAAAAAAAAAACACCGTAATTATAATATACATTTCACCCTCAGATTTTTATCTGTTTCGGTCGCTTCAGAATTCTTTAGGTGGTGTTAGGTTAACATCAAAAGAGGACTGTCAAAACTACTTGTCGCATTTTTTGATCAATAATTCCAATTTCAACGAGATTATGAAATATTCGAATAAAATGGCACATATATATATATATATATATATATATATATATATATATATATATATATATATATATATATATACGTACGCGGTCCCATAATGAATTGGCCTAACTATGAACCAATGAAGGAAATGAAACGAAACCAATTTTATTTTTGAATATAATCACCATGGATACTAACACACTTCTGACATCTGTGAATCAACATCTCTAAACCTTTATAAAAATAATCACATTTTTTATCCTCAAAATGACTGAAGACGGCCGCCTGCAACTCTTCATCGCTTGAAAATTTTCTTCCTCTTAAGTCCCGCTTTAAATTTGGAAATAAATAATAGTCGGACGGGGCCATGTCTGGACTGTAAGGTGGATGTTGAACTTCTGTGAACCCGCATTGACGAACTGCATCCTTCGAAACACCAGCGGTATGAACAGGGGTGTTGTCATGGAGCAACAGGACACCTTTAGACAGCTCGCCTCTTCGTTTTTCCTTTATCTTGTCTCGTAATTTATATATTAAAGAAGCATAATATTCGCCGTTCACGACTGTATTACGTTCTTTAAAATCCACCATCAAAATGCCATGAAACTCCCAAAATATTGTGCACATCAGTTTTTTAGTCGATTGTTGCACCTTTGCCTTTCTAGGGGGCTTTTCACCCTTATAACGCCATTCCATTGACTCGCGCTTGCTTTGTGGATCATAATACAAGATCATAGTTTCATCACCAGTCACTAGCCGCTCGATCACAGTCTTTGGATTTTCGCCACAAAGATCCAAAAACTCCGAAGCGCAGCGCACTCTTTCCTGTCTCTGTACCGCTGAAAGAAGTTTCGGTACCCATCTTGCACTCACTTTTTTCATGTGAAGATGTTCATGGATCGCGCGATGAACGGTACTCTTAGAGCAAGCCTTGCTGCAATTTCTCTAATCTTCAAACGGCGGTCACTCAGAACCTCCTCTTCGATAAGAGCAATCGTTTCGGGAGTGAGCACTTCCACAGGTCGACCGTCGTGGCCAAAAACTTCGACGGTTTCTCTCCCGAGACGAAGCTCTTTCACCCAATTTTTCACTGTGCTATGGGAGGGCGCAGACTCCTTACACGCCATCTAATCGTTCTTTTATTTGGGCAGGGGATAAACCTTCTTTAAACAGAAACTTTATGACACTTCGATACTCAGTTTTCGACATTTTGAAAAAAATACGCGACTCTCGTTATTCAAATATCTGTTAAACTAAGACTAAGCATTTCATGTCGATGCATGTTTCTTATATTAAGTGCACGATAAACATACTATTTAATGCAACACAACATGTAGCGACATGTCGCGTTGAACTATATCAGGCCAGTTCATTATGGGACCGCCTGGTATATATATATATATATATATATATATATATATATATATATATATATATATATATATATATATATATATATATATAGAATTAAATGTATTTAAACTTGGAAAAAAAGTTCTTTAATTTTTATATAAAATACGAAGACACTTTTTCCCCCGACCTTTTAGTATGGATCTATCAAATATAATACAGGCGTATCTACGGGACCAACAATGGTGCTTGTCGCTCATGACGTAGCATTTGTTCTGCTCATTTGCGTTATGTTGATGTAAAGAAATTTTATCCATTCCGCTCACACTACACTATTGCGCTCGACAACCCTCAAAGGACACAGGTTTACGCGTTTACCGCTAAAAAGAACCCATTTGCCTTATCTCTTCAATTTCAGGGCACTCCCCTTGCTGCCTTAGCTAGCATTGCAATCCGAATCATTGACGTATCGAATAATGTGCAGTTTCTTCCTCACTTAGAAGGGAAGGCTAAGCTGGTCTCTAAAAATCTTGGCGTGCACAGTATAGCGGGACTGTATTTCATGGCGGCACATCGCTTACAACTTTACAAGGTGCAAGTTTGGCCTCCCATAGAATACTGTTTTCATCTCTGGCCCGGGGCACTTTCGGACCAGCTTTATCCACTAAAACTGCATCCAGCGCAGAACAGCACAAATCATCGACGACCGAATTCTTTCTGATTGGCTCGTTCACTGACTTTGCGTATGGATGTTTTATTGCTTTGTATTTTATCGCGTTTACCACGGGGAGTGCTCTGAGTGCTCGGATTAATTCCAGCCGCCAAAATTCACGAACGCACATCGTGACGAAACTCACGATACCACCTACACCATGTGGATAAACCACTCTGCGTTTTACTAGGAGTTTTATTTTTCATATGACCTCTATGAGGATTTCTTTACCACCGGAGATTTGCCGGACCGATATGACTTAAGGAACTTCAAGAAAAGAGGTTTTTTGATTCAGAATTCTGGTTTGGACAACTTTAATTATTCCTGCCATGTTCACTGACCTCGACAATCATTCATGTCTTGGTATTTTTTTTACCGACCTGTAAGCAACAAAATACTGTCTTTTTCCTTCTTACTTCTCTACTTCATTAGTGTCAACAAAACGAAATGTAAGTGATATGAGTCGATGACCAGTGCCCAATGAGTTTAGATTGATTTCGCCCCCCCCCCTCGATGACGGCACCCAGTGCGGTCGCACCGCTCACACCGCCCTGGGGCCGCCACTGTTAATTAGCATTTAATTTTATTTACCATATAGTCGCGGTGTAAGAATATCCACTACCCCATCATCATCCCGTGTCGTAAGAGGTGACAGAGGGAAACAAATCAGGAGATGGGCAGAGGGGCCTCCCTGTAACGACTAATAATAAAAAATTGTACTCGTCAACCGGCAATCAATGAAGGAAGCCTATATTTTTTATAGGATAAGGTTTAAACGAGCACACAGTCCACCTGATGGTAAGTGGTTGATATGGCCCATAGACATATACATTTATCCCCAATTAAGAATCAAAATGCAGATGCGTTGTCACCCGTGAGGACTAAGATGGAATACCTCGTTTCGAGTAAAAAGGGTCTCCGGTTCTCTACGCTCACCATACAAAACACAGCAGCATTAAGCTACTATTTTACGCAGGTATTCTTTGAGAGCGTTGTACTTCCCCTGATCGAGCCGACCCATTCGTGTACCTATACTATTATAACTGCAGATGGCTTACCACGTATAAATAAGCAGTAGACTTTTAAATGCTGTAGCGGTAGCAATAAAAGGGAACCAGAGTCTTGGATTATCCCACTGTTACTTTTATCACATTAAAAAGGTTTCTTTAAAGGTAAAACTAATATTGTGACGTAGGCGTTGGTCTTCTCCAACACACATTTGAAGCATGAGAAAAGGTTGAAAGTCTGGTAAGTGCAGGCGGGTTACTTTATAATTATTATTTACAAGGCTAGCAGTTGAAAAAAACTGAGACAGAAACTCTTTTATTCAATATATATAATAAATAATACTTATTGAAATTCACTCTTTTGTTACTCATCTCGTGTTGTCGTCTGCATGGACTGTGAGTGAGGTTCGGGCCTCGGGGGTATGCCCCATTGCCCGGACTTTCTGGCCCACCACTGGGCCAATCCTAGGAGCCTTTAATAGGCTAGGCAATCCAGTACGGATGATCCGCAGTCAGAAAAAAAATTTTTTTCCGTAGTCGGTTAACTAGGGGAAAAAAGGAGGTTATCCAGTAAAAGTTGAAGTTGGCCTATCAGCGGCATTGAGGGTTGTTACTCGACTCTCTAATCGCTATAGAGAGGAGTTCTCTTGGAAGAGGTCGCCCGTCCGGGTGTCGGGTGTGCAACGGCGCGAAGCCGTTGAGATGTGCATGTGGCCCGTTGTCGGCGCGGTCGGACAGCCGCGCGCCAGCCGGGCCACGAAGTCGGTGATGGTCTCGACTTTCAGATCGGCCGCTATTACGTCATTCCGGACGTAGCGACCTGCTCCGACGATCGTCCTTAATGTCAGATTCTGCTGGGCCTGCAGTCACCGCCTCAGAGGGTCGCTCAGAAGCGCATACCAGGCCGGAGCAGCGTAGGTGATAATGGTCCGGATATACATCTTGTATATCCGGAGCTTGGTCTTGATCGGCAGCTTGGATGCCAGGACTGGCAAGAGCGTCGCCCGCGCACATCGGGCTCTGCGGACGACGAAGTCGACGTGCGCGGTCATGCGCAGCGTCCTGTCGAACCGGCACCCAAGGTAGGTTACGGCCTTCTGGTACGCGATCATCTGGCCATTGAGGGTCAGCGGAGGTGGAAATTTTCTGAGACGGCGAGCGTGAGCAGAGCGGTCGTCTTACCAACGTTGACGATCATCCTCCACTCGTCCAGCCATGGTGGCAACAGGTCCAGCAGACGCTGCATCCTGACAGTGGCTATGTGGGCTCTTCTGGACGAGATGAAATAGGCGCTATCGTCCGCATATAGCGCCAGCTCAACGTCGTCCTCCCACTCTTGCAGCCTGCCTGCCAGTGTTGGGATGTCGTTAGTATAAGCCGCGTACAAGACTGGAGACAAACAGCTGCCCTGTGGAACGCCGGCTCTGATGGATCTGGTTGCGGACTCGGCGTCCTCTACGCAGACGTAGAACTTCCTGTCTTCCAGGAAAGACGCCACTAGCCGCAACATAGCAAGAGGGACACTGGTCTGTTCGTACAGCTTATAAAGCAATCCTGAGTGCCACACCCTGTCGAACGCCTTCTCAATGTCGAGAAAGACGCCCAACGATATGCGGCCGCGATTGTACTCTGCCGCAAACAGGTGCAGCAAGCACTCTAGTCAACTTTATGACTGTGGAGTGACCCCTCCTGAATCCGTGCTGCTCCGCCCGAAGTTGGATGCACGGACGGAGACGTCTTAGCAGCAATCTTTCTAGCAGTTTAGCTATGTGCGGTAATACGGTGCGTGATCAGCCCGTAGCTGGCAGCTCCCCCTTTTTAGGACTCTATTGGGCAGCTGTCGGAGTGCAGCGTTGGTAATCCCGTCGTGCCCCGGCGCCTTCCTCGGTTGCAGGCGGGTTACTGTCCTCCGCAGTTCAGCGGGGGAAATGAACCACTCTCCTGCAAGCGGTGGTGCGAGCGACGACAGAAACTCCTGTACGCGACTCTCCTTCCGGGCATGAAGCTCCATGAACTCCGCACTTGCTGAGTTCGGCATAAATTGCTCCTCGAAGTGCTCCACTAGGTTATCCGCTCTACCCTTGTTACTCACCGCAGGTTTGGAATGAAGCCTCTATCCTTGGAAGAACCAACAAGAAATCCAGCTAGACTTTTTTTCAAATTAACAGCTTAGGATCACAATTAGTAAATACAAAATAAATTAGTGGAGATCATTTCATTCCCAGGGGTTATTATCATCCTAAATAAATTCCTGAATATTATCTTAATATACTGTATATAAATTACGTGTCACGTTGTTTGTCCGCGATGAACTCCTAAACTACTTAACCTATTTTAATCAAATTTGCACACCGTGTGCAGTATGGTCCAACTTGAGTGATAGGATAATTTTTTTGCCCATGAGTGACCCACAATTTTTGTTGTGGGTTTAAGTATTTTTGATAGGACATGACAAAGGGTCGTGGAAAAGGGTAGAACAACGTCTGCCCGGCAAGCTAGTAATATATACTTTTATATATACTTATATATAATTATATAATAGTACCTTTTTATACAAACTTATTTTGATAAAAATTTTGCACTTTGAGCGGTTCGAATTTTATATGTTTCCTGAGATTTTGTTGTAAAAGCGCATACATCGCCTCAAGAATGTATTACTAACTCGGTGGAGTCGAGTAACTTGGTACTACTGGCTTATGTACTCGTAATTATATGATATAAACCTGATTCCTGGTTTTAAATCTGTAGTTGTTCTATTTTATTTGTTTATCCAATCTGGTTTTAGATTGGTTTATGGTTTATGGATGATATTACTTCTGATTGCAGTTTGTTCCATGCTTCAACCACTCTTTGGCTAATAAAGTGCTTGTGTGGGTTATTATGTAGCACAATTTAAGTCAATTTGAGACCCCTAAGATATGCGTAGTTTAAAAAAAACATAAACACTCACGCCTGTCACGTAGAGGAGTAGGCATAGACTACGGAATTTCATTTGGCACGATCATGACACCACACCCCTCTCGCCTTCTTTACATCCATATACCTACGCATACATGCTCATCGGTTTAGGGTACTCTGGCCCATCTTCAATATATCGCCAATTTTGTCGATAAACTTTCACGTCTAGGCCGTCCCATCCTGACTCTACCATTCACATCTGCAACATAAATTTGCTTTTTCACTCTTTCTAAATTAATTCTTTTTACATGATGTGTGTGTGCGTGCGTGCGTGCGTGCGTGCGTGCGTGCGTGCGATCGTGCGTGCTTGCATGCGTGCGAGCGTGCGTGCGTGCGTGCGTGTGTGTGTGTGTGTGTGTGTGTGTGTGTGTGTGTGTGTGTGTGTGTGTGTGTGTGTGTGTGCGTGCGCGTGCGTCCGTGCGCACGCACACACGTAAGAGTGAGTGCTTTTTAATGATACATTGTAGAATGAAGCGCTGCCTGACAGATAGGACTTTCCAATGCTTGTATAGGTCGACAGTAGGGTAAAGAAAGGGAAGTGAGGCGGATACTTTTAGTAAAGCTCTCTGTGCTCGCCACTCCAAGTTGTTATGCAGTATGTGATAATCGATTGACATAAGGCAAAGTAAATTATTTTGATGACTTTTGAGTCAGCTATGTGCCTAAGGTTTTTAAAAATGTATATTAACTTTCTTACTCTAGTTGTTAACATGTTTATGTGGCTATGAAAACTGAGTTTGTTATCAATAATTACTCCAAGATATTTTATATTATCTACTCTCTCAATAACACTGCAATGAAATTGTGACGTTTTCAGCTTTGAACATGTATGTACTTTTAATGAATATTGGGAGTTAATGTTATTTGTTGAACGCATGGCAAAAGTCATATATTTTGTTTTTTGTATATTTAATGTTAAAATGTTGTTTTTTAGCCAGTCAGATATTTTTATTTAAGCCTTCTTGAGCGTTTGCATATACTTCTTGCCACGTATTTGCATGAAAAAGGCGGGCTGTATCGTCAGCAAAACTTGTCCGACAGCAAAACCCATTCGTGCTACAACTATATAGCTGCAGCGTGGCTCTACCACGTTTACAAAACTCGCACATAACCGCACCCTTAGATGAATAAATATCTCCTAAAAGTTTTAGCGAGATAAATAGTCGAAGCGCGGTTCGCGGACGCAGGCGATCCTTTTGCCAGCTGTGTTAACGGAACTCCGGGCGGCGCGTTCAACGCCCGGCTGTTGCTACATGCATTGTGTTGAGAGTATATAGTGGCGTATAAAAGTATTGTATATGTTGAGTGTGAGAGAGTATGTATGTGTATATCTGTGTGGCATATGTGTGTGTGTACAATGTAGGAAAGTAGCCTACAAAGTCATTGAGTCAGGAGCGACTTAGCAACGAGCAAATTAGCGGGTCTGCGACACGCGTAGCTTGTGTATGGCTATATTAAAATTTACTAAGCGAATTATGCACACGGTACGTGCTTAACTATTAAGCAATGTCATGTTCTGCAATATTATGTACTAAGTAAGGGTATAACAGATCCACAGAAAATAACTTTGATCTAGAAAATTTGTCTGAACAAGCTGCGGTTGCACGCGTGTTCTGCTTTCGTAATACACGGGGGTCACGGCCAAGAGGTTACTGATAATTGATCCATTGCAAATTACTATAATCTAAAAAAAGTCGACAAATCAGTATATACACGGTTATTTTGCTTGCTTAATAATATTATATATTTGCTTTTGTTATCTTACCTTGTGTAACTTTAATATTGAGAAGATCGTTAATGTATGTTAAAAACAGTGTAGGACCGAGTACACTTCCTTGTGGTACGCCAAATGATATGTTAAGTGCGTCACTAACATGATTATCATCCCTTACTTGCTGAGTTATATTTGTTAGATAGTCTTTTATAAGATCTAAAGGTATGCCTCTAATGCCCATATAATCTAATTTATTCACAAGCAGTGGAATGTAGACGGTGTCAAACGCTTTTGCTAGATCTAAGAATATAGCTAAGACTTTTTTGTTTCTTATCAAGATTTTTTATGACAAAATCAGTGAGTTCATGTACGGTATCTGCCGTTGATTCAAACCATTATATTGTATAATAATTTATACTTTCTAGATAATTAGAAAGTCTTGTATTAATTAAGCGCTCTAAGATATTTGACATTGTTGGGAGCAAGAAAATCGGTCTATAATTGTTTAAACTATGTTTATCTCCACTCTTTAGAATAGGTATTGTAATCGATTTTTTTAAAAACTGTTGGAAACGAGTGCAGTGCCCCATTCACTCTATTCCCTGCATTTACTCGTCGTTCTATATCCCTATCATATCTACCATCCCTGCTGAATACACATCCCAAATACACAAACTCATCCACTTGCTCGATCAACTCTCCTTCTATTCTTATTTCACATACCGTTTTGTTGTCTTCTCTTTCAAAAACCATCACTTTCCTCTTACTTGCGTTCACTTTCATTCCCCATTCTTTTAATGCCCAGTTCATTAATGTAACCATCATTTGCAACTCAGCCGCCGACGACGCAAATATGACTTGATCATCGGCATACAAAAGGAATTTGACGGTTAACTCGCCCATTCTTAACCCACATTCTTCATCTTTCAAAGTTTGCAAACACCTGTCCATAAATAGGTTGAACAGCTAAGCTACACAGCCCTGTCTGACACCTTTTTGGATGCCAAACCAGTCCGTGTAGACCCCATTGATCCTGACACAAGCACTAGAATCCCTATAAAGAGACCTCAATGCCTATATCAAACAAGCGCTCAACCCATATGAGTTCAGTGTTTGCCATAACACATTCCTGTCCACTCTGTCATAAGCCTTTTCCAAACCCATGAACGCACAAAAAACTTTCTGGTTTTTGGCCAAAAACTTCTCCGCAATCATGCGCATGGAAAAGACTTGATCTGTACACCCCATTCCCTTTCTAAAACCCGCTTGCACATCCCAAATTTTTCCATCAGTTTCTTTCATAACTCTTTCAATTAACACCTTAGCATACAGTTTACCCACAATATTAAGCAAGCTGATTCCACGGTAGTTTTTGCAGTCCTGCTGTGACCCTTTTCCTTTATATATTGGTACTATAACTGCTTTACACCAGTCATCCGGTACCCGTTTTAATTCCCAACATAAATTAAACAAGGTGTACAGCAGGCCAGCCACTACTCCCTCTCCAGCCCTTAGCATCTCGAGTGATACTTTATCATATCCAGCTGCCTTACCTGCTTTCATGCTTTTCATTGCTTTTATTATTTCATCTACACTTATCTCCATACCCCTTTCCACTTTTTTCGGAATTTCTAGTTCATTTAATTCAGACGACTCTTCACTCATAAACACGCTTTCAAAGTATTCCTTCCATCTGTTTAAATTCGAAGCTTCATCATTCAGAATACATCCATTCTCGTCTCTTATAGCATTCATTAGAGGCTGTTTTGTATTTCCCCTGGCAGTTCCTACGAGTTTCCAGAACATTTTTATGTTAGCCTGGAAATTATCAGATATCCTTTTATCATTCTTATCCGTTCTTTCTTTCTTTTAACTTTCAACAACTTTTTTTACTCTCTTATTTAGACGTCTAAATTCTGCCTTTTTTTTTCTTTCAATCTCATCATTCATACCAGAAGAATTACCAGCTTTGGTTGCTAGTAAATCTAACTATGCTTTCTTCTTTGGTTCAACTTCCACCCTTACCTCATCATCCCACCACAACGTATTACTTTTCCTTTCATTTGTTCTCTTACTTACACCACATACTTCGGTGGCGGCATCCACCAAACCTTTCTTAATATTATCCCACACAGTATTCAAGTCTAAATCATTCATACACAACTCATTCAAACATCTAATATTTACTCTCAGTCTACATTTATACTTCTCTTTCACATCTTCATCTTGTAACTTCTCTATTCTTATACGCTGTAACGCTGTGGTAGACACAGATGTCCGATGCCGCCAACGCTTGAAATGACCATTAATTCGATATAAGACCAAGTAATGATAAAAAATAAAAATATAAATTTCTTTGCAACTTTCCGCTAAACATATAAAATGATGTGTCTTACCTGGATTGAAGCGCACCTCCCGCCCTCCCTCAATTGCATACACTAACTCCGTCACCACTATACCAAGCACCACTACTCTCAACACCACTATTCCAGGCAAGACACACCATCGACGATAATACGACACGTGTTTCGCCTCTACACGAGGCATCCTCAGGTAATATAGACTCTACGGCGGCTGACCGCTAAGTAGCGGTCAATCCAGGTAAGACACATCATTTTATATGTTTAGCGGAAAGTTGCAAAGAAATTTATATTTTTATTTTTTATTATAATGGATTTCCGCAAAGTAACGCCTGATTCTATCAATTAACCAAGTAATGAACCGTCCCTACGTTGGACCCCCGGTAAACCCTTGTATCTACGACTGCGCTCCTCATTCTTTCATTCACAATTACGAAATCTATCATGCTTCTATCATCACCTCTTTCCCATGTATACATGTGAATCTTCTTATGACGAAAAAAAGTATTCGTCACAAAAAGATTCTTTTCCACACATACGGTGAGGAGGTCTTCACCATTCTTATTTATACTTTCATCACCAAACGTTCCCAATATCCTTTCATAACCAGACCTCTTCACCCTAACCCTTCCATTAAAGTCTCCTAACATAATAATACTCGTATTTTCATTTTCATTACATTTTGTCAACACCATCCTTACCATGTCCCAAAACTGCTCTCGGATGTAAGTGGGCTTAGACATGTCTGGGGCGTAAACCCCTAGCAGGAATAGCTTCTTTAAGCCCACTTTCATTCGTGGATACGAATGCTATGGATATAGCAGCCTCGGGCTTACACATTCATACTCTTTCACACATTGACCCATTCTTTCTGAAAGGATGAAACCGACTCCCTGGCATGCCCGTTCGGTCTCGCTTACACCAGACCAATACGCGGTATACGTGCCATGTGCAGTTGCATACTTTACCTTTCGTTTCATCTCATTCACACATAACACATCTATTCCTCTGTCATTCATCATTTCGCATACTTCATCCATCTTATCATTCATTCCTCCACATACATTCAGCGTAGCCAGACGGGTTTCCGCAATCTACTTTTCGCCCCTCCGGGAGACAGAACGTGACGGGTGGCGAACCTCGTCGCCGATTTTTCTCCCGGAGATTCTTCGCACCCCTGCCCCATTGAAGGGGCGCCGGGAACTCGGGGCCAGTACCTAAGTAAAAGTATTTAATAATATATCTAAGTAAAAGTATTTAATTATATTTATCTTTAAAATCATATTAAACAGCAAATCGTAAAATAGATATTTCTTGCTCTTACTACGTTATTTTTGATTTCAAATATCACAGTCACTGTAATATTTTTGTAGTAAATACATTGCTCCATAATCAGTACCTTAGTATGACGACAAGTGACTGAACAAGCAATGTAAATATTACAATATGATACTTTATTTATGCAGATATATGGCGTAGTACGGCCGCTGTATCTTGCGACGAGCTAGTTATGTGCTTGTGTAGATCCACTATCGACAAAAATGTGGATTGGTGAATTATTATTATAGTTTATTCTCCAATTTGTCAACCGTTTCAACCCGATAGGAAGACCGACGTGACACAATGTTTTTTACTTATTTTAATTATTTTACAGCAACTAAGGTCGTAAGTCGTGAAGTAAGTTGATTGAATTTTAGGTTATAATTACATTTTTACCTACATATTAATTACTTTTATTACACTATTCTCTGGACATATGGTATTTTATTTATTTTATATTCAGCCAAAAAATTTTAGTACAATTTTGGTATAAATGAAACTATCGTTAAGTTTCCAATTTAGTCAATCACTAACGTATATGTAAAATAAATGGCTTTTTTACAGCACAACGATAGTGACCGATATTTTTGTGTGAGTAAGTGGCACGGTGAATGGTAAATGCACGCTGTGCTTTCAGAGATATGGTTTAAAATTGATTGTGTAGTACGTCCTGATTTATAAAATGCGAGTGTGTGCGTGACTGTGTATCTATTGCTTTTACTGATGTGCATATGTAGTAGTTGGCGCGTGGTAGGGGCCAACTGGAGACACCGGGTTCTGATACATTTTCAACTACTGAGCATATCTCCTTATATATATATATATATATATATATATATATATATATATATATATATATATATATATGGATTTTATCGCGTTTAATTAATTTATTTTTAATTCCCGACGGTTTCGAGTGCTTTAAAGCATCCATGGTCACGGGGGGGGGAGGCTAACTACAGTTTTTGAAAATTAATTTTTGGTCCGATCTTCTCTATTGAAATTAGGATGTTTTTTTTTTTAAATTTCAATAGCCTCGCAAGGATTTATGATTTTATCAAATCCGATGTAATGGTGGGAACGATCTTGAACGTGTTCACAGACTGCAGACTTCCCGGGGCGTCGGTGCTTCACGTCAGTATATGTTCTTTCAGGCGTGTTTATCTAACCAACTTAGATTATAGAAAATCAAAACTTAGATTATAGAATCTAAGATCTCACCAAATAACTTTACCGTCACTTAGATACCGAATATCTTTTATAATTTAAGATTTTTGTCATTTGAATATGCCTAATATACAATCTTCGTAACAAATTTCAAGTTTCTAGATCACCTAAAAGTGGTCTAGCTTTCTGATGAGTAAGTTGGTGAATCAGTGAAAGAGTAAGTTATGAAAATGGAGTCTTTATTATAAACCTATAAGAGGTTCGTTCATTATATATTGAATTTTAGATATTCCGGTATTCCTTAGTAGACATGCAAAATTACAAGGTTTATTAGTATTGTTGCCAGCTTGGGGTTCGTGACAGTAAAAACTGCCAATCGAATAACCAAAATTGACACATTTTTCATGTTATGGCATGGAAATCTTTACTGTGACTCTCCTAGTTCTGGTACTCGTTACTAGAGGGCGCTAGTGGTAACTAATGTCTCCATGTACCAGGCATTAATTATGGCGCGCAACAGTATGTATGTATATATTAGTAATAAGTGGGAGGAGGGGCGGCGGTTCAAAGAAGCTATGTTTCTTGTAAAAATACACAATACTAGAGCATCATCCTTTTCTTTTCCGAATTTTGTTCACACAGTTTCGTGGGTCTTAATTGGCATTCCTCAAAACCTAATAAAAAGCTTCCTATTTCCAGGTCCTACGTGCGAAATGATTGATGGTACTGTAGGCGTTTGCGTACCCAACTACCAATGCAACCCGGAAACAAATGCTATAGACAAAAACACATTCGTCGACCTACGGTAAGGACTACGGTACCTTCATAATAGTAGTAATAATATCCTCCAGACCGAATTTCATTCATGGCGGTCTGCCTCTACGGAGGCTAGCCATTGGCGAAGGACAGGATTATAGTGCCCAAGTGTATGCGCAAGCACATGTACACTCTCTATTCCTTCACTCCTTCCTGACTCCGGGCAGCTACTGAGAATTACCTAACGGAAAAACTCAATGACCGAGAAGGACAATAAACGAGGCAGTCATTCATCATTAAGTCACCTTCATTATAATTATCATCGGAGTATAAAGGTATTGTTAAATACTTTCTTAAAATCAACTTCTCCTGCAAGTGACCAAATAACAGCTAGGCGTTTCAACTAAGACAAGTTGGTCTATGGCAGCCCTAAAATAATTATCTTTGGCTAAGCAGGAATATTTCCCTCCAAGAGAAGGCAACAAAAAAAAATAATAAGGGTGATAAACGAGCACAAAGTCCACCTTATGGTAAGTGGGTGCTGTGACCCATGGACATCTACATTTATCCTCAATTGAGATTCAAAATGCAGATGCGTTGTCACCCCTGAGGACTAAGATGGAATGCCTCGCTTTCATTAGAAATGAGTCTACGGTTTTCTACACTCACCAAACGATACACAGCAGTAATAAGCTGCTATTTTTCGTTGATATTCTGTGAAAGTGTGGTCCTTTCCTGGGCGAGCCGATTCATTGATGCTACAAGCATAATATAGCTGCAGCGTGGCTCTACCACGTATAAATCTTAGTCATTATGTGCAAGTTGAAATAGGTACGTCTTTTGCAGAATTGGCACGTGTCCCCACTACATGCAAGTTTGCTGCTTAAATTCCGAAGTGGCGAAGCCCAGCGAGCCAAAAGAAAAACTACCCATGTGCGGCTGGAGCAACCCTGGAGCAGGCGGATTGAAGAGCGGGGTATAAATAGCATTTCTCTATAGATAAGATATGACCTTAATTTTTTTGGTTTTATGCCTTCGGTTAGTTTATTATTTTTATACATACATACATAAACACTCACGCCTGTCAGAGGCCCAGAGGGGTAGGCAGAGACTACAGACTTCCATTTGGCACGATCCTGACACACCTCTCTCGCCTCCTTCACATCCATACACCTACGCATACATGCTCGTCGGTTAAGGGTACTCCTAATTTGGCCCGTTTTCAATAAATCACCAATTTGGTCGATAAATTTTCGCCTAGGACGTCCCTTTCCGACTCTGCCATTCACTTCTGCAACATAAATTTTCTTTGTCACTCTTTCCTCATTCATTCTTTCCACATGACCAAACCACCGAAACATTCCTTTCTTAATCCTGGTCACAACATCATCTTGCAAACCACACTCTTCTCTTATTACACAATTTCTTACCCTGTCGTTCAGATTCAGCCCTAACATACTCCTATTTTTCTTTTATTTAAATATTAATTATATTTATAAGTACAATTATTTTTAATTAGTTGTTACCCGCTATTCGCGCGTATTTCATGGGTTAATTTTATTGCGCAGTACCCTAATTCCTTTTCTAAAATGAAAGTAGCCTCAGTTACTTCTTATAACATCAGCTATCTTTAAGTAAAATTTTAGCAAAATTGGTCCAGCAGACAGACCGAATAAAATTTAAAAAAAATGTTTTTTTTTTTTGCTATAAGTATCATACAAAATTTCACATGAATTTAGTGTATAGCTGTTACCAACTTTCATTGTCCTCAGGAGGTTATTTGGATGCAGTATGCTTGATTTGGACATAATTCATAGTATGTTTGTCTGCCTTTGTTTGTCACCGGAATACCAAACTAGTTTTTGGTTTATCCATTTTTAATGTAATTAATATAAAATATTTACTAATATCTAGAAATATTACTTAATCTCTACATTTTTTATAGAATAAGGGTGACAAACGAGTACACAGTCCACCTGATACAATAGATTCAGCCATTCCGGTGACAAACAAAGGCAGACAAACATACTATGAATTATGTCTAAAAACTCCTGAGCACAATGAAAGTCGCTTATTTTGATTTTACAGACATTCACATCAAATTTATTTTTACGTATAGATTTATTCAAGGTTATTTTGCAATACACGGCCTAATTTGCAGAGAAGGTTCAGAATAACTAATATAGGCGAATGGTGAAAAAAATTCATCAAAAAAATCTCAAACACGCCGGTGTTTTTATTTCTCAAATTCAGAATGCGTGGTAATGATTTATTTCAACTGATTGTCATTCATAAATAACTAACGTCCACTATTTTTACAATTACTGTACGGCACCTCTATCCTGGGGAGAACCAGCAAGAAACCCAGCAAAGCAGTTTTTCCTATCAAAATCTAAATCTCTGGTTTTGTTCATTTCTATATAATAATGGTTTACAATAGCGTTTTCATAATGTACAACTCTCAGAGTAAGTACTACATAAATATGTTATTACTCTAGAGTATAACTCGATAATAATACACGGTTATTTTTCAAAGGGTAGCCATTTTAAATTTTATACTTAATTTTAAATATACAAATAATGATAAATTGTTATCACAGTTTTTAAAAATACGAGCAAACTATCCCAAATTAGATGTGGGCATCTAATTTGGGATAGTACTACGCAATGGCAACTACTATACGTACGCGCGCTCCTCTGTTGCGATCTGTGCGATTCAATTCACAACGTTCTTGCCGACAGAGCGACCCTTACGAATGTGTTGTACATGTTGTGCTTACTCTGAGAGTTGTACATTACGAAAACGCTATTGTAAACCATTATTATATAGAAATGAACAAAGCCAGAGATTTAGATTTTGTTAGGAAAAAACTGCTTTGCTGGGTTTCTTGCTGGTTCTCCCCAGGATAGAGGTGCCGTACAGTAATTGTAGACTCGAAGGACCACGCTCTCACAGAATATCACCGTGAAATAGCAGCTTAATACTGCTGTGTTTCGTATGGTAAGTGTAGAGATCCGGAGACCCTTTATTACTGAAAACGAGACATTCCGTCTTAGTCCTCAGGGATGACAACGCATCTGAATTTTGATTATTAGTCGAGGATAAATGTAGACGTTTATGGACCAAAGCATTCACTCATCATCAGGTGGACTGTGTGCTCGTATTTTACCATTATTCTATATAAATCATATTTTATTATAATTTATATTGAGCAATTTTTTTTTAATCCTGTTTCGACAGGGGGAGTGAAAATATTGGTACGGCTGATTTTGGGGAGTTTCCTTGGATGGTTGCTATATTAAGGTAAGCATTTCTCTTTTATCAGGTAGTAATTATCCTATATACCATGTAGCGATGGTGTAAGAAATTAGAATATCCACTACCCCATATCATCCCGTGGGTGTCGTAAGAGGCGACAGAGGGAGACAGGCAGGAGATGGGCAGCAGCATCTTCCTAATAACCACTGAAAATATAAAAACTGCGATTGCCAACCCTTTTGCCAAGCGTGGCAAATATGGCAAATATCCATCCTATGAGGCAATCTATTTATATATTGTTTAGCAGTAGACTTCAATAGGCTGTAACGGTACTCTTTCGTTGTAGGAAGGTATTTGCGATAAACATCACGCAATGCACAAAGGTAGTGTGAGACGCTCTCTAACTAGATTTTTTTTATAGAATAAGGATCAAAAACGGGCACACAGTCCACCTGTTAAGTGGGTACTGTGGCCTATAGACATTTACATCTATCCCCGGTTAATAATGAATAATATGCAGATGCGTTGTCGCCCTTGAAATGGAATGTCTCGTAACCAGTAAAATTGGTGTCTTAACACAGCAGCATTGAGCCTATATCTTACGCTGATATTCTGTGAGAATGTGGTCCTTCTCTAGTCATGCCGAGCCATCCGCGATTCAACCATATTAATATAGCAGCGGCGTGGCTCTACCTTGGGCCATACTACCTCTATTGTCGTTGTTAAAAAGACGTTACCCTTCTTCTGATTCCTTTCCCTCTTTTTTCACGGGACGATATGAAGTAGTAGGAACTTTAACACTACACATGGTGAACCTCTTCATCATCGATCTCGATAATTTATAACTAAATGGTATCTCACCGCTTACCAAAGTTAATGGTACTTTATATCGTCCCGTCTGTTCTGCCCTTTTCCATGGTCGCTTCCCATGACACTAACAGGACAAATCGTCGTGATGATTTGCTACGCCACCAGATGGCACTGCATATGAAATAATTAAAGACTTCTATGTATACTACTGGACGAGCAATACGGTACTAATCCATTGTGAAAAATCAATTCTTCAACAGTGACCGCGAATTTTTTTTTTTTGACAAACTAACACTGATTTTGTTTAATGTGACTAAGATAACGCTGACATTATTATTAACGTATTATTTATTATTATTAACATTACTTTTTCAAAGTATTCTCATCTGGTTGGGCTGAATAAATATATAAAAAGATAAAATAAATACTGCCCTCGGCAGGGGAGACCAAACGGCCGAGGGTTAAGGGGAAAGGGAAAGATGTATCGAGGAGCACCGCCTTCTTCATTTAAGCCCGGAGCGGTCCGTCACGGAGTCCCAGTAGACTCAGATGAGCCGAGAGATCATTAACGTTGTCAACGTGATTTAAAGTTTATTTCAGATAAGCATATAACTTTAGAGCCTTGGTAGCTCAGATGGTTAGCGCTCGCTGTAAATTTCACAGTACGCGAGCTAAACGGGTTCGATCCCCACCGGCATCAATAAAATTGTTAATTGCTATATTAAGTGTTGAATTACCACGTGCTCGGCGGTGAAGGAAAACATCTTGAGGAAACCTGCATGTCTGAGAAATAAGAAAAAATTTTTTCGAAGACATGTGAAGTTCGCCAACACGCATTGGGGCAGCGCGGCGGACATTACTTTGCCCTTAAACCCTCTGGCTAAAAGTTAAAGTTATAGGCTGTAACTTTAACTTTTAACTTTTTATAACTTTATTTCGTATTTTCCTGACAACTATAACTGGCGTAAATGAAAATGCAACTGCGTGCCAAATTTACCGTGCCAGTCACCTACCTTGCAGGCGCTCGCGCTCAGCTGTGACAAAGTTTTTGTTTTGAATTGCTGATGTCGTAGTATACATAGAAATCTTTGGAAATAAATGAAGTTGCATGAAATCGGTGGGAGCGACTGTCTCTGGATTCCGCTTTTTGGCAACTGGATTAGTTATTAACGAGCCACGAGTGTGATGGGTGACAATGACGATGAAAACTTGTTGTAATGTTACAGAAATACTGCTCCAGACGTTGACTGGTCACAGGAGGACTATCTCGGAGGCGGTTCCATCATCCATCCTTCAGTTGTGATCACCGCAGCACACAAAGTCGATGGCCTGCTTGAAAATGAGGTATATTATATATTTATTTATTTTAAAACTATTGTGAAAACATGACAGTTGGCAATCTCTGTCAGTCAACCCATTGTGTGGTAAAAACTCCGGTACCGTAATTAGGTTATAAAAATACAAATATAATATATCGTCGTCAGTAAATATATCGTCGTATAAAAGTATTAACCTGATAACTACATTCTTATCGGTTTAGAGTTTTTGATATCATTGAAAAGAGAAAAAATAAAGTAATTCCATAAACACATATATATTTGAACAAATACACATTGCCTTCTCATGCATTCTTACATACATACATATCTTCTATAAATTAATACGTGAAGTGAAAATCTTGTACAACTTTTTTATCATATTGCGCACAGAGAAGTTTGAGATTTGGCATAGTTCAAGTTTACATGAAGTGCAGAAAGCTAAAATATTTGTATAGCATGCGTTACAAATAAATTTAATTTAATTTAATATTCAATTTTTCATCATTCAGAGCCGTGGTAGCTCAAATGGTTAGCGCTCGCTGTAAATTTCACAGTACGCGAGCAAACCGGGTTCGATCCCCGCCGGCACCAATGAAATTGTAATTTTAAGTGCTGATTACTACGTGCTCGGTGGTGAAGAAAAACGTCGTGAGGAATGCATGCTGCATGTCTGAGAAATAAGAAAAAAAAATCGAACACATGTGAAGTTCGCCAACACGCTTTGCGGCAGCGCGGCTAACACTTTCTTGCCCTAAAACCCTCTCAGAAATGAGGGGGAGACCTGTGTCCAGCAGTGGGACGTATATAGGCTGTAAATTTAACTTTAAATATTCATTGTTTACTTTCATACCAGCTACATATTTATTTATGGTTCACTTTGAGTATTAAACCAAAGGAAACGGCATCGCAAGGTATACCCCTCTGTAAAAGGTACGAGAGTCCGCCTCATACTCGATATAAAACTAGTTGCTCCGCGTCGTGCGTCAGTTCGAAGTGATAGTGCCAGTAAATCGAGCACCGACAAAATGTATTTACATGAAAAAAACAATCAAAAACGTCAAGTATACAAAAGAACAATGTGACTTTTCATCTGTGAGTATTTTTAACATAATATTAAAGTAATTTTATCATTAAAACTCGTACTTTGTGAATATTATCGTCCAATACCGAGTGTGGCCGTCATAGTTAATAAAGTGAAAAATAATCTATTTTTAAATAAATATAATTTACTACACAAGTTATATATATTAACTAAAATATATTTCCTAATAACTAAATCAGTTTGTGATGAATAGGAATCATTACATATAGATGTGTAGTGGATTTTGTTAAATGATTTATATATTCAGCTCAATTTTAACACGATACTGAATATTATATAATTAAATATATAAACAAATAAGTCAAATCGAAACTTTCTACCTCGCAGCAAAAGTGTGCAATTTTTATAAAAATAAACTGGTATCACTGTAACCGAAAGTGATGAACGCCGCAACTTTAGCTATCGATAAGTTAATTAACCATGCGGGTTTGTCCGCCGAACCGGTTTGTAGTTTTTATTTAGATTTTATAATAAAGTATCACAAAAAGTAGTAAATTTTTTCTATTGTTGGTTTGTTATTACAGATTTCCAAGAGATCCTCTTAGGCTGCACACTTGGATTGTAGCTTGTAGGAACCATGAATCTGACACTGCAGTACCAACCTTGAACTTGTGGCAGGTAATGTTGGGCTGTAATTATATTTAGATTAAATATTTTTATTATTACCTTTATCACCAATATTATTCTACTTGAAAATATTTTATTAAGTTTACAAAAGCACTAACCTATCAAATTTAATTAATATATTTATATACCTATTATTGTAATTGTAAACTTAATGTAGTATAATTTTTGTACGCCATATCTTTATCATATATATATATATATATATATATATATATAACATGTAACATAACGCGCACTTTGAGAAAGTACTTTGTTCAGAATCGTTTACTGAATCGATTCCTATCATTTTTAATATAGGTAATTTTTTATCCCCAAAATAATTAAAACTAGTAAATTACAGTCACACTAAATCTGTACAGTCAAAACAAACTGAAATAGACCGTAACATAAGGCAATAACACTTTTAAGAGAGCAGTTTTATTTGTATTATTACTAGTTCTGTCATTCAATAAAAATAAAGAAAAATTAACTTTTTCAAGCACGTTAAAGTCTTTGCGTTCGTGGATTTGTACTGTGACCACAACATTCTTCAGGAATTAGTATAACTAATTTGATAAGTAATCAGTGCATAAAAATGTTTAACTAAAATTGTATGTATTATGATTATAACATAATATACTAATTGGGGTGTCTGAGGGTGTGCGTTAATTATGTTAGATATATAGCTTGAATCTTCTGACTAAAATAAAATTATTTATTTTAGGGTGATCGTGGTGATTGCACAATATCGTCTGCATCGAAAAAAGAAAACTGGATGTTCCGGCAAAATTCCATAAGTTATCTCGAAAGTCACAATTCTAAAAAAAATCCTTATATAGCCCGAACTAGCGGTTACTACTCCCACTGCGAATACCTACACTTAAACCAAGGAAAATTAAAATGAAAAAATGCCTTGACATAAAAACAATAGCATAAACAGGCTTCACAAGTTTGCAAGAAATACTATGCCCTAACACTTCACTATTACTCACCAAAAGCCTATCGCTATGTACGTAAAACTTTTGGAACATGTTTGCCTGCACCCGTACATTGACTAAATGGTACACTACCATCGATCGCCGACCAGGGTTTACTCAAGAAGCGCTGACGGCATTAAAATTGAGAGCGGAGAGTAACCCTGATAAAATTTTTATTGTACCTTGGTAATGGATGAAATGAAAATTAAGCAATTGACAGAATACCATGCTAGTATCCAAAGGCATTATGTGTATAACCAAAATGTCTTTTATAACTTGCACGGTACTCCGTCAATTGTTTTATTTTCATTTCATCTATCACTAATATACAACATAATTTCTTGTCAGGGTTACTCTCTAGTCTAAGTTTTAAAACAGTTAACGCTTTTTTTTTGTGTAGCCAAGTCGGCCGTAAATTGTACTGTACCACTTTGTTATAGTATGTGATGAAGGCAGACCAATTTCAAAACTTTTGATATTTCGCACATATTGTTAAGCGTTCGGTGAATAGTAATGTAAAGATAAAGCAAAACATCTTTCTGGGGAATACTTAGCCATAGGTAGATGTCACGTTTTATTTTTAAGCAGCTGTCCGCTTAAAGTTCACTTTGTTAAACTATTATATAGTGTAAAACTTTTTTGTTTTCCTAATAACTCTTGAAAATCAACAACTATTTTTAATTAGCGGTTTTGTGATTGAAGCTTTATAATAAAAACAAAAACATGGTTAACACCATCTGAGACGATAAACTGATAGGACTTTTCTTTTCAAAAAATCTGATTTTTAAAATAAGTTAACTAAACCTATTTCGATTTGTTAAATGTTTTAAATTTTATCCTGCATAATTTAAAATAAACCTGTAGCAATATAATAAACTTATTTTCAATAATTTCTAAGTTTTTTCCGAAGAACATTTCTAAATACTTTAAGGAAACAATTTCAAATAACACCTTGGTATTCTTAATCTATGTATTACTTATAATCAAATAAAAACTTATGAGGACTATGGTGATTTGTTTATCGATAAAAAAACATCGATATAGTCCACGCCTTACGTTGCTTACGCATTTAGACAGCGCCATCAGTATATCGACACGTGTACAATTTGATTATGCGTAAATGCGATGAACACAAACATAAATGCTGTAGTGTGTGTTTATAGTGACACGTTTATAGTGCGTTTGTAATTAAGTATACAGTTGTGTGGTTTTCTTGCGCGCCCCTGATGTTGACAGAATTTTCGTTTAGGAATTAACGCGCATGGCTTCTCCAGTTGGTTGAATACTCAAAGATGGTTCATAGTGCCAATGTCAATAAATTATAATCTGTGGTCAAACAATCGCACAGAGTAGATATTGTTGCCAATGATTTCCACAATGTTGCTGACTGAATTTTGTGTTATTTTAAATGTTACTTTTTCAATAGTCTGTGGAGTGTAGGTAAATGTAAAAAGCATTTATTTTATATGTTTAATGTTTCTTATATTGTAGCCCGTTTACACTCTCGCCTCGCGCCTCGTCTCGTACCTCGCCTCGCTACTTGCGTGTTGTTGCGAGGTAACGAGTGCCTGTTTACACTCTCGCGATGCGTTCGCGTTTTTTGTTTGCGTTGAGCCGGCAACGATGGAAGATGTCGAAATAATAGCGGCATCAAATCATGCCTTAATAAGTATTTATCAATGCTTGACCATTGTAAAAATAATTTTTATGCATGATAAGGCGCCGTATACCAACAAAAACGAGATTGCAAGTGTAAACACCACGCTCGCTTTCCATATTTATTGCCCTTAAATGTTTATGTTTGTATTGATTAAGTAAAAATTTATATTTCAACACTTATAAAGTCAACAAAACTTGTCATTGTCTTGACTTGTCAAAAATCAGAAGGACGTTTTCAATAATAAGATATATGAGATAAAACTGTTGCCTTCAATGTAAATAAATGATATATTTCCATAGTTTTGTTAACATTATGCTATCTCTGCCCCTATGTTAAATAAAAAATATATTATTATTAAAAAATACCAATAATTAATCAGCTCCAGTTAATCAAGTACACAAAATAATTATGGATTTACATACAACAATATTTGACTATGTGCAAGTAGTCTGACTTTATTTTCACTGGTCTTATGTTAGTTAACAAGATATTATTTTTATATTAAGTATCTGATGACTAAAAAAATATTTGTATTTAAAATTTTATGTGTGGTAGAGCCACGCTGTAGTTATATTAGTAGTATAGTTGTAGAACGAACAGGTCGGCTCAACTGGGGTGCTCTCAACACTCTCACAGAATACCAGCGTAAAATAGCAGCTTAATGCTGCTGTGTTTCGTATGGTTAGTGTAGAGAACCGGAGACCCTTTTTACTGAAAACGAGGCATTCCATTACTCAGGAGTGACAACGCATCTGCATTTATTCTGCATTCTCTATTGAAGATACATGTAGATGTCTATGGGTCACAGTAACCACTTACCATCAGGTGGACTGTGTGCTCGTTTGTCACCCTCTCGTATAAAAAATATTCCAGAGTTATCAACCCAGCAGTCTTAAGCATCTGATTCTGTCGCAGGTATGGTCCAAAAACATCAAGGAGATGACCAATACACTATATTATTATGCAAACTTATACACTATAATATATTTTATCAAACTGTATATTTTCTTCTGGTATTTACTATTTTTTTACACATAAATATATGTAGCATCTATATTGTCTATCTACTATGGCTGGTATAAATCCAGAATCCATGTCTGGCTTCCCGCGACCCTAAGATTCTACTTTGTATTTAATTCAAATTCTCTTTTAACATACACAATAACTTTTTTGTGTGTGTATATTTTATGTGATTTGTTGTAAGTCGTCATTTACAATAAATCATTCAAAATCTATTATTTAATTAAGATTTTACTAATAACGTAAAACTTCTAAGACCTACGTTTGCCATTTGTTTTAGATTTATAGATTTTTCAAAACTAGGTGAAAAAGTAATCTCTTGAGTTACATTAAAGACATTAAAGTAGTTCAAATCTCTTTGTATTACATACATACCCTTATGTTAATTAACTTAACGGGGAATTTACCATACCACCACAATTTAACAATTGCATTGATTAGATATTCTCTCTTTGTTTTCTTTTGTTTCGTTAGCAATAGGCATGTCGATCTAAAATCGATTAATCGAAAAATCGATTCTTTGGAGTAAAATTATCGTACATATTTTTAGATCGATTTGAAGCACCGCATCGATTAACTGAATCGATCCAAAAACCTCTTGAATCGGACTGATTCATTTGATTCAAGAACTAGCTAAAATTCCCAAACTGGCTGGGGTAAGATACCACAGTTTTTTAAGTTTTTGCTGTTGGGGGACGCAAAAACAATCGGTCGTACTTGGTTGATAATTTGAACGCAATATATACAATATGTAACGTAATTAACGCACACCCTCAGACACCCCAATTAGTATATTATGTTATAATCATAATACATACAATTTTAGTTAAACATTTTTATGCACTGATTATTTATCAAATTAGTTATAATAATTCCGCAAGAATGTTGTGGTCACAGTACAAATCCACGAACGCAAAGACTTTAATTGGCTTGAAATAAAGTTCATTTTTCTTTATTTTTATTGAATGACAGAATTGGTAATAATACAAATAAAACTGCACTCTTAAAAAGTCTCATTGCCTTAAGTTACGGTCCATCTCAGCTTGTTTTGACTGTACAGATTTAGTGTGACTGTGATTTACATACTTTTAATTATTTTGGGGATAAAAAATTACCTATATTAAAAATGATAGGAATCTATTCAGTAAACGATTCTGAGCAAACTACTTTCTCAAAATGCGTTAAATATGTTACATGTTCTATTTGAATAAAATAAATGTTTATGAACGCATCCAACAACATCGAAAAGTTGTCATTTCACTTTCATTTCTAAAAATTCTTAAGCCCACTTTCCACTAAGGGATATAATGTAATTTATGTTACATCTCGAGATATAAATTAATATCGCTCACCGTACTTTTAAATGGAACCGTTTCCACTGAGATATAATATATATTACATCCTAAACTAGAGCGTTAACCACTGAGCCGTGGTAGCTCAGTGGTTAACGCTCGCTGTAAATATAACAGAACTCGAGTAACCCGGGTTCGATCCTCCCCCCCCGGCACCAATGAAATATTTAATTGCAATTTTAAATGCTGATTTACCACGTGCTCGGCGGTGAAGGAAAACATCGTGAGGAAACCTGCATGTCTGAGGAATAAGAAAAAAAAATATTTCGAAGACATGTGAAGTTCGTCAACACGCATTTGGGCATCGCGGCGGACACTTCCTCGCCCTAAACCCTCTCAGAAATGAGGGGGAGGCCTGAGCCCAGCAGTGGGACGTATATAGGCTGTAACTTTACTTTACTTTACTTTACCTAAACTATAAATATTTTTTCGATCGACCGAGCGATATTTTCATATTATACTTCACTTCCTGTACTATAATATTATTGCTGTGAACCGTGATCTTGTGAATTTACATTATTTATTATCAAAATTATACATACTGTGAGCTGTAAGTACAAACAGAGTACTTTTTAAATACCTAGATACTGTAAATAAATCCGTACGTTGAAGTTTATAGAGGTTTATAGTAAGGAAATAACCAGTATTGTGTTCGTGTAGCATTCATTTCAATATGATAAATAGTGAGTTATTAGATTGAAACAGATTTATCGAGAAATCATGCAGTTTGCACTTTTGTTAAAGTATTGTTGTTGTTTTTAGCCTAAAATGTCAAATAAAAGTGTTACGTGGAATCACTTTTTTAAAAAAAAGTGATCGAGTGGAGTATGTGCTAACCACTCCTAACACAAGCGTTTCAAGCTTACCAGGAGTGGTTAAAAGGAATATTAGTAATGTTAATAAATAAGATTACTAATATTTTATTTAAAAATATTACAGTTTAGAAGTTAAAGAAGAAAAATAGAAAATTCTTGAAATTTCGTTTGAAAATGTCGCGATTAATTGAAAATCGATCTTTTAATCCTCGATTTAATCGATAATCGATTCAAGTACCTTCGATTCAAATCGATTCGGAGATCGATTTTTTTTAAGAGCGAATCGACATGCCTAGTTAGCAATCCGTTCAATTTATTATAATTTCAAATAGGAACTTTTCTAAACTTTAACACAAAATCAGTTAATAATATCGTATAGCTACATAATCACTTTTATATAATTATGATATTATGAACTTAATATATATCAAATCACAGTAATTTTATTATTATGATAAAGATAAACAGACAAGTTGTTGACATCAACTATATTTTTATTATTAACTGACTTTACGGCTCTGGGTTCTAGCCCTTCTGAGCCTATCATTTCTTTCGGATTCCTCATTTTTATATATTTTTCTTCACAATATTCTGATGCGTCACATTGTGAAGTTTTGGGAGATTTAGACGACAGCTCAACCCAACGGACAGTCGATGACGACAGCCACTCAAGTTCATAAGGCGCCCAAGCGATCTGAAATCGATTAATCAAAAATCTATTATTTAGTACAAAATAGTGATAAAACATTACATCGTTTCGATGAATCGATCCAAAAACCTATGGGAATCGGACCACAAACTAATAAGAGGAATCGGCCTAATTCAAGAACTAGCGATACATTACAATTTTTGTTGATGTCTGTCGAACGCAAAAATAACCGGTCGTATAATACTTGGTTATCAACCACGGTTTAAACGCAACAAATAATTATTTTTATGAACGCTTCCGAAGATGTCTTTCCTTAGGTCCTAAGATTAAGATCGAATGTCTTGTTTACAGAAAAAGGTTCTCAAATTATCCACACTTACCACAGGAAACACCTTACGAAACTAAAAAAATCTTTAGGCTATTTATAGTAATAAATTGGTATCTTTTTTTTGTGTGTGATACTGTTGTGAAACTCTACAATTTACTAATTAGTTTACAATTTACTAATTTAATTTAGCGAACACTACATATTGATTAAAACTACTTTTAAGGTTTTTAATTCCCAACGTTTCGGGTGCTTTCCAGCAGACATGGTCATCGGGAACTGAGGTGACTGATGTCCCGATGTCAGTGTTAGCCCGGAGTACCTTCAGCTCTTTAATTATTACTTATGGTGCGATCTACGCAGAATGAATTTACTGTATCTTGAAGCCTTGCAGTGGTATGCTTGGGTTTACTTTTAATTTTAGGTATTAATTACAGGATCCCAAGCAGGTTGTAGTTCCTCCTTCTCTATTGAAATGAGGATGCTATTTAATTTCATTTTTGGTAGGAATCGATGTTCTTTAACGAGGATTTGCGGTTTATCAAATCTGGTGTAATAGCGGGGGCCGTCTAGGATACGATTACAAACTACATGATGACTTTCCAGAACATTGGTGCTTCACGTCACCTATATGTTTTTTTACGCGGGTTTTAATTGATCTTTTTTGTTTGCTCTGTATATGAGAGCCCACATTCACAATTCAAAAAGCTTGTACACCCCTGCATCTTGTAGAGGGATATGACAATTAACGGATGGTAAGAACCGATATCTTCTCGGTGGTTTGTAAGCTTGTACTCATATAAAATAGAAGCTTCGGGACATCTCCCGTGACCATGGGTGCCGGAAAGCACCCGAAATCATCGCGGATTAAAAATCTGGTAAATTAAACGCGATAAAATCCGTAAAACTAGTTTTAATTTATGTGTGTTCGCATTTTATGCACCGCCATACCGTTCATCAGATTGCGGTAAAACTTTGTCAACATATTGCTTGCACTTCCGCGAAGGTTATCGGCATAGTTGGACCCGGTAGGTGGCGCTGTTGTAGCCCCCAGATATCACACTCACAATCATTGCGGTGTTGCGATACTACAAGACGGCGTTAAGAAGAAGGAATTAGAAAGAATGGAAGGAAAAAGGAAAATAAGTTTATTTAGTAGTATTATTATTAGCAATTGTAAATTATTGTTACGAGTTTGAGGTTCGTGACAATAAAAACTGCGGATTGAATTACTAAAATTTACACTTTAATTCACTTTACACTAATTAAAACTTAAAACACTAATAATTAACGACACTGATTCACTTTATTTCGCTCCGAAGCTTCGCCTGTCTCGCCAAATTCAATACTGCCCCGATCGCAGCATGCAGCGGGTTTAAATACACTTTTACGTCGAAACATCCAGAATATTTCCGTAGATACGGGCGCCGACCGACCAGACGCAGAAATTTCGAGTGTGAGGCTTCTAGAAAGCTTAGTTCTTCAATTCGATACTAGAGGGCGCTGTTTGTTAAAAGATTAGTCATGTCATTTTCTGGAAAGCTCTCCTCGCTCCGTTACCCGACACTAGATGGTGCTAGTGCCAGACGTCAACTTAGGCGCGCAACATTATTAAACCAACCAATCCAACTCAGCATGGTCTTGGTACTGACAAAGTACTTCTTTTTTATAGAATAAGGGTTGCAAAAGAGCACACAGTCCACCTGATAGTAAGTGAATGCTATGGCTCATAAACATATACACCTATTCTCTATCAAATTGCATATTCTCTATCAATTGAATCAAATTGCAGATGCGTTGCCATCCCTGGGGACAAAAATGAAATGCCTCGTAACCAGTAAAGAGGGTCCCCGGTTGTCTACACTTATCATACAAAACACAGCAGCATTGAGCAGCTATGTTACGCTGGTATTCTGTGAGAGTGTGGTCCTTCCCCGGTCGGGCCAACCCATTCGTGCTGCAACTATAATAAAGATGCAGCATGACTCTACCACGTATAATAATTCGACGGAGGTCTTTGTTTTGTAACCGAAATTGTGTAAACAAACTAACTTTTTATCCATATAAAACGAGGAATGGCATTGATTGTGTTAATATTTCCAGGTGAAGTGCCGAGCTGGTGAGTGGGATACGCAGGAAGACTCCGAGCTATATTCATCACAAGAACGGCGAGTTAAGAAGATCGTCACGCACGATGACTTCTTTAGATGTAAGGCACTATATTATATAATTTATTTTTAAAAGATCAGAAGAGGTTTTTTTTTCACGTGCTAGCGCTACGTTGGAGCTATATTATAGTTGCAGCAAGTATTAGTCGGCTCGACTGGGAAAAACCACGCTGTCACAGAATACTAACGTAATTTTTTATAGGGTTAGGGTGACAAACGAGCACACAGTCCACCTAATGACAAGTGGATGCTGTGGCCCATAGACATCTACATTTATCCTCGATTGAGAATCAAAATGCAAATGCATTGTCTTGGTCCCATATTTTTCATTCCAGTAAAACAGGTTTCCGGTTCTCTACACTCACCATACGAAACACAGCAGCATCAGGGTGCTATTTTACGCTGGTAGTCTATGAGAGCGTGGTCCTTCCCCGGTCGAGGTGATCCATTTATGATACAACAATAATAGTTGCAGCGTGGCTCTACCACGTATAGCAGCTTAATGCTACTGTGTTTCTTATGGTGAGTGTAGAGTCTGCAAGTGAGGGTACAATTGGAAACCTTTTTTCACTGAAATCGAGGCGTTCCATCTTAGTCCTTAGGGGTGAAAACGAATTTTGATTCTAATTTGAAGGTAGATGTCTTTGAGCCACAACATCCACTCAACATCAAGTGGACTGTTTGTTCGTTTGAAACCCTTATTCTATAAAATAATTAATAGATCGAACAGACGAAGCTGGGGCGGGACCCAAGTAAATAAATAATTAAGCAATAATCTGTGATTAATTTCCAGTGCAGGCTTATTACAACGTGGCCCTGTTGTTCTTGGAGAAACCTTTCACATTTCGTGACTCGCCTCAAATTGGAGTGGGATGTCTGGGCAAGACAATCCCTGCACCAGGCACCATGTGCTTCACCATGGGCTGGGGAAAAGATTTCAATGGCAAATACGCCACTACTCTCAAGAAGGTGAGTAAGAAAAATATCGGTGTGAAAAATTATTGGCGTGCCTTGGCAGTAAAACCGACTTGCGTGCCGTGACGATAAACGGCATGACGCTCTCTTGGGCGTCTTCTTCCGACGTACTTTTGTCCTTACGGGGATGTAGAGCTGTATGGTGGTCTCCGAAACACGCAGAGTTGTACTATGTGTAAATGGCACGTTTGTTTTATAGAACAGGGGGTAAACGAGCATGCGGCTCACCTGATGGTAACTGACTACCGCCGCCCATGAACAACGGCAACACCAGGAAAATTGCAGCCTTTAAGAAAGGAGTTAGCTCTTTTCTTGAAGGCCCCTAAGTCGTAACGGTCCGGTAAAATCGCCGGTGGTAAACGATTCCACAGAGAAGTTGTACGAGGAAGAAAACTTCTAGTAATACGCACAGTGGTGGACCGCCAAGCATCCAGATGGTGAGGATGGTAGGGTGGCGAAAGTTGCAAGTTTGTTGTGAAAACTGACTTACGGTCTACCTGCTGGTGTGTGCATAGCTGCACTATAGCCTAAGGACACCTTTAACCGACTTCAAATAAAAATGCGTTGTCATCTCTGAGGAACAAGGTGGAATGTCTTAAAGTGTGTAAATATACTGGTTTTCTATACTCTTCCATCCCGAACAAAGCAGTGCAACGCTGCAGCTATATTATGGTTGTATCACGAATGAGTCGGCTCGACCGGGAAAGAACCACGCTCTCACAGAATACCAACGTAAAATAGCAGCTTAATACTGCTGTGTTTCGTATGGTAAGTGTAGAGATCCGAAGACCCGTTTTTACCGAAAACGAGATATTCCACCTTAGTCCTCACGGGTGACAACGCATCTGCATTTTAATTCTTAATGGAGGGTAAATGTAGATGTCAATGGACCACAGCATCCATCTACCATCAGGTGGACTGAGTACTCGTTTGCTACACTTATTATTTAAAAAAAAATATAGCGCGATAGCTTCGGAACTTTGATAGCGCGATTTATGCCTCAGTGCGTTTCACTTGTGGTGCGACACCAACGTCGCCACATCAACCCCCTGCTCAGACCGGAGGTCGATAGTGCAGTTCGTTTGCCGGTGCGTCCTTGATGTCGGTGTGGAATGCGTGATGTATGCGTAAGGGCAAGTGACGCCGGTGCGAACGATATGCCGGTGTGTAACGCATTTACTACTTTTAAGTGATGCCCGTGAGAACGATGGGCCGAAGCAAGTGCTAGAAGTCTGCCCTATAAATTTGCGGTGAGTCGATATGTAGACAAGTTGGACTGGCTTGTAGGAGTTGAATACTGCAGATGACGATACTCGGGAGTTAATGCTAAGGTTCTTGAGGACAATGGCGAAGGCTTGAAATTGTAGTTTCCGAAGGTTGATAGTTCCGCTGTTCACATCACGTCGGGGTCACCACTGTGGCCGTGGAAGGAAAAAGGGGAGATCTTCCGCGATTTAGGCTTCGGTACGTTTTGCTTGTAGCGCGACGACGGCGCCGCCACAAATGAGTATTGAGTATTTAAGAACATTGAAAAGAAACTTTTTTTTAGATAAAACTGCCGCTTATTGAATCGGACAAATGCCAGCACAGCCTACGTAACACCAGACTGGGCTCCCGATTCCTTCTCCACCCGTCTCTGATCTGTGCAGGCGGTGAGGCTGGGGTCGACACTTGTAAGGGTGATGGTGGTTCACCCCTTGTTTGTAGCATTGAGGTGAGTGGTTTTATTGGTATATCATAGTTCGTATCACCTAGACCTAGATAAAAAACTAATGTAGTACTGTTGCAAAACGATGTTGTGACCAGGTTTAAGAAAGGAATGCTTCGGTGGCTTGGTTATGTAGAAAAATTAACGAGGAAAGAGTGACAAAGAAAATTTATGTTGCAGAAGTGAATGGCAGAGTCGGGAAGGGACGTCCTAGACGAAAGTTTATTGAACAATTTGGTGATATTTTGAAGATCAGCCATTTAAGAGTGCTCTTAAGCAATGAGCATGTATGCGTAGGCATATGGATGTAAAGGAGGAGAAAGAGGTGTCAGGATCTTGCCAAATAGAAGTCCGTAGTCTCTGTCTACCCCTCTGGGTGACAAGCATGAATATTTATGTTCTATAGTGTATAATGTCCTCCAGACCGAATTTCGATCAATAGCCATCTGCGCAGAACAGGATTATAGTGCACGAGTGTATGCGCAAACACAGATGCACTCTCTATTCCCTCATTCTCATAGTCCGATGGGCTACGTTTACCAGCTTACCAGTGACCGTGTCTGAGACACGTGGGTAAACCAAAAATAAAGGTGACAAACAAGCACACAGTCCACCTGATGGTAAGTGGATGATGTGGCCCATAGATGTAGATATCTATGGGCCACATCTCCCTACATGGTGGACTGTGTGCTTGTTTGTCATCTCCTATAAAACAAATTCCATCTTACACCTGAGGGCTCGCCAAAGAATCACAATTCAGATGCGTTGTCACCCAGCAGGATTAAGATGAAATGCCTCGCTTCCGGTAAAAAGGGTCTCCGGTTCTCTACACTCACCATACAACACACAGCATCAAGTTAGTATTTCACGCTGGGGTTCTGCGAGAGCGTGGTCCTTTTCCGGTCGAGTCGATCCATTCGTGCTAAAATTATATTAAATCTGCAAGATGGTTTTACCACGTTAAATCAATAAAACAATTCTCTACATTTATCTGTAACATTTCTATGTTTATACTTTTATTGATGCTACTCTTTTATAGTAACTTTCGTTTAACAATATCTTTATTGAGACAAATGAACAGTTTTTTAAAAAAAATTAAGTCCCTGCTAACATCGTCCAAACACTTATTAATACTGTTGTATTTCGTATGGCATTTACGTGGTAGTACCACACTGCAGCTATACTATAGTTGTAGCACGAATGGGTCGGCTCGACCGAGGCAGGACCACGCTCTCACAGAATACCAGCGTAAAATAGCAGCGTAATACTGCTGTGTTTCGTATGATGAGTGAAGAGAACCGCAGACCCTTTCTACTGGAATCGCGGCATTCCAACTTAGTTCTCAGGAGTGACAATACACTTGCATTTTGATTCTTATTTGAGGATAAATGTGGATATCTATGGGCCACAGCATCCACTTACCATCAGGTGGACTGTGAGCTCGTTTGTCATCCAGCCCTATAAAACAAATTCCATCTTAGACCTGAGGGCTGTAATCGCATCTGCATTTCGATTACTAATCGATGATAAATGTAGATGTCTATCGGCCCTAACAGTCGCTTACCATCTAATGGGCTTTATGTTCGTTTTTCACCCTTATTTTATTAAAAATAACACACACAAAGACAATTTTTTTACTATTTTAAGCCAACACCTAACTAAAATCCAAGCTGATAGGAAGTGGTGATGCAGCCTAAGAAGGTGAGGCGCACTGATTTAACAAAAGCCTGTTCACTCTTGCTTTGAAGACACCAACACTGTAATCGGATGGAAAGACAACGACGCATGACGAACGACTTGGTAAACCATTTGATTTGAACGTCTGGTTGTCCGATGGTGGAAGGGAGAGGGGGGAATTAAATTATTCTATTCCTGCGCAACCTCTCCGAAATGCATCCTGTAAAAAACCAAAGGGCTGGCTACTTTGCGCCTTTGCTCGAGGTGTAAAATTGGTTTTAACCAAATTCGCGTCACCAATAAGCCTTTATATTGTTATTACACTAAATTTTTACAGGATCCCAAAAAAGACACTCGCTTCGCAATATTCGGCATCGTCTCATCAGGAATTGGATGCGGGAGGAGTGATGTTCCAGGTGTATACGTAAACGTGCCCTACATCTACGACTGGGTTGTGGAGCAGATGAATGAGGAAAAACTGGATAAAACCTCCTTTACCTACTAAACAGAGAGGGTGAAGTGGAAGATAGAAATAAAGACTTCAAATATTTTTTTTACTGTGTTTGACTTTCCACCTCGGTTACATTAACGCTTAGTTTAATGAAGTGATCAGTAAACAGATAGGTAGATATATAACTTGTATACGTGGTAGAGCCCCGCTACAGCTATGTAACAGTTGTAAAACGAATGGGTCGACTCGACAGTGGCAGGACCATGCTCTCATTGAATACAAGCATAAAAAGTAGCTTAATGCTGCTGCTCTCTTTCGTGTGGTGAGTGTAGCGAATTGGAGAGGGGTGACAACTGACAACGCATATGCATTTTGATTCTTAATTGAGGATAAATGTAGACGTCTATGGGCCACAGCTTCATTTTACAATCGGGTGGACTGTGTGCTCTTTTGTCACCCTAATCTATAAAAAAAACTCTTTATTGCATTTAAACAAAGTAAATAACGGAAGTCTCATAAACTACAAACAGTGGTCATAGCGCTTTAAGCGATTTCTATCTGACAAACCGAACGTAGAAGGATATTGTAATTTTATATTTTGACGGATAGGTGCAACGTGCAATATAAAATAAACTGAGGAAAAGAAAAGAAAAAAAAAGCTAATTATTATTTATATAAATATATGAATAATAATATAGTATGTTATGAACATGTATTAATACATAAAGAAAAAAAATCAAGTATTAATCAAAAGAGGAAATACATATAGTTTATTATTATGACGGGGAATTTAAATAGTACTCCTTAAGCTTTGACTTATATATTACTAGTGTACTTCGTTGTTTTTTAAAAGTCTGTAAAGATATTGTTACGATACTAGATGACGCTAGTGGCATGTACTGACATCAACTGTGGCGAGCAACAATATCTCTTGCAGTTAAATGGTAATGAATTCCAAAGTCGGTTACTGGAGGTAAATGACTTATTATAAAATGAAGTTGCGTTTCAAGAAGTATTTAAAGCCGGGCTACACACTGAATGTAAATTATGGACATGAAATTCATGTCGTTAGTGAAATCGTTTATTAAGGTACCTTGGAGATTTTTTTCTTATTATAACTTGAGTGCTTAACCAATTTCCCTGGTGGTAAGTGGTGATGCAACTCAGATGGTAAAGTGCTTGACAAAAGCCTATTTACTCCTGCATTGAGGAAGTCCAGGTTGTATTCGTACGGAAAATAGACGTCGGCAAATTATTCCACTCCTCCAATGCGTACAGCAAACGCATTACAAGAATAAGAAGCAAACTGTTTGCTTCTAATGCGTAGAATATCAAAAACAAAGGGCAATACCTGCGACCGTCTAGTTGCCTGATAGTGGAAAGGAGAGCCAGGAATTAAAGCGTGCAATTAATAAATGAGTGTATGAATGTAGTAAGTGAACTCAAAGTCGCTCAGCGAGCTATGGAGAGGCTATGCTCGGAGTTTCTCTGCGTGATAAACTTAGAAATGAGGATATCCGCAGTAGAACCAGAGTGACCGACATAGCCCAACGTATTAGTAAGCTGAAGTGGCAATGGGCCGGCCATATAGCTCGTAGAACCGACAACCGTTGGGGAAAAAAGGTTCCCGAGTGGCAGCCTCGTACTGCTGTGCGCGAAGTGTAGGGCGAACTCCACTGGATGGAGTGACGACCTGGTAAGACACGCAGAAAGTCGATGGATGCAGGTGGACCAGGACCGTGTTTTGTGGTATTCCTTGGTGGAGGCCTATGTTCAGCAATGGATTTGTGAATAAGGGCTGTAATGATGATGATGATGATGAATTAATAAATGCGTGTAATAATTAAGGATAGATTTTGGATCAAAAAGTACACAGGAAAGTAAGAAACTATATGAATATATGGCGAAGGCCGATTGGGAGCCACTTGAGTTGATTTCCAAAGTTTGGTGACAAACGAGCACACAGTCCACCTCATGGTGAGTGGTTGCTCTGGCCTATAGACATCTAACATGTATTCTCGATTACAAATCCAAATGCAGATGCGTTGTCACCCCTAAGGACTAAGATGGAATGCCTCGTTTCCAGTAAATGGGTCTCCGGTTCTCTACACTCACCATACGAAACACAGCAGCATTAAGCTGATATTTTACGCTGGTATTCTGAGAGAGAGTGGTCCTTCGCCAGTCGTGCCGACCCATTCGTGCTACAACTATATCAATAATATAGTCACAGCATGGCTCTACCACGTATAAAAAATTGGGATACTTGGTCAATATTTGCGTATACCAAATGTTCAAATATGAAGTGAACGGATAGATTCTAAAGTCGATCAAGCTTGTTTAATTACTCCACAGTAATGTCCATCCAGTATTTAGGTCAGTAGCAGTATCAAGTGATTAGTAGTTTAGTTACGTTACTATTTAACTGCTAATGCACGGTTTATTATATATTAGCAACCCGCCCAGGTTCCGCCTAGCTAGAATGTATTAATGTGGTGTTATTTAGATCAATATATTCAAAAGACATTGATTCTATCGATTCTTCGTGTTTCTTTTTTTTCTCAAAAAAAATACTTTAAGATTTTCGTATAAAATATAGCCTAGATAACTTTCCTGGCAATGCCCTCTATCTGTTCATTAAGTTTCATTACAATCGGTTTTTTTTATAGCATAGGGTGACAAACGAGCACAGAGTCCACCTGATGGTAAGTGTATGCTGCGGCCCATAGACATCTATATCTATCCTCGATTACAAATCAAAATGCAGATGCGTTGTCACCCGTGAGGACTAAGATGGAGTGCCTCATTCCCTGTAAAAAGGGTCACCGGTTCTCTACACTCACCATACGAAATACAGCAGCATTAAGCTACTATTTCACGCTGGTATTCTGTGAGAGCGTGCTCCTTCACCGGTCGTGCAGACCCATTCGTGCTACAACTATACTACTGATATAACTGTTCACACATTCCGAAAATTAGTCCGGACAGACAGATAGACAAACAAACATATATTTTATTATCTATCTTTTTATTTAAAAAGGTTTTTATCCTACAAGGATATGTCAGCCTTACCGTAACATACCTTCATGCTGTTACACAAATCCTAAGTACGTATTTAGAAAGGGAGAATCGATGTGGTACGAATACGGAAATTAAGGGGATATAGTAAGTCAGCTCAAATTCTAATTTCGTCCCCACTTGCCCGCACGTCGTATGCTATGTACCGACATGTTTGTAATCACTAATACTGTAAGTAGAAAGGTCGTTAGACACTTATTTCATTAGGTTTATCATATTTACGCCTATTTCTTAACGCCAAGCCAGTCGCTTCTTATTTTTATTACGATTATTTCCCATTTTAATTTTACGTCGTCCTGTTGCGTAATATATATTCTGATCATAAGCGACACAACCTCAGCCTTCAAAGGCTGAAGCGAAGTGACCGGGTGGCAGGAATCTTTTTACAGTGAAAATAATGGTATTTTAAAAAAGTAACATAAGCACTGCTTTTTTTTTAGTGTGACAAATATCGCTATTGGGAAAATCTACTTTTTTCATGAATAATACAACTTTTATTTGGAGTAGTGCCCAGAACGTAAGCTATGAGTAGCAATCGTATGGTTTCTATTCATTTCAATACTATTATACCACGGTACCCGAAGAAAAGAACATTTTAAAAATAGTTATAGACATTAGGCGTTATAGACAGACACATCAATTTTATTTATATGTACACATCTACTAGTTGTCGTTCTTCTGCTTCTTTTACTAATTCTACTATAGACATGGTTCATTCATTCATTTCTAGTGACCCGATCATTTAAGTATCGATACGTTTTACGAACCGGGTCATTCGGATCGATCATTCAAATGGATTATTTCTAGTTTCAGTACTCTGTCCTCTGTGAGATTCACTTGATAATGTCGGTTGTCGGACATAACTATAGGGTTGGGTTTGAAAGGAAGTCACCTGAAATTGAGGATTTTGTCACGGTGGAGGGGTGGGGGTCAAGGGGGGTTTATATGAAGCACCCCTATGCAATTTTTGCTGCCGGAGCAGCGTCGAAGTATTTTTTTAATATTCGTAAATCACTAACTAAACGTGAAATAAGCCGTACCTTTAACTAAATTCTAACGTTTTTGACGTTACATCTGTCAAAGTCATCTCAAAATGCGTAAAATGAATCACTAGTCCGGCCAATTTGTCGACAGTGACAGATATACTTTACGCCATTCCGTTGCTTCCAAGTTTATGAGAATGTGCTCCCTAACGTTTTTATCTGCCTCCACCCGTTTTTCGACGACATCGCTACCACTGTGGATCCTTTTTTATAAACGGTGGCAGCTATAAATTATTATTATAATTTAAAGTAATTATAAAAATTAATATTTTAGTGTTTTATTGAGTGTAAGAGCGAGCTAAGCGACTTCGGAACTTAGGGCACTCTGACTCGGATAGGTTAGGTTAGAAGGAAGATTTCTGATGATACAATACCGCCATCCCCTTCGTGGTTATTTTTTAATAAACCACTCAGAAGGAGGAGTACCATGTTGAGTGGCATGGGGCTTCCCTACCCCAACTCTTTCCCTCCATAAATCAGGTTTATATTGTCCTGGTGGGGGTGACTCTACAACTCCCCTCCCACTCCCCACCACTCACCACCTACCAATTCAGGCGACTTTCTTCCAAATCTTACCCTAACTATACTCTGGTCGTAGGTGCGTCAATCGTTAGATCCGGAACGTTCAAAATATGTAATTGCAATCATCAATATTTCGATGTGACCCGGGTCAAATCAACGATTCATTCACGTCAATCATTGACACATGTCTGTTCCACTACTTGCGATACCTAATTTGTATTTGGTAAATGTTTTACGCTACCAAGGTAAATAGTCCATGAACACCTGCAGTAAACTTAAAACAAAAATGTTTGCAGATGCGTCATCATATTTGAGGCCCAACAATGCCACATAGCTTATTAATTTAACTGTGCATAGCTATACAGGTAAAATAACAAATGAACTACAGTAAATACTTCAGCAGTATTATGGATGTAGCACGAATCGGTCGGTTTGAACGGGGAAGGACCACGCTCTCACAGAATACTGTTACAACGGTACCAGGGGGCAAACTAGGCACGTGATTAGGGGCGCACGGTTAAAAAAGGGAAAGGGAGAGCGCTCTCATCTTCATAGCCGATTTTTACTATTTCGGCATGTGAAAACCAAAGTTAAAATTTAACTATTAATAATCGCCAACGTACTTTTATGATTTTAAGAGAAAACAAAAAACTCAAAGTGATGTAACTATTAGCCGTGGCAGCTCAGGGGTTTAGCGCTCGCTGTAAATTTCACAGTACGCGAGCAACCTGGGTTCGATCAACGCCGGCACAAACAAAATTGTTAATAGCAATTTAAGTGCTTATTTTATATGTGCTCGGCGGTGAAGAAAGATATCTTGAGGAAACCTTCATATCGAATAAATAAATAAAAATTACGAAGACATATAAAGTTTGTCAACATACATTAGTGCAGCGCGGCGGACATTTCCTTGCCCTAAAACCCTCTCAGAGGTGAGAGGAATCCTGTGCCTAGCAGCGAGACGTATATAGGCTGTAATTTAAATTAATTCGCTTTAAATTTAAATTATTATTACATATGTATGTCCGAATGTTTTTCTCTGACAAATAAAAAATAAAACAGCGTGTGTAATATATTTAATGCTTCTTGGTAAAAATTGTACTTAAAAGTGAAAAAATATACTTATTAAAATAAGTTACTATTCAATTCATGAATACTTAGGAAAATAATTTTTGAGTGTTTGCCTCTCTCTTGTTCATTGCTATGCCTTTGAGGTACATATGATAAGTGCAGTTAGTATTTAGATGTTTAGTTTTAGTCACAAGTCTCATGTAACACAATTTGTCAATAAATAAATAAACATGCGTATAATTTTTATCTACGCGTATAAATTTATTCGCACTAGTCATTACATGCTGTCATATAGTCTTGACATGCTGAATCAATCCTCCGGAAAATACATACTGCCTCTTCTAATGTAGCCTTTTGGGCAGCATCTTCTTTCTATAAAATTTCTGTTTCCTAAGCCATCTTCTTCTGAATCTGAAGGTAATATTGGCCTATGTTTAACCACTGTACTTTTTATTGCACTTGATCCGTCCGGAAACACTATCAAATTTCTGTTTCGTAACCAATCTCCTTCAAAAAAACGAACGAGTACGAGTATTAATTGTAGCTCTTGTTCTATACCGAATTGCTACACTACATTCAAGGCTCACGACTAGAAACACACATGCAGCAAATTTTATGAACATTGTAATATAAAGTATTTGTCATGTATTCACAAAGTTATAAAATGTCTTGAAACTGAGGCGAATAACTTTGTAATGATATACAAAGGTTGCCTTGTAACCATTTATACTTAGGAAAATAGTGAATCTCGTACGTCATTCTCTTTTCCTCATAAATATGATGTAGTGTGTCATACTAAAACCACGATAGAGGGAAAATGCAGAACATTCTTAAAATATTTACGTGTACTTGTTTAGGTATCACTAACATATTATTGATTGAATATTTGCAGATTTCATTTACTACTTCTTATGTAAGACTTGTAACATAATGGCTTATATCAGTGCTATTATTAATTACCTTAAAAAAGATTATTTTGAAGTCATAAACCGATATAAAATTTTAAGTTATAACTTATTTTAAATAGGCCTACAATCTCTCGAATTGCAGATGCCGAAGAGAAGTTTGTTGTTTGTTGAACCCCGGAAATTTGGTTAAATTTTTTCTGGATATCCGTGGATAAATTATTTAAAACAAAATTAAATAAAATTTTATTGATGATAGAAATAATATTCTATTCATCTTTGCTGTTCTTAATATTAAAATGTTAAAATGAAAACAAAAATGATAAGTCTTAGAAAATATAAATGGAATAAAAATTGAATAAAATAAAAGTTTTTACGGAATTTATCGCGTATATTTAACTTTTTATATACCCGACGTTTCGAGAGCTTTACAGCACCCATGGTCACAGGAAGGACTGAGATGTTCAACGTCCAGATGCCATAGTTAACCGCGGTTAACATAGATTAAAATTTAATATATAATATATATAAAGAGAGAGAAATGCGAGAAAAGAAATGCGAGATAAGTATAGACGAAATAATGAAAGCAATGAAAAGCATGAAAGCAGGTAAGGCTGCCGGATATGATAGAGTTTCACTCGAAATGCTAAGGGCTGGAGAGGAAGTGGTGACTGGTCTGCTGCACACCTTGTTTAATTTATGCTGGGAACTGAAGCGGGTACCGGTAGACTGGTGCAAAGCCGTAATAGTCCCAGTATATAAAGGAAGAGGGTCGCAGCAGGACTGTAAAAACTACCGTGGCATCAGCCTTCTTAGCATTGTGGGAAAACTGTATGCTAAGGTACTGATTGAAAGGGTCATGAAAGAAACTGATGGAAAAATTTGGGATGTGCAAGCGGGATTTAGAAAGGGAATGGGATGTACAGATCAAGTCTTTTCCATGCGCATGATCGCGGAGAAGTTTCTGGCCAAAAACCAGAAGGTTTTTTGTGCGTTCATGGACTTCGAAAAGGCCTATGACAGAGTGGATAGGGATTTGCTATGGCAAACACTGAACTCATTTGGGTTGAGCGCTGGCTTGATACAGGCATTGGAATCTCTTTATAGGGACTCTAGTGCTTGTGTTAGGATCAACGGGGTCTACTCGGACTGGTTTGACATCCATAAAGGTATCAGACAGGGCTGTGTGGCTTCCCCGTGGCTGTTCAACCTATTTATGGACAGTTGTTTGCAAAATTTGAAAGTTGCAGAATGCGGATTAAGAATGGGTGAGTTAACCGTCAAATGCCTTTTGTACGCCGATGATCAAGTTATTCTTGCGTCGTCGGCGGCCGAGTTGCAAATGATGGTTACATTAATGAACGATCATTAAAAGAAAGGGGTATGAAAATGAACGCAAGTAAGACGAAGGTTATGGTTTTTGAAAGAGAAGAAAGTAAAACGATTTGTGAAATAAGAATAGAAGGTGAGTTGATCGAACAAGTAGATGAGTTTGTATATTTGGGCTGCGTATTTAGCAGGGATGGGAGATATGATAAGGATATAGAACGACGAGTGAATGCGGGAAATAGAGTAATGGGGCCTTGCACTCTATTGTTAAGAGTCAAAATGTGTCGAAAAAGGCACGTATAGCAATTCACAATGCTGTGTTGGTCCCTACTTTAACGTATGGTAGTGAAAGTTGGGTGTGGCAGAAGAAGCACGAGAGTAGAATAAACGCAGTAGAAATGCGGTCGTTAAGGAGTATGTTAGGGCTGAATCTGAATGACAGGGTAAAGAATTGTGTAATAAGAGAAGAGTGTGGTTTGCAAGATGATGTGGTGACCAGGATTAGGAAAGAAATGCTTCGGTGGTTTGGTCATGTGGAAAGAATGAATGAGGAAAGAGTGACAAAGAAAATTTATGGTGCAGAAGTGAATGGCAGAGTCGGAAAGGGACGTCCTAGGCCAAAATTTATCGACCAAATTGGCGATTTATTGAAAACGGGCCAAATTAGGAGTACCCTTAACCGACGAGCATGTATGCGTAGGTGTATGGATGTGAAGGAGGCAAGAGAGGTGTGTCAGGATTGTGCCAAATGGAAGTCTGTAGTCTCTGCCTACCCCTCTGGGTGACAGGCGTGAGTGTTTATGTATATGTAAAATTTAACTTTTGTTCCGATCTACACAGTATGAACTTATGGTATCATGAAGTCTTGCAGTTGTATGCTTGGGTTGGGATTTAATTTTATTTATTATAGGATCCCAAACAGATGGTAGCACCCAGCCACCTTCTCTATTGAAATTAGGATGTTTTTTGATTTCAGTAGCCTCGCGAATCATCGTTGGAAGTAATCGGTGTTCTTTAGCGAGGATTTGTGGTCTATCAAGTCTGATGTAGTGACGGGGGCGATCCTGTACGTGTTCACAGACTGCAGAATTCCCCGGAGCGTCGATTCTTCACATCAGCTATATGTTCTTTAACGCGGGTTTTAATTGATCTTTTAGTTTGTCCTATGTAGGAGAGACCACATTCACAATCAAGCTTGTACACTCCTGCATCTTGCAGAGGGACGTTACACTTGACTGATGGTAAAAACTGACCAATCTTCTTCGGCGGCTTGAAGTATGTTTTGATGGAAGCGCGCTCCAAGATGTAACCAATCTTGTCAGTGACTCCTCTAACATATGGCAGTACAGCAGGTACACGATCGACTGTGGCCGGCTTCACTCGTTCTCTGTGACGTAGGCGTGGGACCCGAAGCTTGTTGTCATGCAAAACTTGCTTGACGTGTTGGAGCTCGGCAGCCAGGTGTTTACTGTCACAGATCCCTCGTACTCTCTGAAACAAAGATGGTGGTGAGAATCACCGTTTAAATATCTATCTGTATGGGTCTTTTTTCTATACACAGTATGGCTCAAGGTGTTATCAGGATTCCGAATTACTAACACATCTAGAAAAGCTAAGGAATTGTTTGCCTCTAACTCCATAGTGAACTGAATTTTAGAATTTATAGAGTTAAGATGGTCTAAAAATGCAGTTACTTTATCTAAAGGTAGAATTGTGAAAGTGTCGTCTACGTACCGCTTGTAGAATCTTGGATTTATGAGAGAAGTAAGCAGGGCTTTCTCCTCAAAGTCTTCCATGAATATCTCGGCGACAATGGGAGATACAGGTGAGCCCATCGCCACACCATCTACTTGCTTGTAGAACAATGGCAAACAATTCCTTAGCTTTTCTAGATGTGTTAGTAATTCGGGATCCTGATAACACCTTGAGCCATACTGTGTATAGAAAAAAGACCCATACAGATAGATATTTAAACGGTGATTCTCACCACTATCCTTCACAGTTAGCTACCGTCGGTAAATCTTTGTTTCAGAGAGCACGAGGGATCTGTGACAGTAAACACCTGGCTGCCGAGCTCCAACACGTCAAGCAAGTTTTGCTTGACAACAAGCTTCGAGTCCCGCGCCTACGTCACAGAGAACGAGTGAAGCCGGCCACAGTCGAGCGTGTACCTGCTGTACTGCCATATGTTAGAGGAGTCACTGACAAGATAGGCTACATCTTGAAGCGCGCTTCCATCAAAACATATCAGTCAAGTGTAACGTCCCTCTGCAAGATGCAGGAGTGTAAAAGCTTGATTGTGAATGTGGTCTCTCCGACATAGGACAAACTAAAATATCAATTAAAACCCGCGTTAAAGAACATATAGCTGATGTGAAGAATCGACGCTCCGGGAAATCTGCAGTCTGTGAACACGTATAGGATCGCCCCCGTCACTACATCAGATTTGATAGACCACAAATCCTCACTAAAGAACACCGATTCCTTCCAAGGATGATTCGCGAGGCTATTGAAATCAAAAAACATCCTAATTTCAATAGAGAAGATGGCTGGGTGCTACCATCTGCTTGGGATCCTATAATAAATAAAATTAAATCCCAACCCAAGCAAACAACTGCAAGACTTCATGATACCATAAGTTCATACTGTGTAGATTGGAACAAAAGTTAAATTTTAATCTATGGTAACCGCGGTTAACTATTACATCTGGACGTTGAACATCTCAGTCCTTCCCGTGACCATGGGTGCTGTAAAGCTCTCGAATCGTCGGGTATTTAAAAAGTTAAATATACCCGATAAATTCCGTAAAAACTAGTATTATTTCAATGTGTAGTGTTCGCGTAAATATAAGAAATCATTATGTAGACCTTTTAAAAAGAAAAAGGAGCAACCTATATCGTATTACTGGGCACGGGCAGTAGCGAGGTTTGAGACAAAAAAGAGTACGCTGCGCTGCATTGACTCCAACGCGGGGTGACCAACTTCAGAAAATAATTTCTGAAATATTTTTTTTACCTTTTGTATATACAGGTTTTTTTGTTATTTTTTTCTTCAACGTCGATAACGTGGCAATTCCACTTCAAACTGCAATTAAATGGTGTTGGCGTGAATCGAATTTGGGTCGCTTACGCACTACGGAATTAACGTTTGGATCGGTTCAATTACCGGCTTTAACAAGTGACTTTCAAAATTCTATCAATGTAGTTCTACTCTAAGTTACTACGACTAAAAATAAACATGCATTTATGTAAAACTATACTTTTTACTTTATAGTACTTTTTCGCAGGATCCTGTTTAATTACATACTGTTACTCATGTGAGCTATGAAACCAAAACTGTACGAGTACTGTAGTCACGCTGCAACTATATTATAGTTGAAGCACGAATGGATCGGCTCGAAATTGGACGGACCATGCTCTCAAAGAAAACCAACGTACAATAGCACTTTAATGCTGCTGTGTTCCGTTTGCTGAGTGTAGAGAACCAGAGACTTTTTTACTTGAAACGAGGTATTCCATCTTAGTCCTCAGGGGTGAAAACGGATCTGCATTTTGATCCTTAACCTATTATAAACAGGTTTCCAGTAGGGGAGCTCCCTTTAATTTTTAATTTGTTTTTATTTTTATTATTTGTCATTATAGTGTCTACAGAAAGACTCAGGTAGACAGAGGTATCAGCATTTTTTACATCTACTCAATTATTTTAATTATTTTAATACTTTTCAGTCATTTAGATTTCCCCGTGAAGTTATTCTTCACCACTATCATTCCCCCGCGGGAATCGTATACGTTTTGCTCCCGTGTCATGAAATCTTATGTCGAGCTTTCGTGTTTGCTTAAATTAAATTGAACTTAATGATTTCTTATATTTACGCAAACACGACACGTAGATTAAAACTACTTTTACGGATTTTATCGCGTTTAATTTGATTGATTTTTAATACCCGACGTTTCGAGTGCTTTCCAGCACCCATGGTCACAGTGGACTGAAGTGACTCACGTCCCGATGTCAGTGTTAATCCGGAGTACTTTCAGCTTTTTAATTATTATTTATTGTCCGATCTACGTAGAATCCAATTTACGCAGAATCCGAATTAACATACATATAACATTAATATACACGTACAATTTTTTTTATTTAAAGGATTAGGGTGACAAACGAGCACACAGTCTACCTGAAGGTAAGTGGATGCTGCGGCCCATAGACATCTACATTTAACCTCGATTAAGAAACAAAATGCAGATGCGTTGTTACCCCTGAGGTAAAGTAAAAGTAAAGTTACAGCCTATATACGTCCCACTGCTGGGCACACGCCTCCCCTCATTTCTGAGAGGGTTTTAGGGCAAGGAAATGTCCACCACGTGGCCCCAATGCGTGTTGGCGAACTTCACGTCTTCGAAATATTTTCTTTCTTATTTCTTAGACATGCAGGTTTCCTCACGATGTTTTCCTTCACCGCCGAGCACGTGATAAATCAGCACTTAAAATTGCAATTAACAATTTCATTGGTGCCGGCGGAGATTGAACCCGGGTTACTCGCGTTCTGTTATATTTACAGCGAGCGTTAACCACTGAGCTACCACGGCAGTACCCCTGAGGACTAAGATGGAATTCCTCCATTCCAGTAAAACGGGTCCCCGGTTCTCTACACTCACCATACGAAACACAGCAACATTAAGCTGCCATTTCACGATGGTATTCTGTGAGAGCGTGGTCCTTCCCCGGTCGAGTCGACCCATTCGTGCTACAACCATAATATAGCTGCAGCGTGGCCACGTACCACGTATAAACAAATTAAAAAAACTCTAGAGATCTTTAATAGATTTTTTACTTTTGGTAATATTACTGTCACTCTTAAGGAAATCGGGTCATTTTCAACACGAGTATCCTCTGATTACTCACTGGAAAGTTCCAGCAATAAGTTGTAAACAAGATTACCGAAATGAACGCATTATTTACCTATTTATTATTTGGGATATCTAGAGTATTCTCTTGGTATATCTGCTTGGACTGAATAAACATATAAAAGGATATAATGAGTAATATACAAAAATAAATAAATAAAAATTACATTAATCAATAAAAGCCTAACCAGATGGAAGCTCTCGGCAGGAGAGACCAAGCGGCCGAGAGTTTTTTTTTTAATATGCGAGCAGGTCTAGGGAAAGAGACCAGTATCACTACGACCTAAAAGATCTATTGTGATCGCTGCTGTTGCTATAGTTCACTGCTAAGTCTTCAATGAATACAAGGAGTTGCTTAGCTGTGAGCAATTTCACTTCTTCTGGGCGGAGTAGATAGTGTCCCAGATGAGTGTTTCGTTTGCGCATTAAGGGTCCGTAATCGGTTAGGATGTGTAGAGGCGTTTCTTCCGTTATGGAACAGAACCGACACATCCTTGAGTTGTTTAGTCCCAGGATGGACATGTTCTTTTTATAAGATGACAGTGTTCACTTAGGGCTCTTGCCAGAATGCGCCATTAATTTTTGGTTAATTCCAGGGCTTCTGAAGCGAATTTACCATAAAAAGCCCGGATTAATGTCTTAGAATGTTTTAAGTCTGGTGTGTCAGACTAGATCTTAAGTGATTTATTGTGATAAAGAGTTTCAAGGGTCAATTGGGCTAGGCTTCTTGAGATTTCATAAAATGGCGCAGGTCCAAATTGTTTATTCTTTGAGCCATCCCGGGTGACTCTGTCGGCAAATTCATTGTCTACCATACCCGCGTGACCCGGAACCCATCTTAAGACCACTCTGTTGTTACATCCCAGTACGTTTAAATGGTTCACGTAGTCTCTAACTAGCTTCGAGTTCACTAAGTTTATCAGACCTCAGCGCTAACAGTGCTGCTTGATTATCAGAGTTAATACAAATTATATGGTAGAAGTAGTGTTTTTGCAGATTGATTTCCCCACACTGAAGTATGGCGAAAGTTTCCGCCTGGAAGGTAGAGATGTATCTACCCAAATTTATACTTAGTTTGAATTTGGGGCGTTCCCCGTAAACTCCAAAGCCTACATCGAGGCCTATTTCCCATTGGTATACCATATGAGGCTACTGACCTCACAAAAAACCTGGCTATTCAGCCAGTTTTCTCTGGAGGGTAGTTCCACTATACTTTTTATCAAAAAGTGTATAGTGGACGCATGATATCTGAGATCATGCATAAGACCGGTGTTTCCATTGAGTCGAGCATGGATCTCAATCTGTAGGAGAGCAAGCTCAAACAAAGGGGCGTTAGGCATAGAAGTGCATTAAGAGCCGCTCCAGTGAGGTTTGCATAGCTCTCCAGTAGCCATAGAGCAGCCAATCTTTTGTAGATTATTTAGTCTGTCCGTAGTCGTCTTTTGGTTGGCCTTATTGCACCAGACAGTGGAGGCGTAGGTGAGAATCGGCTCCACTATGCTGATGTACAGCCGTAAGCCATACTGGGACGCAAGCCTTAGTTATTCCCAACCAAACGACTGCACGTACCTAAAGCAAGTTTTGCCTCATGGTATACGTTGCTAAAGTGAAATTTCCACGTTAGTTTTTGGTCGATTGTTACGCCAAAGTACTTACCTTCAGTAGAAAATGGTAATTCTTGACCATTGAGTTTTGGTGTGACTAATTTGTCCAACCGTCTCTTTTTGGTAAAGGGTATTATAACAGTTTTATTTAACACAAGTTATTTATGGTGTTTAGGGCTCTTAGTATGATTAACAATAAAGTACTTTGGCGAAAGCCTCTTGCAGTGATAACATGGTCATCAGATAGTCTAGTGTGTCAATGCGCAGATCTGTCATCTTGTATAATGGTTGGTCAACCGCAAGAGTCCAAAGAAGGGGTGACTAAACACCTCTTCATGAGCAGACTCTTGTAGTTGCAACCTCAATCGAAGTTTTAAAAAGTGCTATTTTGGCCTTTCTGTTTGAGGAGACTTCACCCACCTAATGGTTGTGCATCAGCAGTGACGTGGGGCTACTGTCGAAGGTGCCCTCATTATTTAGAAGGGCAAAAAGAGCTATTTCTTTACCCTCCAGTGTTTTTCGACCTTGTCAATAACACTGATCAGGGCTGTTTCCGTAGGTTTGCCTCAGCGGTAAGCATGCTGGATGTAATGTATGGGCCTCGTAGTTGGAGCTACATCCCTTATATATCTATCTATAACGTTTTCTAATGTCTTAAGAAGAAAGGAAGATAGGCTTATAGGTCTAAAGGACTTTGGTAAAGCATAGTCCTTTCAACTAACCTTAGCTATAAATAGAACTTTGACAATTTTCCATCGTTCTGATATAATTCCCCACGCAAAACTTGCTCTGAAGATTTTCACCAGATAGGGTAGAAGGATATCGATGCCCCACTGTAGTTGAATGGGAGTTATTCCATCCTCACCGCTTGTCTTAAATGGTTTAAAGGAGTCAACAGCCTACCGCACCGGGTTTGGCCTTATTATCTTTGCAGCCCTACACCATTCCTCATTACAAGGCCCTCGTAGGGCTCTGAAAGAATTCAAGGCAGATGTCTCATGTGACCCAGGGAAATGGGTTCACGCTAGTTACTTCAAAATTCTGTTTTACTATTAGTGAAGTTACTATCAGGCTTCTTAAGCAGCCCGATCTGATTAAGTTAAGCTTTCAGTAGCATTTTGTATAGTCTTGCACTGCGAGACAGAGACTCAACTTCCTCGGATAGCTTCATCCACGATGCTCTCTTGGCTTTCCTAATTTCTTTATTATATTATTCAGTTAAGGCTGCACTATAAATATCCCACTTTTTGTTTTTTGTAGCCCTATTAAATAGTTTCCTGGTCTTTTCCCTAAGTTCTTTTAGCTTAGTATTCCATCAAGAAACTTTTCGTGTTGAAGTCTTGGTTTTGACGGGACAACTGTCCTCAAAGGCTTCATGGATACCTACGGTTACTGTCTTCGTCGCTAACTCCAGAATTACAATCGTTTTGATGCTTTTAGGAAACGTTTACTTATATCTCCTTAGGCTATCTCTGTAAATATCCCATGAGGTCGCCTTTGGATCCTTAAAAGCAACGGTTTCATAGATTGGAGATGCTCCAATCACAAACTTAAAGTGTTTGTGATCAGACATCGAGTTTTCAATACTAACACACCAGTAATTTTTCCACCTAGACATGTTATTGACGGCCGAGGGTTAGAGAGAAAAGGAAAGATACCGGCGGACGATGTGGGCGGTATCGAGGAGCACCGTCTTCTGCATTTAAGCGGTCCATCAAGGAGTCCCGGTCGCCTCAGATGACTCGCGGGGCTGACCGAATTAACTAGTTCGCAGAGACGAATACAGATATAATTTACAGATGGCAAACCACCCTACATGTCGGTCACCTCATGAGCTAGATCTAGATATTGTGTTTCCTATATGTTTTGGCTTTCACGAGGTTCTCGTCATACGGAATCATAACGTAAACAAAAATATCCTTGACTGTGCCCGGTCTATCAGCACAATTACAGGTTTATTCACGAGAATAGTCCCGTATGTGGTGATGTTCCGGTCCCAGTAGAGCCTGGCGGGGTCATTTTGGAACACGGCTTCCGACAAGTACTATTAATAAGACAGTTTCCGATTCACGAGACCATATTTCAGAGCGAGGTCCTAGGTTGTGTCTGTGAAAGTACTCACAGTAATGGTCGCCACACACGGTCAGTTCAACTGATCATTCCAACTGATCAGTTCAAACTAAAATGGTTTTTATTTTTTTAATATTGGACTTTTGATATATATATATATATATATATATATATATATATATATATATATATATAATTTCGATATTTTTTTATAGGATAGGATGACAAACGAGCACACGGTCCACCTGATGGTAAGCGGTTGCTGTGGCCCATAGGTATATACATCTATCCTCGATTACGAATAAAATTGCAGATGCGTTGTCATCCGTGAGGACTTAGGTGAAATGCCTCGTTTCCAGTAAAAAGGGTCGATATATCGATATGTCGAAAATCCAATATTTTAAAAAATATCAACAGTTTTAGTTTGAATTGATCAGTTGGAATGATTAGTTGAACTGGCCGTGTGTGGCGTCCATTAGAAACAACCGGGATGGCGACAAGCTGGACAGATGTAGACGGCTCGACATATGTCGATGTTGAGGAATATTCCTCAATTCTGATGAGGCACGACGCTAAATCCTCTTGACAAGGCGCTGATTGACTACGCGGACGTAGCATTTTTTTCGCTTAACTATTACGTCAGCGGACGATGAGGTCGTCATTTCCCTACGCTATATATTATTACTTAAATATTTATTTAATGATTAGTATTGATAGAAATTTTAAAGTCACCTGTCAAAGTCGGTAAACGAAATTCATTTAGTAAGCAACCCAAATTCTATTCACGCCGACATCACTCATATTTTAATTGCAATTTGATGTGTAAAGCTGTGAATCGGTCGGTCGGTCGGAATACGGTTCATGAGATATATTTTTTTAAACTTTTCATAGAAATTCGTAAATAACACGCAATTACAAAATAAATTTGACACATGATTGATGTCAAACGTCAGTTAGTGTAGGGTTATATTTTGAAAGTATCGATACCTACTCGATACCAAGTATCGTATCGAAAGTATCAATACTACTTGGTATCGAGTACATTTCGTTAATTTTGGAGACGAAAAATTATGACAAAACAATTAGATGCATAGGAAGAGCTGATAAGTGCAATTATATATGTATAAAAGTAGAATAAAGTTTACTCTATTTAAGTTCCACCTTAGTACTTGTTTTCATTGTTTGCAACTTGTTTGTATTTCTTAATTCGTACAGCTTTTGTACTTTTATTTTATTGTTTGCAACTTTCTGTATTATCTAATTCTTACTACAATAAAGTGTTTACTTACTTATTGACTTACTTATTTAATATCCAAAAAGTACCCACAACCGAATCAGAGCACCCCACTATCCACGTGGTCTTGTCTGCCCTACCCCTAGAGTATATATAAGAGCCCGGAGGCGCGGAGGGAGAGCAGTGCCCGCCCGCCGTAGGGAAGTGCAGGCACCGAGATCGCCGTAGCGGCTGAGACTGGTCGCCGAAGGCGACTAAAAAGCCGAAGCTGTGAAGGCGAGCTCAGGTGCCTGTGCTTCTCTACGATAGGGCGGAGGCACTGCTCATCCCGCAGCGCCGGAGCTGCCACGAAGCGCCGGAGCACAACTTCCCGGCTTCTTACCCCCCCCCACCTATAAGCAATAAACTTAGTTGCCTTCAAAGCATTGTGTCTAGTTCTTTGAACTCTAAGATTAGATACCCCCTAATTTTAAATATTAGAAAGTCTCTGTACTATTGTCATAAAAAAGGGCTGAACATTATATTGGCTTGGATCCCTAGCCACTGCAGGAATTAGGGCAATGAAATTGCTGATAATTTAGCTAAAGATTTGCTATTCGTAAAAATTGTATCGAGTACAAAAATACTTGGTACTGAAATGAAAGTATCGATACTAATCAGGTATCGATACTTTTTGCGGATCACTTAATTTGTTTTTACACTGCTTAGAAAGAACCGCGAAACGACACCATTGTCAACCGTTGCCCTTGCAGTTGAGATCGTTTTACATACTCCTGTAAGCTTACAACGTTTGACTACCATGGCGTCTCCGAAGCATGGGGCTTCGGAGACTTCTGTGTCTGAAGAGTTGAGTGAAGTGCTAGTGTTGAACTCAAATGAGCCGCTTGTCACGGCCTCCTTTTCGGCGCTATCTTCAAGTAGTGCGCGAGTGTTGGACTCAATAGAGCCGCTTGTGCCTACTACTACGCAAGTGCAAGTGTTGGACTCAAATGAGCCACTTGTGCTCCCGTGTATGCGATTTCCGGTCCTTGACAAACCGGTTGCTGGTCCTAGTGGGATGACTGGTCCCAGTGGAGCAGCTGGTTCTTGTGGTAGCCTATCAGCTATTGCTAGTTCTTCGGAGGACGAGGGCGAGGAATATGCTGCTGCGATGCCCAGACCTACTGGGTCATCTGGCAGAAGGCTTAAACTTTACTCAGATGAGTTAAGGTAAGTTTTGATTTATGTTATGATTACTGTACAATATCATTTTTATGTCAGGTCAGGTCAGGTTATAAAAGGGCGTATAATTAATCAAATTTTTAATTTATACTTCCATAATTTTATAACTAATTTTCTATTATTTTTAAAAGGAAGCTCCAACCACAATTATGCCATATAATAGATTAAGTAATGCAATAAAGAATTGAATTGATCCAATTTGAATCTTGTTGGAATTTTAATAAAGTTTTAATTAAACTTTTTGTCATTTATTGTCATCTTGTGTCATTATCTCTGTGTATGTCTATGATGGGTGGTATTTATTTATTACTTTCGGAAACATGTATACATATAGTTTAGAGTAATTACTTAATTATTTATAATATTGATAGGTTTAAGTGGATGGTATCCTTGAATTCCTTGTAATATTTATAGAGTTAACTTTAGCACTAACAAAGTTTGATTGTTACAGTGCCCTTTGTCAATTTAAGGGAAACCTGTTATTGGCATTACTACATACATTAAACATAGTTATAAGATATATAATTTGTAACGCTGTTGGTTTTCTTAATAAAATAAAAATAAATAAATAAAATAAACTAATTGCACTCATAAATGTTTATTCTAATAAGTAGTTCAGTTTTTTCTATTATGTGGGTAAGATCAAAAAGTATTACCTATTCATATTTCATAAGTATGTAATTTGTATCTAAATATAATTTCCAAAACACATATAATACCTTTTTTTTTTAGATCCATGTGGAACTGGAGAAAAATCTTCTCCAAATTGGGTACGCACGAACAGTGTGTTCAGTTTGCGGAGGAGAGAGGACTCATCCCAGTAGACAAAATCTGCGCATACCACCGGAAGCCAATGATTTTGACAAAGGAATCAGGGCAAGTTGGAAAATTTAGATTCCGGGAAAGCAATTGCCGCACCAAAACAGTCTCTCGTGCTATTAGGACCTGGTTTGAAAACGCACACTTGTCCCTCACTTTAATATTTCAAATTATGTATGCATTTAGTGAGGGATTGTCTTACCACCAAACGAGGAAGGAGCTAGCCCGTGATGATGGCCTAGTAGTTTCTGGCAGAACTGTGGCTGACTGGTTCATTTATTGCCGGGAAACAATTTCCATTTATGAACTGGAAAATCAAAGGGCCTAAGGGAAGATAGGTGGCCCTAATAAAGTGGTTCAAACAGATGAATCGAAATTTGGAAAAAGGAAGTATAACCGTGGGAGACAGATTGAAGGACATTGGGTGATTGGCATGATTGAAGATGGCAATGACGATCTACGGCTTGAGGTGTGTCCAGATAATGAAAGGTCTGCAGACATATTGGTGCCACTCATAAAAAAACATGTCCAGGAATGCTTCATCATTCACACAGATTGTTGGAGAGCATATCTAAGCCTTCCTGAGCATGGATTTATCCATAAAAGAGTAAACCATAGCGACCCAACTGAGAAATTTGTGGCTCCAGACGGGACACACGCAGCGCATTGAGAGCCAGTGGAGAGGATTAAAAAAAAACAATTTAGACAACACCAACACAAGCATAGTTTTACAGTTTGGTTGTGCAAGTACCTATGGAGACGAAGAATTATGACAAACCACTTAGATGCATATGAAGAGCTGATAAGTGCAATTAGATATGTATATAGAATAGAATAAGGTTTACTCTATTTTAGTTTCACCTTCCATTCTGCTTGCCGCATCGCTTTCGAGCGGTCGTGTCAAGCAGTCAGCGCTCCGGTCCCCGTAGCCATCGAAGTCGCTGTCGGTGAGTCTTTTGTTTTTCGCATCGTTCTTGCCCCCTCGCTTTGGCGGGGAGGTTCAAACGCGCTTTGCTTATAATTGTTTTATTTTTTAATTTTTCTGTTATTATTTGTGTTATATTGTTACTTTATTATGTTGTTGTTGTGTCTTGGAAGAATGTCTCTTGTTCTTGTCAGAACAAGCTTTGTTCTTATCAGAACAAAGGAACCCCAGCTTCTTGGTATAAATCGTCAGCCTTCCCCCTCTGCCACCAAAGGCCCTGTTCTTAGAACAGGGACCTCTAATTCTTAGTTTAAAATCGTCCCCCCCCCCTGTCCACTATGGAACTTAGCAAAGTTTTAGCCCTTCTCTCCCAGTATTTCAAAATTGACGAGAAAGCTCTCTGTGTAAGACCCGTTATGACCTAAGCGGCCCCCATTTTCGCACATGCTAATCCCAACCTTCTATAAATGAACTTCAAATAGTTCAAAATCTCTTCTGTCGTAGGGCCACGAACTCGCCCTATTATGTCCGTAACGCCGACCTCCACCGAGACTTAGAACTCCCAACAATTCAGCAGTTCCTCAAATTACTCTCTGAGAGATTTTGCAAAGTCTCAGTGTCCCACTCAAATAGCCTCATTCGTGAGACAGCTGCCTATGCAGCCCCTCTTCACACTCGCTATAGTGCCTAGCCTACTTAACCCATCTCTTAATCTGCCTTAGTTAGGCACACTTCTAAGCGGCTTTTCGCCGCTTGCAGCCTCCTTTCTGCCAAGGAGGGTCGCGTCTGTGTACGGCTTAAAGATCTCTCGTCAGATCGATAAGCCAACTCATAAAGGTGGGGTTTAGTGGGTAAAAGTCTCCACATAACCACGCAGCCGGCTGCGTGGTATGCTATGAGCATTCCCCACGTCCCTCCCCCGCTTTCCGGAGGGTTGCCCTAAATTTCTTTAGGCGCAAAAACAAAAAAAATGATTTCTTATATTTACGCGAACACTATACATGCTTGATTAAAACTACTTTTACGGATTTTATCGCGTTTTATTTATATTAATTTTAATACCCGACGTTGCTTTCCAGCACACATGGTCACGGGGGACTGAGGTGACTGACGTCCCGATGTCAAAGTTAACCCGAAGTACCTTCAGCTTTTTAATTATTGTCTTTGGTCCGATCTACGCAGAATGAACTAACTGTATTTTGAAGTCTTGCAGTGGTATGCTTGGGTTTAGTTTTAATTTTATTAATTATAGGATCCCAAGCAGGTGGTAGTACCCAGCCACCTTCTCTATTGAAATTAGGATGTTTTTTAATTTCAATAGCCTCACGTATCATCCTTGGTAGGAATCTATGTTCTTTCGCGAGGATTTGTGGTCTATCAAATCTGATGTAATGGTTGGGGCCATCTAGAATATGATCGCAAACTGCAGACTTCCCGGAACGTTGATGCTTCACGTCAGCTATGTGTTCTTTTACGCGGGTTCTAATTGATCTCTTTGTTTGCCCTATATATGAGAGACCACAATCACAATCAAGCTTGTACACTCCTGCATCTTGTAGAGGAATATGACACTTGACGGATAGTAAGAACTGACTAATCTTCTTCGGCGGCTTGTAGAATGTTCTAATAGAAGCTCGCTTCAAGATGTAGCCAATCTTGTCTGTGACACCTCTGACATATGGTAGTATAGCAGGCACACGCTGGACTCAGTCCCCCGTGACCATGGGTGCTGGAAAGCATCCGAAACGTCGGGTATTAAAATTAATATTAATAAAACGCGATAAAATCCGTAAAAGTAGTTTTATCAACAAAAAAAATCACCCCCCCCTCCAAAAACAACCCCCTCCCCCTCCCATAATCCCCACCCTTACCTTCATTTAATCTAGTTCATTTTACCGCCCCTATCCCATATCCCCTCCATTTCATCAGACACTTAACTTCGGTCTGGAGGACATTATTATATCGACATCTATTGGAGACTAAAGGTTTCTGGTAGTCTGTAATAGAAATATTATATAATAGTGAAGCAGAAATATCATAACTGCCTCGTTGGTCTAGTGCGCTGATCATAAGGTCCCAGGTTCATCAGACCAAAAAAATATAATTACCTTTTTCTGCGGTGTCACACCCGTGCCTCGAAAAGCACGTAAAGCTATTAGTCTTGCGCCTGATCTCTCTCCGATCGTGTCGGATAACCGTCCCGTCGGACTACGAGAGTGGGTGAGTGAGGGAATAGAGTGCGTCTGTGCTTGCGCATACACTATAATCCTGTTCTGCAAATGGATAGTCTCCGTTAAAGTCTGGAGGACACTGTTACTATTATGTTCCAAATCAAACAATTGAGAGGACCTACGATTAAAGAGTATGTAATGTCCCAGACAACCGATTTTATCGAGGGGGTCTCACTGATCACAGAGTATTGAAATGATTCATTTGAATGATTGACTCGAATGACCTGGTTCCTAAGACAAATCAATACTTGAACGATCGGGTCATTAGAAATGAGTGAATGACACATGTCTGGTTTACGTACATTGTCGATAAAATCTATTCCATACCCTTCAATCCATTCAAAGTCACAGCTTACCATTACCTAGGTACCTACACGACAGCCTTATACTAACGTTATCATCATCATATTATTGCCTCTTAGAGTTCACTGCTGAAAATAGGCCTCCTCCAAGGAATGCCACAAATCACGGTTCTAAGCCACCTGCATCGATCGACTTCCTGTATTTCTTAGCAGATGATCACACCATCCTATGTTTACGTAAGACATGTGTCGATTTTGAATGATTCGTTCGTTGGACCTTGGTCACATCTAAGTACGGATAATTGCAATTACATTTTTCGAAAGTTCAATTGACAGAATCTACGATCAAAGAGTATATATGTACCAGACAACCGACATTATCGAGCGGGTCTCACAGATCAATCATAGAGTACTGAGACTCGAAATGATCTATTTGGATGATTCACGCGAATGACCCGGTTCCTAAGACGAATCATTACTTGAACGATCGAGTCACTAGAAATGAATGAAGAACACATGTCTAATTTACGTACACTGTAACCGCCATAGATGCATAATAGGGGGGGGGGGGGGGGGGTAATTTCCATAGCCCTATATAGCGCCTATATGGCAATCGACGCACACTACGATAGTATCGAAACGACGGAGCGCGCGAAATCAATTGACGCAACTCCAACCTCGACAAGAGCTCGCGCTATAGTCACAGATTACTGTGTATAGTGATAGCTGATGACTGGCGCAATGAAATGTTTGGTACTTTTATTTATACGATTTGCAGGCGGGATTATAATAAAAGAACACCCAAATTCCAAGTTTGAAATTAACTTTATTTTAATTTATATTTAAATCATAAGCTATTTTTTACATTTTAATTATTTAACTCTAATAACGTGTATATTATGTACAATCACACAAAAATATATATTCAAAAATAAGTATTTGACTTATAAGTACAAATATAAACATTGCACGCAGTGTAAATACAGCGTTACGTTTACTGAGAGAATTTTAGTTTCCAAACGTCTTTTTTTTAATTATAGATTTATTTATTTAAAAGATAAAAGTACTAAGGTGTTTCTTTCCTAGCGTTGTAGATAATGGTTCTGGGAGTAGTGGTGACGGGAATAGTGCACGCAATTATGAGAGGGCAGAAGGTGCTCTTCAAACTAGGAAAGACACATCAATTTGTTTTACTGAGTGGATCTTAGCAAATTTATTTTTAACTACTTGAATATAATGGATTTCCGCAAAGTAACGCATGATTCTATTATTTATTGGAAAATAGGACATCAAAATATAGTCACAACAATTGATTAATTTATATTTAAAATGCGTTACAAATACATTTAATAAAATAAAATAAAACATTCATTGTTTACGTTCATACTGTCAGTGTGAAATACATTATAGTCTGTGGTCAAACAGTTGCCCAGAGTAGAGATGGTCGCCATAGATTTATAATATATTAATGTCGTAGACAGAGAAACCTATAGACTAATGATTAGCGTGGCCTCGAGTGAGAAAGGAAGATAACGTAGCTTTAGGTTATACAATAAGATTTATAACTTTAAACATATTTAGATAAAAAATTTAATTGTTCTAAGAACTGAACTTAACAATATTCACCAATCTTAAGCTCACAAAACACTTTTTTTCTCACTTAAACCAACTTGTTACTTGTTAGGAGTTTTCCTTAGATCGCTACAAACTGTCTTGTTTAGCAAAGTGTAGTTTGCTATTGAATAAAACTAAATTTACGGATTCTATTGCGTTTAATTAATTACTTTTACTTATTTTTAATTCCCGACGTTTTGGGTGCTTTACAGCACCCATGGTCACGGGCACGGGGGAGACTGAGATGTTTGACGTCCCAATGTCATTGTTAGCCCGGCTACCTTCAGTTTTTGAATATTAATTTTTGGTCCGATTTACGCAAAACGAGCTTACAGTATCTTGAAGTCTTGCAGTGGTATGCTTGGGTTTGGGTTTAATTTTGTTAATTATAGGATCCCAAGCAGATGGCAGCACCAACCAACTTCCCTATTGAAATTAGGATGTTTTTTTAATTTCAATAGCCTCGCGTATCGTCCTTGCTAGGAATCGGTGTTCTTTTGCAAGGATTTGTGGTTTATCAAATCTGATGTAATGGTGGGACGATCTTGAACATGTACACAGACTGCAGACTTCCCGGAGCGTCGGTGCTTCATGTCAGCTATATGTTCTTTCACGCGGGTTTTTATGGATCTTTATGTTTGACCTATGTAAGAGAGACCACATTCACAATCTAACTTGTACACTCCTGCATCTTGTAGAGGGATATTACACTTGACGGATGGTAAAAATTGACTAATCTTCTTCGGCGGCTTGTAGTATGTTTTAATGGAAGCTCGCTTCAAGATGTAGCCAACCTTGTCTGTGACTCCTCTGACATATTGTAATACAGCAGGCACACGCTCGACTGTGGCCGGCTTCACTCGGTCACTATGACGTAGGCACGGGACCCAAAGCTTGTTGTCTTGCAACACTTGCTTGACATGCTGAAGCTCGGCAGCCAGATGTTTTCTGTCACAGATCCCTCGTGCTCTCTGAAACAAAAGTCCTCAACAAAAAAACCGGCATGGAGAAAGGGACAAACAATCACACCACTCTGTCTCATTTCTATGCAAGACGTATGCATAAATGCACATTAATCGTAGACAGAGAAACCTATAGACAAATTGACGCCTTCTTCGGCATTCGCACACGAAAAAGATATATTTATACATACGTCTTGCATAGAAATGAGATAGAGCGGTGTGATTGTTTGTCCCTTTCTCCGTGCCGGTTTTTTTGTTTAGCAAACTCTACAGTTTGCTAAACAACATTAACAGCGTAGTGATTTAAGGAGTTTAAAAATTGGTTTAAGTGAGAAAAAAGTGTTTTGAGAGCTTAAGATTGGTGAATCTTGTTCAGTTCAATTCTTAGAACAATTGAAATTTTTATCTAAATGTGTTTAAAAGTCATAAAGATTATTGTATAACCTAAAAATTCGTTATCGTCCTTTCTCACTCGAGGCCACGCCGATCATTAGTCTATAGGTTTCTCTGTCTACGCACGGTTTACTGTCATTATCTATAAGCACAGAGCAGCTAAATCGGTGAGACGCCATGTTGAAAATCGATAAAAATAATTAACTAATTCATTTGTTCAGTTACGAACAGGTTCCCAGAAAATGAATAAAACAAGCTATGGATATAACAAAAATGAAAAATAGTAAAGAATAGAGTTAAAAGGTGCAAAAAATTAAAGATCAAACCACTGAGGCATTATCTTGTGTAATAATATAATAATACTCTAGAAACTCATAAAATTTCATTTCAAAATTATTTACCTCAGTCACAACTAGCGACATCTAGTAAGTTGAAGATTATTAGCTCTCATTATCTATGGTAGCTTGTATGCACTCATTTACATAAGACTTATATGACAATTCAGTGTATATACATTTTAAACTTACAGATTTACATTATCTTATTTCGGCTACTGAACCTGTCTAACAGTACTTAAATAATAAGTTCCAAAATAGGACGGACTAGTTTAGTTCTCCTTATGACTAGAATAATCTCTTCAGAAATATATTTATTTCTTTACACATCAACTGCTAGGCCAGTCTCAACACCTTTGCTGTCATTCCACTCGCTTGAACCTAACGCCTTGCTTCATCGTTCCTAATGCTTACAGCAAAATAAAAATTAGACATGTGTCAATAGTGAATGATCCATTCATTTGACCCGGCTCGCATCAAAGAATTGATGGAATTTTTGGAATTTTCCGAATGAAACGAATGACAGCACCTACGTATAGTAATGTCCGACGACCGACATTACCGTGCCGGTCTCATAGATCACAGAATATTGAAACTCGAAGTGATCCATTTGAATTATCGACCCGAAGGACTCGGTTTGTGAGACGAATCAATACTTGAATAATCGGGTCACTAGATATTAATGATTGACACATGTCTAAATGGAATTAATTGCTTTAAGTCCACTGCTGGACATATGCTAGCTGTCTTTTCAGACATACGCCAGTTGGTCTGCAATTTATTCTTTATCAGGCCGTTACTGTTACAGTAACGGATATAAGAACTATTTGCTTTATTATTTTATAGAATAACTGTGACAAACGAGCACACAGTCTACCTGATGGTAAGTGAATGCTGTGGCCTATATACATCTACATTGATGCTCGATCAAGTATCAAAATGCAGATCCGTTGTCATCCCTTAGGATAAATATAGAATGTCTCGTTTTCAGTAAAAATTTCAAGTATCTGTGTTTTATTGATTAAAACTTCTTTTACGGATTTTTTTCGCGTTTAATTATTTTTATTTTTAATTCCCGACGTTTCGGGAAAAAGTAGTTTTAATCAATGTCTAGTGTTCGCGTAAATATAAGAAATCATTATCTGTCTTTTATATTGAAATAACTAGCCTCTAATAACTGCCGGCATTTGCGTGCTATTAAAACATAAACAACTATTATATAATACCAAAGACATTTAAGTATACATTTAAATCTCTTTATATAATACGAACAGAAATATATAATATTATTCTTAATATACTATGCTAAAATATAATAAATAAGAAATGGCCATTTTTTTACGATATTTTTTTCAGTACATATAAAAATGATGTGTGCTCAGGGCAAAGAGATTTAAATATAATATATATGAATCGGTCATTTCAAAAACCACTTAAGTCACATTTTTTCCATCATGCTTTTTTTGCTGAAAATGGTTCCTCAAAGGTAGATACGTATTCTGGGTGAAAACCACTTAAGTCAGTACATTCTTTCCTCTTTTAATAATAGCGCGTGAAAGACGTTCATTGCATAAACAACATTATTCAGTGACTTAAGAGGTTTTTGAATGCACCACTAGATGGCAGGGGTAGTTTATGACTGAGTTTTAAATGACAATTTAAATTTGCTTTGTTTTAATTGGTTCAACAATATTTCAATCTTTGTAAACCATATCCATTAATGTCATTTGAACTTCATTTGTCTTTTACTCAACTATTTTGTGCGAAAAGTAAGTTTTAGCTTAAAAAAAATGTCTTCAAGTGAAACTGAGAGTGATGGTGAGCCGAAAAAGAAGAGAACATGTAATCTCGCAAAATATAAAAGGTATGTTATAAAAATTCTAAGGTTAAAGGACAGGCATATACTAATTATCAAGGAAAACAAATATCTCCAAGATCTACTGGTGAAAATTGCAGGCAAGTTTATCATAAACCTTTATTCAGTTTACGTTTTTTATCGGGGCCTATATAAACCTAATAAATCGCTTATTTATTGCAGATATAAGAAGGAATGTTTTGCAAACTTCAACCAAGATGATATGGAATTTTTCATTTCAAAACTTTACTTTTTTTAACAAAAAATGAGCAGGATATGTTTCTTCAAACACTTATTGATAAGTTAGACATAAAACAGAGGCGTCCTCGAAAAGAAAATGCTACACAGAGGCAAAATGCTTGTCAATTCTAGTTTTAAAACAAGGGTTAGTTTACAGTAGCTAGTTTACAACTCCATATAGGCTGATAAATGCAAGAAAGCATTTATCAACCTATATGGAGTTAGTGAAGCCAGAGTTCGCAGACTTTGTGATTTGCTTAATGAAGGGAAGAGTCCTATAGATAAGAGAGGATGTCACCCAAAAGCAAATACAGTGCCTCCTGAAGTATGCCAAAAAATACACTCCCAGGAGAATACATTGATTTTGTTTCGAACTCCAGCTCAACATTTACAGTCATAGAGCTAAAAACTGAAGATGTTTTGGAATTTAAGAAATAGTGGCCAAATTTGTACAAAAAACATGTTTGTCAACTGAATCTTATGGAAAAAAAGTCCCAAAGGACCAGAAAAAGTCATTTGCACCTTCGACATACATGAGTTTTCAGTATGATTCAGATCGAAAAGGAACTATCACAGCCGAGGAATATATTGATGGATTGATTAAACATTCATTCTCATTAATAAAGAAAATAAGAATTTCTGTTTCACTTCCATCAACCAAAGCCTATGATTTGAAAGTGCCTATCAATTTAAAAAAAATAGACGATTTAAAACAAGTTCAAGGTAGCATTCTAGAAGATCATATGCCATTTTATAACAACATTTTTAGCTGGCCAACTGCAAATGTTGAAGATAATCCGGATGAGAATGATGGAGAATATGACTATGTACCATAAATATATTGAAACATGACGAATTAATACATTTAAAATGTTAATAAGATTAATGTAATTCTTAATTACAAGCAATAAAAAATATGATAACTACGATTGTTTTGGTTAAATTATATACAACTAACTCTATTTCTCGCTAAAACAACATAAGTCAAGAACTGTTTTTCGGGTTTTTTTTTTTCATTATTTCTATTAATAAAGTGTAAAGGTTATTTTTTTTTAATCTTACTACTCAAATACTAAATTAAACATAAAAAAGTCCTTTAAAACTCATTTGTTTGTGTATGAAACAGTTTTTATTGATTTCTGAAAAATTATAATTTTGTGACTTATGAGGTTTTTGAAATGACCGATTTATATACACTATAGAGTAGACATTGGGAACATTTTCATACAAAAGCTGTGACCACGCGCATTTATTACACCCTCTAGCGAAATATAGCAATACTACACTGAATATTTATTTAAAAAACATTTTAGCTATTTCCCAGTAGGTGACACTACTAAACATAGGGTAAAAATCCATTGTGGGCACATCGTTATTCACTAACATATTTGTAAATAAATAGTGACGCTATTGGATAACAGAGGGCACTTATTACAATAATTTTTCTTTCTTCTCGAACAATCTACTAGAAATAATAAAATTTAAAGATTATTTGGTAAATACACATTATTCTTACGATAATAAACCGAAATCACGTTCATTTATTGCTCTATATCGTAACTTACAATACTTTAATGCACAACCAGGCATATTTTCTTTAAAAATATTTATAAATTTATAAAATGAATGCGTCTTGACCTTTTGACGATGTCACTTAGACTAAATGACAAATATCGGAGATATATCCTATAGGACAAAAGTTACAGACGACAATTTTGTTACTGATGTCCGGTCTATTACTACTGCCTGTTTAAATGTCTTTGGCTCGTGGGATACTTAGGATGTCATTGTGACATGGATAACCATTTGTAACTGAACCGATTGAGATGAATCCTCAAGAATAGTTAGAGAGCAATAGTGGAGATTTTTGTTTGTAAACCAGAAAATTTATAATATAATACATAGATGTGTGTTTGGTATGGTCAATGTACAAAACCGGAGACCCTTTTTACTGGAAACGAGGCCTTTTGATTCTTAATCGAGGATAGATGAAGATGCTCTGGTCAACAGCATCACTTAACATCCGGTGGACTGTGTGCTCCTTTGCTCCTCTCATTCTATAAAATACCAAATAAATTATATTGTTATTTGTTCGATCCCATGTTTCTAGCCATAGAATACTACGAGTATAATACATATATAATAGAACGGGGGAGTGGGCGGAGCCCGTGTAGCCACTAAAATTCCACTAACACGTATAAATATCAACACGAGATGTGTTTTGACGTTACAATCGTTTCCAAATTTCGTAAGCAAATTATTTGGAAAATGCCAAATAGCACGCTATTTACAAATAAATATGTATTAAAATCCGTCTGTCAACACAGCGAATCGGGTTTGTTGTAGTGATTAACTGACAATACGATGTAATTGCTTGTATGTCCCGGCGACGCCTATCCTCGTTCAAAATAAGGTTGACAGCCATTCTATTGTGTATTATAGTATTCTATGTTTCTAACTATATATATTATACTACCTCAAAGCTCGTTATAAATGTTGTTCGGAACGCTCCTTCACAAACTCATCTTATTCATACGAATATACACCTCGTATACACGAGGCATTTCCTAAGGTTACGGTACAATAAAAACTTTCAATCGGCGGTGGTGGAAGATGGTGCTACGTGGTGGGTGATGTGGGCGTCGTGGGATTGGTGCGCGGCGTCGGGAGCGCTACCGGCGAGCAGTGTACGCAGCGTGAGCGCCTCCTGGCGGAGAGCGGCGACATGAGCGCGTAGCGACGCGTTTTCTTGCTCCAGGAAACAGGCTCGCCATGCGATCTGATAAAGGAATTTATATTAAAATGACATGCCTACAATCTTTTGACACTGACCAACTTTAGATAGACAAAGCCTTTAGTTATTTGCAGTAGATTCTTGAAAGTTACAGATGCGTTATCCCTTCTGAGGATTAACATGAAATGCCTAACAGCCTGTTACCAACTTCAGCCTTTTTTATATAAAAGGAGGCAAACGGCTCACCTGACGATAAGTGCAAGCCCGGGGGATTTGCAGATGCGTTGTGGGCCTTTAAAAAAGAGTACTTAGGCTCTTTTCTTGAAGGTCCCTAAGTCATACCAATCCGGAAAAATTGTTGATGGAAGTCGATTCTAGAAGAAAGTTGTGTGAGGAAGAAAACTTCTTGTAAATCGCACAGTAGGGGACCGCCAATCATCCAGATAGCAAGGATATCGCGAGTTTTGTCGCGATGTGCACTGATGAAATTGAGCGGCTCGGATTAGTCCGTACAATCCCTCTGAGCACTTCCCGTGGTAGATGCAATAGAATACGCAAAGAGATTCGACATCAGTAATTATACTGGCTCCCATTATCCTTCAGATCGAACACAACAGTTGATGCAGTACCACCTGGCAATAATGTCGTATGGATAATTTCCCTGCGATTCACTATTCTGTGAAATTTGGGTACAACATTTTTAGATAGATTGTCCACGATGAGTTGTTTGATTACCCTCATTCGGGAATCCACAGGTCGCATCGCGTGCAAGTAGGAATGCCAGGTCGGAAGACCAAATTTCTGGACAAATTTTGAAAATGTCAGGATTTTGGGATTGTTGTCTGGAGAAATAATATTTATAATAAAAATGTAATATAAAAAGTTTATTGCTTAAATTAATAGGTTACAAAAAACTTGACATTGTTGACACATAACTAATTTAAGTACACTTGATTTTTAGGTTGCCACATGTATTTGATATTGGACTTTACCGACTCCACCAAATTGGACCCGTTAGTAGTATTCAGTAAAGATTTAAATTTCGAACAAGTTATTTTAATGATTTCTTATTATTATTCTTATTTTATTTATTATTATTATTTACGCGAACACTAAACATTGATTAAAACTAACTTTACGGATTTTATCGCGTTTATTTATGTTATTTTTAATACCCGACGTTTCAGGTGCTTTCCAGCACCCATGGTCACGGGGGACTGAGGTGACTAACGTCCCGATGTCAAAGTTAACCCGGAGTACTTTCAGCTTTTTAATTATAGTCTTTGGTTAGATCTACGCAGAATGAACTAACCGTGTTTTGAAGTCTTACAGTGGTATGCTTGGGTTTAGTTTTAATTTCATTAATGCTGGGAAACATGGGCATACTTACGTAAGTCGAAAATGTATATAATGCAAAAGATGAAAAGGCGCTCGAACTTATCGAGAAGATATTGAGATAGATCTGGGTAACACACTTCCGCATAATCAATAACGGGTAATATCAAATTCTGGATAAGTAGAAGTTTAGTTTTAAAAGGTAGAAAGTTTTTGAGATATCAAAGAGAACGTATTAGTTACTTTACGGCTCCTTTCATCAACTTGAACTCCCCAGCTTCTTATGGTCTTTATATAAGCCAAGATTTTGACAGAATTATAAAGTAGCAGCAACGTTCAATTGTAAAATAAGGGAGAAAGATTATCGTTATTAATCTTATTTAACACCCTGCCTAGGTAGTATCTATAACCATTGCTTTGCATTTGGATGGATTGACCGAAACACCATGTCTGTACGACCAATCTCTTATGGCATCAAGATTGTGAATGAGTTTATTAATATTATCGTGAAGGTCGTTATTACTAGATTGCACAAAGATCAAAAGATCATTAGCATACAGATGGTTCGAACAGTTGAGAACTGAAGTAATGGAATTTAAGAATAAAGAAAACATTATAGGAGAAATTTTTCCGCCTTGCGGCACGCCTGTTTCAATGTCAGCCCATCTTGAGAACTCTTCTCCTAATCGTACTGATTGCTGACGGCCGCGAAGATAGGATGAAAACCATTCCAAAGCTGGGACAGAGAATCTAAGATTAGTTAAGAATTAAGACTATAAGGCGTCATCCTAATTAGGAGCGATCGTACGATGGCGCGATGCGTTTTTCATCTCACGATCAAAGTGGTCGTACGATGACCTAACAGGTGTCCTAATAGATCGCGCGATGTCTATCGTGCGATGCCGTCGCTCGATGGCTGGCGTCGCGCTTACGCCACTTTAACGATGGCTCTTTATAGAGATGCACAGTTTTTGCTGTCGGGCAATATTGCTTTAAAAATTACAAATGACATTGAAAAAAGGAAACGTAGACAACATAAAATACTTTATAGATCCAGGAATCTGCGCGGTGAATTTTTCAACCTTTATTTTGATGTACGAAATAACGAAGAAGACTTTTACGATTATTTGTCTATGTCAAAAGAAACATTTGACTACATCTGCAATGGAATACGTAGCAATTGTAATCATAGAGTGACCAACTTTAAAAAACCCATTAGTGTGGAAGAAAGATTGGTATTAACAATCCGGTAAGTTTTTTTATTATTATTATGTGTGCGTATCCATTTTCCTCCAATTTGTAAGTCCCTGTTGAAAGACCATTCAAATGAAAGACAAATATTTTATGTATTTATTATATTTATTTATTACTTTTTTATATTTCTTTCATATAGGTAGTCATTATGTCGGCTTAATGTGCAACAGAGTATATAAAACACTTCTTAAGTCACAAAATTACGTAGAATTCTAGTTTTAAACTACTGGATTTACAAATTTTAAAAAAATCTTATAAATAACTATTACGGTATAAAAAAAGCAGGAAGAAAGAGCTTTAAAAAAAAGCAGTGATAGCCGAGTGGTACGACCGTTGGACTGCCAAGTCAAAGGTTGCAGGTTCGAACCCCGGCACGCACCAATGTCTTTTAGAATTCATGTGCGTATTATAAATTAATTATCACTTGCTAAAAACGGTGAAGGAAAACATCGTGAAGAAACCAGCACACCTGAGAGATTTTTCAACGGTGTGTGAAGCCATGTCGGAGGCCTACGGGCGGTTTAAACTTTTTTTTAAACTTAAAAGATTGTTCATCAACCATACGATAAGAAGAAGACGGTATAAAAAAAGCAATAATCACACATTTTTTTATTAGAAAAAAGAAATTGAGGTGTAAAAAATCTTATATTCAAGAATCATATTCAGCATTAAATGATTCGTAGAATTGTTATGTGTTTGTCAGTGGTGCCATGAATGGATGTGAGGATGCGTGCACAGGTGAAGGTATGATTGACATTGACATAGTAGATGAAGAGTTTGAAAGGGGTGATGGCATAGCTAGAGAAATTTCGTCTGCTATTGTATTCTGTAGTTTACTTTTTAATCTTAATTTTTGCACTGGATTCATATATTTAAAATATGGAGCTAGCGATTTAAAAAATAGTAAATCTTCATCATCAACTTCTTTTTCTTTCTCCTTAAACGCTTTAATTTTATCTTCTTCGATTTGGATCATTCGACGCTGATATTCGGTTAAAGATTGATTTTCTTTACATTTCTTTTTTGGGATCCAGTTTGTAATCCACTATCCAAAGCTTCAGTTGACAAAGCACTCGTGCTCTGTGTAATTGTACTGCGCGCACTGGTAGACAGTGGTTCGTCATCAGAAGACACAAAAGCCTCGGATCTATTAGACATTGCAGTAGAATTCTCTTCATCAGGCAACTGAAGATTCTGCTCTGATCTTGAAGTGGATGGTAGGCTGGCATCATAATCATTATTTCCAGTTTCTTGATGAACACTATTACCTTCGGTTGGTCGACGCATTGAAACATCCTTTAAAAACAACATATGTTGGTAATAGGTCCACTTTCCTGAGTAATATTGTTCATTTGGGCTTCCTGGATCTCCAGAGCGAGGCTTACGAACTTTTTTCAATTCTTTTAGAAAGACATCCCTTAAGTGTCGCCACCTAGTTTTAACGTCCTTTTCTGTAATAAATAACAATAAATTTTAATTCAACCTGTTATTATTTACAGGTACTTAACAACAGGAACCCCTTTTCGGAAATTAGGAGTGCCATTTCGCATTTCAAAAACCGCAATAGCAAGTATCGTGATGGAGGTTTGCAGTGCAATTTGGAATAATTTTAACGAAATACATATGAAGTTTCCAAGTATCGAAGATTTTAAGGAAATAGCAAATTCATTTTCAAATAAAAATAAATTTCCACATTGCTGTGGGAATCTGGAGGAAAAACACATTCGTGTCGTAAAGCCACAACTCTCTGGAAGCATGTATTTCAACTACAAAAATTATTACAAAAAATTATTAAAACACATTTCGCATCATTGACGTAGGTGCATACGGGAAAGATAGTGATGGAGGCGTTCTCAGCAATTCAAAATTTTTTTCAAGAACTTAACAGTGGAAATATTCAATTACCACCCGAGAAACGATTACCAAATAGTGATATTGTGGCACCATATGTATTTTTAGGGGACGAGGCTTTTCCTTTGAAAACGTTCATAATGAGACCTTATCCAAGAACACAAGCAACAGGAAATGCAGATAAATCAAGATTTAATTTCAAATTGTCTACTACAAGGGTCGGTATAGAATGCACCTTTGGAATGGCTGCTAGTAAATTTAGAATTCTTTTAAAAAGCATCGAAACATCTCTGGGCAATTCAATTAAAATTGTAAAGGCAGTCTGTCTGTTGCACAATATTATAATACACAGAGATAAGAGAGAACCAGAATGATATGTAACAAATAATCAATTAAATAACAATTTTGGAAGACTTCCTCGTAATAGAGTTAATAATCGTGCTACAATAACAGCAATTAACGCTAGAGAACTCTTCACCACTTATTTCCTTAATAGAAATGATTCCTAATTAACAGTTAATTTACGTCAATAGGGCTTAGTGCATGGTTGGCATACTAAATTCACCTATGAGGAGCCCCACTATGGGAAAATAAAATTATAAAAAATGTAAAAAATATATTGACGATTCAAACCCTCATATCTTCTAAAGTATGCCACTTACGATAATTTACTTGATACATGTTTCATCATTGGCTGTCACAATTTTTTCCCCGTACTGAGGCTCCTCATGGGTGAAATCGGGTCTAGTTCATAATTTCGAACGTGAAATCACTATGCCAGGCTTCATACAAAAATGTCAGACCCTCTTTAGTAATGAATGGAGGTACGATTTACGATTACGATTCAAATTATATCTAACTATACCAAGTAGATACTTAAGCCAAGGTATGAGTGTGAGTGTGTGTGTGTGTGTGTGTGTGTGTGTGTGGTATACATTATACAATTCTGGTTGTGATTAAAACTAAGCTCAAATTACTATCTACTTACTTGTTTTATTTACGTTCCTCGCAATTATATCCCATGCTCTTTCACTTTTCAACCTGTTTTTATAGTCCTCACTCTGTTTCACACAAACAACAGGATGTAAACGTACTTGGTTAATTAAATCTTCTTCGAATGTCATCTTGTATGTAACAGAATAGCCAAACGCTTTACACGAAGAATGAAAACACAAAATGGCGTCCGGCCGCGAGCGAGCCGAGTACACCTACTGTGTGTCACTGGTGTTGGCCCCACAGAGTACCTTTGTATAAGTTGGCCCTTGCCCCTTTCGTCCCGCGCCCCTCGCGCGTCGACGCATCGCGTATATAACCAATTAGGACACTCAAAAGAGATCTGTTGCTTTGATTACATGGTCGCACGATCAAACGCATCGTACGATCGTTATTAAGCATTTCATGTGTTCGCACGATTACTTGCGAGGTTCAAATAAGACACTCTGATGAAATCTGTATGTTTGAACTCATCGCACGACGAGAACGCATCGTGTCATCGTACGATCGCTGTCAATTAGGACGACGCCTAAGTATATCATTATCTACTGTGTTGTTTTTATTGGTGACCCAAATTTGGTTAAAACTAATCTTACCAGCCTTGAACACTGGCGCAAAGTAGCCAGCCCCTCTATTTTCTACAGGATGCAATTCGGGGAGTGTGTGCAGGAACTGCATACTTTAATTCCTCCTTCTCCCTTCCACCATCGTACAACCAGACGTTCGGTCAGTATCCACCCTTCTATTATTGACTTACCACGCATTCGAACCAAACGGTTTGCTTCGTCGATCATCATGCGTTCAGCAAAGAAGTGGAATAGATTGCCAGCATCTGTCTTTCCATCCGATTACAATGTGGGTGTCTTCAAGGCAAGAGTGAAGAGGATTTTGTTAAGTCAGTGCGCTTCACCATCTTAGGTTACATCACCAGTTACCATCAGGTGGGATTGTAGCTAAGCGCTGGGTTAGAATAATAATACTGTATTGAAAGCATTTGAAAAATCAACAAGCACCACCACTGTAAGCTTCTGGTCATCATTTCCCATTCTAATGTCGTCTGTGATTTTTATCAAGGCAGCGGTACTGTGATCTGCGTGAAAGCCTGACTGATATTTATTCAGCAGTTTGTGTGATTATGAAGATAGAGATTTTCTTGTGAACATAGGCTGCCAAAACTTTAGCTAGGTATTGCCATAGAATACTAGAATACACAATAGAATGGCTGTCACATCTCGTGTTGACATTTATACGTGTGAATTGACGTGTTAGTGGCATTTTAGTGGCTACATGGGCTCCGCCCACTCCCCCGTTCTATTATGTATGTATTATAGTATTCTATGGGTATGGCAATATTGAAATTGGTCGAAAATGGGTAGTAAAAAGAGATTAGATATTTTAAGAAGTGGTCGCACACAGGTTTGTTCCACTGAGTAATGGAATCGTTTGTAATATGTGTATTTGCAGGTAAAAGACAAGGATCATGGATAACATAACCTTTACTAACCTCATCCCAACCCACAGCCTTGCTTTTAATAGATAATACTAATTTCTGGATCTCATCTTCAGTCACAGGTAAGAAGTGAAATAAATGAATAGGAGGAAAAGGTATGGATTGAATTAAAGCTATTGTTGTAGAACGAACTGTGGGATCTAAAGGAGGAGTAGAAATAATTCTCATACGTGGTGGGGCCACGCTGCAGCTATATTATAGTTGTAGCACGAATAGGTCGGCTAGACCGGGGAAGGTCCACGCTCTCAGAATACCAGCGTAAAATAGTAGCTTAATGCTGCTGTGTTTCGTATGGTGAGTGTAGAGACCCGTTTTATTGGAATGGTGGCATTCCATCTTAATCCTCAGGGGTGACAGCGCATCTGCATTTTGATTTTTTTTAATCGAGGTTAAATGTAGATGTCTATAGACCACATAATTTACTTACCATCAGGTGGAATGTGTGTTTATTTGACACTCTTATTCTTTAAAAAAAATAAAGTGAAGATTTTTTTATCCACAGTGATTGATGAAACACAATCAGATATAACGGTCTTACTAATGCCTAGTGTTTTAAGAAATTTCCACACATCAGAGCTTGAAGAGGTTGTAATATTACTATGGATATAATGGCGTTTAGCATTTCGTACCAGCTGATTGCATCTGTTTCTTAGCCAATTTGTAACAATGCCAGCAGCTCTCCTTTGTACAATGCTTCTTAAATTTCCCAAATGCTCGATCTCGCCTGCGGTTTTCTATATTGACTAAGGTCGTACGTTGAACTTAGTCAATCCACAGGGCTGGTGGAAGCTTCACTCTTACCTGATGTTTGGAAGCATGCTGTATTTGACTGACTAAGAACTATATTATTAAGGGTGGAGACTTAATCATCAATCAATATCAATGTCAATAGAAGTTGACTTATTTTTTGTTACTGTGTATGTGTACAAATAACATAAATGTAATATATACATATTGCATTTATGTTATTTGCAGTTATAAAAGAACCATCAGCGCTGTAGGTTACCCTGCAGCATTACGCTGAGTCATAACGTTTTCACCGGCTCGATACACACCCCATCATTTGTAATATTAATCTACTCTTTAACTTTCTTTAATTTTGTTATGTGTACAGTTTCAGCGAATAAATATCTTTCTTTCTTTTTAACCGCCTTCTTAGTTTTAACCTTTTCACTGGCTCGATACACACTATTTTATTTACATACATTTAACTTTTTTTTTATATTTGCGATGGGCACAATTTCATCGAATAAATTTCTTTCTTTTGTTTAACCGACTTCGTAGTTTTATCACTATTCTAAAGTTGACTGACAGAGAATGCTTAAAGTAGTTGTTTGATCCCGTACTTATGTGAGGTTCATTAAAACTTAAATAAATAAATAAATATTACAACTTATGTCCAAGGAAAATGCAACCATAGCTTTCACTTATTTAAAGTTGGTTATCAAAGGACGTGGAAAAATAATCTATCTGTGAATTAGAAAAAATAATTTTAGGATCAGAAGCGATCACCGTACCTGGTCCTCCCTGATCCTTCGCGCGTCTCTCGACTTCTTCGCGGCCTGGTTGTTGCGGCGACGCCTTTCAAAGTACTTCTCATCCTTGAGCTCAGCGGGGATAGGTCTCTTTTCTCCGCGCCGTCTCATTTCACTCTCGCAGCCGGAAACACTTGCCGGAGATAGCACTGTGGATTAATCGTTTCCAGTGCGTATATTAGACTTGGAAGAAAAGACTTCTCCGTACAATAAAAACATAGTAGTACAGTACAAAAAAATACACTATAAAACATATAAAAGTAATCCTAAATCCAACGAAGTTTTCACAGACATCTAATACATAGTAAGAGCTTTCTACCACAATAATATGTATAAAAATCTAAAAAATATAAAGAAGAAATTTAACTGACTGGTATTTATAATTCAACATTAAGTATTATGCAGTTAAAAGTAATACCATACATACAACATATTGTGAAGCTACCAATTATAAATTAAGTTTTACAATATTTTTTTATAACTATTATATTTAAAGTTAAATTTTAAGTTAAATTTTTAAATGTACCAGATATAAAAAAATTTGTAGCATAGGTATACTTCGTTTTAACTTTACATTATGCAAAAAGAGTTTTATATCGTACACCTAACCTGTCACACACAAGATTCACAGTGATTGTGCTTTGATTTTTGCTTTTACAGACTGTGATCTGTGAGACCAGTTTGATAATGTTTGTCGTCGGACCTTACTATACTCTCTGGTCATAGTTGTTGGTCGTTTGTTCCGGAACTTTCAAAAAATTTATTTTCAATCATCAATACTTTGATGCGACCCGGTTCAAATGAACGAATCATTCAAGATTTACACATGTCTAGTGCGTTCGTAATTAAAAGTCGATTATTTAAAAAAAACATATTTTCTAAATAATCGACTTCTAATTAGTACCAACACTACACTACATGGAATATATCTATTATTAGGTATTTATGGGTCATAGCATGCATGACCATAATTAGACAGTGAGCTCATTTGTCAAGAGAATTTACATAAAAATTATGATGTAATGTGATGTGAGAGCGATACGTACGTGGTGCGGTCCCCACTGGCAGGTGCTGGCAGTATGGTGGCAGACATGAAGACTGCGGTAAGGACGCCAAAAGCGGCACCACGCCGTGTACATCTAGAAATAAGACCACAACTTTTAGCAGTAGACGATAATAGACGTTCCCTTTGACTTTCTTATTCTTATAAAGATATTAATAGTTACTTTGCAACCATCCGCTCAAAATAAAATGATGTGTCTTACCTAGTTTGAAGAGTACATCCCGCGTTCCTGCAATTGCGTGCACTAATACCATCACCACTAATCCCAGCACCACTACTCCCAACACCACTATTCTAGGAAAGACACACCATATACGTGTTTCGTCTCTGTTCGCGAAGGCCTAACAACGCTGAGAAGAAAGTGATAAAGAATATTGTTTTTTGTATTAATAATGAAATTACCGACAAAACTGGGTGAAAACGTGTATTAATAGTTGTGTAGCATGTTTATAACTCTTAGTATATTTGTATAGAATGTCGTTTTGATAACAAGTAATGTAAACAACTTTTATTATATTAAGAAAAATCGACCAATCACAGCGCGTCCTATCGTAGAACTCTAGAAGTTTTTAATTAACTGCGTAATAGTTGATACTAAAAATAATGATAATAATTTTTTTGCTGACTGAAGTTCAGAAATAAGTTTTTATTTAGAAATGTCAACAAATTTATAAATTTACTAGCTGGCCGGCCAGACGTTTTCTGCTCTTTTTAACGACCCTTGCTTTTAAAAATTCTTAAATTTGCAATAATAAAATATTGAGGGTCACTTATCGGGATAAAAACTATCTTATCCCTCAAGTTGGAGCAGCAATACACATTTACAAAATTTCATTAAAATCGGTTGAATAGTTTCGAAGTTCAACGCGGACAAACTGTGTGACACGTAATTTTTATACTTATAGGTATAATGATTGAAATATCAACCCTTTATAATTTACAATAATATTATAAAATGTAAATGCATATTTTACATGGCAACATTAATTTTGACGCATAACGTAGAACAAATTGCACTCTATGTTAGGTCGTGCGAAGTGGCGCACCTGGATAATTTGACCGCGATTACAGTGCTCCTGGCCTGGTGGTCTCACCCCAGCTTTATAATTATACAACACAAAAGGCTAACGATGTGTATTTTGTCGTACCTGCTCGTACCTCTTAGTACGGTACTGTCTGCTTTTTTCAATAAAAATAAACTATTAAAAAAAAGATTTAAAACCCGCGAAGGAGTTTCTGCGAGAAATTAACCGTCGGCGGATTGTTGCTCCTATATTATTGTTTAAATAATGGTTTTGATACGTAAAAGTTTTATGTATTAAGTGTCTGCGTATGTCAACTGCTGAAGCGGTAATGTTAACCTCAAGCTATTGTGTATCTTAGGCACAACTCTCTGCTGGCTCAAACTGCCGTCCAAATCTACTAAACTTTGTAATTTGTCGCAACAAATAAGGACTATTTTATAATATTTGACACTGGCAAAAGTACGAACAAGTTTTGAGATGCTCGAAATTTTAAAATAGAACATACCGGTACCAGTGTTATATGTTTCTAAAAAGCAAATTTATTTAAAAATAGAATTCCATAATAAGCCAATTGCTCAATATTAAAAAAAAAAGCGCGGGAAGCGTTGCAGGAAAATTAATAGAATTTTCCTGCAACGCTTCCCGCGCTTTTCATTTAAAACGATGGATTTTAACCGTGAACAGTTGCGCGTTATGATCTATTATGATTTTAAATTTGGTTTAACCGAACAATTAATTTTACGACGGTTACAATCAGCATTAGGAGCATTAGGCGTCACGCGCAACAATTCTGAATTCAAAGGGGATAAAATTAAGCTTATATATATATATATATATATATATATATATATATATATATATATATATATAACGCAAAATGCATATAAAACAATAGTTATGTAATAATATCTTCATATCGTATTTGATAAATAAATTACTTTTAACAGATAAATATTACAAAAGCAAAGAATAACTGTTGCCAATAAACAAATATTTGTCAAAAACAACCCTCAGTGATTAACTAGTTTGCCCAACCGTTTATAGGGTCCGAGGGCGCGTGGCAACGATCAAAGGGCCATATTCGATACATTATTGATATCCCTATTTATACACCAACAAAAATCCCTTCATGAACCTACGTAACGTACAGACAAATTTCGTCTCAATCACTCTAGTATTACAAACCAAACTTCTTAAAACTGTTCATTTCCTTTACTTGTGCTGTTACTCACGCAAGTTTTGCCGATGCTATCGTAAAGTACATGGGATATTGACTGTTATATCATTACGTTAAGGATCAAGTTATATTGTATTGTTTTACTATTAAGGAAGCACTTGTCTTCAACGAAGAGGGCTCGAGCACCTGCTCGAATTGGCCTTAATTTGTTCTATCTATAATCGCTTTGTTGGGTCATCCTTCCTCCACGTGTGGTTTTACATATTTATTCCCTTGTATCGCTGTACAACTTTGATTCAATTGTATGCGATTTAGGTAGGTATATCAATACATTCTTTTCTTTTTGCCATAATATTTGTATAAGTAACGTAATTGGACCGCTAAACGATTCTTTTTAATAGAACTAGTATCCGGCGCATTTCAGCTGCAGAAGAAATTATGGAGACATTGTTTTAAATTCGGAAGAGTTACACAGTACGCGAGTTAACCGGATGCGATTCCCGCTGGCACCAACGAAATTGTTAATTGCAATTTTATGTGCTGATATAACACGTGCTCGGCAGTGAAGGAAAACATCGTGAAGAAACCTGCATGTCTGAGAAATAAGAAAAAAAATTTCAAAGACATGTGAACTTCTCCAACTCGCATTGGGGCCGCGCGGTGGACAATTCCTTCAGAAATTAGCGGAGGCCTGTGCCCAGGAGTGGGACGTATATAGGCTGTAACTTTTTTGACTTTATATTGTTTACTAAGGATGATAATATATTAATTGAAGTTGAACGATGTATACTGTCTTTTTCTCATACATACGCACGCACACACGTGAGCACACACACACACACACACACACACACACACACACACACACACGCGCGCGCGCGCGCACACGCACACACACACGCGCACGCACGCACGCACGCACGCACGCACGCACGCACGCACGCCACTAGATACATGATAAGACGTGTAGGAAGTTGATGGACGTTGATGATTTAGTACCTACTCAGTTAGTTTAACATTTTTTATAGAATAATAAACGAGCACACAGTCCACCTGATGGCTAGTGGATGCTGTTGCCTATAGACATCTACATTTAACCTGGATTAAGAATCAAAATGCAGATGCCTTGTCACCCCTGAGGACTAAGATGGAATACCTCGATTCCAGTAAAACGGGTCTCCGGTTCTCTACACTCACCATACGAAAAACTATTACGCTGCTATTTTACGCTGGTATTCTGTGAGAGCGTGGTCCTACCTCGGTCGAGCCAAACCTATTGTGCTACAACCATAATATAGCTACAGCGGGGCTCTACCACGCATAATACGTGTATGTTTAGTTTACGTATGAAACTAGAGCAAAGGAATTAACTGAATGTGTCATTGTGGATTATGATCTATCCATCCAAGACACCGACGAATCCGTGCTTTAGTCTCAAGCGAGGAGTTGCAACGCTAACCACAGCGAGTTTGAATCCTACACGGAACAAGTATTTGCACGGCCTACAAATAATAATTATTCCATTTAGAAAGGAGTAGGCTCATATTTTGAAAGTCCTTACGTCACGTCGGACAAAAAAACAAACGACTGGCAACAGTGAACTCTACAATGACTTGGTGTAGCAGATTTTTTTCTGGTAATACGCACAAAAAGGCATACAGACGAGAATAAATTGCTGATGTATAATTTTTCGTATAGCCCATATAGAGAAAGTTACAAAAGAAATATCTTATACATGGTAGAGTCATGCTGTATTTATATTAGTAGTATAGTTGTAGCACGAATGGGTCGGCTCGATCGGGGAAGGACCACACTCTCACTAAGTACCAGCGTCAAATAGTAGCTTAATGCTGCTGTGTATCGTATGGTGAATGTAGAGAACCGGAGACTATTTTTACTGGAAACGAGGCATTCTATCTTAGTCCTCACGGGTGACAACACATCTGCATTTTGATTCGTAATCGAGTACGTAGATGTCCATGGGCCACAGCAACCACTTACAGGTGGACTGTGTCCTCGCTTGTCACCCTATCCTATAAAAAAAGATACGTATTGCGCATAACTCGATCACCTTCACTACATTCAATCGAAGAAGTTGGCCATATAAATACTTGTTCTAGGCATTTACGATACGGGAGAAAATCCTAGTGTACGAGTAACGTTGTTTTTTTAAGACAACTACAGGCTGTCAAAGGCTACTGCTGAATATAAGCCTCCTTCATAGATTGCATCATCGGGGGGATATTTGCCATAGTTGCCACGCTTCACAGGCGAGTTGGAAGCCCCAATTATAATATCGTAAAGTCTCAAACCGCCTCTACACGATCGGCCATGATCGACACTCGTTGATCGTCTGTAATCGGCAAGGTAATCGCCACCATCATCGTGCAAGCATCCACACGATCGTCGGTGATCATTTATTAAGCGGCAAGCATTCAAGATGGACGTGGGGGTTATAGCTGCAGCTATAGCTTTGCTCGGTATTTTTCGCTCGATTTTTTTTAATTCGTGTGTTTTGGAAATTATATTTAGATACAAACTACATACTGATGAAATATAAATAATATTTTTTGATCTTAGCGACATAACAGAAAAAACGGAACTGGTTATTTGAATAAAAAATCATGAGTGCAATTATTTTAATTTAAATTTTCTTGTTTTTAAAAAAATACTAAAAAAAGGGCTCTAAAAAATAGATTTTCTCAAAAAATGAAGGAACTTGAAAAAAAATTAAAAAGGTCGGTCGGTCGGTCTGGGCTCGAACCATGCTATTACGATTTTGTGACCGCCCATTATACCAATTAAGCTATTTACAATCATGAACAATGTGTCAAAATTTACCTTCTTATTCTAACGATATTGTAGCAGTTTTTCATTGCCTAAAAACACGGACAAAAAGACATTTTCTAAAAATAAATCCTAGCTAGATCGATTTATTATCCCCGAAACTCCCTGGACACTAAATTTTATGAAAATCGTTGGAGCCGTTTCCGAGATCCCGATTATATATATATATATATATATATATATATATATATATATATATATATATATATATATATATATCATATATAGTTCTATGAACTTGAATGTCTCTTCATTTGACCACCCAGTAGTCATTGTTTCGCACTCGCACTCACTTTTGGTTATTTACCCCAAACTGATATTCGCACACTCTTTAATATAAACATTAGTAACAACTTTTCTAGAGGTCTTTAACAGACTTTTTTTAATGTTACTGTCATCCTTGAGAGAAGTAGCTGGTCTTTCCCAACACAAGTATTCTCGGATTACTCACTGGAAAGTCTCAGCGATGTGTTGTAAACAAGATTACCGAAATGAACGTATTATTTATTTATTATATGTCTATAAGCCTCAGCATTACTTACTCATCAGGAGGACCGTGTGCAGTTTCGTCGCCCTTATTCTATAAAAATATGGGAGAAACTATGTCAAGCAGCATCTGAACAATCTCCAAGTATGATAACGGACGCTGGGTAACACACAGAAGCTATCTATATTAATATTCTATATTCTAAATTATAAAAAGATATCCAGTGCATGTTACGCACTGTCCATCCTGGCAGAGACTACAAATATAAGTGTTACTAGAAATGCCTATTTTGGAAGCGTTTATCCACTTCTAACTTACGGTATCATATACTGGGGAAACTCAACAGATATACAATCCACATTCGTTCTTCAAAAAAAATGTCTTAGAACAACATATAACATGCATAGTACCACATCATTAAGAGATGTTTTCAGAGCAAAGGGTTTCCTAACACTGACTGGAATATTTATGCTAGAATTATGTCTATTTGTTAAAAACAATATATGCAACATTTCATTTTGAAATCTGATTCAAAGAAAAATATTCGCAATCAATATAAATGTGATATATGCTTACCTAATATTAAACATATGATTTACGATTTTCTATAAAAGTACCTATATTACTGTTATTCGTGTAAGTACAATCAGTTACCACCAGCTATTAAACAATTAAATGGAAATATGTTCAAAACAAAATTGAAGAAATTGTTAATTGAAAATGTTTTTTTACAATTACAATGAGTTTTTTTAACAAAATTAATGTTAGTAAGTAGTAAATTTTAAATTTATTTTCTTAATTGTTGCATATCCGAATTGGGTAAACTGCTAAACCTAAAACATATTGTACACAGTTATAAATGTATTTTTATTTTTATCTTTATCAAATATGGTTAAGGTGTAGTAGAATGTAATATTGTTGTGAATTTTTAAAGTTTTATGACAGAAATTTGGTCATTATTTTTTTTTAAATTATTCCACGCGTACTTTACACATCGCATTGTTTACACTTCAATTTATAATTTTAGGAAGGCTTACAGACTAAATATCTTCATAAAGTTATAAAATGGTAATAAGAATGGCTATCTTATATTTCTTCTTATGTATAAAACATCTCTAAAAATAAAATAAAAATATCCTACAAAACGGCCTGATCGATTTTTATGAAATTTTGTATTTATATTTGGTAGTTACGAGAGTAGGTCGTAAAGTATATTTAGACTCGGTAGGTGGCGCTGTTATCGAGATCCAGAAATTACCATTGCAAATTCGAGGCGGACTGTTAGTTGTATTACATATTCGCGACTGGGTTTCAGAGTTTTTTTTTGAGCGGAACTCCTATTCTTTTTTTTCAAAAATAAAAGTAGCCTGTTACTCCTTATAGCGTAAGCTATCTGCCAGTGAATGTCTCGTCAAAATTTATCCAGCCATTTCGGAGATTAGCCGGAACATACAGATAAAAAAATGGTTTTTGTTATGATTACCGTATAAAATTTATATACATTTAGTAAAAAAGCTGCTATTTTCACATAACAAACAGACACTACAATTTTATTTATTTTGTGTAGATTAATACGTGGTAGAGCAACGCAGCAGCTACATTATGCTATTGCATAATATAGCTGCAGCATTGAACTGCTATTTAACAGAGTGGCAGCGTTATGCTACGCTGGCATTCTGTAAAATAGCAGTTCAATGCTGCCGTGTTTCGTTGGTGAGTGTAGAGAACCGGAGACCCCTTATACTTAAAACAATGCACTCTATCTTAGTCCTTAGGGATGACAAACGCATCTGCATTTTGTTTCTTTATTGAGGTTGTTTTTATAAGTGGTAGAGCCATGCTGCAGTTATATTAGTAGTATAGTTGTAGCACGAATGGTTAGGTTCGACCGGGGAAGGACCACGCTCTCACAGAATACCAGCGTCAAATAGTAGCTTAATGCTGCTGTGTTTCGTATGGTGAGTTTAGAGAACCGGGGACCCTTTTTACTGGGAACGAGTCATGCCAACTAAGTCCTCACGAAAGATAGATGTAGATGTCTATAGACCACAGCAACCACTTACAATCGGGTGGACTGTGTGCTCGTTTGTCGTCCTATTCTATAAAATAAAAAAAACTTGACTTGCTAATCGTATTGTGCGGATTATTTACGGCGTTAAGTAATTTCGTCACGAAAATTGTCTCCTCAATGGCAAAATAAGAGCGTAGTTCTGCCACGCCAGAGTGCGGGTTTAAATCCTGCGTGTTGTTGTAGTTTTATTTTTTTCTTTAGTATTCTTGGCAACTTGGCCCCACTGAGCCTAAATAAATTATTATCGACGCCTCAAATGGTTTGTTTGCGGAGCTATATATGTTTTAAGGTGCTATGTGCTTTTCATAATAAGCCTAAGCTTAATCGAAAAATGTTTGACTTTTTGAAAATTTGACTGGTGATTTAAAAAAAATTATATATTATACATGCCTTACTGCTGGACACGGGTATTCATCAATCACGCTACAATAGTGCCAGTTCTAAATATTACATTTTTCATACTTGATGGCTCCTCTTCACGATCGGCCATGATAGGTGTGTAATCACACGAGCACGATTGTGTAAGGGGGCTAATCGCCTGCCGTTGCCCATCATCGTTCTCAATCGTCGTTGATCGTCGTCGTGATCGTGGCGATCGGTGCCTTGTTGGTTTTTCGGGCACACATCAAAGGGAATCGCTTGTAATTGCGTGCGCGTGCCCAGTTCCCAGTAAAAAGAGTCTCCGGTTCTCTAAACTCACCATACGAAACACAGCAGCATTAAGCTACTATTTGACGCTGGTATTCTGTGAGAGCGTGGTCCTTCCCCGGTCGAACCTAACCATTCGTGCTACAACTATACTACTAATATAACTGCAGCATGGCTCTACCACTTATAAAAACATCCTCAATAAAGAAACAAAATGCAGATGCGTTTGTCATCCCTAAGGACTAAGATAGAGTGCATTGTTTTAAGTATAAGGGGTCTCCGGTTCTCTACACTCACCAACGAAACACGGCAGCATTGAACTGCTATTTTACAGAGTGCCAGCGTAGCATAACGCTGCCACTCTGTTAAATAGCAGTTCAATGCTGCAGCTATATTATGCAATAGCATAATGTAGCTGCTGCGTTGCTCTACCACGTATTAATCTACACAAAATAAATAAAATTGTAGTGTCTGTTTGTTATGTGAAAATAGCAGCTTTTTACTAAATGTATATAAATTTTATACGGTAATCATAACAAAAAACATTTTTTCATTTTTGTTTGTCTGTATGTTGCGGCTAATCTCGGAAATGGCTGGATAAATTTTGACGAGACATTGAGGCAGATAGCTTACGCTATAAGGAGTAACAGACTACTTTTATTTTTGAAAAAAGAATAGGAGTTCCGCTCAAAAAAAAAGCTCTGAAACCCAGTCGCAAATATGTAATATATCCAACGGTCCGCCTCGAATTTGCAAGGGTAATTTCTGGATCTCGATAACAGCGCCACCTACCGAGTCTAAATATACTTTACGACCTACTCTCGTAACTACCAAATATAAATAAAAAATTTCATAAAAATCGATCAGGCCGTTTTGTAGGATATTTTTATTTTATTTTTAGAGATGTTTTATACATAAGAAGAAATATAAGATAGCCATTCTTATTACCATTTTATAACTTTACGAAGATATTTAGTCTGTAAGCCTTCCTAAAATTATAAATTAAAGTGTAAACAATGCGATGTGTAAATTACGCGTAGAATAATTTTAAAAAATAATGACGAAATTTCTGCCATAAAACTTTAAAATTTACAACTATATTACATTCTACTACACTATAAGTATTCAACCGTATTTGATAAAGATAAAAATAAAGATACATTTATAACTGTGTACAATATGATCTTAGTACAAAAACATATAGATTTAGGCTTAGTAGTATACCCAATTCGGATATGCAACAATTAAGAAAATAAATTTAAAATTTACTACTTACTAACATTAATTTTATTTAAAAAAAAAACTCATTGAGATTGTAAAAAACTTTATTTAAAAACAAAATTTTGTTTTGCACATATTTCCATTTAATTGTTTATTAGCTAGTGGTAACTGATTTTACTTACACGAATAACAGTAATATAGAGGTACTTTTATAGTAAATCATATTTTTAATATTAGGTAAGTTTATATCACATTTATATTGATTGCGAAAATTTTTCTTTTAATCAGATTTCAAATTGAAATATTGCATATATTGTTTTTAACAAATAGACATAATTCTAGCATAAATATTCCAGTCAGTGTTAGGAAACCCTTTGTTCTGAAAACATCTCTTAATGATGTGGTACTATGCATGTTATATATTGTTCTAAGACATTTTTTCTGAAGAACGAATGTGGATTGTATATCTGTTGAGTTTCCCCAGTATATGATATCGTAAGTTAGAAGTGGATAAACGCTTCCAAAATAGGCATTTCTAGTAACACTTATATTTGTAGTCTCTGCCAGGATGGACAGTGCGTAACATGCACTGGACATCTTTTTTATAATTTAGAATATAGAATATTAAAATAGATAGCTTCTGTGTGTTACCCAGCGTCCGTTATCATACTTGGAGATTGTTCAGATGCTGCTGACATAGTTTCTCCCATTTTTTTTATAGAATAAGGGCGACGAACTGCACACGGTCCTCCTGATGAGTAAGTGAATGCAGAGGCTTATAGACATATAATAAATAAATAATACGTTCATTTCGGTAATCTTGTTTACAACACATCGCTGAGACTTTCCAGTGAGTAATCCGAGAATACTTGTGTTGGGAAAGACCAGCTACTTCTCTCAAGGATGACAGTAACATTAAAAAAAAAGTCTGTTAAAGACCTCTAGAAAAGTTGTTACTAATGTTTATATTAAAGAGTTTGTGAATATCAGTTTGGGGGGTTGTTGTATGTTTATGTGTGGGTGTGTGTGTGTGTGTGTGTGTGTGTGTGTGTGTGTGTGTGTGTGTGTGTGTGTGTGTGTGTTTTCAATAGAATAAGGGTCACAAACAAACACACAGTCCACCTGATGTTAAATGGAAGCTGAGGCTAACAGACATCTACGTCTATCCTCGATTAGGAATCAAAATACCTACCCCCTGAGGACTAAGATGGAATGCCTCGTTTCCAGTAAAAAGAGTCTCCGGTTCTATACACTCACCATACGAAACACAGCAGCATTTAGCTGCTATTTTACGCTGTTATTCTGTGGGAACATGGTCCTTCCCCCATCGAGCCGACCCAATCGTGCTACAACCCACAATATAGCTACATCGTGGCTCTACCACTTAAAACACAGGGAACTTATAGAGAGTCGATTAAACAAATTTTACGAAACAAAAACAGAATTCTGTAGACCGAATTTCGGTCATAGACAGGATTATAGTGCATTCGTGCACGCGCTAGGATAGATATACTTTATAGTCCGACAGGACGGTAATCCCATTACAAAGCTGAGAGATTCTAACTCCCGACTACTACTTAGAAGTTTATCCATCTATCCATTACAGCCTATAAAAGTCAACTGCTGAACATAAATCTTCCACAAAAATTGCCTCAAGGGGGGATTTGCCATAGTTGTCACGATTGGCAAGCGGGTTGGCAACCGCAGCTTTTTTATTATTAATATATATTTATTATTAATATATACTATTATATATTATTATTTTTATTATTAATATATAGTACCCGGTTGACCGAGCTTTGCTCGGTATTTTTCGCTCGGTTTTTTTAATTCGTGTGTTTTGGAAATTATATTTAGATACAAATTACATACTGATGAAATACGAATAATATTTTTTGATCTAAGCGACATAATAGAAAAAACTGAACTGGTTATTTTAATAAAAATCATGAGTGCAATTAGTTTAATTTAAATTTTCGTGTTTTTAAAAAATACTAAAAAATGGGCTCGAAAAAATAGATTTTCTCAAAAAAAGAAAGGAACTTGAAAAAAAAATTAAAAAAAGTCGGTCGGTCGGTCTGGGCTCGAACCATGGTATTACGATTTTGTGACCGCCCAATATACTAATTAAGCTATTTGTAATCATTTATAAACTGTCAAAATTTACCTTCTTATTCTAACGATATTGTAGCAGTTTTTCATTGCCTAAAAACACGGATAAAAAGACATTTTCTAAAAATACATCCTAGCTAGATCGATTCATTGCCCCCCAAAACTCCCTGCACACAAAATTTTATGAAAATCGTTGAAGCCGTTTCCGAGATTCCGATTATATATATATATATATATATATATATATATATATATATATATATATATATATTTATATATATACATATATATATATATATATATATATATATATATATATATATATATATATATATATATTACACAAGAATTGCTCGTTTAAAGGTACCCATCTTCCTGTTCTAGTTTTCCTCTGCCGTCTCTTACGACAGCTCACTGCTGCTGTGTTTCTTATGGTGAGTGTAGAGATTCGAAGACTTCCATTCCACTCCAAACGAATCATTCCATTTTATTCTGTAGAGGTGACAACGCATCCGCATTTTGATTCTTAATCGAGCATCAATGTAGATGTCTATAGGCCACAGCATCCACTCACCATCACGTGGACTGTGTGCTTGCCACCGTTATTCTATAATTATTCCCTTAACACCTCACTGTCCGATTTTCAGGCACAATAACAAGAAGACAATAGCAATATGTGGTACACGGGACAGGGAAAGAGTTAATCTAAATAGATTCTATGGATCGATCCACTTGAAGAAGATAAATCAGATATCTATACATGTATGTATATTTTATATGTGGTAGAGTTACGCTGCAGCTATATTACGGTTGTAGCACGAATGGGTCGGCTCCACCGGGAAAGGACACGCTCTCACGGAACACTAGCGTAAAATAGCAGTTTAATACTGCTTTGCTGCTTTGAGAGGCCTTCCATCTTAATCCTCAGGGGTTACAACGCATCTTAGTTTTGATTCTTAATCGAGGATAAATGTAGATGTCTATGGGCCACAGCATCCACTTACCATCAGGTGGACCTTCTCCTCCTTCCTTATTCTATTTAAAAAAAAAACACGTAAATAAAATTGAAGTGTCCGTTAGTTGAAATAGCTGCCTTCTATTGAGCCTAGAGGGACATTTGCGTGCTAATGAGACATCTGTCTCTCTGTCTATCGAGGTTAATTTTCAGAATGGAAAAGACATAGAGCAATGTCAGGAGTGAACTAGGCTACATTTTTTTTCTGAATTCTTGAAGATTTTTTTAATCTCCTACAAAAAAGAGTATTATAAGTTTGACCCTCTGTGTGTCTGTCTTTCTTAAATTTAAAATCAGGCTTTCTAGCGGTGTTTCTTAGATATGTTTTATCAAAATCGATTCAGTCGTTTGAAGATCATCAGCTTTTTGGTTTCGGGAGCTTTTTTTAAATTTTCAATTTATTTGAATAATCGAAAACAATGATGAATTAAATGGTCTTTGATGATGATCATCAAATTTATTATGATTGTCTTATAAAATTAAATTAAATGACATTGAATTTTATTTGCGTTTGGTTAAGGTACACTGAAGATGGTGGTATTAATTAAACATCCGCTTAACCACCCATTATTAATGGCATGCAAATCTTACAAATATAAAATAATGCGATAGTAATATTTATGAGTAAAATGTCTAAAATAACAAAATGTCAACAATTAATCAATAAATAGGTAATCGGTACTCAATAAATAGTCCAATAAATTCATATTAGTCTAGTTGCTATTACGTATCGTAGTTTAAATATTCCTCTACAGTATAAAAAGCTTTTTCACTAAGTCATTTGTATAATTCTCTTTTAACTTTAATGACAGGTAGGTCTCGAATTTCTTGTGGTATCTTATTATATACTGTCATAATAAGATACCACAAGAAATTCGAGACAGAAGACAGAAGGAAACCTAAACTAAAGATGGGTAACAGCATCTTCCTGATGCTTCATTCGGTGACAACTTAAAACTTATCCTGGTGGCAACTATGGCAAATTCCTGTTAATGATGCCTCATCTATCATCTATGGAAAATACCTATGTTCAGCAGTGGACTTTTATAGACTGTAATAGATGGATGGAAGAGATCCTACTCAGACAAAGCCGGTGCATGTCGCTAGTTCAAAATAAACTCACCCGGTGGCACCAAAAAGTGATTGTAGCTCCGAAGCAAGCGAAGAGCTGCAAGCGCGCCACTATGTTGAGCTGTACACGATACTGGGTCCAAATCGTACAAGGGGACGTTCTGTTCCATGTTTAAATTATTTCCTTTTTTTTCTTAATTTTAGAAGAGTGGCGCCAGTATAATTCAGTAAAGGCTTGACTCTTTAACGCTTACAAGTTTTTTTTTAGAATAATTTTTAAAACGATCGCGATGTTTTATATTTGTACATAAACTGTTTATTAATTAGTTTAAAAAATATTACATTTTACTTAGAAACTTGTCTTTCTATTTAATTGTCTTTTACATCAATTTTGAGCCATAATATTATTCTTAATGATTCGAAGTATTTTAAACTAAACTATTTTTTCGCGTCATAATTGACTCATTTTGTTTTGCTTTTAAAATCTTTGACTATCGTTAACAGAATATATAGGCTTAAATCATCTAGTATTAACAACTACTGTAATATAATTTTCTTTAAAAAATTATTCATCAACTTTTTTGAATGGACGGCACAGATTAAAAAAGTCCGCCAACAAGCGACCGCGCGAACTGTGTCTCAACCGTTACCTCACCGAGGAAAACGCCGAGTCACTTATGTAATTTTCCTCAGCTTTTCCATTGGTTAAAGCGGTAATTATTAGGTAATTTTCTAGACTACGATTGGACGCCGCATGGCCCCGCCCGCAAGTTTTCCAAGCCGACAGCCTAGCCTTATGACACAGTACAGCGTTGCTCAAACTATACTTTCGTTATTTTATAAATACTTTATATATATATATATATATATATATATATATATATATAAAGCGGAAGAGGCTTTTTGTCTGTTAAAGATTTGAAAAAAATATTTTGTATGTAATAGCCAGATTCATGGGTCTCAGCCAGCCTTAAATATTGATTTTTTCTCAGCAAGTCAGGGAAAAAAGTGCCCCCAAACTGCTTTATCCAGGTACGCTGGCGTAACAGTTAGTGATACGTAGATGCAATGTTCTACAAAAATATTGATCTTTACCCCATCTACAATAAGATATTTGTGACAAAAAATAATTTAAAGTTAAAAAGCGATTCGTGTGCGTTATTATTAGGCAATGCATATGAATCCTCAGGAACAAAAAGTTTCATTTCGTTCCAGTTCCATTACAGTTCATCATCAAGACAATTAATGATGATCAAGACAATTTTATGAAAACAAACTTTGCTCTTTATATAATGTTATTTGGACGAATAGTTTAAGAGATAATGAAAACTTTAAATATTTAACATTTGGCTCAGCGCGTGAATGACACATAGCCCTAGTTACCCGATAAGAACCGATAGAAACCAGCAATGAATGCCTTTTATAAGCGACGTGTCATACTCGCAGCTCAGATGCATAATATACGCCGCTGAAATCGCGGGGCACATCTAGAAATAAACATAAAAGTGTTATTTTACAAAACTGAAAGTAAGCTTCTCTAAATAAAAAAAATATAAGTAGTTTTAATTATGACGCAATATATTTGCGGATTGACAATCGTAGAGCCAAGCCTAGTTTAGGTTAACCTAGTCAATCTGATCTACTTTAAGTCTTGCAGATCTTAAAATTATTCCGTGATAGTGATAACTTCGGGATTAGCCTAGATAATATTCTACTTTAAAAACTAGAAAATCGAATGAAATCAACGTTAAGCCACATGACTCAACGTTTAGCCATTTGTATTGTTTTCTATAACGTTAACGATCGTAAAAAGTGATCTTGCTAATCCCGTTAAGATCACACTAATATTTTTCTTCATCGATCACGTCGTTTTGTAAGCGATCATGAAAGCCATTTTTAACCCCCAACGAAAAAGACGGGTGTCGTCTGTATGTCTGTCTGTGGCATTGTAGCTTCCAAGCAGATGAACCCATTTAGATTTAGTTTTTTTCTTTGTAGGTGACTTTATCGAGAGTGTTCTTAGCTATGATTCAAGACAATCTTCTCAGCCGTTTGAAGATCATCATCTCGTTTCGGGGGTTTATAATATTTTTAATTGATTATTATTAATCTATCAAAATTTCTCTTTATGAGAACAGATCGTAAACAATAACTATAATGAAGGCTGTTAGCAATGGAAATTATTTTTTAATATTTATTTGTATTGTAAATAACACTTATAAATGTTATTGTACATTCTCCAAATATTCCAATTACAATAATGGACTCTTACAGCGAAAACTAAAAAGACTTATTTGCCATCTTATTACTCTTTGTCTTATTTCTACATTCTCTATTTTAATATAAAACACATTATTAATAGAATAGTAATATAAAAAATACTACTTACTAGCATATTTTAAAAAAGTTGAAAAATGCGATTATTTTAACTATACTGTTTTATGACATGACTTTAACCTTTTGTTAAATATAATTTTTTTCATCATTTTAATCATTAAAATTACTTAATTAATTTTAATTTTGAACAACCGTCTATAAAGTTTGAGAACCGTTCACGAAGAGTATAACAATGCGTGCTGAATAGTTAATGAAGTGTCATTAGCGTTTTACGTGCTATGTGTTAGGTGTTTTATTGTGCTCGGTTTGGATTTTAAAGGCAAATACTCGTATTTGTAAGGTCTTTTTCTTGCTTACTTTATACCTTTTTAATTATTGAATCATTAGGAAACAAGAGAATAAATAAAAAGACTTCCTGGTAATATTATTTATTTTTCAAAAGTTATGTGACAATGGTTCTATAAATTTTCTGGAGACCATTACAAAAATCTGTCATGAAATATCTTTACATGTTACTTACACTAACATTAAGATGATATTTTTATCAAAAAAAAGCCTAAAAGTTAATAATAATATAATATATTCACATAAAATATCAACAGTATCTTGAATCTCATAAAATGCTAAAAGGAGCTTAAGGATAAGCTTAACCAAGTCGCTGTGCGAATACACCCCTTCGACTACATTTTTTACAAAGTGGTACCTTTCTGTCTAAGGAACCGTCTGGGTACCCGCTTCTAAGGCTGAGAGGCATTCCAATTTAGCGCTTAGAGGTGAGAGGTGGCACCCACTTCATTTTTATTTTTTTAAAGACATATTTTTATCATTACTTTCAATTTTAAGTATTATATTTTATAAGTAATGTTTCCTTTATGAACTATTTCTGTCACCAATTATTATTGGACGCCAATATTTGTTTCGCTTTTGCATGGCGTGTATGTTTTAAAACTGTAGTTCATTAATCGTAAGAAATAAATTAAGTCCTCCAGAACGTTTTGCGAACACGACGGCCATGGCAACGGAGGCTAGCCATCTGCGCAAGACAGGATTTTAGTTCACGAGTGTACGCTTACAGAGTGACCCAACACAACCGGAAGGAAAAAGGCTCGGGACAAATGACTTGACCTGCTTTTTTGAGGCGCGAGAGTGAAACACCGCCAACTTCCTACTCCGGGCTGCTACTGAAAATTTCTAGATAGAAAAGCACATTAACTAATTTTGACCCTAGATTCTAACTTAAGACTACACAGTCAACTGTCGTACTTACAACCACTAAACCAAAGAGGCCGTCAAATTTGAACTTCGAATCGTCCTGCAGTTAATACTCCACTTCACGAAAACAGGTAACAGGTTTTGAGTTTAATGTTAGCCACTTCTCAAACTCACCTAGTTTAGAAACTGCCTTGAAGCCAAGAGCGTTTCAAAAATCATTTTACTTAGGTACACAGATAGTTTCCTCGATTTCATAAGCAAAAGGAGGGCCACCCTACTCGCCTCATCTGAACAATTACACATGAGTGGGACAAAATGTCTTCGGAAAGTTATAGAAAATTTACCCTAGCCTTTGTCTATAACAGGTATTCGCGTAAATAGTGTTTATTTTTGCATTTATTAACAGATACTTTTTATTTCGTTTCCTCCTTGTCCTTGCGATTTATTTTTGTAATTTCTAAGTAATGTTTTTATATTTTTGCGGATTTCATCGCGTTAATTTACTTATTTTAATTTCCTGACGTTTCATATAAGTAGTAAATATAGTAAAAATAGTTTTTTTTTAATATAGGAGATGGTTATGGCATATGGTAGATGTTAAGTGACTACCGCCGTCCATGAACAACCGCAACACCAGGGGAATTGCAAATGCGTTGCCGGCCCTTTAGAAAGGAGTAAGCTAAGGAGTTTACTCAATGTGTAGTAATCGCGTAAATATAAAAAAAACATTTTAAGTTAATTTCACGTCTTTAAGAAGTAAGGTTTTTTTTTAACGAATTTCAATTAAATTTGACACATAGATCATTCACGGTTTTACAAGTGAGATATCTGGCATGAACACGTGGGAGTTTCTGAGCCAGTAAATAATATAATACAACCTATTCGACAAGAGAGCCGTCCTAATGGAAAAGTGAACTAGTATTTACATATTATAATAACTTTTTAATGGAAGCAGTCAATGCAAACAATTATTACATACGACCGATCTAGGTCCACATTGATTAATGACTTAATGACATGATAACACAATAGAAACGCCAGCGCCCTGAAATTTCATGTCTATTCTCTTTTCTAACAAACTCTGGCCATTGTTATGAAAAATAAACAAAATTATAATACAATCGGGGTGTGATAAAGAACCTCGCGAAGTCAATATGGCGCCGTGTGGCGCTATAATTGACGCTTACAGTGACGCGGATGGAACACGTTATGAACGGTCGAGTAATCCGCACAGCGAATGGTATCGATACTCATTGTTCCTTTAGTTTTCTGGTATCATAAAAATATATACAATTACTATTTAATAGACGTAATAAGTTCATCCACATCTAGACCTTTGAAATGGGTTGAATGGTCTAAGACATATCCACTATCCCATATCGTCCCGTAGGTTTTGTAAGAGGTGACAGGGGGGAAAAACCAGCAGGTAGGAAGCAGTGTCTTCTTCATAATAACTAATAACAAAAAACTGCGATTGTCTAACACACCTACCAAGCGTGGCAACTTTGGCAAACATCCGCCCTATAAGGTCATCTATGAAGGCAATCTAACTTTTGATGCTGTAACGGTAACGATAAGATAATTTAAAGTTCCGATGTTTTAAAATTCATTTCGAAATCAAAATTAGTCAACACAAAATTAATTCATTTTAAAATAAGTGTTTGATCAGTATTTCTAGGGGATTACTTGACACAGTTGATGCCCTTGGAAGGCAGGTGGCTAACTGCACTTTTTATTTTTAGCTATTATTAGAAAGACTGCTGCTTCCCATCTCATGGTTTGTTTCCCTTTGTCACCACTTAGTACACCCAAGAGACAATATTGGAAAGTGAATATTTTTAAATCACCACGACTCGGTGACGTCATTAAATGAATAGATATGATTTTGTAAATCTGCACAAAAAGATCTCAAACCTCCAAACATATCCTACAGTTGTTAAAAATATTGGTATTAAGTGTGGGCGTATTTCGACTCACTGCTTAATTCTCTATACACTACTACGCTCTATTCCCTACATCTAAACTTAATATTGAGACTTGATATCACTTGCTTAACGTTAATTCAACCGAGTTCTAACGGCTCCAGCAGAAACCTGCATGTATATGGAATAAAATATTTTTAAGGCATGGTGCAAAGGAATAGTTACATATGTATTGGTTGTAACTTATGTTTTGCACAGTTGACAGGTATTTGGAAACTGTAGCTGTGGTCGAAACGAACAAAGAGTACAAACCTAATCATTGCACAAAAACTATTTTTAATTAAAAAGAATATAGGTATAACAGCTCAATGGTTTTCCGAATTTTTGAAACCTTCATCACTCTTTGAATACCAACCCGATAACTACCGAACGAAATTATGGTGTGTTCATTTAAAAACTGATGCGCCATTACACGTAGGTAATGATTTGAAACAGTCCTTAAAAAACAATCAGAATGAGTTTTAAAACAAAAGAAAAGTGACAAATAGTAAACAACCAATTTTAAGATTATATACCATGAAAGTACATCTATACAAGAGTCCCGATTTTATCCCATGGTGTCATTGTCTACGCTAGAAGTGAAATAACCTAGCTGAAGACGAGCTAACGGCTTATTTGCTTGACTTGATTTGACTACTATAGTCTGAATAAAACAAATTTTACGGATTATTTCACGTTTAATTTAACTTACTTTCACTTATTTTAATTTTAATAAATTTGGGTGCTGTACAGTATCATCTAAGCATGTTTAAAATTGACCCCGTCATTACATCGGATTTAATAGACACCGATTCCTAGGACGATTCGCAAGGCTACTGAATTTAATTACATCCGAATTTCTTAAAAGGAAATAGCCGGTTGTTACCATCTGCTTGTAGTCCTATCCTATAATTAAGAAAATTAAATCCAAACCCAAGCCACGCAAGACTTTAAGATCCTATAAGTTCATTCTGATTTTTTATATCAATGCAGTAAGAGCGCATTGAACAAAAATAAAATTAAACACGTTAAAAATCATTGAATATTACACGGATTCTACCGCGTTTAATTAACTTATTTTTAACTTAAACTATACTATGCCATTTCTTAGTCTTGGATACGTGGCATTCTGCCACAGGGTGATATACATTTATGCCGAAATGCTATATTCGCACCGTATTATATTAAATTTTCATGAGAAAGACCTAAAAATCTAGCGTATAGATTAAAAGGAATTAAATGCGGAGTTTCTTTTACAGTTTCTTCGGTGAAAAGAAACGGTAGACGATTAAATAAAAAAAAAAATTCATAAAATTAATTATATTAGTTTTTAAACACGCTGATACGCTTAAAATGTATATGTGGATGGACATTTGACCATATCTCACGAATATTGAGGAAAAAATGTTGAACCAGAAATAACATGCTTTTTTTTAAATAAAGTTAATGTTGCACCAAACATACAGTCCTGACGGTAATTTACTTATGCAGCCCACGGACATCTTCAACCAACTTCGAGCAAGAAGAAGGTTGTTGCCTCTGTGGACTCAGACGGAACGCCTTACATCCTGTTATTATACAGGCGCTCTGTTCACTCTAGAGAAGAACACAACAGTGAATGACGGCAGGAATTATAATAATATTATAATTTATAATAATAATAACGCTTTTTATTTGTCTCAATTCACACATAATATTAAAATGTACAAAAAATCATCACACACTTAACTTAGAAACATACTTGAGTAACAGAAACGTAATAAAACAAACTGGCTTATGACTCGGCTATGTGGAGATTTTAGGTCACCGCTGGTATTCTGCCACAGCCGACTTTTTTTTAAAAACAAAGTATCTTAACCTAAATTTAGCATAGACGTGAAACAATGCCTAAATTAGGTTATCACATGTGCTATGTAAATTTCGATAAAGGACATAATAGTTTTTGGGCCCACTAGAAATTGCAATAACCCTCAATTTTATCACAAAAAAAAAAAACAATTTTTTACGATAAATAAGTAGCCTATAGATCTTTTTGAATCATGAAATGTGAAAAAAAGAGTTTTTAATATTCTAGTTTAGGTCATTGGTTCTGGTAATGTACCTACTATTAAATAAATGATAATAATAATAATAACGAACATTTATTAATTACCACCAATAAAACACAATGAGTATTACACACAGAAGTAACTAAAATTACGTAGTGTAGTAATGAATGGACTCTAGCTCAGCTTACATGACGCAGTTGCCTACAACGCTGTTATTCATCAGCGCCTAACATATTATGAACAGTACAGAACGCGCGCATCCCTGTAGACATTGCATTTAATCGCAAATATTCACTGACTGGGAAAAAAACAAATTCTAACGAAGAAATGTTTCTACTGGGGCACATGGACGCCCACATACGTGGTAGAGCCACGCTGCAGTTGTAATTGTAGCACGAATGGGTCGGCTCAACCAGAGAAGGACCACGCTCTCAAAGATTACCAGCGTAAAATAGCAGCTTAATACTGCTGTGTTTCGTATGGTAAGTGTAGAGATACGGAGACCCTTTTTTCCTGGAAACGAGGTATTCCATCTTAGTCCTCAGGGGCGTCAACGCATCTGCGTTTTGATTCTATTAAGAATATCGAATCGATTACGAGGATGTCTATGGGCCACATCATTTACATCAGGTGGACTGTGTGCTCGTATGTCACCCTTATTCTACAAAAAATATTAATTATTTAATGTATATGATTATTATTTGAACTGTTAAACCCCTTCACAACATTGATACCAGTCGTCGAACCGAGCTGATGTCCCTAGCGTGGGATCAGACACATGTACTCGCAATTAACCCTTTGCCCCACGTTTTATGTAAACCCACGTCATGCGTCGTGTTGAGACGGTTTGAATGTTGTTGTAATGTTATATTACTCTGTGTTATTAAATGCGTTTTTAAGTTGAAAGGCTTTAGCTCCGATTTTTTCGATTACACACTCGGAACAAAATCTAAAGCAAAGTTAACCTAATTTTTAATTATTTTACATAACCATCGATTGTCGGTTCTTCGAACTATATGGCCGGCCCATTGCCACTTTAGCTTACTAATCTGTTGGGCTATGTCGGTAACTCTGGTTCTACTGTGGATTTCCTCGTTTTGAAGTCAATCACGCAGAGAAACCCCGAGCATAGCCCTCTCCATAGCTCGCTGATCGACTTTGAACTTACTCATACGGCCAGCAAAGAAGGAACACGTTGAAGAAGGTTCATACCTCACCTCCTAAGTCGCCATCACCGCCACAACAGCCACCATATCCATGTCACCGGACCGACGAAGCCATGACTCGGCCCAATATGAACAAGAAGGTGAGGAGTCCTACAGCTGGGGCTCAACAACATACGCCTAGCTGCATCAGCCGGGAGATCATCCCCGGTGCAAACTACCAACCCGTCCGGGTTAGCTCTAGACGATGGACAGCGGCCGTCAACGAGCTATGCCCACATGGCCGCGGCCCCTGCAGTACCACAACCGCAATCGGCGGAGGAGCCTCAGAGAGCTGAGAAAGAGAAGGAGAAATCCAGATACAGAAGGAGAAATACAGATGTTGCAGAATGCCTCCCGGACTGAACCAGGCACATCGAGGTTCTCAATAGGAAATTGGGCCACCCTCCTAATGCCCGTCCGTTCGGGAAGGGAGTAAGATTCGCACCCCAAAGTCCGGAGGAGTTCCGTACCATCCAAAAATATATGGTCGAGCTCTCCGAAAAAGTCCCAACCATGTCGTGGTACTGTTACACCCCGGCAGAGGAGAAGCCCACTAAAGTGGGCATCCGGGGCCTGCCAGTGGGCACCGATACTAAGATGATCGAGGAGGCTATCCGGACAAAGGGCTTCCCCATCAACTATGTGAAGGCCATACCACCACGTAGAGGCAGACCGGGCTGCCTCTACTACGCACAGCTGGAGCATCTGAGCCTGGAGCTGCTTCAAGACCTCTACCATATTGAAGAGCTCCTCTACATGAGAGGAGTAGTCATCGAAGCCTGGCAGAGAAAGACGGGACCGGCACAATGCCACCGTAGCCAGGCTTTCGGATATGCCTCCGCAAACTGCTTCAGGCCAGTGAAATGCGTTCGCTGTGCCGGGGAACATATTGCCAGCCTTTGCCTTAGGGGTAGAGAGGAAGAGCCAAAGTGCGCAAGTTGCGCCAAAAACTACCCGGCCAACGATCGCCGCTGCCCAGTCCTGAGGAGGATTGCCAGGAAGCAGGGGATCGTCTTACCTGGGCTACTCCCGGAGAACCCTAAGAGGATCCCCCAGAGTCGCCCAAGGGCTGTTACCATCCAGGAGGATGGGCGGGCCACGCTTACCAGAGGAAAGGGTAGGCAACAAGTCCCCCCCCACCCCCTCCTACAGCACCAATGGAAACGGTGGAACCCACAGAGCAAAGGGCAACCACCAGGGCGACTCTCCAACCTCCTGCCAACAACGCCACGTAGAGGCAACCCTCCCAAAGGAAGAGGCGGAGAACAGGAGCAGAAAAACCAAACAGCCCCCTCCTCAGGCTGTGGGTACCTCTACCCCTACAATTACAGAACCGATAGCCTCGCAGGCACAGGTTACTGCAAGACCATCACCAACAACCACGACGGGTTGAGCACCAGAGAGGGCTCTACCAGAAAGGAGAGCCCGCTCTACATATAGAGCATGCTCTACCCAAAGAAAGAGGACCACCATAAATGCCCCGAGACCAGTGCCTTCACAACGTAGCACAGAACGTAGACCACCAACGTCCGGCTTCGAGACGGCTGATGCCATCCACAGATTGGTGGGCATAGCCATCGAAGTCGGTACAAAAGTCCTGGCCAACATAAGGGCCGGGACAGACCCTATTACCGCCGTCATGAAGGCGCTGGCAACGCTACTGGCAATACATTACGGAGGACAGTAACCTGCGTCTGCTTTACTGGAACCCGGACGGAATTCGGCAAAGGATCCATGAACTCCGCACGGTCGCCCAGCAACAGGACATCCAGGTGATCTTGCTGGGTGAAACCAAATTACGACCAACAATACATCTTAAGCTGCCTAATTACACCATCTACAGAAGGGACGAGGTCGATCCTCAAGGGATCGCTTATAGAGGGACAGCGATTCTGGTGAGGGAGAGACATCGTCCACCAGGAGCTGGACCTGCCAGTCTTCCAGAAGATGCGTTCAATCGGCATAAAATGGAGGCGGCGGGCGAGGAACTAAGGATCTTTGCAGCATACCGCCCGCCAGGGACTCCATTTCACGGACGGTTATGGAAGGTAAGGCACCCACCATCATCGCCGGGGACCTGAACGCCAAACACCCAGCGTGGGGGTCCAGAGTGATCACCCCGCCGGGTCGTGAACTATACGACGACGCAGAAAGCCATAATTATGACGTTCTAGGTCCCGAGGAACCAACGCACATCCCTACTGACCCTAGGAAGCGTCCGGATGTATTAGACATCTTGCTCACTAGGAACGTCAACTATCCAGTAGTGGTAGAAGTGCTGTACGACCTGAATACACAGCACCTCCCGATTCTGATAACCCTTGGCACTAAGGCAGTGACTTCGCCGCCCAGAGCTGTTAAGACCAAGATCGACTGGAGGCTCTACTACCAACACCTGCAGGAGAGACCTCCAGTCCACGCACCGATCAACTCAGCAGACGACGTAGAGGCCGCTGCAACCAGAATAACCACGAGCATCCAGGCGGCCCTCAACGCGGCCTCTATGATCGTCCCTCTCTCGGGGAGAAAAGAGGAGCTGCCGCTGAGAATACGCGTGCAGCTAAATCACAAAAGAGCGCTGAGAAAGCTCTAGGCGCGCACTCGCTGCCCTAGAGTAAAAAGAAAATTGAACACCCTGTCAGACGAACTGTCGGTTGCAATACAGGCCCACAGAGGAGAGGCCTGGGAGCGGCGCATTTGGAAGGCTGATGAACATCACGCGTCGCTCTACAAATTGAACCGGCAGTTAACGAAAACTCGACCACCTGTTTGCCCGCTGACCAACAACGCGGGCGAACAACGTTACGATGCCAAGGGCAGAGCGGATATCCTAGCTGAGCACTTCGAGGAGCAGTTTATGCCGAACCCAGCAAGTTCGGAGTTCCTGGAAATCCACACCCGGAAGAGAGCCGCGTGCAGGAGCTCCTGTCGTCGGCCGCGCCACCGCTTGCAGGAGAGTGGTTCATCTCACCCGCCGAACTGCGGAGGACAGTAACCCGCCTGCAACCGAGGAAGGCGCCGGGGCACGATGGGATTACTAACGCTGCACTGCGACAGCTGCCCAATAGAGTCCTTAGAGAGATAGGCATATTGCGGACATCCCACTTCCCGGAGGACTGGAAGAAAGGCAAAATCATCGTCTTGCCGAAACCCGGGAAGGACAGGCGTAGAGCTGCCAACTACAGGCCGATCACGCTGCTACCGCATATAGCTAAACTGTGCGAAAGATTACTGCTAAGACGTCTGCGCCCGTGCATCCAACTTCGGGCGGAGAGGCATAGATTCAGGAGGGTTCACTCAACAGCAACACAGCTGACCAGAGTGCTGCACCTGCTTGCGGCCGAGCACAACCGCGGCCGCACATCGTTGGGCGTCTTTCTCGACATCGAGAATGCGTTCGACCGGATGTGGCATACAGGATTACTCTATAAGTTAGACGATCAGACTAGTATCCCTCCTGCTATATTGCGGCTAGTGGCGTCCTTCCTCATAGACAGGAAGTCCTACGTCTGTGTAGAGGACGCCGAGTTCGCAATAAAACCCATAACAGCTGGTGTGCCACAGGGCAGCTGTCTGTCTCCAGTCCTGTACGCGGCGTACACCAATGACATACCTACCCTGGCAGGACACTTGCACGAATGGGAGGACGATGTCGAACTAGCGCTTTTTGCGGATGACAGCGCATACTTCACGTCGTCCAGAAGAGCCCATATTGCAGCTGCCAGGATGCAACGTCTGCTGGACCTGCTGCCACTATGGTTCGATGAGTGAAGGATGGCCGTCAATGTTAGCAAGACGACCGCTCTGCTCACTCGCCGCTATAGAAATCTACCACCACCGCTAACCCTCGGAGGCCAAGAGATCGCATATGAGAATACCGTGACCTAACTTGGATGCCGGATCGACAGGATGTTGCGCATGACTGCACACGTCGAATTTGCTATACGCAAAGCTCGAAGTGCGCGGGCAATGCTCCGCCCTGTCCTGACATCCAAGTTACCGACAAAGTCGAAGTTAACCATCTACAAAATGTACATAAGACCCCTGCTAACATACGCTGCTCCGGCCTGGCATGCACTCCTGAGCGATCATCAGAAGCGGCGAATAGTCGGTGCGGGTCGCTACGTCCGGAACGACGTCATAGCGGCCAACCTAAAGATAGAGAGCCTACAGGAATTCGTGGTCCGGTTGGCGCGCGGTATGTTCGACCGCGCCGACAACAGGCCACATGAACATCTCAACGGCTTCGCGCCGTTGCACTCACGGCCGCCGGACGGGCGACCCTATCCAAGAGAACTCCTCCCTATATAGATTAGGGAGTCGAGTAAACCCCACAATGCCGCAGAAAGGCCAACTTCGACTAAAAAAATTGTGTTTAAACGCAATTTTATAGATAACCTCTTTTAATGAAAAATTTTAACCGACTGCGACAAAAGTCGCTAAATACATCACGCCTTTATTACCAAGGCGCCCAGGACCGGCACATTGCAGTGTGCCGTGAGGAACATCCGGGTAAAGGGGTATACCCCGAGGCCCGAGACCTGCATGGCATAATGCCTTGCAGAAGACAACGACGACGAATACACGTAGCGCCGCCAGGCGGCAGGAATGCACAACGCTTATCGTGATAACAACATTACGCTTAATCTTAAGAAATTATGCAGAGTACATTGGAATTTTCTTATTGACTAAGATCTATTTTTATAATAGAAAACGAAATTATACAAGTAGTTAAATCACGTATTGTCGTAGTTTTTAATTTACAATAAAAACAGAATTAAACAAGTGATTATTATTAATGATTTCTTATATTTACGCAATGATTTCTTATATTTACGCGAACACTATACATGACTAAAACTACTTTTACGGATTTTATCGCGTTTTAAAATAAACGCGATAAAATCCGTAAAATTAGCTTTAATCATGATTATTATTATTCACACTTCGTTGCTAGCATTTCTAATGTAGTTTTTTAGATTATATACAAGAATAAAGTTAAAATACTTATTTTAACTTTATTCTTGTATATAATCTAAAAAAACTAAAAATTAACTTCACTTTTCGTTACTAACACTAACAATCTTTACGTAGTTTCAGATCACAAATAAGAATAAAATGCAAATAAGTAATTAAATTCACTTTTCGTCGCTAACATTCTCCCCCACGGTGCGTAGCACTTCATTCGGAGGCGACGATTCCGCTGGTACCAGCACGATGACCCGTCGAGTTGGGCGGCGAAGTATTCCTCCTGATCTCCGCACATCCAGCACTCTGGTTCTTCCGTCTGGTCCGGGAATAAGTCTTGACAACTTCTCCGCGAGGCCATGAGTTTCGTGGTAACGTAGCGTCCACTATTAGCACTCCTTCTCTTGGGTCTTTGGTTTCTCTCTCCTCGAGTTTCCTTGGCATCAGGAGAGTTAAATATTCTTTGATCCATCTTTTCCAAAAGTGGTCTGCGAGCCTTTGAGTGGTCCTCCAGTTTGCCTTTCCGATCAGCTCCGTGTCACTGAATTCTCCCGGCACCATTGCTCCGCATGATCTTCCCAGCAGAAAGTGGTTCGGTGTTAGGCTCTCTTCATCTTCTGTATCCGTGCTGATCGGGGTGAGAGGTCTGGAATTGACGATGGTCGACGACGACGACGATCAACCTCGGTCATTAGTGTATGGAGTACCTCTTCGGGCAGGCTTCTCTCGTTGAGAACTACTACTAGCGCCGTCTTGACTGTTCGTACGAGTCTCTCACAGGCGCCTCCCATATTCGGAGCTCCCGGGGGAATAAACTTTCACTTGATACCTTTCTCTTGTGCGGCCTCTTCTAATTCCCTTTTGGCCCCGACAAAGTTGGTTCCGTTGTCGCTGAATATGGTTTTCGGGGTCCCTCTTCTGGCTGCCATTCGTCGGAGAGCCATGATCATTGAGCTTGTGCTGAGAGAAGGTACTAGCTCTAGATGTACTGCTCTAGTAGTGAGGCAGGTAAATAAAGCCCCCCAGCGCTTCTCGGTTCTTCCGATGCTAAATTGCATCGGCCCAAAGTAGTCTACGGCCATGCAAGAGAACGGAAACTGATGATGCTGTAGTCTCTCGCTCGGCAGATCTCCCGTCGGGGGTATCTCTGGTAAACTCTTCTTTGTCTTGCACCATTGACAGCTGTGTGCTACTGCCTTTAGAGTCGCTCTTAAGCCCAGGATCCAGAACTTTTGACGAATCTCGTTCATTATTGTAGCAGTGTTTCCGTGAAAGAATTTCTTGTGGTAGTGTTGTATTATGAGACGAGTTATTTTCTGTTGCCCGTCTAAAATGATAGGATTCATTTTCCTTTCGTTTTGGTCGTGGAATTTCATTGTTATACTTCTACGTAAATGTCGATTTTTTTGAGTTGACTTGAATTTTCTGGAGGTTTTTCTGCCTTCAAATTATTTATCTCTGACGCGAAACTGTCGTTCTGGCTCAGCTTCATTAATAACTCTTCGGCCTGCCTTAAGTGTTCTTTTCCCAGGGGTAGGTACAGTCGCTTGTTTTCATTTCTGTTGGCTGATGGGTTTGAGGCTCGTGCTTCTTTCTTCTGGGTTTTCTCTCGTGGTTTCCAAGGCTCTTCCTTCTGGCGCGTGGCGGTGGTGGTCGCTTTACAGCTCTTTTCTAATAAGTAGTGTGCGAAGGCAACCACTCTGGCCGTGGTGCGTAACAGTTGCTCCCAGCTCGAGAATCTTTCTGGATTCAAAAGGACGTCTTCTGCTGCCTTAGTCGCCAACACCTTTTGTTTGTGTTTTTCTTCTGGCATAATACTTTCTGGTTTAAAGTTGTGAAACGGCCATTCTTCTTCGATCTCTGCAAGCCGGTTGGCCACGAAAGTTTTGAATTTCCTTGGTTCCGCCTTTATCCACTGCAGTACTGTGCTGGTGTCGGTCCAGTAAGTTTTCTTTGATATTTCGAGCTCTGAGTCCTCTTCAATCGTGGCGGCTAGTCTACTTCCGAGTAAAGTCGCTTGTAGCTCTAGTCTTGGAATTGATACTGGTTTCGTCGGCGTTACCCTTGCTTTGCCGGCGATCATGGAGACATGGACTTTCCCTCCGGGCTCGACTGTTCTCCAGTAGACTACTGCTGCGTAGGCTTCTTCACTCACATCGGTGAACGTATGTAGCTGTCTTTATCTGCTGTTGGGTGAGACGCATCTTGGAATCTTCAGCGTTGCTAATGTTGATACTTCTTCTAAGTATTTCATCCAGGCTTCCTTTTATTGTTCGTTAATTGCTTCATCCCAGACTATTTTTCTTTGCCAGATATCTTGAATTAATTTCTTCCCTTGTATCAGGACCGGTGTTGCAAAACCCATTGGATCGAAGGTGGACATCACTGCGCTAGTGACTTCTCTTTTCGTTGGAGTTCTTCTGCTATCTTGCAGATCTTTTGACGTGTTGCGTAGCCCAACGTTGAAAGCTAGTGCATCTTCTTTTACTAGCCATCTCAGTTCCAGAGTCTTCTCTTCCTTTGTTAGTTGCAAAGAGTCTTCTTTATTGGTGTCTTCTACTTCTGATAATACCCCCCGAATCGTTACTGGCCCAACCCTTCAGATGAAAGTTTGCTCTTACGTGAATATCTTTCACTTCTTTGGATATCTTCTTTGCTTCGGTTATAGACGCGAAACTCTGTAGATAATCGTTCATGTAATGGTTTCTGTTGATTGCTTTCACTGCTTCGGGATGAGTGTTCTTGAATTCTTCTGCGTTCTTATTCATTACGTATATCGCCGTTGGCGGTGATGACGCTGCCCCAAAGATGATTGAAGACATTCTATACTCTTCGGGCTTGCCAGTTCTTCGGCTTCCGCGCCACAGGAACCTGAGACTGTCTCGGTCGTCTTCTCTAACTTTGACCCGGAGGAACATATCTTGAATGTCGGCCATGACGGCCACTGGTCCCTCTCTGAAGCGCAGCAGTACTCCAAATAGTGACTGTAACAGGTCTGAGAGCAAGGCGTCGTTGAGGCTCTTCCCTTCATACTTGGCAGCTGCGTCGAACACTATTCTCAGTTTCTTCTTAACTGGGTGTACAACAGCGAAGTGGGGTAAGTAAAATGTTCTTCCTTTGTTGGAGGTTTCTGGAGCTATCTCTGCGTATCCCTTCTCTATTAGACTCAGGATCTGCTTCTCATAGTGCTCTTTTGCTTCTTGGTCTTGATCTAGTTTCTTC